>CM057455.1:726400000-727000000 GCA_016271365.2 Neoceratodus forsteri
TTCATTCATGTCCCTCTGCCCCTCCTCCAGCGAGTATATGTTCAACTCTTTCAGCCTCCTCTCGTACAAGTCCCCCAGCCCCTTGATCATCTTTGTCTCCCTGCGCTGCACCCCCTCCAGCAACTTAATGTCCCTCTTCAGTTACGGGCACCAGTACTGCACGCAGCACTCCAGGTGCAGTCTAACTAATGACCTATACAGTGGCAGAATCACCTCCTCCCTCCTCGAGGATATACCCCCTTGCAATGCAACCCAGAATTTTGTTGGCCTTTGCAGCTGCCTTCCTACACTGTGCCAAGTTGTTCACTGACCCTGTAATGAGCATCCCCCGATCCTTCTCCTCCTCCTCCTCCTCCTCTGTCTGGGCTAGCTGCACTCCCTCCAGCTGGTAACTCCTCCTTGGGTTCTTCACCCCAGAATGCAGCACCTTGCACTTTTTGGCATTAAACCCCAGTTGCCAGGTGTCTGACCAAGTTTCAAGCTTTGCCAAATCATCCTGCAACCCCTGCCATCCACCTAGGTCGTCTGCCACCGCTCCTATCTTGGTATCATCAGCAGACAGTCTGATCTTGCTCTTGATGTCCAGTGATATGTCTGCAATGAATATCCCAAACACTGATCCCAGCACCGAGCCTGTGGAACACTGCTCGTCACTACCCTTGGGTGTGAGAGCTCCCCACCCACCACCACCCTCTGTTGCCTTCTCTGCAGCCAATTCCCTGCCCATCTCACCAGCTTTGCACCCGCCCCTGTGCCTTCTAACTCACCTCCCAGCCTCCCATGCAGCACTGAGTCAAATGTTTTACTGAAGTCCAGATATAGGACCTCCACTGCATGGCCCCTGTCCAGTTGCCTAGTTACCCAGTCATACAACTCCACCAGGTTGGTTTGGCAGGATCTGCCATGTATGAAGCCATGCTGTCTGCTGTCCTGTAGTCTTTTGGCCTGTAGGAGGGCCACCAGCCTCTCCTTCAAGATAGTCTCCCATCAGCTTACACACGATGGATGTGAGGCTCACTGGTCTGTATAGTTCCCCAGTTCAACCTTGGGGCCACTCTTGTGGAGGGGCACCACATGAGCCATCTTCCAGTCCTGAGGTACACGCCCTGAGTGTAGTGAGGCATTAAATAGGTCTGCCAAAGGTCCCACAAGGACCTCTGCCAGCTCCTTCAGTACCCTAGAGTGGATGCCATCTGGGCCTGGCGCCTTGTCCACCCTCAGTGCCTTCAAACCCTCCTGAACTCTGCCCTCCATGATTTCCCCATCTGTCACCCCTCCCCCCTGTTTCTGCCGTTCCTTCCCCCTTGGTTATCACCTCCCCCTTTCTTCTTAGTAAATACCAAGCAGAAGTAAACATTTAGTGCTTCTGCCTTATCACACCCTGCTTCCACCCAAACCCCCCTTTCCTAATCCTCACTATGTGGTCCTTACAGCTCCTTTTCTCCCTGATGTAACTAAAGAAGTTCTTCTCCCCCTTCTTAATGCCTTGTGCCAGCCTGAGCTCCGTAGATGCCTTGGCTCCCCTTACTGCCTGTGTCACCTCCTTCAGTTCCGTCAGGTACTCCTCCCTGTCCTTCCCCTCCCTGTTTTCTTGTACCTCCTAAAGACAGCTCTTTTCCTTCTTACCTTTTCCATGACCTCCTTGCTTAACCAAGCTTGTTTTCTTAGCCCTAGCCTTCTTGCTCTGGGCCTTGCAGCAGGTTTTGGTTGCCTCCACTATCCCCAGCTTTGAGCCCCCACCTCTGGTTAGTGCCCATACTAGGTTGAATTGTGGCCAGGTACCCTTTTACCACTTCCCCATCTTCCCAAAGTCGGCCCTCCTGAAGTTCAGCACGCCTGTGCCATATTCGTCTACTTCTTGCCCATATTCAGTGTGTGCCATACTGAGTGGTGGTCAGTCCCTGACAGCGGTTCTTCCACCATAAGTTCTTTCTCACAAACTCCCCATTTGCCAGCACAAGGTCAAGGGTATTCCCAAACCTGGTTGGTTTGCTGACCATTTGCTGCAGGAAGTTATCCTGGAAGGCATCCAGCAGTACCTGCTCCCTTCTATTCCTGGTTGCTGGGGTACTCCAGTCCACTCTTGGCATGTTGAAGTCCCCCACAATCACCAGACTACCCTTCTCGCAGGTCCTCCTGATCTGTTCCGCTAGTTCCCTGTCTAACTCCTTCATCTGAGAGGGGGCCTGTACACCATTCCCATTCTGACATTCTGAGAATCCTATTCTTGGAATCCTAGATTTGCATCCAAAGTGACTCTGTACTACCCTCCTCCCCTTCCTCTCTTACACACTTCAGTCCTTCCTTCACGTATAATGCCTCCCCCTCTTTCCCAATCACCCTGTCCCTACGAAATAAACTGTACCCTGGTACAGACAGGTCCCAGTCATTGTATTGGGTGGCCCATGTTTCTGTGATGGCTGCAATGTCCACCTCTCCCTCTGCCATGAGCACCTGTTACTCTGCAGTTTTCCTCCCAAGGATCCTAGCGTTAAGGGTAACCACCTCCCACACCCCCCCCACCCCAATCCTGCCCTCCTTTTACTAGCATCACCCAATAGTACTTGCCATTTGTCCTTTGTCACTGTTATGGGGGCTAAGCTCATATGGTTTCCCAACCTGTGGTCTCTGCATGTCTCTTGCCACGCCACCCCCCCCCCCAAGTTTACCATCCAAACTACTTCTATGTACTCCTCCATTCTCTGTTTCAACACTTTCTTTCCCTCTCATTCAAGTGTAGACTGTCCTTGGCATAGAAACTACTGTCCTCCCAGGTCCTCCCCACCCCACCCCCAACAGCCCTTATCCTTTAGCACAACACCAGGTTCTTAGCCATCCGTTAAATCTTCTATTCTCAGCTTTCTTGTTGCTGCCCCACCTGGAGGCACTGGAAGTATCTCTGAAAAGTTGCTGAAGTTCCTGCCCCTCACATAATTGTCCTAGTTCCTCAAACCTCCTCTGGACTATATCTACTGTGTTTTTTTTCAGCCAGGTTGTTCGTCCCAAGATGTGTAATTTAAATGAGGCTTGTCCCTACCCCTTCTAGCATATTTCAGAACAGATTGTCCTATCCTTTCCGCTGTCATTCCTGGCATGGCCTCCACCCAGTTGCAACTATGCCTCTCCCCCTTGCTACCCCACCTGACTCCTCTTAGTATTGAGACCCCAGCACTAAGATTCCACCCCACTTACTCCCTGCTTGCTTCCATTCATCTCCTTCTCTCATTCCCGGCTCCTCCTCTCCCTCCTGCACATTATTTCCGCCGTTGCCCCAGTTGCAATTCTCCCATAAATATTCCATAAATTCTCTTTATAAATAATATCAGAGCGTCCGTTTGAATTGGTGTTTGTAATATACACAGTCGATGGCTGGCCGTGGAGGTGAGAGGTGGGCTGTGCCAGTTGCTGGCTGGGGAAGGGTGGGGGAGTGCTGAGTGGGCTGGCACGGTGGCGTGGGGGGCCACTAGACTACCAGGACATTGAACATTCTTATTTATTTTATTGTGATGGGGTGGGGGGTCCGCTAGACTACCAGGGATATGAATAATAATGAAATACAGATTGGGGGGGTCTACTGGACTACCAGGGATATGAGAAAGAAATATTAATAAACACACATGGGGGGGGGGCACTAGACTATCATGGATAAAAAAGACATATTAATAAAATACTCATTGAGAGGGGTCATTATACTAGGGATAGAGGGATCGCTATGCACACTATTATGATGGGGAGGGGTCTGCTAGACTACCAGGGATGATGATGATGAAAACTACAGTTGTTCCATTCAGATGGGGCAGAACGAAGCCCCCTGAGCAAAACCCACCTTTATATACCTTTTTGTAGGGCACCCCTGGGCTACAAATATCCATTTTAAAATCTGGCCATCTGCAGGCTCGCGATCAAAGATTGTTAGTGAGCTATGACGAAGATATAAAGCCAGATAACTATTTTTGAAACCGATTTGGATGGAACCAAAGGCATGGCTCGATAGATCGGGGCCCCCTGAGTAAAACCCATCCAAGTTTTACTTCAGAAGTGACCCCTGAGACGAAATATTTGTGTTTTTCCGATTTGGAAAACTGAAAACAAGATGGCGGACCTCGCGATTAAAGAATTAAAAAAAAAATCCTCAGGGTCAAAGATTCTTGAACTGTGAGGCTGCAAATTATTTGACTGCCAGGTGGGACCAGATGGCCAGAACACCATTCTTTGTTCACAAGAGATATATATGTACACATACGCTGTGTGTGTGTGTGTGTGTGTGTGTGTATATATATATATATGTGTGTGTGTGTGTGTGTGTGTGTATATAATTTTTTTTTTTTTCAATTGACTTATAATGGTAACTTAAAAGTGCCATAACTTTTGGATGCCTTAATATTTTCTCACCAAACGAAAAGCGGCATGTTCGGCCCATAAAGCTCTTTCAAACGAGCCATCTCGCAGAGAGGCACGCCACACGACGGCCGTGCAGGACCACATTCAGAATCCCAAAAGGTGCCTCCAAAAATGGATAATTTTGCATTTTTCAGCGCTTTCATACACAAAGACCGTCACTCCGACCGAAATGCAATTTGACAGATCAAGAGATCTACTATGCCCCACCGTACGTACCAAATTTCAAGCAAATCCATTGAACGAGTCCAAAGTTATTAACGCCCAAACTTTTGACTTTAGTATGTAACTGATCGCTGAACCTTAACTATAGTGGCACGACCGTGCCACTATGAAATAAATACATATATTTTTTTTACCATGCCACTACAGTTAGGGTTGAGTACCCCATTTAAGGTTAAATCTGAAATTTGGAAGCTTGATAACTTTGCCACCGTATGCCGAATGTGCCTGAAATTTGGCATGCACAATCTGGTACCATAGATCTCTGGACCTGCCACGTTTTGGTTTGGTTGGATATATGGTTGCGGAGCTACAGAGCACCGAAAAATGCACACATCACGCATTTTTGCACATTCTTTGCTTGCACCTGGTCGCACGGTTTGCATGACTGGTCTAAAACATTCAGGGAACATATAGCCAGGGTCACCGATGTGCCTTTCGAAGATTTCGTGAAAAAAATTTTAAACTGTTAAAACGTTATAAAAAAAAAAAAAAAGTTTCCCATTATTGTCAATGGAGAAAAGTTAAAATGTGCGAAAGTGTCACAAATGCACTTTTTACTTTCGCAAATGACCCTTGTAGTGTTGCAAATCGGCCATCTTGTTTTCAGTTGGTCACAGAAATGCTTGGATTTTAAATTTGGGACCCTCTAGGGACACAATTCTTGTTGTGTTCACCTAGTTGAGCCCAGACAATGCTAGCCATTTCATTTTTGGGGGGTAAAACACCCCAGAAATGTTTTTAATTTTTGTAAAATGTAGTGTTGCAAAGTGCTTGCACATGCAACGCTTCGTTGCTTTCATTGCGAGAAGTACTTTGCGACACTATGGCCAAAACAATAGCGAAAATTTGCCACCCTCCTGCAAAAGAACGGTTTGGTCTTTTGGGCTGAAATATGGAGGGACGAAAGCCAAGATCCCACAGATGTACCTTTTGGTGGTTTGGTAACAAAATATTTGAGGCTGCACAGTTACGGTACTCCAAGGGTGACGATTTTTCCCATAGGCTAACATTACGGCGTCCATCGCACCTTTCAGGGCCTGTATCTCAAACACTTCGAGATACAGACTTTTCGTCAGAAGAATGCTTAGTCCCCCGCAAGGGTGCTAAGTACAGAACTAGCCTAGAAAGTCATAAATGATGAGATTTTGAGTGTTTTTTTTTTCTATGTCGTACGGTTACTGAGATATTAGCAATTTAGTATTCCACGTGCTCATTTTCTGCTCAGAGGGCCATTAAGATGCATACATTCTTTGTATTCACTGTTTCTGAATGCATCTCTTTGAGGAACAAAAGGGTGTGCATGTGTGTTACTGTTACCGTTTCCATAACCGTTTGCGTTAGCGTTTCTGTTTACGTCAGCATGTGCGTTACGCTTTTGTGCTTGTGCTTGCATTTGCATTACTGTTGAACTTTGCATTTGCATTACTGTTTTTGTTTGCGTTTACTTTTGCGTCTGTGTAAGTTATCATTTGCATTTGCGTACACGCTTGCATTTCCTTTTGCGTTTGTGTTTTCTTTGGCATCATCGTTGGTATTACCATAAGCGTTTGCGTTTCCAATTGCATTACCATGACCGTGTGCGTTACCATTTGGATTTGCTTACACGCTTGTGTTTTGCATTTCCATTTGCGTTACTGTTTCCTTTGGCATTATCGGTTGTGTTACCATAACCGTTTGCGTTTCCAATTGCATTACTGTTATCGTTTGCATGTTCATTGCCGTTTGCATTTTTGGTAGTTTCCCCGTTGTCGAGAGTTACTGTTTCTTTACATACTAACATACTAAAATGCCAGCAGAATAGGCCTAACGGATATTTCATTGTCTCTTTCGTTTGGTCAGTCCCCCAGCATGGGTGCTGACCTTGCTATCCCTCGCCTTCTCTGGCTTCTCCTTCCCAGTTCGGATATTCTTGCTGCATTGGATTTTGCTTCCAGAACCCTTCCCCTGTACCTGTCCCACCCCCTCTTGAACCCCTCCACTGTCTCTGCCTCCACCAGCCCCCTAGGCAGTGCATTCCATGGCTCCACCACCCTCTCAGTGAAGTAGCACCTCTCCTTTCTCCTGAATCTTCCCCCTCCAGCTTCCACCCATGCCTCTAGTGGCTCTTCCTCCTTCCTTGAAGCACCTGACTGTTCCTCCCCTATTTACCCTCTTCATGTACCTAAAGACCTCTATCATGTCCCCCCGGTCCCTTCTCTCTTCCAATGTGTACATATTTAGCTCTTCGAGCCTCTCCTCATAGGTCCTGTCCCCCAAGCCCCAAATCATTTTGGTTGCCCTCCTCTGGACCCTCTCCAGGAGGTTAATGTCCCGCTTTAAGTGTGGCCTCCAAAACTGCACGCAGTACTCAAGGTGCGGCCTCACCAAGCAGTTATACAGAGGGAGTATCACTTCCCTCCTTCTGGAGGTGATCCCCCTAGCGATGCATCCCAGCATCCTGTTGGCCTTGGCTGCTGCCCTCCTGCAAGTCTCAGAGTTGTTCATCTTGACATCCACCACCACCCCCAGGTCCCTCTCAGCCATCGAGACTTGAGCATTCCCCCAGGGTGTACACATGGCCTGGGTTTCTGGCCCCAGGTGGAGTACCGTGCTTTCCCTGCATTGAACCTCAGCTTCCACTTCTAGACCATCTTTCCAGAGCCTCCAGGTCCCCTGGAGGCCACCTCCCCTCCTCCCCATCCACCACCACCCCAGTTTGAGTCATCTGCAAAGAGACTCATCTCCTCCTGATTCTGTCCTATATGTCAGATACGTGGGCATTGAACAGAAGGGGCCCAGGACTGATCCTGTGGGACCCCACTGTGACCCTCCTTGGGATGAGACTATCCCACCAACTCGACCCTCTGGGTCCGGTCCTGGAGCCAATTGCCTATCCATCTGATCATCTGGTTCCCCATTTCTCCCAGCTTACCCAACAGGCCCCGTGAGGAACAGAGTCAAATGCCTTGCTGAAGTCTAGAAAGAGGACATCCACTGGTCTACCCAGGTCAAGGCACTTGTCACCCAGTCATAGAACTCCACCAGGTCTGACACGATTTCCCCGGGATGAATCCATGCTGTCTATCGTCCAGGCACCCTGACTTATCCAGGTCCCCCCTAGCCTCTCCTTGACAATGCCCTCCATCACCTTGCCCACCACCGAGGTCAGGCTGACAGGCCAGTAGTTCCCTGCCACCTCCCTTGATTTCCCCCCCTTGTGGATAGGCACTATATGCGCCACCTTCCAGTCTTGGGGAACCCACCCTGTCCTCAGAGAGATGGTGAAAAGCTCTGCCAGGGGTTTTGCCAGGACATCTGCAAGTTCCTTCAGCACTCTGGGATGTAATTTATCCGGCCCCGGTGCTTTCTCCGTCTTAAGGGAGCTGAGGGCTTCCCTCACTCTCTGCTGTAATTTCCACTTCCGGTACCTCTTCTCCCTGCTTAGCCCTCCCCCCACCTGCCAGTGATGCCTCCCCCTCTCCCCAGACCTGCCGATCGGTGGGTCCCCCCAGTATCTCTGTCTCCTGCCATGTATGATGCAGCACCCCCATTTCCCTGGTGAAACTGAGGTGAAGTACTCATTTAGTACCTCAGCCTGCTCCCCCGGGTCTTGTGCCCATCTCTCCCCTGATTTAATCCTGCTAATCTGCCCCTTCACCCTTCGTTTTCCCCAGTGTATCTAAAGAACCCTTGTTCCCTCTCCTAATTTCCCTGGCCAGGTTCTGCTCCTTCCTTGCCTTAGCCGCCCTCCACCACTCTAGTGGCCCTTCTAGCCATCAGCTCGTACTCCCTCATCCCTTTCACTCCTTGAGCACTTGAATTGCTTATAGGCTGCTTTCTTCTCCCGCACCACCTCCTGGACCTCCCTGGTCCACCAACAGGGTTTTTGGGCCCACCGCATTTTCGTCTTACTCTTGCACAGGTGCTGGTAGCATCCTGCACCCCTCTCCTGATGATTTCCCACCTACTATCAGCGTCCATGTCTGACCCAATCCCATCAAATGCTCTTAAGGATCCTTCCCATTTCATAAAATCCTTCATGAAGTCGGTTACTTCCGTCTTTGTGCAGCCTTCTCTCCTCCTAGGTCCAGGCAGAACCAGACCGTGGCATGGTACTCCCGCCAATGGGTCCCTACCTCCAGGCCCCAATCTGGTCACTGTCTGCCAGGACCACATCCAGTACCCGTGCCTCCTGGTCGGTTCCCTCACCTGCTGAGTTAGAATGCGTCTTGAAAGACATCCAACAACCTCTGTTCCTGGTCACAGAGGATGTCATAGTCTCCCAATCTGTTCCTGGCATGTTTAAGTCCCCAACACCACCACCGTTCCTCTGCCCAGTCTGCAGTGTCTCTAACATCTGCCACCAGACTGTCCTCAGCTCCTCCGCCAGGGCAGGGGTCCTATACCACTCCTATTTTACTCTCTTGCACCTTTTTATCAAGGTGACCCAAATCGCCTCCCACGGTTCCCTCCGCCTCCTCTACTCCCCTATGCCAATGCAGTTTTGACTATCATTGCTACCCCTCCTCCTTCCCTCCCCGTCCTTCCTGAACATAGTGTATCCCTCAGGTTCAGGTCCCAGTCATGTCTTGCAGTGGCCCAGTCTCAGTGACCGCTGCCACATCCCTGCTCCCTCAGTTAGCATCGCCTGGAGCTCAGGCATTTTGTGCCCAAGCTCCTGGCATTTAACAGGACACCTTCACCCTTTCCCTAGTTCCATTTCCCCTGCTCATGTTCCCACGAGAGTTCTGTTTTCCCTGGTCACACTTTGCCAGTCGGCCTTTCCTGCAATCCTCCTGGTCCCCGGAGAGGGGAGACAGAGTCCCTCCTTTATCGGCACCCCTTGACAGCCTTTTTCTCTTGTCCACCCCCCTTCTGGGTTTAAACCCACTTTTCATAATGAACCCCTCTATTTTCAACTAAGGATTCCCTCCCTCCAAATTGAGATGTAGTCTATCTCTAGCATACAGCTCCTTATCCTCCCAGGTCTCCCCAATCCCCATCAACTCATACCCTCTGGCCTCACACCACTCCCTGGGCCACTGGTTTATCTCCCTAATTTTCCTTTTGTGTTCCCCACTAGCCCTTGGCACTGGCAGGATTTCTTTCTGCTTCGCTGTTTCTGTTTGCGTTTGTGTTAGCATTTGCATTTTTGTTGCCGTTAGCGTTACCGTTTCTGTTTTCATTTGCGTTTCTCTTACCATTTGCGTTATCGTTTCCTTTTGCATCACCGTGTGCATTACCGTTTACGCTTACGTTTGCATTATTAATTTCTTTTACCTCACTGTTTGCGTTAACGTAACCATTTGTGTTTTTGCGTTTGCGTAGTACAGTGCAAAACACGTTTTTGCTATTTTTCTGCAATGTCTTCTGTGACGCATATTGCAGCCAGTATATGGTTGATTGGTCTGAAACTTGGCACATGGAAAGACCTTTGTTCAAGGAACATGCCAGTTTTTGTTTAGTGAAAACAAAAAAATTGTTCCGTTCCTGACTTATTGCCATTTGAAGTTGCCCTGCTTCGCATTTATTGATTTTATTTATTTTTCAGCCGCCAGGTCCGCCACTTTAACGCATGTTCGTCCACAATTTCCACTATTTTGTGGTGGAAGACTTCTTAAAGGTGCAAAGACGTAAAAATTAAATACCTCTGGAACGGTTTGGTCTTTTCACATGAAATTTGGAAGGTACTGAGTGGATGTTCTGGGGATGTGAATGATGCTGTTTACCTGTTGGAAAAATAATTTGCGATGGAGATACTGTGTGACGCAGTTAACGTTTTGCGCATAGCGTTCTGCATGGTGCTACTGGCTTGAAATTTATAGTGTAGGTAGCTCTAGTGGTACGGAGGTGCCTTGCAGTGGTGTGCTGTGTAAAACATTAACAGGTGCGGAATTATACAACTCCGAAAATATGGCGAAAATTTCCGATGAAAATTTGGTTCATTACACTTCAGTAACTTCTGAACCGTGTCCAATTTTTGCCTGGCATTTGGAATGTACAAAGATTTATAATACATTTTTGACTGTGACAATTTTTGGGTCGCTGGCTCTTAAGGTTGCTGAATTGTGCATGTTACATTGTTTGCTCGTGGCACTGTGCGACCGTTGAATGGGTGTACACACAACTTGTGGCTGTCCCTCATAGTGCTTCTGTCCCGATATCCCCACCCCTTCTTCGCTGTTTTCTTTCCTGAAAGCAAAAACGAATGAAAAAGCAGATGCTTCACCTTTTTATGTTTTAAATCAAATGAAAGTGCACCTCTTGTCTCCTACATTCCCTCTCCAGAGAGAATATTCGGACCAGAGGGAACTGGCATGACACTCTTCTGCATTGGAGTCTTTTACATGCTAACATACTAAAAGCCAGCAGAATAGGCCTAACAGTCTTTCGTGTCTGCTCGGTAGCCAGCCCCTATTGGGCGCTCGCTCCTCCACCCCCCCCCAAAGCCCCCAAGAGGGTCATCTTCGGCTTCAGTATACCCATGTACCTGTCCCACCCACTCTTAAAGCCCTCCACTGTGCCCTCTTCCCCTAGACTTAAGAGCAGTGCATTCCATGGTCCCACCACCCTCTCAGTGAAGTAATGCCTTCTTCGTTCTCCCCTGTAGTTTTCCCCCCCTCCGGCTTCCACTCATGCCCCCTGGCTGTGTGGTTGTGTCCCCTTTCTTTAGCCGAACATTTCTTTGATTCTGTCCCTGTTAATCTCTTTCCAATATTTGAAGACCTCTGTCATGTCCCCCTGTCTCTTCTCTCCTCCAGTGAGTACAGCCCAAGGACTTCCAGCCTTTCCTAACAGGTCCATTTACTCATGCCCTGAATCATCCTGGTTGCCCTCCTCTGAACTTTCTACAGCAATGCTATGTCCTTCCTAAGGTGAGGTCTCCAGAACTGCACGCAGCACTCGAGATGCGGCCTGACCAAGGCATTATACAGAGGGAGGATCACCTCCCTCCTCCTGGACGTAATTCCCTGGGCTGTGCAGCCCAGAATCTTGTTTGCCTTTGCCGCAGATCTTCTGCAGTTTTCAGTATTATTCATTTTGGTGTCTACCACTACGCCCTGGTCCCTTTCACTTGCTGTGGCTTGTAGTGAGACCCCTCCCAGGGTGTATACATGACCTGGGTTTCTGACCCCCAGATGCAGCACCCTACACTTCCCTGGATTAAACCTCAGTCCCCACCTTCTTGACCAAACCTCCAGTGTATCCAGACCCCTCTGGACTGTGTCTCTTGCTTCCTCCCCATCTGCCAGTGCTCCCAGTTTTGAGTCATCCGCAAAGAGGCTCATCCTACTTCTAACCCCCCCCCCATATCGGAGACATAGGCATTGAACAGGAGTGGCCCCAGTACCGAACCTTGGAGAACCCCACTGAAGACCTTCCTAGGGGAGGAGACTATCCCACTAACCACTACCCTCTGTATTCTTTCCGTTAGCCAATTTTCTACCCATTTAAGCAACTGTCCTCCACCCCACCCCCCAGCTTTGTCAATAACCCGATGTGGGGTACTGAGTCAAATGCCTTATTGAAATCCAGATATAGGATATATTGGGAAAGGAGAGTGAATTTGGAGCATCTACCAAATTCATTCTGTTGCACCAGAAAGAGACTCAATCATTTTAAACAGATCCAGTCTTACTTTTACCATCGGAGTAGCAGAGAGACACTTTTAACTGATCCAGTCTTTCTTTTTTACCCTCAGCTACTCCCTAATAGAAAAAATTCTGCTGCCCAGGGCTCAAAATAACCGGCTGTCTGCCTGTCCAGGACAGCCGGTTTCCCCCTGGGACAGCTAATTCTGCCTGTCCCTGGGACAGGCACTTTAGTATCGCAGCGCTACTAGCACTAAATCCTCCCTGTCTTTTCTGCATCATGTTCTGGGGCTGGGGTGGGCACTAGGATCCAATGGTGTCAGGAGCTGAAGATGATCTGAGCAAAGAGGAGGAGCCACACACATGGTGTACCCATCCTGCCCATCATTGCCAATGCTATCAGTCAGGTGACTTATCACTGCTTGTCTGCTTCAGTCACCTGACGTCTGTCTGTCTGCTCTGGTGGTCCTGGTGGGTGGGAAGAGCTGGTGTAAGAAACGGCATTCTCGTCAATTGTGCATGCACAGATCATTGTTGCCCAAGCGCGGTTGACATTTTACTACTCGCTTTGCTCATTCTCGGTACAGATCTCGTATGAGAAGGACGTCGAGAGCAGAGTGAGTGTTTTGTAGCTTACTTGCTAGGGGCCAACGCTTCAGTTTACAGTCAGTCTGAGCATATTCTGCCAGACTCCACTGAAAAAAATCTGCCCATCTGTCTAGACCAACTAGCGACTGAAGGAAAAAAAAAAATTAGCTTTCAGGGGCGAAGGAGAGGATAGGTGTCTCTGGGAGCTTGAACTTACTTGATGTCATTATAAAAGGGTGGAAAAGCCTTAATAAACAAGAGTTAAGGCAGGGCTGCCTGCCTCTGAATGTAGGCTGTTCTCTCCACGTAGTTGAAAAGAGGAGAGGGAGTGGGACGGAATTAACAATCTAATTCTAATCTATATAATATAAATAAAATCATCCCTTTGGGGAAAAATTAAGGGAACATCCAAGACTGTCCCTTAAGGGCTGTGTGTACTATGCTCTCTGCACGTGGTGAGGAGGGGGGGGGGGATAAATAATTTCAGAAAGATTAACGAAGGATAAAACTAAAGGGATTAGGAAGGACAAAGATAAGACAGCAGCCAGGGGCACTATATTGAAAAAGACCTCAACTCCAGTCAGAGTGTTGGGGTGCAACTTGCAGCAGAAGCCTAAAAAAAGGTGTTTCTGTTTTAACTATTTTTGTTGAGGCCAATTTATAATAAAAAATTAAAGCACAAACAGCAGCTATGTTTGTGAACTGCATGTGAATGGGAGAGGAGGAGGGTTATTGAATTTAGATACCCCATCTCACTAGAAAGTGGAAACAATTAAAGCACTGACTTTTCAAAGTTTCTATGGGAAGAAAGAACTGCTCCCTTGAGGGGGTTAGCCACTGTGCTCTCTCTATGTGCTTGGAGGAGTGGACTGACTAGGGCCTGAAATTAACTGAGATTCTCATCTCGCTGAAAAATGACAAAAAAATAAATACATTTTTCCCCTTTCAGAGTTTGCTGTGTAGAACCTACCTTAGCCTTGCCAAACAGCCCACAGGACCCTTGTGATATTTGAATGGAAAGGAGGGGACTGTCTGATTTTAAAAATAAATAAAAAAAAAAAAAAAAAAAAATAGACTGTGCACTAGTAACTGTACACAAAATAAGAAACGGACCTCTAGAGACTTGGGGTGCAGGCTGCAGCAGAAGCCTAAACTAGGGCTCTAAGCTGTGGAGTGGGTCAGGGTGGGACAGGAATAAAAAAAAAAAAAATAAAAATGTGTGACAACATGAATTCAAGGAACAGGTCAGGGGCTGCACTGAAAAGGAAGGGGGATTGAATTAAACTTTATACTATTACAGGTTAACAGCCAACGGCCAACAGGAGTGACAGTAACACAAGCACAACCCACCAGAGTGTTCAATAAGCTGGTGGAGAAATCCTAAATGAGAGAAAAAATAAAAAGCCCTTTTTCAGGGGTTTTGAGAAAAATTAAACAACCTTATCTGATCATCACGGTCTGTCTGTCTTGTGTCTAGTGTGTACTCTATTTAATTACACTACGACTACAGACTCTGTATCCACCTGACCTATCTAAGCAAAAAACGAAAAGAAAAAAAAATCTCTTTGTTAAAGTTTGGGTTTTAAAAAATTACTGCAAAGCCTTTAGCTCCTTCAAGCCAAGGAGGAGAAGAAAGTTTGGATTCCTCTATGGGTACTCCTGCTACTCCATTATTAGCGACAGACTCAGTAGCACCAACTACTCACCCCACCATTGTGGCCACAGATGTGACTACTAGTTTTAGTGGTAGTGCCACTGTCAGTGTTGATACTCCAGCAACTCTGGACGCACCTATCATAACTGAAAGTGGGACAAAGAGAAAAAGGGGGTTCCAGGAGACCTGGAAGAAAAATAGGGAGTGGCTACTATATGACCCTGATGTGGGCATGACCTGCTTATATTGCAAAAAATACTTAAGATAAACACTTCCAGATTAACCATCCCAGGGTAGCTGGTTCATACCACTGGGGTGTCAGACGAGGCATACTGATGAGTCCTGTTAGGACCGAAACACGTGTCTGTCTTTTGTTATCACCCTTTGCAAACTGTGTGAGAGGCTTTTCGGCACCATGCATTTCTGTTTAAAGTTGAACCAGCATAATAGTCTGTGGTGATTTGCATATGCAGCCCATGATGCTTTGCATTGTGGGGGCATGTGTGGGATTTTGTATTTCTTTGAATCTTGGCTTCCCAGCCAAATGCCCTTGCGGGTAACCATTGCCTCAGTGCTTGCTCACAGAGGTTCTTTGACTTTCATGACTGGCTGTAAGAGCATGAGACTTGAAAATGTATGTGCTTGTGAACTCTCCAAACCTCATAAATTAGCTAATGAAAAAATACTGCATCTAACACAGACCCTTCCAACTTAGCAATAGAATGAAGAATAATACAAATGGAAAAAATGAGGCGACACAAGTGGAACATTTGTTTAGAACAACTCTTTATTTGATTAATTCAGAACGCCCATTCACAGATTTCCCTGGCATGTTAGAATTACAACATGTAAATGGTGCAAATGTGGGAGTCTGTTATAAAAGTGACAAACAGGCAGCAACGTTCACACATTTTAATTCAGAATCAGGGTTTTAAATAATTGATTAGCAGTTTTTTTTTTTCCTTGGGACAATGCTAATTGTACAGAAAGTATTTATATTGGTTTTCAATAAGTGTTATGTTTGCTAAACACAGTGAGGCAAGTACTATGCATTTTCACAATGTTTTGGCACTTTTATGAGCAAAACGCTAATCAGTTTTTGGAGTTAAATAAAACCCTGAGAATCAATAAGGATAAAAGATGCAACACTGGTTAATAGTAACACTTTTATCTCTGTCCTTTGTGACTCGAGCTGTGATGCCTCAGTAATAGAAGAGGAGGCAGTCTGTATTAGGACAATGGAAAATTTCCGTCCAGTTAACAAATTTGTTTCCCTTCAGCCAGTCTCTATTCCAAATGGTGAAATCATTTATAACTCAATAGATGATGCCTTAGAATTCACCTTGGACTGGAAAGACCGGAAAGAAAAAATTGTTGCTTTTGGATCTGATGGGGCACCTGTCATGTTAGGAAAAGTGACTGGGGTGTTTGGCAGGATTTTGAAAGACGTGCCTCATTTGTTAGGGATTCAGTGCAGTGCCCACAAGTTGGAGCTTGCTATAAAGCAATAAGCAGCATCTATTCCATACATGAAAACTACTGATGAAGCTTTCATGGGTATCTATAAAATATACCATAAGACTCCCAAAAACTGGGCCGGTCTCAGAGTTATTCAGTAATATAAGCTGCACCATTCACAAACCGGTTAACGTGTCAGGAACCCGGTGGGTTGCACACAGAGAGAGGGTTCTGTTATTCTATCCAGCTACAAGTCCTTAGTTGTATATTTACAGCACATTGCTTCCACACCAGGGCAAACAAAAGATCAGGCCAGTGGGGTGTTCAAATCAATAAGTACTGTGAGATTTGTCCTCTTTACTCCGTTTCTGGCTGAATACCTTTCTGTCATGATGGCCTTCAGTCTAACTCTACAGAGAGGTAGCTCAACAGTAGAAACAATAGTCATTAAGGTTGAAAGCACAGTGCTCTGGCTAGAGAAATACCCTGTGCAAGATAAACTTGACAAAGTCTGTAAATGAATTGCTCTTGCTCCCTGACCATGACACTGACACTGGCACAAGTCGACTGACGGGCTTAGCCAGTACTCTGGTTCAGTACGGTGGCTCTGATATCTTCCTTAACTTAGAAAGGGGATATTCTATCTATACAGTGGCGTGAAAAAGTATTTGCCCCCTTCCTGATTTTCTCTATTATTGCATATTTGTCACACTGGATGTTTTCTGGTCTTTAGACAAAATGTAATATTTGATAAAGGGAAACTTGAGTGAACAAATAACACTTTTTTTTTTTTTTTTACTTATTTCATTTATTTAATGAAAACAGTTAACCAACACCAACTGGCGCTGTGTGAAAAGTAATTGCCCCTTACACTTAATAACTGGTTACGCCACCTTTAATGGCAATGACTGCAACAATAACCTTCCTATAATTCAATATCAGTCTTTCACATCGCTGTGGAGGAATTTTAGCCCTCTCTTCCTCGCAGAACTGCTTTAATTCAGTAACACTGGTAGGTTTTCGAGCATGAACTGCTCGTTTCAGGTCCTGCCACAGCATGTCTATTGGGTTTAGGTCTGGACTTTGACTAGGCCACTCCAAAACTTGAATTTTACTTCTTTTCAACCATTCTGATGTGGACTTCCTTTTGTGTTTTGGATCATTGTCTTGCTGCATACTACGCTTCAGCTGACGGACGGATGACCGGACATTCTCCTTAAGAATTTTCTGGTACAGAGCAGAATTCATGGTTCCTTCAATTATGGCAAGTCGTCCAGGTCCTGAGGCAGCAAAGCATCCCCACACCATCACACTACCACCACCATGTTTGACTGTTGGTATGATGTTCTTACTGTGGAATACTGTGTTTGCTTTACGCCAGACATAATGGGATCCATGTCATCCAAAAAGTTCCACTTTGGACTCATCTGTCCATAGAACATTTTCCCAAAAGGCTTGTGGATCATCCAGGTGCTTCTTGGCAAATGAGAGGCGAGCATTTATGTTCTTCTTGATTAGCAGTGGTTTCCGCTTGCTACTCTCCCATGAAGCCCATTTTTGCAGTCTGTTTCTGATTGTGGAGTCATGAACACTGACCTTAGCTGAGGCAAGAGAAGCCTGCAGTTCTTTGGATGTTGTTTTAGGATCCTTTGAGACATCCTGGATGATTTTACGCTGTGCCCTTGGAGTAATTTTGGCAGGCCGCCTACTCCTGGGAAGAATCACTACTGTTCCAAGTGTTCTTCATTTGGAGATTATGGCTCTCACTGTGGTTCGATGGAGTCCCAGAGCCTTAGAAATAGCTTTGTAACCCTTTCCAGACTGATAGATAGCAACAACTTTTTTTCTGATCTTTTGAGGAACTTCCTTAGATCGTGGCATAATGTGCTTGTTGAATCTTTGTTCTGGCAACGTGACTCTGATGGTAAGGGTCAAAATAAGTGAGGTTTATATTGAGCAGGGCTGGCTGTAATCAAGCCTAGCTGTGTTCAATCAGCTAACTCTAATTATCCTTTTAATTGGGTTGATTTAACTAGGGGGCAATTACTTTATCACACAGTGCCAGTTGGTGTTGGTTAACTTTTTTCATTAAATAAATGAAATAAGTAAAAAAAAAAAAAAAATTGTTCACTCAGGTTCCTTTTATCTAATATTACATTTTGTCTAAAGACCAGAAAACATCCAATGTGACAAATATGCAATAATAGAGAAAATCAGGAAGGGGGCAAATACTTTTTCACGCCACTGTAGATGGAACCAAGTAGACAGTGTTACGTGATGTTACGAGCCTTCTTTCATCAACAATTGAAAATATTAACTCACGATTTTCTAATTTTGAAACAAAGTCCTATGGTCATTCAGGATATTTAACCCATTAGTTACCAGATACCATTGACCAGCTAGCCCTTTATAAAAATGAGGAAGTCAGAACCCTCACAAAGCACTACAGCGACATGCTCAAGAAACACAATCATAATGTAAACTTGAGTGAAGCTCAGTGGTTAGAGCTTAAACCACTTATGAAATAAATCACTGAATGAGTCTCCGAAATTTCACTATTTGGATTTCTGGCAAAAAATTCTCCATAATGAGGCACATGAACAGTGATTCCCTGATATTCTGCTCTTAGTCACTATAGCTCTACTGATCCCAACTCAAACTGCAGTAGTTGAGAGAGGCTTCAGCTTGATGGGCAGAGTGAAGTTTGACTGGCGGTCCTGTCTGTCTCCTGCAACTACATCTGCTAATGCATGTCAAGCTGTCAGATGCTAACGTTGCTACATTTGACCTGCAGGATGCCATAACACTATGGTTCAAATCTGGAAAACAAGAGAAAGACCTCATGTGAGACCATATGGCTGCAGAGAATCAAGTTCTGATTCAGAAATAGACTAGACTAGACTTAGTCAGTGTTTTACCTTGAGAAATAACCCCCCCAAAAGCAACAGTTTTCTCTATTTCTACTTTACAGTCCATTTTATGTTTTCAGTTCAAAATTCACGTCACAACAATGTGGACAGGTAAAATTTTGGCCAGACAGGCAAAATTTACATCTCACCTGTCCCTCAGACAGGCATCTCAAAAATGTTATTTCTTGCCCTGCCACTGCATCGAGTTTTTGCTACTAGGTAGGAAGGGTGTTAAATACAGCTGTAACACCACATTAAAATATATTAAAACACCTGTGCACTTAACAGGTGTAAATTACATGAGCAGAGATGTTACTAAGATCAGAGGTTGTGTACTTAGCCGAAATTTGCACTTAGCCAGTGTGCATTAAAATGGCTTTTTTAACATCTCGTATATAGGAGGAAAAAAATAACAGGAAACAAAAGTGTGCATTTAACCAGAATGTGCACTTATCCGAAGTGCACTTAAGTGGAATCCACTGTAGTGTTTTTTGCGCCTGCTGATAGGCTGTTCCACAGCTGGAATGCTTTCTTGGTAAAGTGAAACTTTCTAGCATCCCTCCTGAATCCCCCCCCCCAATCAGCTTACAGTAATGGTCCATTGTTTTTGACCCATCATTCCTGCTAAATAGTTTGTTGTAGCTTACCTTGTTTATTGTCTTCAAGGACTTGAAGGTGACCCCTCCCCCCGCTGACCTCCATCAAGTACATGTTCAGTGCTAGTAGCCAGTCCTCGTCAGATCTCTCCTGTTTGCCCTGATCATTTTGGTTTCACTACACTGCATTGTCCCCAGACCATTTCTGTCTTTCCTCAAGTGGACTTCAGAACTGAGCACAGACACAGTATTCCAGATGGGTTCTCACCAGCGAGCTATAGAGGGGTACTATTACCTATTTCATACTGCTGTCGAAACTAGGGATGTCACAGTATCACAATTTTTTTTTTAGTATTTACTGTTTTTATATTGCTTATCACAGTAATCTGCAGTATTTCTAATTTTATGAAAAATAGCAAGAATCTGTTTTGAAGGAAGGGGGGGAATTGGGAATCATGGTTGCAACTGGAGATGGACATGCTGCTGGAGCAGCAAGTTAAAATGCACCCCCCCACATAAAGGTTTCTATCCCCAGTCTCCTGATGAGCCCATTATCAGACTTCAGTCTGCCCAGCCCTGTCATGCTACCATCCCCAGGGCTTTCCTCTTCTAGGGTCCCCTTCAGGTTCCTGATTCCATATCAGATGCAATGAATTAATTTGGGCTTCCTCCCCCAAAGTTGTACTTTTTTCTGAAATAAACTCCTAAAATTATTTTGTATGTCATTGTCCTGTCAGACTGGCATGACAGGATTGCCTAAAAGGAAAAATGTGGCCCACAGGATTTAAACATTGTATATCCTGTGAGCAGTAGCTAGCCACAACCTTTGCTTTGAATGTTTGGGCCATGATCATGATTTTGAGAATTGTGAACTCTGTTGACCCTTTAGGGGTGATGTAGCCACGACAGGGGTGGTTAGAGATGGAAAGGGAGTGGGGGGCAGGAGGCAGGGGCCGGATAGCAGGAAGAACAGGGGGGAACCTGGAATGCAGGAAAATGGTGGGAGCAGTGAATCGGGGCAGGGGGAAGAGGGAGGAAAGTGCAAGGAGAAGGACCAGTTGGGAGGAAAGATAAAGGAGAAGGACCAGAAGTACAAGAAGGATTCAGTAAAGGGAGCTGAGGGTTTAGGCCAGGGGAGCACGACGAGCAAGGAGGAACTAAATGGAGACAGGAAGGAAGGGAGGATGAGCCAGGCTAGTTTAGCAGATGGGGGAGAAGGACCAGTCGCGAGCAGTGAGGGGGGAGTTAGCAAGGTGCAGAAGGATACTCAGGAGGAGGAGAGGCATAGGATTGGAGGGAAGGGGGTGGCCAGGGTAAATAAGGAGGGGGTGGCATGTGGCACCCAGATAGGGGGAGGAACAAGGAGCCGGCTGGGTGGAGGGGCCGGGAGAAAGGATGAGGGACATGGAAGGGGGAATGGAGGAAAAGGAGCGGTCAGAGTGCTCCTGTTGGGGGATTCTATGATCAGGGGTATCAAATGGGATAGGGAGGGAGAAGCCTGGCCAGTTAGAACAAAATGCTTCCCTGGACTAACGGTGCACAGGGCTAAGCACGAGGTATATCAGCTGGCAAAGGATTGTGGGGGTTCCCCGGACATACTGGTCCACCTGGGTACAAATGACATTGAGGGAAATAGTGAGCTAGAGATACAGGGAGCTTGCCAGGGTCTGTCATGACGTAGGATGCACAGTTTCCTTCCAAGAAATCCTGCCGGTGCCAAGGGCTAGTGGGGAACACAAAAGGAAGATTAGGGAGATAAACCAGTGGCTCAGGGAGTGGTGTGAGGCCAGAGGGTATGGGTTGATGGGGGATTGGGGGGAGACCTGAGAGGATAAGGAGCTGTATGCTAGAGATAGACTCCATCTCAATTTGGAGGGATGGGGAATCTTTAAGTTGAAAATAGAGGGGTTCATTGGTGAAAGATGGGGTTTAAACTTGTGAAGGGGGGGGATGGGAGAAAAGACTGTCAAGGTGGTGCCAATAAAGGAGGGACTCTGTCTCCACCCCCCTGGGGAGCTGGAGGATTGCGGGAAAAGGCTGACTGGTAAAGTGCAGACCAGGGGAAAACAGAATCCCCATGGGAACATGAGCAGGGGAAATGGAAGTATAGGGAAAGGGTGGAAGGTAGTCCTGCTAAATGCCAGGAGCTTGGGAAATAAAATGCCTGAGCTCCAGGCGATGCTAACTGAGGGAGCAGTGTATGTGGCAGCGGTCACTGAGACCTGGGCCACTGCAGGACACGACTGGGACCTGAACCTGGAGGGTTACACTATGTTCAGGAAGGACAGGGGGGAGGGAAGGGGAGGAGGGGTAGCAATGATAGTCAAAAACTGCATTGGCATAGGGGGAGTAGAGGAGGCGGAGGGAACCGTGGAGGCCATTTGGGTCACCTTGATAACAAGGGGGGTGCAGAGAGTAAAATAGGAGTGGTGTATAGACCCCCTGCCCTGGCAGAGGAGCTGGAGGAGAGTTTGGTGGCAGATGTTGGGAGACACTGCAGACTGGGCAGAGGAACGGTGGTGGTGTTGGGGGACTTAAACATGCCAGGAACAGACTGAGAGACTGACATCCTTTGTGACCAGGGAACAGAGGTTGTTGGATTTCTTTCAGGACGCATTCCTAACTCAGCAGGTGGGGGAACCGACCAGGGAGGCGTGGGTACTGGATGTGGTCCTGGCAGACAGTGACCAGATTGGGGGCCTGGAGGTAAGGGACCCATTGGCGGGGAGTGACCATGCCACGGTCTGGTTCTGCCTGGACCTAGGAGGGCTAGAAGGCTGCACAAAGACGGAGGTAACTGACTTCAGGGGGACAGATTTTAAGGAAATGGGAAGGATCCTTAAGGAGCATTTGGATGTGATTGGGTCGAGACATGGGCGCTGATAGTAGGTGGGAAATCATCAGGGGAGGGGTACAGGATGTTACCAGCACCTGTGCAGGAGTAAGACGAAAATGCGGTAGGGCCCGAAAACCCTGCTGGTGGACCGGGGAGGTCCAGGAGGTGGTGCGGGGAAAGAAGGCAGCCTATAGGCAATTCAAGTGCTCAAGGAGTGAAAGGGATCGAGGGGAGTATGAGCTGATGGCTAGAAGGGCCACTAGGGTGGTGAGGGCGGCTAAGGCAAGGAAGGAGCAGTTCCTAACTCAGCAGGTGGGGGAACCGACCAGGGAGGCGCGGGTACTGGATTTGGTCCTGGCAGACAGTGACCAGATTGGGGGCCTGGAGGTAAGGGACCCATTGGCGGGGAGTGACCATGCCACGGTCTGGTTCTGCCTGGACCTAAGAGGGCTAGAAGGCTGCACAAAGACTGAGGTAACTGACTTCAGGGGGACAGATTTTAAGGAAATGGGAAGGATCCTTAAGGAGCATTTGGATGTGATTGGGTCATACATGGCAGCTGTGCAAGAGTAAGACGAAAATGCAGTTGGGCCGGAAAACCCTGCTGGTGGACCAGGGAGGTCCACGAGGTGGTGCGGGGAAAGAAGGCAATTCAAGTGCTCAAGGAGTGAAAGGGATCGAGGGGAGTATGAGCTGATGGCTAGAAGGGCCACTAGGGTGGTGAGGGCGGCTAAGGCAAGGAAGGAGCAGAACCTGGCCAGGGAAATTAGGAGAGGGAACAAGGGGTTCTTCAGATACATTGGGGAAAAACGAAGGGCGAAGGGGCAGATTAGCAGGGTTAAATCAGGGGAGAGATGGGCACAAGACCCGGGGGAGCAGGCTGAGGTACTAAATGAGTACTTCACCTCAGTTTTCACCAAGGAAAATGGGGATGCTGCATCATACATGGGAGGAGACAGAGATACTGAGGAGAGGGGGACCCTTACCGATCAGCGGGTCTGGGGAGGAGGCATCACTGGCAGGAGGGAGGGCTAAGCAGGGAGAAGAGGTACGGAGTGGAAATCACAGCAGAGAGTGAGGAAAGCCCTCAGCTCCCTTAAGACACAGAAAGCACGGGGCGGATAAATTACATCCCAGAGTGCTGAAGGAACTTGCAGATGTCCTGGCGAAACCCCTGGCGGACCTTTCACCATCTCTGAGGACAGGGTGGGTGCCCCAGGACTGGAAGGTGGCGATATAGTGCCTATCCACAAGGGGGATCAAGGAGGTGGCAGGGAACTACAGGCCTGTCAGCCTGACATCGGTGGTGGGCAAGGTGATGGAGGGCATTGTCAAGGAGAGGCTGGGGGGAACTGGAAAAGTCAGGGTGCCTGGACGATAGACAGCATGGATTCGTCCCGGGGAAATCGTGTCAGACAAATCTTGTGGAGTTCTGTGACTGGGTGACTAGTGCCTTGGACCTGGGTAGACCAGTGGACGTCCTCTTTCTAGACTTCAGCAAGGCATTTGACTCTCTTCCTCATGTGGGCCTGTTGGGTAAGCTGGGAGAAATGGGGGTGGGGAACCAGATAATCGGATGGATAGGCAATTGGCTCCAGGACCGGACCCAGAGGGTCGTAGTTGGCGGGATAGTCTCGTCCCCAAGGAGGGTCATTAGTGGGGTCCCACAGGGATCAGTCCTTGGGCCCCTCCTCTTCAATGCCTACGTCTCTGACATAAGGACAGGAATCAGGAGTGAGATGAGTCTCTTTGCGGATGACTCAAAACTGGGGGCGGTGGTGGATGGGGAGGAGGGAGGGTGGCCCTACAGGGGGACCTGGAGGCTCTGGAAAGATGGTCTAGAAAGTGGAAGCTGAGGTTCAATGCAAGGTACTCCACCTGGGAGCCAGAAACCCAGGCCAAGTGTACACGGGGGATGCTACAAGTCTCGATGGCTGAGAAGGACCTGGGGGTGGTGGTGGATGTCAAGATGAACAACTCAGAGACTTGTAGGAGGGCAGCAGCCAAGGCCAACAGGATGCTGGGATGCATCGCTAGGGGGATCACCTCCAGAAGGAGGGAAGTGATACTCCCTCTGTATAACTGCTTGGTGAGGCCGCACCTTGAGTACTGCATGCAGTTTTGGAGGCCACACTTAAAGAGGGACATTACCCTCCTGGAGAGGGTCCAGAGGAGGGCAACCAAAATGATTTGGGGCTTGGGGGACAGGACCTATGAGGAGAGGCTCGAAGAGCTAAATATGTACACACTGGAAGAGAAAAGGGACTGGGGGGACATGATAGAGGTCTTCAGGTACATGAAGAGGGTAAATAGGGGAGGAACAGTCAGGGTGCTTCGAAGGAAGGAGGAGGGGGCCACTAGAGGGCATGGGTGGAAGCTGGAGGGGGGAAGATTCAGGGGAGAAAGAAGGAGGTGCTACTTCATTGAGAGGGTGGTGGAGCCATGGAATGCGCTGCCTAGGGGGCTGGTGGAGGCAGAGACAGTGGAGGGGTTCAAGAGGGGGTGGGACAGGTACAGGGGAAGGGTTCTGGAAGCAAAATCCAGTGCAGCAAGAATATCCGGAACTGGGAAGGGAGAAGCCAGAGGAGGCGAAGGGGGCAGCAAGGTCAGCACCCAGGGTGGAGGCTGACCAAACAAGCAGACGCGAAAGACTGTTAGGCCTATTCTGCTGGCATTTTAGTAAGAAAGGAAAACAGGCAAGGTAAATGTTGTTCTTTGTCTGCACAAGCTTCCACAACAGCTTCACAAGAGTGCTGCCCTAGAAAACAGCTTATGTATAAAAATGTAGAGAAAAGTACCACTGAAGTTGGAATGTATGCTTCCGATGGCTCTTCTCCACGGATGTCTCTGGCACCCAAGGAGAATGAAAAGACTAGGCCATCTTCCACTAAAGCGTACAGGGCCCATAGTTGGGACCATTGATGGCTGGAATGGCAGTCATGAAAAACAGATTTTCAGAACACCAGCCAAATACTATAGTTGACAAGAGGAAAGAAAAGCACCTTGCAGGCCCTCTGCTTAAAAACCAACTAGAGAAGCAGACGCCAGAGAAAAATATGCTCTCCTTGGAGGACATCAAACAGATGTGGCAGTTTTTCAAAACTATGTAGTGCTTTGAAAACCTGTCTTCATTGTACCTCCTAGTATTCCTCCAGAGGAGGAAGTACCAGTTTCCCCAGAGCATACTGCAGAGGATGACTTTGGTTCCCTACCCAAAGTGAATGAGGACTGTTCATCCTAGACAAATATGATATGATGAATCTGCTCGCTACTGAATCAGAATTGGATGTGTAGCACGGACACACACAAACTCCACACCAGAGCTGTTTGAAGATTTGGCAGTATAGTAATCTGTATTGCCATATCTTCAAATCGCTCCGTTTTGGAGTCTGTGTGTGTCCGTGCTACACAGAGACCAGGTACTGACTCGCAGGATCCCTGTCAGCCAGTACTTGGTATCGGGGCCGCACGGGAACATCCAGGCTGCAAACCGGAGCTGTTTTAAAATACAGCCCTATATTAAGCCTATGGATGACCCCGGCTGCTCCACGCAGGACACGTCTTCATGGGGACAGCTGCAGGTGCTTGTGGGCGCCGGGGAGGGCTCTTACACTTAAAATGCCGGTGAGGAGGGTGCAGGCTCAACCAGATACTATTTTAAATAAATCAACAAACTGTAACTGCTAATGGGGCCCCACTTCACACGGACGTGGGGCCCGACAGTATGTGAACGTTTCCCTTTAATATTTACATTAACACATTCTCACGGTAAAATTGCTCATCGGAAAAGGTGCAGTTGGCCTAAACGGAGAGATACAGAAGGAGGAACTTTATCAATTGTCTTACACATTTACTAATTCAACGAGGAAGAGCGAATCATCTGTTAATTAAAAGCTACATCAACAGATTCTCTCCTCTCTTTTTTTTTTTTTTTTTTTTAAAATAATTGGCAAATGTACAAGACATATGGCAAAGTGCCTCTTCGTGTGTGTCTCAGTTTAGACCAACTGTACCTTTCGAATGAGCAGTTTTACTTCTGCATAGGGGGATTGTGTAAATTCTTCACTTGCTTTTCTTTTCTCCATGATCTGCTTCAACTATTGCTGTTTTTGTCAATCTCTGAGTTTATAACTCTAGAAAATATTTTTAAAAGACTGAACGAAGTTTACTCAAAGGACAGAAAGGTATGGTGGTTCATGGCGCCTATCTTTTATTTCAGGACCGATCTGCTGCAGCTTCATAAGACAGGGCGTAAGATTCTTTTTCCCACCTGATCGCCCGTTTGGTACCTCTCTACATTGGTGCGAAAGTGATGCTGTATTTTGCAGTTAGACCACTGCAGCTGCAAGCATGCCTCCGTCTCCAGTTCAATCAATCAAGATTTATTTATAAAAGGCACCTTTCCACAGTTCAGGGTGCCTGTACATACAAACACGTTAACAATAAAATCACAGACTAAACTTATGGTTTTACATATTTAATCCTAGTAAACCAACTGTTATTAAAATGACGGCAACAGTATGCTTCGTCGCAAAAGACTAGACCGAAGAGGTAGGTCTTCAGTTCAGTTTTAAAACTTTGGACGGTCAAGTATTCTCTTATCCGACAAAGTAGAGAATTCCACGGGGTAGGGGCCACAAATGCAAATGAGCGGGCTCCATATGTTTGTAAACGCACCCTAGGAATCTCTAGTAGTCTCTCGGTGGATCGGAGAGACCGGAAGGGGTGATAGGGAGAAAGGAGATCTTGCAGGTAGTGGGGTCCGTGGTCACGTAGGGCTTTATAGGTCAGCAAACCGATCTTGAAGGTGATACGCCACTGCACTGGCAGCCAGGTCAGTCTGTGGAGCACAGGTGTATTGTGACTGGTCCTAGAAGTACCAGTCAGAAGCCTGGCAGCTGCATTCTGCACCAGCTGCAGGTGGCGTATATCAACCCCCAGTAACCCTAGGTACAGGGCATTGCAGTAGTCAAGGCGAGTGGTCACGAAGACATGGACCAACGTTGGAAGATTCTCAGGAGGGATCAGATGTTTCACCCGGGCGATTTTCCTCAGATGGAAAAAAGAGGTCTTGACAGTAGTTGACACCTGCGATTTCAGGGTCAAACAGTCATCAAAAATAACAGCCAGGTTCTGCACCCAATCTGAGGTGGTAAGCTCAACACCCTCGAGCCGAAGGCCCGAGGGTTGTCTGGCCGACGCACCCCACCTCCGACGATCCGGGTCCACAGCCAACACCTCAGTTTTGTCCGAATTCAACTTTAACCAACTAGCGCTCATCCAATCCTGGATCTCAGATAGGCAGCTGTTAAACACTGAGAGAATGTCTCCCTGCTTGGGCACAAAGGACATATACAGTTGAGTATCATCTGCATAGCAGTATGAACTCAAACCATACCGCCTAATAATGTCTCCCAACAGCAACGTGTACACGGCGAACAACATGGGTGCCAAAATGGAGCCCTGTGGTACCCTGCAGGATGGGGGAGAGGGTCATAGGAATAAATTCCAGACACCACACTCTGTGTCCTACCCACGAGGAGCGATCAAAACCATCTGAGGACAGTACCAAGCAGTCCTCGGGTGAACCGCAGGTGCTCCAATAGCACACCATGGTCCACCGTGTCAGATGCCACCGAGAGATCAAGGACCACCAAGATGGAACGAGTCCTCCTATCTCTTGCTGTTAGAAGATCATTAAGCACCTGAACAAGGGCTGTCTCGGTGCTATGCCTCTTCCTAAATCTGGACTGGAGAATGTCATAGACATCGTGGGTGGATAAATGATCATCCAGCTGCAGTGCAACCACCTTGTTAACGTGTGCAGCATCTCCAGTTGATGTTCTAAGAAGCATTTACTGTTACGTTGCCAAAATGCTGTCCCTGCCCTACCTATCTTAGCAACTCCAAGACACATCTCCAGCACATGATGCATGCACTCCGCAATTCACCCGCAAAGCTGCCCTGACAGTGCTGCAGTTAGCACCACTGATCCTCTCTTACTGAGAGCACCAGGTGCTACTACGGAATTTACTGGTGCTAATTTGCACCCAGCTCCCCCTTATTTCAAGCCCTGCCCTATCATTTTCCTGTCTTGCAGGGAGTACATGTTGAGTTCCTGCAACCTTCCCTCATATGACCATGACAGTGTTCATGAGGTGGGGTCCCAAAAAGCCCATGTTGAAAATTTGGTGAAAAAATACCTAAAAATGCCAAAGTTATGCACATAAGTTCAAAATACTATTAACATTTATTCATTCGGTGTTTCCTTGATTCCCGTTTGCAGTTTGGCTTTGAAGAGTTGAATCGCCCTGCTTCCTCCTCAGTTCTTTCCCGCCGTCAACTCTGTTCATATGGGTCTCTGTGGAAGCACAGATGCAGTTTAATGCCGTTTTGCCTTCAGTCATTCTTATACTCTTAACTTTTTGAATCTCTCTTTTTAAATTAGAGCTTCCTTTACTTTATTTATGTAGAGAGTTACTCCATCCACTTCTCTCTTCTGCTGCTGTGGAAAGAAGATTGCCTCTTCAAATGACCACGACCTCTGTGTCTGCTGTCATGGGCCTGTCCATGACACGTCTGACTGTGAGCTCTGCCAGAAATTCAACCAGACAATCCTTGGGTGACACAAAAAGGCTTTGAAGAAATTCCTCATGGAGCAACAGATAGCCGGTTCTGGGCAGAGGTCCCTCCTTCCCAGTCACCGGTTGGTTTCTCGAGCTTCCAGGCCTCCAAGGCCCAAGACTAGTCCGGGGGGGGAGACAAACAAGACTGTGAACGGGACTGCTGCTCCTGGCGGCATTCCTACTCCCCGACTGCTGCCGCTTGTCCTCTGTGGGTACCCCGTCCGCTGCGGCTGCACCAACGTCCTTTGCTGCCCAGGCCTCTGCTCTTGTCAGGCCCATAATGGCAGCACTGCCTCCCACTGCTCAGGCAATCTGGCTGTTGACCTCTGGTCATCAGCCCCCAGTCTGTCGAACCTCGGGATGTTGATGATAGCACCTTCGTGGTCTAATGCTTCCCTGGCCCTTGGGCTCTCGAGTCTCAACGGACGGTTCATTGCACCCTGTGCTGATCGCTCCACCATCATTGCATCTTTCACCTGCTGTCGACCTCAACTCGATACTGACTCGGATCTCAACAGTCGTAGTGCACCAGGTGGGCTCATACAGGCCTGGGTTGACAGCCCCTTCATGGTTGATGCCTCTTGGGCCTCTTCAGTCTGGCGCCTAATAGGGCGTTGTTGGTACCGTGCTCGTTGGACCGCCAAGTTGGAGCAGGTCGAGAAGTACCATCCTCACCTGCTTCTACTGAGGAAGAGGATGAGGAGGACCTTCTTTCCTCAGACAGGTTCACTGCATCTTCAGTTAGTGAGGACTGTGTTAAACATGCCCCCTGGTCCCCTCCTGAAAATCCTACTTTCTTTAATGTGATGAAGTAGCTGTCCTTAGCCATGGACTTTCACACTGAGGAGGAGGATGCCGCTAGACGGGACCTGGTGGACTTCCTGGAGATCCCAGAATCTCCCCCAAGGTCATTCCTTCCTTCCATCTTTCTTGAGGAATGCCAGTACTGCAGTCTGGCATAGGCCAGATATGGTTCCTGCCATGCCCTGCCAGGCAGCTAAACTCCATCATGCCCCCCAAGGCCTGCCTCCTTATGCTGCCCAACCTGAGACCGATTTCCATGGTCATTAAAGCAGCGCATGATAGGTCCAAGTTGCCCAAGCACCTTTGCTCCCTCTCCTGTAATAGGGAATCCAGGCAGATTGACCTTTGGGACAAGAGGATTTATGCCCCCTGAGACTTTGGATTGCTTACTATCTTTCGTATGTGGTTAAGTACCAAAACACCATCTGGAAGAAGGGTAAGGCGGCTGCCCAAGGCCTCCCAGAATGTTCCCGGAAACGTGAGGTTCTCAAATGTTTACAGACTTTTGAGGACATTAGTAAGCATCTCCTTGGGGCCTTGTATGACATTTCTGACACTGGTGCCAGGGCTGCTGCCACAGACGTCTGCCTACATAGGCACTCCCAGCTGAGGGTCATGGGATTTGCAGCAGATGTTTAGCAAAAAGTGCTGAATGCCCCCTTCAGTGGTTCCAAGTTATTTGGCCCAGATGTCCCAAGACATCATCAGTGACTTACAGGCATCTGGTAGGGCTATCAAGTCTGTTCATTTGTTTTACTATATGCAGTTTAGGAGCAGACAGCGCTCACCATTTCGTAAGGTGTCCAAGTCCGGAGCAGGCTCCCGCCCACAGGACAAAAGAAAGGCCTCCTCCACCTTGCCCAGCCCCTCTTTGGCACTGCCGTGAAACGACCCAGGGGTGACAGATCAGCCCCAGTGGCCAGGTCCGCCTCTGCTTGACTCCTTGCCAGACCCTTCCCTTCCGGTTCTCAACCAAGAGGTGGTGGTCGGAGGTCGGTTCTCCCTCCATCTCAGTCAGTGGAGAACCATCACTTCAGATGCCTGGATTCTTAGGTTATAGAGAGGGGATCACACTTTGGAACTTATACAGATGGCTTCAGAGACTCCTCCAGTACCCTCCACCTATCCCCCTGGCCCATCTAACTGTTCTCCGGGAGTGGTTACCCCTCCTCGACAGTGACATTTCGCCAGCGAGGTCCCCCACAGCATCTACAGTGCCATGCTGCTATGAGAAACCCGCTGGAACCCGGTGCTGTCTGTCAGGGGTCCTGCACCCCCTCCAATCAGCTCCGACTCGGAGTTGATGATCTTTAAGTGGGGAGGTGCAGGGGGAACAGCCACCTGCATGGGGTGTTAAGGGGAGAAGCCCCCGAAGAAAACGAGGACAGACAGTACAAACCAGCAGCCATCGGCAGAATGCGGTCGACCTGCCGGTGTCGCTGACTGGGCGTTTGACAAACATTTTGTCGAGCTCCTGTCATGGATCCCTCAAGGAGGAGGTACAGTCCCGTCTGCGGAAAAAGGCCATCGAGCTGGTGCCAAAAGAATGAGATGCTATTCAGAGTTCTTCCTGGTCCCCAAAAGGACCAGAGATTTGAGGCCTATTCTAGATCTGGAAGACCTCAGTCTTTATATCCAGTACAAAAAAATTCCATATGGTCACTCTCCCAGGCCTGTTGCTCCTACTCAAGCAGTGCGACTGGTCGTGCTGTCTGGATATGCAAGATGCTTACCTGCATATCTTGGTGTGTCGTCCTACACGGGAGGTTTCTCCAGTTCCTTTTTCAGGGCAAGCATTACCAATTCAAGGTATTGCCCTTTGACTTATCCTCTGCGTCGTGGGTCTTCACAAAGTGCTTAGCAGCGGTAACTGCAGCCCTCTGGAGAGGAGGACTGCACATTTTCCTGTACCTGAATGACTGGCTTCTCAAGGCTCCATCCAGAGATCGGCTCTTTCTGACCCTAGAGAGGACTCCCAACTGTTTCTATCCCTGGGCATCGCTGTCAGTCTGCCCACGTCTGTCTAGATCCCGTCCCAGAGGCTGCAGTATATAGGGGCAGTCTTGGACTCTGCACAAGGCAGAGCCTTCCTGCCTCTCAACATGGCAGAGTACCTCATTGTTCAGGCTCAGGAGGTTGCCCAGAGCCGTTATGTTCCTGCCAGGGTATCCCTGAGGCTGTTGGGTCTTATGCTTGCAGCCTTTGCCACGGTCCCCTTGGCAAGACTGCATATGCAAGTGCCCCAGTGGACACTTGGGGTGCAATGGGACCAGTGCAAGGATGACCTAGAACAGCTAGCTTTGGTCTCCTTCTCAGTCTGCAAGGTGCTCCAGTGGTAGGTGGACCCCCAGAACCTATTACAAGGGGTTCCATTCCAGATCTCTTTTCCCCAGCAGATCCTCACCATGGATGCCTCTGGTTCGGGCTGGGGTGCACACCAGGCTCTCTTTCAAACTCGAGGGATGTGGTCTCAGACCAAGGGGTGTCTGCATATCAACATCCTGGTGATGCAGGTGGTCCTCTATGCCATACAGCCCTTTCAGAACAATCTCCTTACAGGTCAACTGTTGATCCAGTCAGACAATCTCAGTGTTGTCTACTATATCAGCAAGCAAGGAGGAATGCATTTATACCCCCTGTGCAGGGAGGCCATGAGAATTTGGTACTGGGCTCTGGACCACAGTCTAGTTCTTTCCGCAGTCCATGTCGCAGGCATGCTAAACACCCTGGACAGCCTCAGCCAGACTCAGTCCAACACGCACAAATGGGAACTTCTCTCCTCTGTCGTAGAAGATCTGTTTGCCAGATGGGGTCGTCCAGAGTTGGACCTTTTTGCTCCCCCACTCAACGCAAAACTGCCTACTTTCTGCTCGCTAGATCCAGGGCCTAGAGTTTTTTGTCAAGATGAGTTGTCACTCTTCTGAAGTGGGAAGTTCCTTTATGCCTTCCCTCCATTTCCTCGGATTCAGAAGATGTTAATAGAGCTGCAGATGGAGGGGGCCAGCATGATCCTGGTCGCACCTTTCTGGCCTCGGCAGATATGGTTTCCATTACTGCAACAGTTAGTGAAGGAGCCTCTGATTCCTCTGACCCTTTTCTGGGATCTGCCGATGTGGGCTCGAGACCCTGGTCCATCCGAACCTTAAGTCCCCTTGTCTGCATGCTTGCTCCTGAGGACATAGTCATTGCCGATTTTGGAGTGTCTTAGCAGGTAGTGGGTGTCCTCATGGTGGCTCGAAAGCCCTCTGCCAGAGCCACTTGTGCCATGAAGTGGAAGAGGTTTGCTATCTGGGCTGCCAGACACCATCTGGACCTTTTCACTGTCGGATGAGCCAGATTCTGGACCATCCGATCTCTCTGTCGGACTCGGGCCTCCAGTATTCCTCCCTCAGGGTGCATCTTTCGGCTATTTCTGCCTTTCATGAGCCTGTGGGTGGTCATGCTGTGGCTCAGTTAGGTGTCCCATACCTTTCTCAGGGGCATCCTGCATCTCAAACCTCCAATCTGTTCCCCTGTCCCGGCTTAGGATTTAAATCTTGTTTTGGAGAAATTGACTCTGTCTTCGTTTTGAGCCAGCCGCAGCTCGCGAGCTATGCTTTCTTTCCTGGAAAGCACTATTTTTAGTTGCTATTGCTTCTGCTTGAAGGATTTCAGAGCTTCAGGCTCACTGGTGTGAAGAGCCTTATTTGATTTTTTCACAAAGACAGTGTGTCTTTGCGATCAAATCCTACATTTCTCCCTAAAGTGGTGTCTGAGTTTATCCTGAACCACTCTATCCACCTACCAGTTTATTTTGAGTAGTGGGCCAGTTCAGGGGAAGCACTGCTCCATACTTCAGATGTGCAGATAATTTTGAAGTACTGTCTGCTCCAAACTAAGGACTGCAGAAAAGCAAAACAGCTTTTTGTTTCTTTCGTCCCAGGAAGAGAGGGCGCTAAGGTTTCCAAACAATGTTTGTCTAAATGGTCAGCCCATTGTAATTTGTTCTGCTGCATCAAACCTGGCAAAGAGTTGCCAGGGACGGTGAAAGCCTATTCCACAAGAGGCATGGCTACCTCTGTGGCCTGCTTCAACAGGGTCTGAGCTGTTGATATCTGCACTGCTGACACCTGGAGTACCATTCATACTTTCACTAAGCATTACAGTCTGGACATTGCCTCTAGAGCCCGAGCAGGCTTCGGATGGTCTGTCTTAGGCTTTGGTTGGCATTCTTCTCAGACTGTTTGTTTTTGCTGCATCTGCTTCAGACTCATGCCTATGGTATGACCTGATGACTGAGATACCCCTGAAGAAGATAGAACAGTTCCGTCAGAACTTACCGTAACAGTAGATCTTTGAAGGGATCTTGGTCATCCGGTCTACCTTCCCTCCCACCCACCATCCCCCTTCTTGGAGTCCTTTGCTCAGACTGGCTATATGGTGTATCCAGACTTTTATTCTGGCCTGGGCATCTCTCTCTCTCTCTCTCTCCTCTGTCCCCCATGGCATGGGTTTGCTCCCTTGGTCTCTGGGGAAAAGAACTGACTGAATGGGGCTGCTCACACCTTTTTATAGGGTTAGTGACATCAGCAGGTGATGGCGTAGGTGGCCCCAGTGGTACTGCTGGAAAATCTTCAGTATGCATCCTCCTTCACCAACGGTGTAGTTCCTACGGTGTAACCTGATGACTAAGATCCCCTCAAAGATCTGCTGTTACAGTAAGTTATTACGTAACTGTTCTTTCTTGGTCTCCCCCACTGTTATTACTCCTCCTGGGCATTCTGCATTGGAGAACAAGATAAAAAGACAGCCTTGGCACACAAACACTGAGATGAGGTTTACTCTGGCAACAAAGCCAGGTTTTCAAGAAATACGAAATCATGATGCCAAAGGGCCTCTCACACAATCTGCTTAAAGCAGAACCAGCCTAAATTATTGTGATTTGTATATATATCCCATGATGCTTTGCATTTTGGGAGCATGTGTGCTTTTATATTTTCTGCATTAGAGAATGCCACTTTGGCTGCTGGCATAAGCTAGCTCAATTGCCTACAGTTCCCAGAAAGGCTAATAAACAATATCTGGGCTCAGCTGCAAAGCCATAGGGTCCAACTGGAAAGCCATATTATTCATCATGGCCTGAAACCGACTCAGTGGTGATTATGGTTGCATATGATGGATCCAAAGCACCCAAACGCATGAGTTCTCTTCCTCCTGATAAGGAGTCAAGGAAACTGGATGTGATGGGAAAGAGGACTTTTTACTTCTGCTTCCCTTGGCTTAAGGACAGCAAATTACAGTATCTGGCTTACATGATAAAATACCAGAATTGCCTGTGGAAGACTATGGCCTCCTGGGCTGATGAAATGCCTGAGGGCCAGGACAAAATATTGGCCCACCAGACTATTGTTAATGGACAGGAAGCTGCAAAGCTCCTGCATAGGTCTGCATATGGTGCCTCAAGTGCTGCTGCCTCTGGAATCTTCCTTCACCACTGCTCTTGGCTAAGGGTGGCTGTTTTTGCCTCTGATGTACAACGGTGTGTGCTAAATGCTCCCTTTAGAGGGAAGCAGTTATTTGTATAAAATGCACTGAAGAATTTACTGTCCTCAAAAATGACTTGATGTCCCTGCATACTTTGAACCCTAAACTCCGGGGAAGGGGTAGAAGTTCTTTTTGAAGGCCCTGTGCCCATCCAGGCTGTGGTTATTCAGGAGGTTCTGGATGTGGTTCCCAGAGATCCCAGCCTTCCACTTCCCAAGCTGCAAACCTGCCTCCCAGTGCCTATGTCAGACTTATAAAAAGGTCAGACCATTACTGGCACCCCTGCTATACCCAGTGCTTTCGGACTCCCCTCCCTTCTTACTGCCTCAGGAAGTTTTGGTGGGAGGCTGAATCTCCCTCTTCATAATAATTAAAAAAAAAAAAAAAAAAAACAGGGTGAAGTGGATCACTACAGATGCCTGGGTTCTGGAGGTGGTTCAGCAAAGATGTGTCCTAGAGCTCCCTGCTGTTTCTCCAGTGACTCTCCACCCCCATTGCCCAACAGATTTCCTCTGGGACAACTTGCCCTCCTGCTGGAGGAGTTTCAAACCCTCCTCCACAAGAGGGCTGTGGAAATTGTCCCAGTACCAGAACAGAACCAATGATGCTGTTCCTGGTACTTTCTGGTCTCACAATGGACAGGGGGTCTAAGAACCGTACTAGACTTTCGAGAAATGAATCTATTCATTGAACACAAAATGTTATGAATGGTTTCTCTGCAGTCCTTCTCCTTGTTGCTCAAAGGGATTGGATGGTTGCTCTTGATATGAAGAACACATACCTTTTTATATAAAGATCAGAAATTTGCACAGAAAATACCTGTGTTTCATGCTCCAGGGCGCTCACTGCCAGTTTTGTGTCGTGTCCTTGGTTTGTGCTGTTCACTGCCTGTAGGTACGAAACTATTTTCCATGGTGGCAGCTGTCTCTCTTTCCCCGCCCCACAGAGAGGGTCTCCATGTTCATGTCATCTCATACATAGATGACTGGCTGTTGAACGCACCATCTTGGGAAGCCATACTCTACACACTGTCAGACCAGACACTTGTTTGACCAACTGGGTATACTGGTCAACGAACCAAAGTCAGTCCTTGCCCCTTGCCAGCAGCTCCAGCACATAGGAGCAGTTCTTGATCCAGGTCTTGGCCGGGCATGTACTCTGACCGTGCTACAGCACCAGTGGCCCAGGCATGGCTGGTATTATCCAGCAACTATGTCTCGACCAGATGCTTTCCAAGGTTAATCATCCTGATGGCAACTGTTTATATTGACTGTCCCACTAGTTGCCATCATGTGAGAATTCTGCAGTGATTTCTCGGGGCACAGTGGGCACATCATTCTGACGAGGTTGGATTGTCTCAAACCAGTGACCCTTGCACTCCGTCACTCACTGATTTTGGTGGTTGGACCACTCCAGCCTAGAGAGGGGGGCCCCATTCCTCTGGACCCCCCCATGAGATGACTGCAGACACTTTGGGGGTGGGGTGGACGTAGGGGCCCCTTTGGAATTCAGGGCCAGTGAACTCCTCTGGATATGGTCCTGCAAAGCAACACTCTAGAGATGAGGGCTCTTCCACTTTGCCTACAGGCCTTTGCTACCTTTTTCTATGGAACCAGCTGCTGATCAGTACAGACAGTCTTTCGGTGATGTATTAATCAGCCGACAAGGCAGAGTACATTTTGTGAACACTCTGCAGAGGAGCAATGAGAGTTTGGCACTGGGCAACAGAATGAGACCTATTTCTGTCCACGTTGTTTCTACCAGGTACCCTGAATGCACCTGCAGACCGCCTCAGTCGGGCCCATGTAATGTGCCCTGAATGGGAACTCTTAGACTCAGTCGTGGATGACCTTTTTGAAAAATGGGGTAATTCGGAAATAGACCTGTTTGCATCTCCATGCAATGCAAAACTGTTCCGTTTCTACTCGCTTGCTCCAGGGCCTGGAGTTTTTTGGCAAGGGCATGGCCCTCTTCTGAAAAGGGAGGTTTCTGTATGCTTTTCCCCATTCCGTCTGATAGAGTTCTGGTAAAGCTATGGACCAAACCAACCTCCTTAATTATTGTAGTCCATTATTGGCCTAGACAAATTTGGTTTCCTCTGCTCCAACAACAGGCAGTGGAACCCCCAATCTCACTGCTTCTGTGAGCAGAACTTTTGACACAGGAGCAGGTTGCTGTAGTGCACCCATATCTACTACCCTTCCACGCTTGGCACCTTAGGACATAGAAGTTTTCCATTTCGGAGTCTTCTCATCATTTGCTGATGTTCTGCTAGCAGCTAGAAAGCAGTCAGCATGGTACACATACTCTCAAAAAATGGAAACATTTTACAGTTTGGTGTAGTACCGTGCCCTGGATCCCTTAACGTGTCCATTCCCTACTGTGATGGACTACCTCTTGTCCTGCAAGGACTTGGGACTGGGGTATTCCTCTGTTAAGGGCCACATGGCCACAATGTTGGCTTTTCGTGTCCTCACAGAAGGCAAGGCAGTAGCCCAGATAGAGGTTTCCTGTAGATTCCTAAGAGGTATTATTCTATTGTTGCACCCCTGGTCCGCAATCTGGTTCCGGTCTGGAACCTTAATTTACTCCTAGAGACCATGACTGTGCCTCTTTTTGAGCCTGTTGCAACTTTTAAGCTGTGTGTCCTCTCTTTGGAAGCACTGTTCCTAGTGGCCATGATGTTGGCAAGATGTATTTCAGAGTTGTACGCTCTGGTTGCAGACCCTCCTTTTATTATTTTTTTATAAGGATATGATTATATTACATACTAATTCTCATTTCCTTCCGAGGGTTGTGTCTGTGAGAACACAAAATCGGACTGTTGACCTTCCTTGCATGCGCTTGACATCGACAGCATGTTGCGTTGGTACCTGGATCATACAAAGAATTGTAGTAAATCCTCTCAACTGTTTACAGCTTTTGCCCCCAGGATGGTGGGCTCCTGATCCAGCTGTACTACGTTTTCTTACCAGAAGTGCAGTAAGCAGCTTCTTGGTCCCGTTCGTGCTCATTCCACCTGTGAGGTAGTTTCCTCAGTGGCTTGTTTCCAAAATGTCATTTATGCTGCTACCACTTGGAGAACTGTTCATACTGTTACTGTACACTACAGTTTAGACAATGTTTCTTATAGATGTACTCGTTTCAACCTCAGTGTTCTGCAAGGCCTCCTTACACAGGATCATGAAGTCTTGCTGTCCTCCCTCTTTGCTTGGTACTGCTTCGGAATTGTTCCATGATGTGGCTCAATGGAGGGAGATATCCTCGAAGAAGATAGAATAGTTGCCTATCATAACAGTAGGGTTTCAAGAGAATCTCCCTCCATTGAGCCACAGTGCTCTCTCCCTCCTTCCTCCCTTGTTTGGGTGATGGGTGACAGAGTACTGCCTGCTTTCACACGCTGCTTCTCCTCTGGCCTCAAACGGCATCTGTACTTAGCTTGCCATATCCTCTCCTGTGTGCCATGTTTGGTCCTGGTCGCTTTGGTCCCTGCTTGTTCGATGATCCTCCGAGCTTGTCTCTGGTCAGAACTGAAGCATGCTGGGGATGCTAACCGTTATATAGGTGCTGGTGAGACATATCAACATGGGTTGCCCCAGCCAGCAAAAATTTCTAGGTGTTCTAATGCTGACAGCATGCAGTTCCATTGTGTGACTCAATCAAGGAGTTTCAAAGATCTACTGTTACGCTAGGCAAATATTTCCTTTATAATTGTGGTGACCTCCTTTAATACACAAGCTAGAGCAGTGTTTCAAATGCCCTAATAACCGGTAGGACGGTTATTACGGAGGTTTGTGACGCTCTTCCTTAGCATACCATCTCATTGGCTCTTACTCCGTGTGTGGGTGGACCAAACATAACAAACATGGTGGCAGTTTCTTCGCTACCGAGGAGTCTGACCGCACTTCAGTTAAGGTGTTAGTTAACAGTATTTATCTGGTTGATCCTGCCTTTCTATTTTTAAAAATCTATCTGGTTGGTCCTAGGGCGGGGCTTCAGGAGACGGCCTCTGTAATCTGGAACAGGCCGTGGCTGACTGAGTGTTTGTACAGTGTAATTTTAAAAAAGGGATTATACCAAGAATTGATCCTACTTTTGAAATTGTTTGTGTGGGTGTATGTGTAAGGGGGGCTGAGTAGCAGCAGCAGGGATCACAGCATAGCTCATTCAGTAACTTTCTTTGATATTGACTTCCTTGCACCAGTAATTATAAAAAATGTCTGTGCAAGGTCTGTGTTATTGAGGACTTTTTACATACCCTTGGTGTGTGATAATCTCATAAACCCCTCTTGCTTCGATCTTGGGGGTTGCTGGATTATCGCACACCTCAGGTGTGTGAAAAATCTTCATGACAGATTACCTGCACAGGCATTATTCTCTCTTTCTGATGCTACCCGAGGTCAGCATACAAGGAATATGGACGTAAAATATACATACCACATACAGATATCAGTAAAATAGAAATAAGATCAAATAAAAACAGATACTAGTATGTATAATTCAAGGTATTTGGTAAAGAGCCATGGATCAAATATAACATTTGCAGAGACGTTGAGCGCTCTAATATGAATTGACAGCAGCAAAAAACAAATTAATTTTGGGTAGTCTCCTGATCATAGAAGGCAATGCATTACATAGAGAATAATGCATATGTAGGGAGTTGATATGGAGTTTTTTCACACACCCAAGTTGTGTGATATGTAAACCTCGAGAGCGAAGCTTGAGAGGTTTAAGTATTATCACACAACGAGGGTGTGTGGAAAACTCATTTCTAATCCCTACATATGTTTTATTTTATAATAACTGGCACAAAACAAATTAAATATAAATATTACCACTCATGAGGAGGCCGAGGCAGAAAGCGGCTCCTACTTCCTTACTATTAGGCGCCTTTACGCTATTCAAAGACTGACATCACATAACGTGCTAGTGTGAGGCGTGCCTACTAGTATGAAGTAGAGGCTTACAATGGAGTCTCCGTGTTGCTTTTGCTGTGTTTGAAACTGTTCAGTTTGGAATGCACGAGTGCTGCAGGCTTCTTGGCGCGAGACTGTAAAAGTCGTTGATACGACTTTTTACAGTTCTCAAAAACGGGTTGACAACAGGGATCACCAGTTATTATATAGAGAATAATGCATATGTAGGGAGTTGATATGGAGTTTTTTCACACACCCAAGCTTGCTCGAGTTTATATATCACTGGCGAGGGTGTGTGGGAAAACTTCATTTCTAATCCCTACATATATTTATTTTATAATAACTGGCACCAAAACAAATTAAATATAAATATTACCACTATGAGGGGGGCGAGGCGAAAGCGTTCCTACTTCCTTACCAATAAACGCATACGCTATTCAAAGACTGACATCACATAGCGTGCTGCTAGCGTGGGCGTGCCTATAAGGTAGAGCGTTCAACATGTCTCCTGTTGCTTCTGTGTTTGAAACTGTTCAATTTGGAATGCGAGTGCTGCAGGCTTCTTGGCGCGAGACTGTAAAAGTCGTTGATACGACTTTTTTCGTATCAACCTGCGGGTTGATACGACTTTTTAAAGTTCTCAAAAACGGGTTGATAACAGGGATCACCAGTTGTTATATATTGAAGCAGCACTACAAGCTAGTGACTGTTCCCCTGCCACAGATGTAATCCTCAGTATCAATAAATTATTGGTCTGTGGAACGCTAGTCGTAATCGTTTCATGTACAGTAAGTTGCTCATGTAGACGATCTGAACTTCAAGTTTACAAGAGTGTAAGCCGGCTAGACCTTCTTAGTTAGATTCTCCTTCCAGTTCTTTAGAGTACCAGGAGAGAGAGAGAGAGAGAGAGAGAGAGAGGGGGGGGGATGGGAACACAGTTCTCATCTGAGCAGTAATTTCCACAGACGCTATAATGTTGCTTACAAAATTGCTTTATTCCAGGAAAAGTGCTCAGTACTGAAAATACAGAGCTGGCAGGCAGACTGGCAGCTGACTCAGCATTCCACCTATCACCAAAGGCTTTGTCAAGAGTAAAGCGCCCTCTCAAGGTGGCTGTTCATACTGTGGTCTCTTAACATTATATACATCTAACATGGAGGGGCTGCAGTAATGTGCCATACCAGATAAAGAAGGAAAAAGTACAAAAGTACTCTAATGAATATTAAAATGACAAAGCACAACAATTACAGTTTACATGAAACATGTTCATGGCTGTACCCTTCAAGGATAATGTGGAAACAAAAAAATTAAAATGATTTATTTATAATTATATCAATATTGCAGTACATATATGATCTATCACTGGCAATGTGTAAAGACTATCTAAATACAGTCAAGAGTTAGAAAAGACTACAGTAAACAATAGCCTCAATCAGTTACTTATAATAATCATTCCTTATAAGAATGGCGCTGTTTCAAAATAGACATTCTGGCCCCTGTTTCAAATACCCAAACATTCTCCCTCCTTCAGACCATTCGGTCATAGTCTCCCTGTCTCCCTCAACTTTTCCATAGCCAGAAACTTAAAGGTATGATTTTCATGTCCTCTCTGGTCAATAATATATTTTGCAAGAGTGTTATCCATGTCTCACATCTCTGTGGCCCTGACATGCTCTTCTAATATGTGTTTTGAAACTGCGTGTGGTCTTTCCTATATAGAATGCTCCACAGGAGCAAGAGGCCAGGTGAACTAAACCTGAAGTGTCGCAGTTCACAGAAGAATTGACTTTAACCATTTTTCCATTTCCGGGGGTAACAGATTCTTTGTTTGGAGACAGTTGTGGGCAGTTTTTACACCTGAAATTGCCCTTTGACGAGGGGGGCAATTATTACTGATCCTACCAGAGTTTGTAGTCTGGAGACTGTTGACCACTCTTTCCCTAATGGGGTGGCCCTTCAATATATTGTACAGGGTATTAAATAAGCTCAAAAAAACTGATTAGCAGTTTTACACATGAAAGTGCTAATCAGCTGTAAAATTGCATAGCACCTGGCACAGAATGGTTAACAGTTAAAATAAAATTTTATATATATGGTGTATTTTTTTTTTTATCTACTGTGCCCAAGACTCACTGAAAAACAAATGGTTAGCAGTCTACTGCTATTCATTTTTGGAAATGGTTAGCATTGGCCCCTGTTTTGTGTAGTATTTTTGTATGCTGTACCAGCTATTTAAAACCCTGCTGTCAAGTGGTCTATGTGAGGCGAGGTTTTCCAATCCTTTGACAGTTGTAAGAACTGACAAGTGTTTGTGCATCACTTATGCCACCCTAGAGATTTGTGAACTGAACTGAACTGAACTGTCACAAAAGGACTCCATCCTGCCTCCCTTACATTTTCTTGATAAGTAAATGTTGGGGATGCCGAATTACTAACATACTAAAATGCCAGCAGAATAGGCCTAACGGTCTTTTGTGTCTGCTCGTTTGGTCAGTCCCCAACCTGGGTGCTGACCTTGCTGTCCCCCTCGCCTTCTCTGGCTTCTCCCTTCCCAGTTCCGGATATTCTTGCTGCATTGGATTTTGCTTCCAGAACCCTTCCCCTGTACCTGTCCAACCCCCTCTTGAACCCCTCCACTAGCCCCCTAGGCAGTGCTGCATTCCATGGCTCCACCACCCTCTCAGTGAAGTAGCACCTCCTCCTTTCTCCCCTGAATCTTCCCCCCTCCAGCTTCCAGCCATGCCCTCTAGTGGCCCCTTCCTCCTTCCTTCGAAGCACCCCGACTGTTCCTCCCCTATTTACCCTCTTCATGTACCTAAAGACCTCTATCATGTCCCCCCGGTCCCTTCTCTCTTCCAATGTGTACATATTTAGCTCTTCGAGCCTCTCCTCATAGGTCCTGTCCCCAAGCCCCAAATCATTTTGGTTGCCCTCCTCTGGACCCTCTCCAGGAGGTTAATGTCCGCTTTAAGTGTGGCCTCCAAAACTGCATGCAGTACTCAAGGTGCGGCCTCACCAAGCAGTTATACAGAGGGAGTATCACTTCCCTCCTTCTGGAGGTGATCCCCCTAGCGATGCATCCCAGCATCCTGTTGGCCTTGGCTGCTGCCCTCCTACAAGTCTCAGAGTTGTTCATCTTGACATCCACCACCACCCCCAGGTCCCTCTCAGCCATCGAGACTTGTAGCATTTCTCTCCCCCCAGGGTGTACACTTGGCCTGGGTTTCTGGCCCCAGGTGCAGTACCTTGCATTTCCCTGCATTGAACCTCAGCTTCCACTTTCTAGACCATCTTTCCAGAGCCTCCAGGTCCCCCTGTAGGGCCACCCTCCCCTCCTCCCCATCCACCACGCCCCCAGTTTGAGTCATCTGCAAAGAGACTCATCCTCACTCTGATTCCTGTCCTTATGTCAGATACGAGGGCGTTGAACAGAAGGGGCCCAAGGACCGATCCCTGTGGGACCCCACTAATGACCCTCCTTGGGGATGAGACTATCCACCAACCTCGACCCTCTGGGTCCGGTCCTGGAGCCAATTGCCTATCCATCTGATCATCTGGTTCTCCACCCCCATTTCTCCCAGCTTATCCAACAGGCCCACGTGAGGAACAGAGTTAAATGCCTTGCTGAAGTCTAGAAAGAGGACATCCACTGGTCTACCCAGGTCCAAGACACTTGTCACCCAGTCATAGAACTCCACCAGGTTTGTCTGACACGATTTCCCCGGGATGAATCCATGCTATTGTCCAGGCACCCTGACTTATCCAGGTTCCCCCCTAGCCTCTCCTTGACAATGCCTTCCATCACCTTTGTCCACCACGAGGTCAGGCTGAGCAGGCCTGAGTTCCCTGCCACCTCCCTTGATCCCCCTTGTAGATGGGCACTATGTCACCACCTTCCAGTCTTGGGGCACCCACCCTGTCCTCAGAGATGGTGAAAAGCTCTGCCAGGGGTTTGCCAGGACATCTGCAAGTTCCTTCAGCACCCTGGGATGTATTTATCCGGCCCGGTGCTTTCTCTGTCTTAAGGGCTGAGGGCTTCCTCACTCTCTCTGCTGTAATTTCCACTTCCGTGCCCTTCTCCCTGCTTAGCCCTCCCCACCTGCCAGTGATGCCTCCCCTCTCCCCAGACCTGCCGATCGGTGGGGTCCCCCTCCTCAGTATCTGTCTCCTCCCATGTATGATGCAGCTCCCCCATTTCCCTAGTGAAAACTGAGGGGTGAAGTACTCATTTAGTACCTCAGCCTGCTCCCCAGGTCTTGTGCCCATCTCTCCCCTGATTTAATCTTGCTAATCTGCCCCTTCACCTTCGTTTTCCCCAATGTATCTAAAGAACCCCTTGTTCCCTCTCCTAATTTCCCTGGCCAGGTTCTGCTCCTTCCTTGCCTTAGCCGCCCTCACCACTCTAGTGGCCCTTCTAGCCATCAGCTCGTACTCCCCTCGATCCCTTTCACTCCTTGAGCACTTGAATTGCTTATAGGCTGCTTTCTTTCCCCGCACCACCTCCTGGACCTCCCTGGTCCACCAACAGGGTTTTTGGGCCCTACCGCATTTTCGTCTTACTCTTGCATAGGTGCTGGTAGCATCCTGCACCCCTCTCCTGATGATTTCCCACCTGCTATCAGCGTCCATGTCTGACCCAATCCCATCCAAATGCTCCTTAAGGATCCTTCCCATTTTCTTAAAATCCGCCCCCCTGAAGTCGGTTACTTCCGTCTTTGTGCAGCCTTCTACCCCAACTAGGTCCAGGCAGAACCAGACCGTGGCATGGTCACTCCCCGCCAATGGGTCCCTTACCTCCAGGCCCCCAATCTGGTCACTGTCTGCCAGGACCACATCCAGTACCCGTGCCTCCCTGATTGGTTCTCTCACCTGCTGAGTTAGGAACGTGTCTTGAAAGACATCCAACAACCTCTGTTCCCTGGTCACAGAGGATGTCATAGTCTCCCAGTCTGTTCCTGGCATGTTTAAGTCCCCCAACACCACCACCGTTCCTCTGCCCAGTCTGCAGTGTCTCCTAACATCTGCCACCAGACTGTCCTCCAGCTCCTCTGCCAGGGCAGGGGTCTATACACCACTCCTATTTTTACTCTCTTTGCTGCATTGTCCTAGCTTCTGACTTTGCGAGTAACCCCGAGTAAGTCTGTCTGATAACTCACCGAACAGTAGATCAAGTGACCCCTCAGGTACAGTTTCTCCGTACCCAGAGATACTGGGATTTTGGAATGTTCCTCATGGTGTTGCAGGGGTGGCAGCTACTGGATGACAACAAGGTGTTCTGATTGGTTGATTTCCTAAACAGATCTATTGCTAATGTGATATCCCTTTGTTTTACTACTTGAAGGTCCAAAACACTGATTACACTCTGGCTCTTTGTAATAGTAAATTTTACCCCTGACGTGTCCTGACAACTGTGTCATGAAGTCATCCAGCTGCTGCTCATTCCCCCACCACACGATGAGGACATCATCAATATATCTCTTCCATATGTCCAGCTGGCAGAAGGGGGGGGGGGTTCACAGCTGTTTGTACACATACCGATCCTCCCATTAGCCTAAAGTACATTGGTATAATTTGGGACCATAGTGGCCCCCATAGCTGTCCCTTTCACTTGCAAATAAGTGTTTCTGGAAGGAAAAGGCATAGTACTCCAGTACACATTTGGCCAGCTGGAATAAGAATTCCACTGCTGGACTGGTCACCCTTATCATGGCCAAAAGCTCCTTGAGGCATCCAGACTCCCTTGATGGGGGTTAATTGGGAGTATAAAGATTCAATATCAAGGGTGGCCAGCCACCAGTCTGGTTCTAACTGCATTTCACTCACAGGTTTAAGAACGTCAGCTGTGTCCTTAATATAGGATGTTAGATTAATATCAAATTTTCCCAGAAAAGAATGGGTATACCATGACAGGGGCTCAGTTAGACTCCCACCTCTGAAATGATGGTCCTTCTGGTGGTGGGGGGTTGGGGGTGGATGTTAAGCAGCACATAGGTGGTTGACTGCACGAATTTTCAGCATTGAGCACCTTTCCTGGAATAAAGCAATTTTGTAAGCAACACTAAGTCCTTGGAAATTACTGTTCAGCTGAGAGCTCAGTGTTCCCATGTAGATTCAGAAGAGATGAGGAGGTACTTCTGGAGTGGTGGATTCCTGGAATAGCCTTCCAGCAGAGGTGGTGGTGGAAAAAACTGTAAGAATGCAAGGGTAAGTACAAAGGAATCATAGTGGAAAGGAAAGGGGGGGAGAAAGAGCTGTGGATCGTGCATGGTCTGTGGTAATACTGTAGCTAGGGAGGAATGGGCAGACTGGATGGCCCAGTGGTCCTTATCTGCTGTCAAATTCTATGTTTCTGTGTTTTTTGTTGTGTTTTTTTTTTTTTCTCTCTCTCTCTCCTGGTTCTTTCCAGTTTTCAGTTGTTTTTTATGCTAGTTTGATCAATACAACATGACCATTTTGTTGAACTAGCAAGCAGTTCAGTTTGGATATTACATTACAGTGGTGGGTAACATAGGTTCTCTCAAGGCAGATATCCTAATTTTAAGTAGCAAGAATGATTTCCTTTGGGGAGATGTGGCTGAAGCAAAATCAGTAGCCATACTTCCATAATGTAATGTAGGGAGTACATTTTGGTTAGGTTGTCTAAGAAAATGTAGCTATCTATAAAGAGTGCCTCATTTAGTGTGGATTTTTGAGGTCAGCTGATCCATATGGGAAGAAAAACTATAAATTGGATCAGGACTATACCTAGCTATTTAAAAGCTGGAACAGCTCCAAATGGAAATCATCTTTTGTACATACAGTGAAACATCCCTGATCAAGTCTTTGCATGGTGCCATATAGCATCACTTCAGCCTTATTTTAAGACTAAGTTATTGTTACATTGTCAGCTCTATTCCAGTGAACTCGGAAGACAAGGTATTTATTTTTTTATATACATTTTTACCTTTTTTTTCTCTGTTTTTCACCCGTCCCCATTCTTGGCCGGGCATGCGCATGCCGTGACTCAAGACACCCTCCTCCAACTTACCACCCCTCCACCACCACTGCCACTGGTGGCAGGGAACTACGAGGCGGCTTGACCACCCCAAGAGAGAAGGGCTGCCCTACAGCTGTTCAGTCCTGCTGTCACCACCCCCGGCTCCCCGAAAACCCGTGTCTGTTCCCAAACCCGGGTCACTGGCATGACACGAGATAAGCCGTCTAGTGCCTCAGCCCTCTGCGTCTCCAGGCTGGCTAGAAAAGGTAATGTTAAGATCCTAATTAGCAAGATAAAATAATACAGCATCATCTGCATGTAGAAGCCCTGACTTCAGTATGACAGTAGATATGGATCAAGAAATAAAGGGGGGGGTGGCAAAGGGCCAAGGACTAACCCTCACGGTACTCATAGTGTACCTTTCTTTTTAGATGATTGACATCCTCCGAATTTTACAGTTTGATACCAGTCAGATAAGTAATTTGAGAACCAGGTCAAGGAAGAACCACTTAAAGGTGACATGTAAAGAACCCGTGCAGCCCACTTCTGTCCCCACATACCTTTCAGTGCTGTTGTGGGAGTCTGGCTACGATGAACATTATTTTCAGAGCAATGTTGATATTTTAAAAAGCTGCCAAAATTTAGAGCTGAAGGTGAAGGCGCTGCACGGGCCCCGATTTGAGTATGTGCAACTTGTTATGGGTATTCCACCCATTTTGTGATGTGGATAACACTACTGATCTTTTTGTAGCAGCAGTGGCGGTAGCATAATATACTTATTTTATTGCTTACACGGGAGTCCTGATAACCTGAATATTATGACAACAGCCTGCTGAGGTGTTGCGCATGTAATATTTCAGGTATCAGGACCCCGTGGAAGCAATAAAATAGGTATTTTAAGCTACCGCCACCTGCTACAATAAGAGCAGTGGTGTTATCCATGTCACAAAGTGGGTGGAATACAGACAACTCATGATGCTCATCTGGGTCCTCTGTCGCTTCTGCGTTCGGCTCCAAGTTTCGACAGCTTTTGAAAATAGCAGTGCTCTGAAAATAATTATCATTGTGCTCTGAAAATAATTATCATTGCAGCCGCTGACATCAGCATTGAAAGGTATGTGAGGATGGGAGTGGGCTGCAAGGTTCTTTACATGTCATGTTACATGGCAAAGACGTAGACAGAGTGGAGGCTGTCCAGAGGAGGGCAACCAAAATGGTGCAGGGTCTGCACCAGAAGACATACGAAGAAAGCCTAAAGGAGCTGAATATGTATACTCTTGAGGAAAGAAGGGAGAGAGGGGACATGATAGAAACTTTCAAGTACCTCAAGGGAATCCACAAAGTCCAAGAGGATAGCATCTTTCAGAAAAAGAGATGTGCAAGAACAAGGGGGCACAATTTGAAGATAGAGGGGGGACGGCTCAGAGGTAATGTGAGGAAGTATTTTTTTCACGGAGAGGGTTGTGGATGCATGGAACGGCATCCCTGAGGAGGTCGTGGAGTCAAGAACAGTGGGGGAATTCAAGAATGCATGGGACAGACATAAGGCAGTCCTAGTGGGGGGTAGGAGGAAGTAAGCTGTTGGTTAACTAGGATCTGCAGCTTATCTGTTTGGTAGGAAAATGGGCAGACTAGGTGGGCCAAGCGGTCCTTATCTGCCGTCAAATTCTATGTTTCAACCAAGACCTTCCAGTCTTCTAATAAAAAGGGGTTGGTCCACTAAATTGAATGCCTTGGTTAGGACCACAAATGCTGTAGCATTGTTTGTTTGTGCTCTTTCCAAAGCCCCACTCCTCCGAGAGGAGAGGAGAGGAGAAATTCCATATCCTGTATGTCAACAGGTTGCTACATGCAAAGAACGGAACAGTCCAGATCTTAAAACCGGCATCAGATAGTCACTTAAGTGAGGTAGGAAAAGGTAAGCAGCCTCTTGTTAGATTCTCTTATATTAAGTTTCGATATCATAAGGCTAGTTAGGAGCCTCCACTGGGTTCAGGTGCCCATTCTGCCAGAGCTACATCTGCCACAGTGCCAGCATTAAGGGATATACCATTGCCGGAGGTGTGTAATGCAGCCACATGGTCTGCAGTACATATGTCTGGACATCCTGGCTAGTAGGGATGCCAGCTTTAATACTTCAGACAACAGGAAGCTATTAGTGAGCTGCCTTACAAATACCAACAGTTCGCTGGAGTGTGCTGCCCCACAGATAGATCTCATGTGCTAATGTGATTTAGATTAAAAGTTCAAACTCTGCACTGTGATCATGCTCCCCCCTGTTGTTCTTAACGTCACATTTGTTTCTCCTCTGAAGAGAACAGTCGCCCCGAAGTCCACTCCAGTCTTTTGGTCTTCCCGAGTTTGTTTTTATTCGATAGTTTATTTTAGTGTAACAGCCCTTTGACTCACCTTAGGCTGCACCGGGGCCCTCAGGGTAATTCAGCACACACCTCCAAGGGGGCCGGCCTGGGTTCCGCAGTGGTAGCAGATGTGGCGCAGTCCCTCCACCTGGGGTAGTAGCAGGGAACTCCTGTGGATAAAGAACAGGTTACCACCTCCCAGGAAATAAGTTACCCCGGTAATACTTTTCCCCACACAATAACCATTTCTCACACAGTAGCTGCCCACACCCTCAGCAGCACTCTTTCACGAACACAGTGACAGTGGGTAAAATGCAAACAATAACTCTATTTATTTGGTGAGGGGGAACACAAGGAGGAGAATGTCAACCACCATTTAGTTAGTCATTAACTATTCCCGTAACAACCCTTCTTTCCCACCCTTGGGTGCACCCTGATTGTCCCTGTACAGTGGGTACCTCACTGCTCGGTGATGCAGGCCTGGGATCTTTCGACGAGGCCCAGATAAACACAGAACACACTTCAGACTTGTAATCCTAGGCTTGCCAAATTGGAATCCTAACTAACTAGCTAGCTAACTTAGACTCCCTAGAGTAGCAGCTCAGGGTACTCACAGTTTTTGCAGTTCACACAAGGGGTTCACAGCCAGATGAGTTGCATGGTACCATGGAGGCTTTCCGTTGGTGGTGCACCACAGTTAGGAAACCAGAACTGGACAAACTTGAGGGGTGATGATCTTCACCTGCCTGGCCTTGTCAACTTCACCTATGGGCCTTTATAGACAGACTTCACTCAGGCAGGCCTGTAACATCCTTCAACATGGGGACGTCGTCGTCTTCAGTCCAAAGGACCAGGATTAACTATGTTCCTCAAACCCTTCTGGTGCATGTCTAGTCACCCTACAGGACCTCTGCAGGGCAGCGGGGCTTCCACAGTCTCTCACCTCACAGCCCCTATCTCAGAGGATGCCTCCACAAACAGTTCTGGGTCCTGTCACAGCGGCTTGCCTTGACACTTGGTCTCTCCCCTGGCCGAACATTCATTTCACCAACCAATTTCAAACATGAAGTCTTGCTGTATTCTGACAAAACAGTTAGCTCCAGCACTTGAACTGCCCCAGGGAGTGAAGGGTTAACATTCTATGCTAGGCATAGAACGTTAGGCTCGAGCTCGGTTGAAAACTCTGTCTGTGACACTTTGAAACCAAACCATCAGATTCTTTACTCCACCTCACTGAACAATCGCTCCGGAAATTTTCTCCTCCTGCTCGGTTCAAACATGGTTAAAGTGTCAGTTTTAGTCCATTTTTCGTTCAGTTTGTCGGTTCAAGACTCTTCCTGTGGTACCGTAAGTACGTAGGATAATATTGTGAACAGTTATTGTGTGGAAATTGTAGATTTTTCTGATCGGTTTGGCTGAATTTATCCATTAGTCAAAAATCTTTCTGAAAAGTTTAGTGTGTGGTTACTGGTCTGTATCGGTTTAAAAAAAAGAAACGTGATTTAAACCGTTGTTTTTTTCCAACACTCATAACACGGTGAGAAACCGATAGGGGAGTCTTGCCTGGCGGTTGCCGTATAAAGGGTAAGTTTGTTAGGTTGGCCATGTCTGAGAAACCCAAGAAAAAAAACGGGCCCACTGGGTTTCAACACTGCAGTGTGTGTGGGGGAAGTCTTTGCTAAGGCCGACCCCCACACCACCTGTGTTTACTGTCTGGGGTTTGACCACCTTGATTCAGACTGCCAAATTTGCAAAAATTTCCCTAAGTCTACCCTGGAAAAAAGGTTAGGTAGACTTGGGGATAAGAGGCAGAGAAATTAGCTGACCGGAGGCCAGCCGAGTTCGGTTCACGAACCCGAAGGAAATAACCCTCTGACCAGGCGATACTTCTTGGCGGGCAATAGGAGAGCCGATCCTGAGGGATCAGTTCCTACAAAGAGAAGACGCAAGGATAAATTGGCCGGTTCAGATCCAGAACTTCATGTTCTGACTGCCGAAGAGATAGCCAGAGGGATTCGGATTGTGGAATCACTTTGTCCGGTTCCGACCGATCCGGCACCTTCTGGCAGGGGTTCAGTTCGGTCAGTTCCCCTAGTTCAGGATTATTCCCCTGAAGATTTCTACCAACCGGAGTTTGATGAGAGGATTTTGAAGAGGATGGTTACAATGGTGAGCGTCTGTATGTGCATGTGGAACGGACATCTCCCCAGACAGACCTTCTGGTGTTTCTCCTCCTAGGCTTTCTGAGTCCCTTCCCCACTTTTCTGTTTTACAGAAAAGTGGCTAAAAGCCTCCAGCTTCCTACTGAGGAGGCTGTGGAGGATCAAGAGGAGCCTGACTTTGTAGAGATGATGGACATCCCAGAGTCTGAGACTGTATGTTCCCCTCCATAAGTCCTTTGGGAAACGCACAAAAAATTCTTAGGTCTCCCACCTCTGTACCTCCTGTTGACAAGAGAATGGACAACAGGTACACCTTGTCAGGCTCAGATACAGAGTTTCTTTATCAGCAATGCAGCCATGTTGGGGTAGTGCAGGCTGCTGCCTGTCACAAGGCAAATGTCCCTTTGGCTTCACACACCCCAGACAGAGATTCCAGGAAGATGCCATGGCAAAGAAGCAGTACATGGCATCATCTTTGGAACTCAGGCAGGCTAACTATATGGCCTATACTCAGGTGGGACACTGTACTGGCACTGGCTAAACAGGCTTCCTCCCAGCTAGCCAAGGAGCTGGAGGGGGTGGCTGCTGATGGGATCAAGGCATCAAAGGTGCAATTTCGTGCTGCTGTGGACTCCAGTGATGTGTCATCAAGAGTCATGGCTACATCTGTGGCTCTTCGGAGGATGGCTTGGCTCAGATGTTTATTTTTTTTTTATTTTATTTAGTTGTTTAACCAGGTATAGCACACTAAGCTGAAAGCTTTTTTACAGGAGCGACCTGGGAGCACAGGGAGGTTAAGTGACTTGCTCAGGGTCACACAGTATGCAAGTGGAAGCTGTGGGATTCAAACCCAGGTCTGGTCTGCTGGATGTCACCAGATTTGCAACTCAGAGCCTTAGTTAGACCACTGCGCTGTACTGCCAGATGTACTAGCCTTTCGCAGGATACCCAGGCCAAGGACATGGATTTCCCTGTGGTGGGTAATTCTCTGTTTGGGGAGCAGACAGAGAATTACATGAAGAAAATGGACGTGTACAGGACCACTTACAGGAGTGCCCAGGCCAAGGAGAGGCAGGCTACTCCTCAAAGGCAGCAAGCTAGGGGCAGGCCTTTTCACAGGCCTTTCTACCAAGCGCAGGCCTCTTCTTCCTTTTCTCAGAGGGGGTTCTTCAGAGGGAGAGGCAGAAGGGGGATGAGCAGGGCTGCATCCACCCCTCAGCCTAAGGCTCCTGCCAAGCAGACACCCTGGTGTGTCAGCCCGGCTCTACTCCCCTATTCTGGTAGGAGGCAGGCTGGCTTACTTTGTCCAGGACTGGACGTCTCTTACCTCAGAGAAGTGGGTCCTGGGGGTTGTAAGCAAGGGGCTGGTTCTCAGTTTCAAAAAATTTCCGAAACTGAGACCCAGATCCTTTCCACCTGCAAATACATCAGAAACCCTTGCTTTAGAGGCAGAGGTTTCCTCTCTACTGCCCTTAAGAGCCATAGAGAGAGTTCCTACCCTATACAGGGGCAAAGGTCTGTATTTCAGGTACTTTGTTACCCAAAAAAAGATAGGGGAGTGGTGACCCATCCTAGATTTAAGATATCTAAACAAGTACCTGCTAAAGCCAAAATTCAAAATGGTGACTCTGGGAACAATTCTTCCCTCTCTGTGGCCAGGAGACTGGCTAGCCTCCCTGAACCTCAAGGATGCATATTTTCACATTCCCATCAGGTGCTCCCACAGAAAGTACCTCAGGTTCGAATTGCCCTCAGGCCATTATCAGTTCAGAGCAATGCCCTTTGGCCTAACTTCAGCTCCAAGGGTGTTTACAAAGTGCCTAGCAGTAGTGGTGGCCTTTTTAAGAAGGAAAAGGATTTATATTTTTCCATGCCTGGATGACTGGCTCCTTTTGGGCCAGTCTCCAGACCAAGTCAAGTCAGATCTGCAGGTCACCCAGCAAGTTCTCACTTCCCTGGGGTTCCTTCTCAATCTTCCCAAGTCCGTTCTCGAGCCAGTACAGCTCCTCACTTTTATAGGAGCAGAGCTGGACATGCTCAAGGCAAGAGCTTTCCTTCCTTTGGAAAGGGCAAAAGCCATCTCTCAGCTGGCCTCTTCCTTCCTCCCTCTGGTTTCTTGACCAGCAAGGCATTTTCTTCAGCTTCTGAGCCACATGGCAGCATCCACTGCAGCGGTCCAGGGGGCCAGGTTTCAGATGAGGCACATTCAGTTCTATGTGAGGACTTTGTGGTCCCAAAGGAAAGATCTTCTTACCAAGCTAGTTCCTGTTACTCGGACCTTAATTCAGGCCCTTCAGTGGTGGCAGGACCTGGACAGTCTGAGGCAAGGTGTTCCATTTGTCACTCAGACTCGCTCTGTGGTTCTTACCACAGATGCTTCCCTTTTGGGGTGGGTAGCCCATCTGGGCGCTCTCACGGCCCAGGGACTGTGGTCCCCTCAGGAATCCCTTCTTCATATCAATCTCCTGGAGCTCAGGGCAGTACTTCTTGCGCTCCAAGCTTTCTCTCTGTCAGTACAGAACAAGGTGGTTCAGGTCAGGACGGACAACACTACCACCATGTGGTACATCAACAAGCGCACTCTGTCCACGGCTTTGTGCACGGAGGCCATGAAAATATGGTCTCTGGCTTATTCCCTGCAGACCTCTCTAGTAGCAGTCCACCTCCCAGGTAAGGACAATGTGATAGCAGATGCATTGAGCAGGATTTCCCAGGGCCATTGCGAATGGTCTCTGGATCCTTTGGTGTTGAAAGTGACTTTCTCAAGGTGGTGCACTCCGTAGATGGATCTCTTTGCAGCCCCAGACAATCACCAACTTCCTCTGTTTTGTTGCAGACCTCCAGTCTTGGCCTTAGTCCCTCTGGATGCTCTGATTTTGAACTGGGAAGGGAAATTTCTTTATACCTTCCCTCCTTTTCCTCTACTGTTCAAGGTTCTAGTCAAGGTAAGGTCACAACCATGCAAAGTGATTCTGATTGCTCCAGACTGGGCCAGGCAGCCTTGGTACGCCCTGTTGCTGTCATTACCAGTCTGTCTCCCCCTGTCTCTTCCCAGGAATCACAATCTGTTACCCTTCTCTCAGGGGAGGATTTGGTACCCCAGTCTCCGGTCACTCAGTCTCAAGGCATGGCTCTTGAAGAGTTACAGTATGCAGACTTGCATCTGTTCCAAGGGGTTCTGAATATTCTCAAAGCTTCTCGAAAGCCTGCCTCCAGAAAAAACTTACAACTCCAAATGGAAAAGGTTCACTGTTTGGTGTTCCAAGAAGCATATATCCCCAGACACTGCTGAGTTGTCTACAGTTCTGGATTATGTGGTTCACCTTAATGGCCTAGGCCTCAAACCAGCTACTCTCAAAGTTAATTTGTCAGCTGTTTCTGCTTTCCTGTCAGTGGGGAAGTCTTTCTCTCTGTCATCTCACTCTGTATTCTGTAAATTTTTCAGATGGTTGCTTCATACCAATCCCCCTTTTAGGGATCCTACTCCTGCCAGGGATTTGAATATTTGCATTGCTCAGCTTATGCAACCCCCCTTTGAGCCTGTGTCCTTAGCAGAGCTCAAGTACTTGACTTGAAAAACTGTGTTTTTGGTTGCTGTTACTTCTACCAGACGTATCGGTGAATTGCAAGCCTTGTCAGTGGAGCCTGACTTCATTTCATTCCGTAGAGATAAGGTGGTCCTTAGAACCAATAGAAGGTTCTTACCTAAAGTGGGTTCTGATTTCCACTTAAACCAGTCTGTCTCTTCCTGTGTTTTTTTAATGATCACACCTCGTCAGGGGAACGGAGGCTACACAGTTTAGATGTTAAAAGGGCCCTTAGTTGCTACATAAAACGTACAAAGAGTTACAGGTTTGACTCCCTCTAGTTGTTCCTCACTTATGGGGAAGTAGGTAGGGGAAAACCTGCCACCAAGAGAACCATTGCCAGGTGGATTGTGTCCTGTATCAATTCTGCTATGAAAACTGCACCCTCAGGCCTGAGGCTCATTCCACTAAGTACAGCTGCATCTCTGGCTGCAGCCAGGGATATTCCTTTGTTAGAGATTTGCAAGCAGCCACCTGGAAAACAGTTCATACCTTCACCAAGCATTACTCTCTGGATATCAGGCTAGGAGTGATGCTAGGTTTGAACAAGCAGAGCTTCAGAGGCCTATTCCCAGAGTAGGTTCTGTCCCTCCTCCTTGGAGGTGCTGCTAGTAGTCTGCAGTTGTCAGAATACAGCAAGACTTCATGTTGTTAGAAAAAATTACTCACCTTAATGGTGTGTTTCTTCTAATGGAGTTGCTGTATTCTGACATCCCTCCCTGCCTCCCCTCTCGGAACCTGTTTTGGGAAGTGGGTGGGCAGGTGCAGTGTAGCACCCCAGGGGTGTCTTTAGCCCACTCCTGTTGTGTTGGGTGCTTTGTGTTTGATTACTTATGAGTTTTTTAGTTCTTATTACTTGCTTTTTAGTCTTTGGGTTTCCTGACTTGAATCTTTTGGGAATCTAAAGTCTTTGTTGCCAGTTGGCTAGTAGGAATTTTACAATTTCCACATTATATAGTCAGTGAGTTTTCGCTCGTAAGAATCTGATGGTTTGGTTTCAAAATGTCAGTGTTTTCAACCGAGCTTGAGCCTAACGTTCTATGCCTAGCATAGAATTTTAACCCTTCACTCTCCGGGGCAGTTCAAGTGCTGGAGCTAACTGCAATTGTCAGAATACAGCAAGACTCCATTAGAAGAAACACAATTACTAAGGTGAGTAATTTTTTCTTCTAGGGACATGGATATGTTGTTCATCCACACTTATTGGCAGGTTCCTTGCCGCTTGAAATCTTGCCGGAAGGTCTTCAAGCTGGCTCCTCCCACCACCCGGGTGGTAAAACTCGGCTCCACCCCATGGCCAGATCTTCCTTACCGCTTGAGCTCAGGTTCCCTCCTTAGCTCTGCGTTTTAGAGTGGTTCCTGACAATTTCGGTCTTGAAATCATTGAAAAGTTTTCTTTGTTGAAACTTCGATCTTTCTTCTTCGCTCGGCGATGGCTCAGTCCTTTTCCGGCCCGGGAGGCGCACGGTTAGCTCACTCCAGGAGAGACTACGCACTCCACCGTGCGTTTATTGCCTAGAACTTGGATCGCGATCCCAAGGCTTGCAATTCCGTTCGCCCTTGGTCAGTTCTCTGGAGGACCCGCGTCGCTCGGGCTCGGACATCCGTGGCCTTTTCCCGATCCGGACTTTCCCTCAGACGGTGAGCCCGCCGACTGTTTCTCAGCAGCTCGATCCTGCCGAGGAAGGCGACTTCCTTCCTCTCCCTTGGTTGCAGCTTATCCCACTTTCCTTGGGCTCTACTCATGCAACCGTTCAAGGGCTTTGTCGTCCATCTCCTCCAGAGAAGGATCCTGGGCCGGCCTCGGCCCCGTCTAAGGGGCCATAGGCGGGGTCTCTTCGTCAATGAGTTTTCCCCCTCCCTTATCGGCCGATGATGGCTTCAGTCGAGATCGCGACTTGACTTCTAGCCTCACGGTCTCCCGTCAGGTCAGCAGCCAAGACCCCAGTTGGCGTCGTAGAGTCCCTCCGACCACGTCCAGTTGGGCTGTCTGCTAGTGCCGTCACTCCAGCGCCAGTCCCCGGCAGGAAGGCTGAGTTTCTGTCCGTACCTCCGGGTCGCGGTCCTCGGTCCCTTTCTTCCGAGCGAGGAGGCGGGCATACCCGCTCGCTTCCAACCGCCCTCGGTCCCCCCGGTTGGGTCTCGGTCATCCTCTCGGTCTGGCAGCTCCCGCCCGACCTCGGCGTTCGGTCGAGGCACGGGTTAAGTGGCTTTGCCGTTCTTTCGTCCCCTCCTCGGATGAGGAAGCGGCCTTCGATGCCGTTGGGCGTCGATGTTACAAAAGGAACTTATGTGGCGGCAACAGTTGTTGTCCGGTATCAATCGACCCGATTCATTCTCCGGATAGCAGCAGCGCGCTTTCGGGTCGACAACCGATCGACTAGAGAGAGCCCTCTCCGGGCTGGTTGCTCGTCCTACCCTCGCTGCCCTCCGCCGCCTGTGGAGCCGGCCAGGCCTCTGACCTGTTGCCCAGGTTACCGGTCCTCTCACTCCTGCCGCCCTCACCGGACGGGTGCCTCGGGCCTCGACAGCTTTTGCAGAACCCTTCAGAGCCTGAAGTCGGCTCTGTTATATGTTTCCCTAACGAGAGGACCGGGGTCTTCCAAGGAACGATTGGTAGATGACAGCCCATGGTCTTTACGGGCCTGCTCCAGCTCATTTCGGAATTCACTGGAATGCAGCTTAAGCCCGTATCCAAACGGGCACCTTACCCCCTTACGGAGATTCTGGACCTAGGGGGCTCTCCCTCGGAGGCCTTCCCAGTGGCTGAGGCTATCGTGAGCCCAGCTTTGGAGCTATGGCGGCGGCCTACTTCCTGCCCTGCGCCTTCGGCCAGGGTGGCTCGGAAGTACCCTGTCCCCGTCGGTTCTCTGCCCGGTTTCTTGGAGCACCCCTCGGCTGAAGGGGTAGTCACCGACGATGTTTTCCAATGTCTTGGAAACGCTGGGGATGTGGATAGACCCCCTGACAAAGAGTCCAAGAGGATGGACTACGTCGGGCGCAAGGTTTACACTGCGTCCTCCCTAGGCCTCCGTCAGGCCAGCTCGGCGGCTCTGATGGCACACTGTTCCCACGCCCTTTTGGGCACTCTGGACGAGGTTCTGCCTCATCTCCCGGCCGACCTTTGGACCACTGTCCAGCGGGTACAGGACCAGGAAGGCGGTGGCAAAACAGCTCCAGACGGCTCGATCTGGGTGACTCCTGTGCCAGATCGGTGGCGGCCGCAGTGGCCATGCGCCGCAGGGCGTGGCTGAGGTTATCCTCCTTTTCCTTGGAAACCCAGCATGAGTTGGCGGACATCCCCTTCTTTGGGACTGACCTTTTCGGCCCTGGAGTGGAAGGGACATATCAGGGGCCGAGAAGTCCGACACCACTCCGGACTCTGTCACTCCCACCGGAGATCAAGGGCAACCGTCAGGCCTGAAGCCCCTTGCCCTCTGAGCCCTGTGGCTCAACCGCCCAACATGAGGGCCAGCAGGCGTGCGCTGGGCGTGCCTGTTGCCAGTCCAGCATCTTCCTCAAAAGGAAGCAGGGAGGCAGGAAACGAGAGTCCCATGGCCCTTCCTCCTCCAAGCCTGCTTTCAGTGACGGGCAGGGCACTGCCCCGAGCCGCCGATCTCAGCCGGGTTTCCCCATGGGGGCAGGCGCCCTTTCTCGTTCTGGAGGTATTTAAGGGTAGATCCTGTTGCAGGTTGCGAGCGGTTTCCCCTTTTTGAGCCGTACCCCCATGGGGATCTTGGGTCCACTGCCTCTTTGTCGGTCGCACTGACACACCTGGCCCTCTAGTTAGAGGTGTCCAGGAAGGCTGCGGACCCCCAACCCCCACCCTGGGTTCGTGTCCAGATATTCCTGGCCTCTAACGGACGGGGGCTCGTGCCCCATTCTCCCGCACGCCTGGATGGTCTCTCTGCTTCAGATATTCCATCCTCAGAGCGTGGCGTGTGGCTGTTTCCTGAGCCTCAGGGACGTACCTACGTTCCGTCCCGTTTCTTGGGACTCCCCCTTCTTAGCGGGGGATCTCCTTTTGAGTTCCTAGCCAGGCCCTCCTTTTGCTCTGCAGTCCTGCGGCACTGAAGGGTCCAGACGTAACCCCACCCGGAAGGCAGACTGGTCTCCCATTACGGGAGCCACGTGGGAACTCGTGCCTTAGCGGTGAGGCTTCTTCGGGACTAAGCTCGACTCTTGAGTCCGAGCTCGGCTCCGGGTGGACAGGGCTGAGGTTCTTCCTCCCTTACCCAGTCAGGAGGGCCGGGTAATTGTGTCCTGCCAGGACCTCCTGCATCTCCTGGGCCTCATGGCGGCCTTCCCAAGTGGGAGAGGCCAGCCAGAGGGTCTGGCCGCTGCGTCCTGGACAGTTAAGTGACTACAGCCAGGCGTTGGGAGCATCCTGTCTGTTCACCCTGAGTCGGCGATCTTCTCCGACCCGATGCTTTCAGATGGGTGGGTGCCCATCTGAGGGGAATACAGAGTGCTTACCTCTGGTCCTCTCGTGAGTCTGATGATGCCTTCCTGCTTGCGGAGCTCCAAGCGGTCCGCTTAGCTTGCACCGCTTGCTCCGTGTGTATGGGGTCTAGTGGTCTAATTCCAAGTAGGACAACACCACGACCATGTGCTGCGTACCCCGCCAGGTTCGGCCGAACCCCTTGCCTCGGCGCAAGGAGGTTCTCTGCGTTGGATTTTCGCGCAGTCGAGGGTTCCCAGCCATTTGATGGCAGGTGCCTCCAATTTCCTGGCTGCTGCCCTAAGCCGGGCATAGGCTGCGCCTCATGAGTGGTTTCCCCTGCCGGTAGCACAGGATCTTCTCCATCCTCCTTCCAGGGAGAATACGAGGCCGAGACTGTTTTATGCCGGCCCCCTCAGCAAGGTCTGCTGTAGGGGATGCCATCGAGACCCACGGACCCCGGGCCCCTCGTGTCCTCTCCCCATTCCCTTGACCTACGAGCAAGGCGAGAGGACTTCGCGCAGGTGATGCTGGTAGCCCCAGACTGGATTGCCAGCTCTGGTGTCAACTCTCCTCAGTCTCAAAGCCCAGGCTCCGAGGCGGCTTCTAGTCACCGGTCCTGTTTTCCTTTTAGGGGAGAGGTTCCATTGGGTCCTTCAATCCCTACACCTGTAGGCCGGTCCCTGTGCGGCTAGGGGCCAGGCCTAGGGTCCTTGACAAGGTCCTCGACTTTTTCGATCGTCCTGCTAAGAAATCGTGATAAATGTTGTCCTCTTGGAAGTTCTCCTTTTTTTTTTTTTTTTTTTGAAATTATACTGTAGCAAGACAAAACAGAGTCAAATACCAGTGCAACAACGGGTGCTAGATGCCATGTATGCCACCACCCACCCCTGGAGGTGCCACCTCAAACCCTGAATAACAGATATGGGAGGGCAAGAAGTACACGGTACTAAAAAAATAAAAAAACCCCAAAAATAAGGAGCCGAGGATGTACTAAGACAGTCGGAGGTAACTCTTGAGGAGGGTTAAGCGTAAATATAAGGAGCTTGCCCCACTTCTGGTTAAAAGAAGGCATATCATTCGGGAGCTAGCTATTAACCTTTCAGTCTTGAAACAAGAGAAATTTCACTAAGCCATTCTTTATATGAGATAACAAATTGATCCAGCCAGTGTTTGAGAACCAGCCTTTTTAACTGCTATGAAAGTAAAGGCCATATGGTACCGTCTTTCTTTAGCTCTAATATCCAGTACAACCCTAGTATACATATTTCAGCTGTAAATAACTCCCCTAATCCCAGGAAGCGGATCCAGATTGGCTTGGATTGTATTCCATAGTGGAGCACTTTATCACAATACCAAAATATATGCAATAAATTCCTTAGCCAGTACCACATCTTGTACAGTTATTTGAGCCAGCCTGCAAAATTGACCAACAATTGGCGTATAATACAGATTATTCAGAATGTAAAACTGGATAAGCCTATTTCTATCTTGATAGATATCTATATGTGTCACAGATCTGGTTCCAAGATATGGGAGAGTCAGTAGGAAGGAGACCCAAATCTTGAAGCCAGTTAAAGGCGTTGGGGTATTTAGTATCTAATAGATACGAATAGATTCTAGCAATTCCATGGGGTTTGCTAACATGCTCTTAATTTGATCCAAGAAAGGTTTGGTTTGGGAAGGCGTCATCACAGTCCCAAACAACTTCCCTAAGAGGTGTCTCAGCTGGAAGACCTTGAATATATATTTCTCTGAGATGTTCAGTTTAGTTAGCAATCCAGTGGAGGAAAGAGAGAGCCCTGAGAACAAAAGAGCCTCCACTGGCCAATCATGTATTTGTGGAAGCCAATCTGAAGTTAGCAGGGAGCCACCGATTTTGATGTTGGGGTTAAGGGTAAGAGGTGTGCCATATCTTTTGTGAATGGGATATTGAAAAGCTCCAAGCATTGAGAGAGAATCTTAATGGAAAGTCCTATAGCTGAATTTTGTATAACCTCTGGTAAAGTGGAATAGGTATAATAGAAAATTTGGGGAGGCAAAGATTGTGTTATGTCAACAGATTGAGTTAACACCAGCAAAATAGACTTGTAGCTAATATCTTGGGGGCTGAACCAACGTCCAAGTTTGGCTAAGTAGCTATTGCTAATAAAACAAGAAGTTGGGGCGAGGAACCTCCCTGTCTTTAGGTAGATTGAGTTTGAAAAACCAGTCTGGGGTGCTCACTACCAAATGAAATTGGATAAGGCAGTATGGATTTGTTGAAAGTAGAACTAGGGAGCCAAATGTTGAGAAGATTTAGGGATAGAAAACAGGGTAATATGTTCATTTAATGATACTGATGCGACCCCTACAGGACAACGATAGCTGTCCCATCTGCTAAGATCTTTCTGGACTCTCACCAGCAGTCATCTAGATTAAGCTTTTAGTGATCTCGGATCACAAGCCAAATAAGTATACCTAAATATTTGAGGGAGGGCGGAGACACCTCATACCAAATTGAGAAGTTGACTTGAGATATAAGGGAGTTAGAGGAAAAATAACCGATTTAGATAGGTTTAACTCTATAGTTGGATACATTCCAAACTGATTAATAATTTGTAAAAACTTATGGTGAAGGGAAGATTCTGGGTTAATGAGGTGTAAAGAGATATGTCGTCCGCAAAACCCGAGAGGGTCAGGGCTTTGAGAGATAACACAACATGTGATCTGAGGTGAGGCCTTAATACTGAGTATAAAGGTTCTAAATACAAGTTAAATAAATAAGGGACAAAGGACAACCCTGTGGTACCAAAAGAGTATGAGGGAAGCGAGATGAGAAGGCATCCATTACAATAGAATTCTGGCAGAGGGTGAGTTGAAACTGTTCTAACCCACTGGATAAAAATATTTGGGAAGCCCATTCTCCCAAGTGTGGACCAAAAAAATCCCAGTTAACTTGATCAGAGGCTTTTCAGCATCCAAGGCAATCAGTGCCATGGGAGACGGGATTCTTATGCAACTCGAAAGATATGGGAAAGAGTGCATGAGTGATCTCAGCGGATCTACCTTGGACAAACCCACCTGTTGAGGACTCAACAAAATTGCCAGACCTGTTTAATTCTAAGACAAAGAATCTTGGTTAGGATTTTGATGTCATAGTTTAATAATAAGATTAGCAGGTAACTACTGGTTCAGCTGAGGTTTGTCTGGTTTTGAATTAGAGATTATTGTGGCCTCACAACGAAGGTCAAAGGAGTCCGATGAAAACATATAGTTGAACAGCTTAAGGAGGAGGAGAAATCTCATACAGAAGTTTTATAAAAATTTAGGGGAAAAACCGTCAGGGCCTGGAGATTTGTCAAGAGGTAGCCCTTAATGGCATCCACGATCTACGTCCAAGGTAATGGGGGAGGATAACATTTTTGCAATGATGTGCCTGCAAGTGAGGAGAGAAACTTCATCTAAGAAATGTTCCATAGGCGAGAGAGAGATACTTGAGAGGTATCTCTGCCATACAGATCTTTATAAAAGGATTCAAAGATATGCGCAATATCCCTTGGAGGTTTTAATGGAGCCATCAGATGCCTTCAAAGCGGGATCAACCTTGAGTTTTCAGTCTCATAACCTGAGAGCTAACAGCCTGCAGCTTTTCCCTTGATTAAAGTAGTGCGCTTTAGTTTTAAGGATGGCATATTCCGTTTTTCTTTGATCAGGTCCTCATACTCATCCTGAGCTTGCATAACCCCTCAAGGTCTGGTTGAGAGTTAGAGAAGGGTATTCTCAACAGTCCCTGATTTGGTTGAACAGAGATATAATCTTGGCTTCCTAAGTTTTCCTTCGGAAGCCATTTTTATGAATTCACCTCTAATATAAACACTTTGAGAACACCAAATTAAATCTTCTCTAGCAATAGAACCTGATTAAATTCGAGAAAGGGCGAAATCAAAAGATTTGAAATGAGGAAGATTGTGTTCATCTTTTAAGAGTTCACGCGTTAGCTTCCATAAGTGTCCCTTTGACCAAATGGTCCGGAGGCAGCCTTAATCCATACCAAGGGAATGGTCAGATATGACAATTGTCTCTATACCTAGTGAGAAGTATTTTCTAAGAAAGTGGTGCTAATTAAAATATAATGATTCTTGACCATGTTTGATGTACTTGAGAATAAAAGAATATATCGTACCAGAAGGATTAAATAGGGCGCCAAGGGTCACATAGCCCTAGTAAGTTCATAAAGTCACCGAGCAATTTGGATGAGAAGGGGGTTTTGATAGGTCTGTAAGTTCTATCAAACTCTTGACTTGGGCGACATTCCAGTCACCTCCCAAATAAATGAGGATGGCAGGGAACCCACTCAATTATAGACTAAGTGCATGAGGAGTTGGGATCACCTCCCACTGGGCTATATTGCCCTAATACCACACTAGCACTATATTAAGCAGACCATTAACTAACACAAATCACCCTCCTGATCTATGAAGCTTTCCTCGACCACAAATGGAATGCCCTCGTCTTATCAAAATCGCACACCTCTACTGGCTGAGGTTCCTCGGAAACAAAAACCTGAGAAGAACCCTGGCGTCATAACCCCTAGCCTCTGTGGTTAATAAATGTGTTTCCTGCAAAATAAGATATCCAATGTTTAGCAGGAGACAGTTTAATAAGGATTGACTTCTTTTAGTGGCATCTCTGAGGACCTCTGGCGTTCCAGGTAGCGTTTTAATGAGCCGCCACACCATTTAGCATGTGGAAAAAGGTTGGAGAAAAGAGATCCTGTGGCACTTCCACCCAACTAATCCAATAAGTGGCACCCTCCAGGTTCCTCACCACCTCAACAACCCCAAAATATTGACAAGATACCATCGTTCTCTAGCTACCAGGAATCTAGTTGTGAACATCTGGTAATGATACTGGGTAACAAGCGGATAAATGCATACTATAAATGGTGAGATAGCTCCTGGCCTTCCATCCTCCCCCATACCAACCCATCCTTTCCCAGTCCCTTTAAACTATGTACAACAGGCCCCACTAAGGCAGAAAAATTAAGTACAGAAATCCAAGAACAAAGCTGGCAGGAACCATCCCAAGAAGGTTACATGTCAAGAGTAATCAGACTTAAACTGAAATAAAATATATACAAGTAAACCGCTACAGAGGCGCAAACCCTTCTGCCCCAAAACCAGACACAAAACTTAGAACTCCTGGACACTAGCCCAACACCCCATCTAGACCGTGAAAGCAAGTCTCCCAGTGCTTATCCTCTCCCTAAGCCTCCCACCCACCAACCACACTTGATGAGGAAAGACCAATCCTTGTGCCCCACTATTAACAGAATAGTAAGCATGGGAATATAGAGATTCCTACCAGAACCTGCAAAGCTGGGATAGTGGCAATCCCTCCAGTCCAACATTGTGTCAGGAATCTTTCCAGATGTCAGAATCGTGGGAAGCAGCCAATCATTAGGTATCATTATCTGCTTTCCATGATGGTAAATCAAACAAAATAGAATCGGAGGAAAACAAAGGCTGGGTCAGCTGAACTTTAGATCAAGGTCGATCAGCCCCTAATCGATAGGAAGGCAGGAGGAGAATCAGCTGAAGGATCAACCGGTCCGTCACCAATAAGGCCGGCAGAAACTGATCGAAAACCTAATTCCGCCTCCACTCCCTCCCTCAGGGCTAAACCGCCAGGCCTCTGGGTTTACTCCAGGCCTAACAGGCTCCCGATCCAGACATCAACCCTGGTCCATGCAGGCGGGCGAGGAACAACGAAGAAGCGTCTAACAGGCAAGAAACCTCAGCAACAAGTACAAGATCAGGAAGATCAAGCGAAACAAACAATCAGGCTTCAAACTCAGTCCGCTTTGAAAAGGCTGGGAAGCTTAAGAGTGAGATCCGAAATGTCTGGTCAGAGGTTTTCATAGGGGTGCAGACACCATCCGAGGCCACCATCAGTTTAGCGGGTGGTTCATTCTAAATCTTATTCCCGCTGCGATGAGCATTCACAGATTGGATGAAAGCGCTGCTCTTTTTGGCGGGTTTCATAAGAGCCAAGTCCTGAGTTAATGCATGACTTAGCACTGTCCCAGAAATTGACTCAAGCTCTCTTGACTTGGCCAGAACGTGCTGCTTCTAAAAAAGCTGAGAAATTTAATTATTATGGGTTGAGAGGAGCCAGGTGGAGCTTAGGCTTAAGGCGTGAGAGCTCTTTCAATATGGTACTGCTGATTGAGGGTGAGGACCAACAACCTTATTCAGCAGTTTTTGAATGAAAGAGATGGTGTACGGTTTCTTCTTGGATTGGTAAACCGAGGATCAGAATATTGTTTCTTCTGCTTCTGCCCTCCAAATCTTCCGTCTTAAACTGTAGTTTGTTGATTTGCTGACAAAGTAGAGTGCAGATCTCGGTTCAGTTTTCCCCTTCCAGTTCTCCAGCGAGGCGTTTAGCCTCCCATATCACCCTCTCGTGTAAGTGCACAAGGTCGCTACAGATGGTTTTCACTTGGGAGGATATATCTTGTAGAGTTTCTGAAAGGGAGTAATTCTTGCGGAGGCGATCCTCGTGAGCAAGTTGGCAGAGGTACTAGGGAGAAGCTGTTTGGATGACTGCCTCGAACTCTGACTTTTGGCCTTTTTGGCATTTTTCTCGGGGGTAGTAGGCGGAGTATGCCTCACTCTGGCCTGCTTCATCTCAGCTTCCATTACTCTACGATTCCCGAAACGGCTGCCGTTAATCAAAAAAAAAAAAAGAACACTGCAGACTCCGGGCAGAAGGAACAAGTTAGAAAAGAAATCCTCTTATTACTTCGGGTTTTAGTTAGGGCAAAAACTTGATATTTATAGGTTGGTAGGTAGAGCTCCAGAAGGAGCACCACTAGTTGCTCTGCATCGTGACCTCAAAGTTCTCCTTTTTGATGATGGGACAGGCTGCCTCCCTGTCCCTGGGTGACATTCCGGACCATCTAGGTCCATTCTTGAATCAGGGCTTTGACTGACGACCTCCTGGTGCTTCTGCGAGTCACCCCTGTCTTCCGGGCGCAGGCCAGAGGGCAGTGTGGTGGTGCGGAGAAGTCTGGCACTTCTGAGGCCTCGATCACGCCTCCCTTGGGGAGAGGATCCCGTTTCTGTGGGATCCTTGCTGGTATAAACAGCTCATGAGCAAACCATCCGAACCTTTTGCACAGTCTGATTTCCCCCATCTGTTGTGAAGAACACCTTCTTGGGGCTACTCTGCCATCCAGAAGGTGGGGAAGATTCAAGGCTCCTTTAATCTCTATCTAGTACAATATTTGTTTCCAGACATGCCCACGAATGTCCAGGCTCCAAACCGAAGCTATTTTACAAAGGAACCACATATATTAGAGTACAGATGCCTCTAGCTGCTCCTCTTCTGAAACATCATCATGGGACAGTCGCGAGTGCTTGTGAAGGAGCAGGGAGGGCTCTGCTTCTTAAAATGTCGGGGCAAGGAGGGGGCAGGATCAACCAGATACAATTTGAAATAACTTAGACACGAGTAAGTTATTTTTTAACTTTTTCTACTGCATCTACTAATCGGGCCCCACTTCACATGGAGGTGGGGCCCGACTGTACGTGGACGTTTCCCTTTAAGTGGAAGTGTTTCTCTGTCTGGTGCCAGTGGTAGCTGTCCCAACAGAACCCGGAGGAAAGAATCCCATTTGTTCATCCATGTTCATGACAGACACATCTCTGGTAGAGTGGAGTGCTCAGTCTGCCATGAGCATGGATGGACAAATGGGATTACCAACAGAACCTGGGGGAGGGAATCCCATTTTTCCACCCATGCTCATGACAGACATGTCTCCAGTAGAGTGAGGAGCTCACCTGGAAGATCACAGGGCCCAAGGGTTCTGCTCACCTGTGGAGTCCCAATACCACATCAACTTGTTGGATCTCCATGCAGTACATCTGGCTCTGACTGAATTTGCTCTGTTGATTCAGGGTCCAGGCTCAGACGGACAACATGACCTCCATGTTCTACCTAAACAAGCAGGGTGGAACACACTTCCTTCCACTGTGTCAGGAGGCTCTATTTTTCATTTATCTAAAGGTTTCACCAGGAAAGGCATACTGAACTGACAAGAGCTCATTTCCAGATGTGTCCTGGGGGAAGGGAAAGGGGAGTACACATGAAAATACACCGCGTTGAACAGCAACATGGTGCAACTGTATACAGCAGATAAATACTTAAATCAACTATGTACAGTAAATTGTGTACATGGATTAACCCATGCAAAATGAATAAATAGATAACCAGCAGTGTGAGAACTTGTATACCATGCACCGCTGCAGTGAATATTATAACTGATAAAGTTGATATGTGTGCCAGCACCGGCTAGTTGTAGAACAATCTTGTTACAATAGAGGGGATGGGGGAGGGAGGGAGAAAGCAAGCTAGCAGGAGAATACAGAAACAGTGGTGCAGTCATAGACTAAGAAAGGTGGGTATGGTGGGGGAGGGTAAAATAGACAAGCAAAGGGATTAGAAGTAGGGAAAGGGTTAAGAGAGGAGGTGGAGGAGAAAAAGAGAGGAGAAGGGGTGACATAGGGAAAGGGGGCAGGGAGGTGGGGTAGGGTGAAATAGTAGAATGAATGGGATTAGGGTTAGGGAAAGGGTAATGAGAGGACGGGGAGAAGAAACGGAGAGGAGAGGAGAGGGGAGGTGTTGTAAAGAAAGGAAGGGTAGAGATATCGGGGGGAAGGGATTAGGGAAGGCTCTCTCTGCATCTAAACATTCATGTGCAGCCTAGAAGCAGATCTCCTGGTGATTCATGTAGCAAGAGAAAGCAACTGGCAGTGTATGCTCTCCACAGGGTCAAAGAGACATCACACGTGTAGTCCCTGAATCAGAAGGTGGTAGACCTGCTGTTCTTCCAGTGAGGCACCCCTCTGGTGGATCTGTTTGCCTCATGGGAGAACAGAAAACTGAGGCAGTTCCGTGCCTGCCCCCCTCAGTCTGCGATACTGCAGGGGGATGCCTTCTTAAGGCCCTGGATCCCAAGCCTTCTGTATGCCTTCTTTCCTTTTTTCTTGTTTCACAGGTTTGTGATCGAGGCCTGGAAGGACAACATTTGGATGATTCTGATAGCACCAGACTGGCCCAGGCAGTTCTGGTATTGAGATCTCCTCAGCCTGAGCAACAGGCCATTGTGGCCAGGAAGAATTTTATTACAAAATGTTTAGCAACTGCAGTGTAACAAAACTTAGGAAAGTTATGCATAGTGTTTTCAGGTAACCTTATGTAAAGCAGCTGTAAAACCACATTTTGTGGTTTTATGAAGGGGTTTATCCTCCTGGGCTGACCGGGTGACTGTTTCAACCCTGTCCCTCTCTTCATCTGGGGCTTAGATCCCTGCGGATTTCCCCCCACGGTGGGGCCAGCGGAGGGAGGCCATCCTCCCACTCCCCCCCCGGTAGACTCTCATCCAGAAGTCCCCCAGTGAAGGAGTAGGGTGGGCCTTGACACCTCAGGCAGGGCTTCATGTAGCCTGGTTCCCTTCCATTTTCCTCCTAGTTTTTCACCCCTCCCCAAGGCAACTGCAAACACAGTGGATGCATGTGTATTAAGGCTCACGTTTGCTTTGGAACTGTCAGCCCCTTCCAGCCACTTCACTTTCTTCAGCTGCCTGAGCATTGGTGCTACCACCAGGCCCCAGTCCGGTGGCAGCCCAGAGTTGGGATGACTCCCATCCCAGTCTGGGAGAGGAGAGGAGAGCAGCCAGGTGGATGCTGAATCCTCTCCCAGCGCCCCCCCCCCCCCGGCTACCTGGGCTCGTTTCAAAACTGCGATCGCCGGCATGGAACAGGTAAGGCACAATACAGTGCCTAAGCCTTCAGCAACACCAGGCCGGCTCTGTACAACCACTTTCGGGTGAACTCAGTCCTGTAGCAAGTGACTGCTGTACATAATTCTGTATAGCAGTTGATGAAAATTGTGTAGTTTTTTCCTACGCTATACCAGATAAAATATTATCTGGTCATTGCAGTTGCCACTACTCCTAGACCTGCTGACCAGACAGGGAACAGTCCTGTGCCTGGGCCTTCAAACTGTGTACTTCTCAGCATAGTTCTGAGCAGCTAGAGTTCCAGGCTTAGTGCCTTTTGGAAGATGTCCTCCATGTTGTGAAAGGCATTCCATAAGGAGTCAACTCATAAATGCTATGCATTTAATTGGAAGAGGTTCTCTATCTGGTACCAGGGTAAGAAGTTTGAGCCCCTCACTTGCCTTGTTGCAAGCATCTTCGACTACCTTTGGTCACTGTCTCATTTGGGACTGCGAGTGACTACTTTTATGGTGCACCTGGCAGACATCACAGCATACCGTGCATGGGCTGGTATGCTGGCATTGGTGCATTAGAAGATGGTTGGGTGCTTTTTCAAAGGCTTGGATCCCCTGTCCCCTCCTGTACGGGAACCATGGCCTCTGTGGGGACCTACTGCTGGTGTTGTGTGAGATGTCACACTTATCATGGAATACTGCCTTCCTGGTTCAGCAAGAAAGATCAGTGAGCTCCAGACGCTGTTAGTGGAGTCCTCTTACTTGGTCTTCCATAAGGGCAGGGTGGTGCTTTCCCTCTGGTCTTCCATAAGGGCAGGGTGGTACTTTCCCTCAATCAGAAGTTCCTTCCAAAGGTTGAGTCAGAGTTTCTCCTTAACCAGGTGATTTACCTCTAGGTGTATTTTATTAAACCAACCTCAGATGCTGATCACAGACTCCACACACTGGACATGTGAAGGGCACAGTATTAATATAAGGAACGCACAACTGGAGTTCGAAGAGAGACTTGTCAGCTGTGAAGCCATGCCTGGCAGACTGATAGGAAAGCAGATGATCGACAGTTGTACATCTTGCATTGACTTCTGCCATAGGTTGGCTAGTAGGTAGTAGCCTAAGGGGCTTAAGGCTCATTCCACCAGGCATATCACTGCCTCAGTGGCCACTTCCAGGGATAACCCCATTGCGGAATTATGCAGTGCTGTAACCTGGGCAAAAGCGCACACCTTCATACAGCTCCAATGTAATGAATCATTGGAATGCTGCTGTTGGGTCCTCTGTCCTCCAGTCTGTTCGCCAGATAGGGGTGCGTGCCTTGCCTCTCCTCCAGGATGACTGCTAGGAATCTGCTATCGTGTGGCTAGTGAACTGTATCCACACCTTTTAGGGATATGGGTTACTCACTATAGTTCTAAGAATGCAGTACAGTTGACATCCACATCACCCACCCAACCTCCCCGGCAATGTGGCACCTGGATCCCTGCTTTCAGTGTGCAAATATCTGACATTAGGGGACAGAGCTGGAAAACATTCCGATGACGCAATTGTCTGTGGGAAGACTGCCATTGTGTGGAAGTTAATCGTATACCACCCTTAGAACTACATTACAAGCAAGTAAAGTAACCAATCAGTCCCTCAAAAGGGTTTGCCAAATAAACCAATTCAGTATATTTGAAACTGATATAGTAGTGCCTTGCAGATTGTTGTTTCTACTGAAGAGCCCCATATGCAGGTACAGAGTGAATTATTAACTTATTAACTTTGCTTATGTCTTGCAGTGTTTTTTCACAATGCATTACCATTTGTAGGATTTGGGTTCCTGGATAATGCCATTATGATTGCTGCGGTAAGTTTTTCCCTGTAGTTGATTGAAGATGCAAAACTATTAACAGTGTGATTGGTAGTGAAGTCCAGTACTCTCCATGAACAGAAGGCCAAATAAATAAGCCTTTTGCAGTCAGTGGGATGCACTGTGAATTTCCTGGAACAGAAGCCAGGATAATTTATCAAACGGCACTGTCAATCTATTAAAAGAGATGACATCTACATACCATTTTAACATGAGGTGTATGCTTTAAACTAGTTTTATTTCTTGTTTTTTTTTTTATAGTGTATTGAAATTTTCATAGACTAGATACAGGAGAAATGCAACAAAGAAATAGGCATGTGAACAATTTTTTTTTAATTCCTTTTTTGTTTTTAGCCTCTTTTTATATTATGATTATCCTTTGGTCACTGGTGCTGCCCTCCTCTGCTTGGCAACTGCCCAACCCCATCCTGCTCCATCTATGGCACTTACCTGTTCTTACAGGGTCCACAGAGCATTTCTGCCCGATTGTGAATTCCACCTGGGGGCCTGACAGGTCGGTGGTCGGCAAAGTTTAGAGGACAGTGGGCCATTGGAATGGTGAGACCCAAGTGTGCTGGTGTCATGCGGCCATGCTCCTTGATTTTTCCACTTTGTCCCTCCCCAGTCTCAAGGGTACAGACAGCAAGGACTCCGTGGTGTGACAGTGCACACACTTGTGTGGCTGCACCCCAGAGTTAGGCAGTGTCCGCTATCTCTCAGGCTCCTGTCTGTACCACCACCTGTGGTCATCTAGGTGACAGTATTGCACCAGAGGATAGTGCCCACCCTCCCTGGGGGAGTAGAGTGTCTAATGGCGTGCTCCATCGTCCCTTCCCCCCAACCAGTCCCTGATGTCCCAGGCTCATTCCTGAACCTGGTTTATCAGCATCCTGAACAGGAACCCTATCCTTTGGTTAAATGGTGTATTTGTGTTTATTTATTTTACCAGGAAAAAGGCTCCATTGAGCAAGGCTTATTTGTAAGGATGTCCTGGGTAGGACAGATTGCAGTATAGCAGATGAAGTGACAGTATACAGAGCAGTTCATATAATACACAGTTAGAGATTGGCTCATAGTACAGGTCAGCAGTTCTAGTCTATTACAAGGACATTTATTCGAATTGGCATAGAAATACATGCCAGACAGCTGACTCAGAGCACATTGTTACAGCATCATAGTGTTGGGTAAGACAGCAGACAACTTGATGTATTGATATTAATAAAATAGAAGAAAAACTTCAGTACCTCCATGTAGTTTCTTACTTGTTGCAGTGTGTTTTTTTAAATGTCAGTGGTATGCTGAGAAGGCACCTATGTCTAGAATTAAGATTACATTAGTTTTATACAGCTATAATAAAAAAAAGAACAATAAATAAAAACCAGAGAAAAAAGGAGGAGAAACGTAGTGGGAAAACCCATACTCGTGGCAGCATGATGCTAGCACACTTGGGCCCCACCACTCCCCCTGTACTGTAGGTCTGTAGATCACCCCCACCAGTAGTGTCTTGCCAGAGGCTGCCACGAGCTGAACCCACAGTAATTGTTTCCCCATCACCTCCCCTGATGTTTCTGTCCTCTACTGCCTTTATGACTGCCTTGAGATAGGAGGGTTATACCTCTTACTTTACCTTTTCCTGTATCCCGTCTAAACATGGTGTAGCCTCGGACTGTCAGGTTCCAGTCATTATTCTCTGTGGCCCAAGTGTCTGTGATGGCCACTACGTTGATCTCAGTGTTTGCCACCATTGCCTGGAGCTCGCTGATATTATTTCCCAGACTCCTGGTATTAAGGCAGATCACTTTCTCTCTTTCCCCTCATCCCCTCTCACTTACTTACTTACTTACTTACTTTCTTTCTTTCTTTCTTTCTTTCTTTCTTTCTTTCTTTCTTCTCTTGCATGGTTGAAGGCATCTAACCATCCCCCTTCCGTTATCCCCTCTGCCCAACAACCTCTCCACTCTCCTAATAATCTAGTTCCCAGTCACTAAGATTCTCCTTGCTGACTTCCTCCTGCTCACGCTCCACACCACGGGTGTCACCAAGCCATCCTGTTCATTTCCCTTGACTGATTCCGAGGCCCCTGGTGGAGTCAGGTACCTAAGCCTCCTTCCTCAGTGGTGCAAAGTGATTTGCTGTTGGTATATTGAGGGACCGGTCAACCCCCTACCCCCCCCCCGTGGCTGCCCCTGCCACCCTTCCCCTCCCTTCCTTATCATCCTCCATCCCCAGAGCTAGTGGGCCTGTAGGGAATGGGGTAGACTCCAGCTTAGTCAGTGCCACAGCTGAGATATCTCATCTCTTGCTTCTACCAGCTGAGCATGGAGCTCCACACATCACAACTGCAAAAGCTGAGCACACACAAACCTCAGAAATGCAAGGGCACAGATCTCAAATGGAGAATAATTTCACTTTATTAATTCAAAGAAAATGAGGCAAAATACAGCCTGACGCGTTTCGAATGAAACTGCATCCATTCTCAAAAGCCTTTGAGAAAGGATGCTGTTTCATCTGAAATGCACCAGGCGGTAATTTGCCTAATTTTTTATGAATTAATAAAGTGAAATTATTCTCCATTTGAGACCTGTGCCCTTACATTTCTGAGGTTGTGTGTGCTTGACTTTTTTGCAGTTGTGTTCTAATGTTTTAATCTAGTAGCACTACTTCCCTAATGCAAACTCCATTCTGTTGGTTTTAGCTCCACACAGGTCCTGCAAATGGGGCAGTGCCCCCTCCTTCAGAGCATAACCCTGGAGAAGAGTGCCCCACAGTCCCCACAGTGGGCTACCTCCACACTGTACCTCATCTCCATACTGATCCTATGTAAACCCCTATTTCATTGTTAATAACTTGCTTTCCCCTGTATGCCTGGTACCCGTAGACTAGGCAAAAAGGCCTACCTTATATATGGAGTTTTGGTACAGTTCCTGTCTCATCAGGTTTTCTTGCCTGTCCCTACTAGTCTGCTGCCTCAAACACTACTCTAGATGTTAGGTACAGATGTTAATTTACCAGTCTTTCAGCACAATACCATTAGAACTGTACCCTGTACATTTACCCTGAATAGGTAGTTAGTTACAGATGCTAAATATATTCAGCAGTTCAGCAAGTAAGACACCCTAGTCATACAAGCATTTAGTACAAACTACTTACATGAGTTAACACCACAGCTGCAAAGTATGCGTATGCTGAATAGGGAGTTATATACTTGAAGGTTTGCCAATTATGACACCCGAGACCTACCCGAGATCTAAAATGGCAGAGCCCCCTGCGGCACTGCGGACTTTCCTGCAGATGCCAACAGACCAGAAGCCACTAATGCCTTGTTGCATTCATGTCCCAGAGCAAGAATGCTCTGGGGTCGCTAGTGGGCTGGTCTTATATACAGCAGTACAAGCAATATGTAGGAAGACTACTCAGCACTCAGTGTCAGCAGTGATGTCACAATGCCCCCTGGATCACACATTCTGTCCTCAAACAACTGAAACACCGAGATAATGTGTGGCATAAAGCCATCTCCTCTGGTAATCCGGCAGATCGACAGGTCTTCAATGCCAAGCGTAACAAATGCACTTGGGCCATTTGCAAGGCCAAGGCTCACTATTATAGACCAACGCTAGCCTCCTCCTGGGGGTCTGCCCGTAATTTCTGGGACAACATCAAAGAACTAAATGGGAGGGAAGAAAAATTCCTGGAAATTTGGCTGCCCTGGGAGACCTGGAGGGAGGCTTGGAGGAAAGAGGCGGATGTGGAGGGGGGAGATGGGCTTGGACCACAGAATGATTAAGGACCCATGGTGGCGGATCCTAATGCCTGGAACTCTGGGTGGGAGGGAGGGGGTAGGTATGGTAGAACGCCTATTGCTATGTACCTTTGAATACATTTTATAAGTTGAAATGTTACTGTGCATATACTGTATATATGTTATGTTTGTTCTTCTTGTTTACTAGTACTTATTCGGAACTTAATGCCATTTCCAGTTTTGACCAAACTTTCGGGACAATTTGGTGTCCTTTTTCTTGGAGAACAATTATCCAGTAAGAGACTGGGACAAAGACTGAGGTTACACTGCTGAGAACTGTATCCATCACGTGGAAGCCTAGGGCTTCAAGCAGTGCGTACCCTTATTTTACTCCTTTATTATGTCTCAGATCAACCTTAAGTCATGGAAGGCATTATTTGTGTTGTCAAATTTTGTAATAATATACATTATACAATGGCAAGAAAGAATCCTGGACTCTGATTGGTCAGTCTTGGGCTGGACCTGTGCGGTTATCCCAGCACAGCATCACGGGTCTAGTCTCAGCCTCACTGTGAACCTGCAGATGAGCTGGAACCCATGAAGCCCATTGAGCATCTTGAGCTTGATTGTTTCATCTTCTCTTAAAAACCAAAAATATTTTTCCACACAAAAACATCTTCAAAATTATTTTTTTCTTCTTTTTTTTGTTGAAAATCAGCTTTACTAAATGCATTCAATTAAACACGTACAGAACACATAGCACCTTCATAAAACAATATTAGCTGAACACAGGGTTTGCTGATTAGTATATAACAATTACTGAAGAATTACTCAATGCTCCTACAGTCCTGCATCTCAACAGTATCGCTGCAGGAAAAGAAAATCAAGAAAGAAATAAAAATATAACAACACTTGTACATATGTTATAGCCTTACTAGCAGTATGAACAAATGAGCTAAGATAAAAGGTAGGTAGAGTAATAGGTCAAATATGAGGTGCAGTGACTGAAACAAGAGGAGGACAGAGTCCGTCCTTGTCATGTCAGGCCTTACCAACCTGACTCCGGTTAAGCTGCCCTCATTCCCCCCCCTCCCGCCTCGGCTCCCACTGATACTATAAACCCAAGTATATCATCCTGTTGTACCATCTCAGCAATCTTGAGAACATCCCTTAATATATTACCCTAGTCCAACTTAAACATTGTAGAGCCCACTATCTCTCACAGAGCTCCTCTAAACTGAATATATTGCCCCCCCCAATCAAACTGTCAACTACCCGGGTGCCATTGTAGATACCCAAGAGTCTCATCTGAGCCATCTCTCCCTATGTTTCTCCATCTGGAACCTCAGTTTGGCTGTGACAGATTCCATTATGATCAACTCTTTAGCCCTTCCTATCCATTCAGTTACATTTGGTGGGTTATCCGACAGCCAATTGGCTGTAATACATTTTAAGGCAACCGCCACCAGAGTTAGTGTAACTATGCGAGCATTTCCCTTTAGGTGCGTTATTGTAGGGAGGCCCAAAATCCAACCCTTCCCCATAAAAGGGATATCTGTCTCTATTACGTGAGTTACTGCCACATGAATTGCTTGCCAAAATTGAAATAATTGCGGGCATTCCCAGAATATGTGCCAGTGCGTGCCTGGCTGCCTACAGCCCCTCCAGCACTCCCCAATGATTCCCCCGGACATAGTGTTTCGTAATAATGGGGACCCTAAAAAACCTCACCAAAACTTTCCAAGAAAACTCACGCCAGTTTGGAGAAGATGAAACCTTCCAACCCCATTTCAATCTGTAAGACCAATTGGACTGCAAAATCTGTATGTGAGCCGCCTCTTCCCAAGCCTTCCAATAATATTCAAGAGGATCTAAGGGATGGCAGAATAAAAGTTTATAAAGGGAAGAAATATATATGTCGCAGCCAACTATAGTTACAGAACCATATAGAAAATCCTCCCAACTGGAATAGGGGCGTGCCAATCTGATATGGTTATCTTCTGAGTTAATGTAATGTCTAATCTGCATAAATCGGAGAAATTCAGTGTAACCCCTAGATGGCGCTATCCCAGGGGCTACTACCCCTGCCTGATTTGCCACTAACAGGTTGAGGGGCCTGGATCCAATGGCGGGTGCCTCCACCCAGAGGTCAGGGTTTGCAATAGTTAAACTAACTTGGTCACAGCCCTCTGGGACACTGCAACCCCCCTTTCTTCCCACTAGTGGCCCACACAATATATCAAATTACCTTCACAGTATACACTTACCCCCAGGTCTGGTTCCGGCACTGGGACCTCCTGTGAAATGAGATACAGTGCAACAATCACAGTACAGTACTTTAACATAGACAAATACCTCAGGCAGTATAACTTTGCTGAAACAAGCAGCTCTGATTTATTTAGGGGATATAACAAGGACAGGAAATCAGGTTAATTAGCTTATCACTCTAATAATCTACCTATGGCTCTGTGCACAGGCTATCCCTATCAGTTACTGTCCCTGGTACCCAAGCCCTAGTGGCTAGTCAAACCATGGCAGCTGGTAGGGGCCCTTTCACACAGAGAAAAGGAGAATTAAACAGTCAGCAGTACAGTAATTCCATTTGGATTTAATGTGGCAATTCAACAGGAGCGACCCTGAATTAGTACTCACGACCTCCAAATAAGATAGGGTCCTTCAATGTCAGAAGGGCTCACTTGAGGTACACAAACCTCTTCACACATCCATATAAAAGAAAGCACTACACAGGCAGGCTGCATCTGTATCCCGATCGCAATTACTGCACAATACCGGGAGAACACACAGCAGATTCAGTTCCTGACAGACCGAGTGTAATTCAACAATTTCTCCAGTCTTCTACAGGGTGAGCCTGGTTTCTACTCTTCAGAGATCCTTTGATTCTTTTCACAGGGCCAGATTCAGTCCTAACAAGCTGTTACACAAGCTGCAGACGGAACTCTGGGCCTTACACATGTTTTTGACTAAAACTGCACACTGAAAAAGCACAGGCTCCTTCCTTCTTCACTGCCAAAGCTCAACTGAAACTCCAACCGACAAAACGGGCACTTCCTTTGAGTTCCTCCCAGTTCTTGACTGGATTGGCTGTCACTCACAATAGACTGCTGCTGTTGGTCCAAAGGCACTGAAGTCTAAACTACATCTCCCAGAGTCACTGCCCATACAATCCTCTTGTGGCTGGCTCAGATTATGAGTCAAATTACTGATTCGTCCAAGGCACCATTTTAGAGCTAGCTTACCCCACACTGATTGGTCCAGTTCAGCAGTTCAAAACTAGAATGGGAACTAGCAGACACAGTTCTGACTGCAAAAGCAGGTTAGACAAACTGTAATTTCATTATTACTCTAAATAATTTCTGCAAACAGTTACATCTTTCAGATAGGTTCCTTTGCACTCCTAGTGACTGCAAAAATGAAGTGAATTGGCAGCAGCTTGAGTGGTACTCAATCAAAGAAACACACAGTCCCCCATACAAACTAATTATGTCTGCAAGCAGACAGCTCTTAAAGAGACAGTATCAGAGGTTCTAAAAACACTCACTGATAAATGGCTTAAATGCCAAACACCATTCAGGCTTGGAGCATTCAAGCAAGCTCCTGGAAGTCTTTTGGGAACCCCCATTTGCAGGGGGGTTACATCAGTATTCATCCAATGAAATTTATCTTTGGCCCTTTGAAAAGAAATACAACATCCTGTCTTTAAAAACTGACTAAATCTGGTAACTCCCCTGATGGGCCATTTGCATAGCCTGGATCCAACCTCGGTGGCAAAAACATTGGCTCATATCTTATAAGTGATAATGGACCCAACCTAGGTGGTGTGGCTAGAATTTTTCGTATCCTTCGGAGGTTGGTTAGCCCATGTCTCACTCACCTATTTTGTATGTTGTGTGTATATTTGGGTGTGCAATCCCCTAGTACCAATGTGAACAATGGTCTGTCCCCTAAGTCTGCCTCTTCTATCCTGTACCATTGTGATGTTATCCTTTGCTTAGCCCAGGTCTCGAGGCTAGCACCTTGGGCTGCCAAGTAGTACAAGGAGAAATTAGGTAAGGATAGACCACCAGACTCCTTAGGAAGATGCAGTGTCTGTCTGGAGATTCTTGGGCGTTTATTATTCCATACAAACTTTAAAAAGCCCTTATTTATCTTATCTCAGAAAGTTTTGGGTATTGGAAGTGGAAGACATTGAAACAGAAATAAAAAAAACGGGGTAAAATATTTATCTTGATTATTTCTATGCGGCCTACCAGGGAAAGAAGAAGTAGGCGCCACCGCGTTAAATCCTGTTCAACCACTCTCCACAATTTCTCATAATTAACTGTGAAAAGTTTGGTAAGGTCCACCAGAATCTGGATCCCAAGGTAACAAATTTGGTTATGAGGGGCCCATTGAAACATAAAGGAGTGTTTTAAAAGCAACCGATGGGGATCCACTTACAATCAAAGTCTCAGATTTTGAGAAATTAATTTTATATCCAGAGACCACACCAAACCCATATAAAATTTCCATGGGGGAGGAAGCGATGACTCGGGAGGATAAATAAAAAATAGAATCGTCCACATATAATGACATTTTTTGTTCAAACCCCCTACTGTTATATCCTTAATTGCTAAAGTTTGACATACTCTAGCCGCCAGAGGTTCTATGCAAATGGCAAACACTGATCCTGCTGAAGATTCCTATCACCTGCACCCGATATGGAAGAGCTGCAATCAGTTATTCCCTGGCACTTATCTGGAATTCTATCCAAAAGACCCTGAAAATGGAAACACTGATCCCCCTTACATCCTTCAAAGCTGTACACCAGCCTAATCCCTGATTCTGCAATTGCTTCCACAAGGCCTAGTCCTCCCACATCCCCACCCCCACACCTCTCACTCCCTCACCCCCTTCTAAATCTCCTCCCTATTCTTCTATCATTGCTCTGGTCCTTTCCACATCAAACCTCAAACATATATGCCCACCCATGTACCATTATCCAAGCCTTATCCCCACCAGACTGTTTGTTTCTCACCTTTAATAGGTTTTTGGTTTACTGTCCTTTGCCTTGTATATATGTAAATAATTGTACATCTATCTCACTCATAAATGTTTGTATTTGTGCTATTTCAATATCATGTTTTTGTATACACTCTGTAACCTTTTTTGTTATGACCACTCAGGTCCATCTTGTAAATGAGCTATGCTCAATGATGTTCGCCTGAATAAATAAAGATTTTGATTGATTGATTGAAACAGGAGCGGGGATAAAGAGCAGCCCTGCCTGGTGCCCCTAGAAATGTCAAATGGAGGAGAACTAATACCATTAACTCGTACTAGGGCCCTGGCTTGCGAATATAATAGAGTAAAGATGCCTACAAATTTGGGGCCAAAATTTATCTTTTCCATGGACGGTTTTAGAAAATGCCAATTGACCCTATCAAATGCTTTTTCAGCGTCCATGGAAATAGCCATTTGGAATTCCGGATTGTTAGCTTGGGAGGAAAGAATATTTAATAATCTACGAATATTGTCAGTGAGGTATCTCTTACAAATAAACTTTGTTTGATCTTCATGAATTATGTGGGATATCTCCTTTTGCAAGCATGTAGCTATAAGGCCTGTAAATATTTTTAAATCGACATTAAGTAATGATATAGGTCTATAGGATCCACACTGGAGTGGGTCTTTCCCTTCCTTGTGTAGCACAGAAATAAGAGCTGTATCCCAGGACTGCGGTGGCACCTCTCCCTCCTCAACTATCTCTTTATATACCCCTAAAAGAATAGGAAGTAAAAGATCTTGAAATTCCTTATAAAATTCCAAGGAGAAGCCATCCAGCCCTGGGGATTTGTTATTCTTTAGCGTCTGAACTTGATCCATCAGTTTCTGCAGTTTGATATCAACCTCTAGATTGTTTCTCGCTGATAAAGGAAGCTGTCTGAGGTCAGGCTGGCGCAAAAAATCTGCCATCCGAGCTGTGAGGTTTGGAATGCACTCTTGGGTATATAACTGTTCATAATAATTTGCAAAGGTTTCCGTTATTTTCTCCAGGGCACAGTGTATTGCAGTGTCTCCCATTGTTCCCTGAATTTTCAGAATTAGCCTATTGGTTAAATGGGAGTGCAGAGTTGCCACCAGCAGTTTCCCTGCTCGATTACCACCCTCATAATACTGTTGTCTAATCCGTCGGTAAGCACCCTCTAGCTTTTGTGTTAAAATTTTATCCAGTTTCTGCTTAGGGAGATCAAGGTATTTTTTAGTCTCAGGGTTCAGCGTTATTTTATGCTGAAAATCTAAATCTGCTATTGTGTTTTGGAGTTGATCAATCTCCTGTGATCGTTTCCTTTTTTCCCATGCAGCAAATCTTATAATAATGCCCCTCAAGACTGCCTTGAGTGCATCCCACCACACAGCCTGGTATGTCTGACTGACGGGATTATGGTTCAGAAAATCCTTAATTGTCTCCCTAATCTGAGTTTTAAAATCAGAATGATTAAGTATGCAGGCATTAAAGCGCCAATGTGAATTTCGCAGCGCTGGGGTCATAGCCAAAACTAATTTCACAGGGGCATGGTCTGAAATTGTTCGAGGGTAAATATGGCTATTCTGAATAGTGTAACCCCATTCCTTTGACACAAAAAAACAAATCTATTCTCGAGTAGGAACATGTCTGTTGGAGCAGTGAGAATAGTTTCTGGCTTGGCTATTCACCCAGTGCCACACATCCACCAGTCCCCAAGTACCAATCAGTTTATTTAGTGTAGGTCCTTCCGAACCCCATCTCATTTTTTTGCCCAGCTCCCCTTCTGTCCAGAGTTACCGATAAAGTGTTAAAATCCCCCACACACAACTAAAAAACAGTTTTCCACCAAAACCAATTTTGCTAGGGTAGATTTAAAAAAATGAGAGGCTTCCTTGTCATCGTTCGGGGCATAAATGTTAATAAAACTGTAATGGACCTCCTCTAAGAGTGCACTTATCTGAATAAACTGACCTTCTGGGTCCATCCGGTCCTCCCGAATCTGAAGGGGGCAGGTTTTATGCACCAGAATAGCCACCCCTCGTCTGTGGGGATGTTCCAAGTAAGAGGAGGAATACACCCCTCCTACCCATCTGCGGGCTAATTTCTTATGTTCCACCTCAGTGAGATGGGTCTCCTGCAGAAAAGCAATGTGAGTATTCAAATTTACTAACTCCTGTAATATTCTACATCACTTGGATGGGTGATTAATTCCTCATACATTGTACGAGACTATGTTAAGTCCCTCCATTGCATCCAAAACCGGACAAGATCCAAGACCAAGAAAGCCTGGTCCAAGAGCTCGAGAGAGGAGGTGGCAGCTCGATTAACATAACTAAACAATGTAAAACTAGTGCAACATCCAACAGTAACATAAACATTTGTAACACAGTACATTCCCAACAGTGGTATTATAACCAGAATCTGCTTCCAAGGTGCCATGTACACCCCACCACATGCCGGTATGTGTATTAGGGTGGGTGGTGAAGGGTTAAACCCAATACCTGGCTGCCTCGTCCACAAAAGAGAGGACAAGTGCAACCCTAGTGGGGTCTCTGATCCCAATGCAGACATTCCGTTCCCTGCCCTCTCCCCTGCATTTCTGCAATCTTAAAAAACAGGCCATCTCCCCATTCCCTCTCAAATAAAATGTCCAAGTATCCAGTATATTAGTCCTTTGCCATGGTTAACATGTGGACCTGGGACTGATATCTTCAATACGTTTGCAGTGGTAGTAAAAGGCTCCTACCTATGAGCCCTTCCTTATTACCCACCGCTTTCCAAAAAAAAAAAAAAAAAAACACAGAAAGGGGAGAACATTTTAAGGTTGCTGAACCAGATGCAGCGGCCATATCCATCGATTGGACTTGACTTTTAGCTTGATCACGCAGCCGAGCCCAGGCGTTAGGGCTATGAGGTTTATCCACTTCTCCTGATTTCGCTCATCGTCCTGCTCCATTCCCAACTCCCAACCATTGGCGCTTTTCGATTTCTTTCAGCTGGTCTGGTGGTATCAGATAGAAACATAGAAACATAGAAGTTGACGGCAGATAAGGACCGCAAGGCCCATCCAGTCTGCCCATTTCTTTTTCTACCTTATAAATGTGCCATCGGCCTTTGCTCTGTCAGTGACCTATCTATTCATAGTCATTTGTATTGCTCCCTTATGCCTATCCCATGCCTGTTTGAAGCCCTGCACTGTATTCATAGCCACCACTTCTTGTGGTAAGCCATTCCATGCATCTACCACCCTTTCTGTGAAAAAGAATTTCCTCACATTCCCCTTAATCGGCCTCCTCTAATCTCATGCTGTGTCCTCTTGTCCTGCTATTTTTCTTATATTTAAACATGTTAGACTCTTTCACCTTGTTTATGCCCTTAAGGTGTTTAAATGTCTCGATCATATCACCTCTCTCCCTCCTTTGCTCAAGGGTATACATATTGAGCTCCGTTAATCTGTCCTCATATGTCTTCTGATGCAGTCCCTGCACCATTTTGGTTGCCCTTCTCTGGACTGCCTCAATTTGGTTAATGTCCTTGTGAAGGTGTGGCCTCCAATACTGCACGCAGTACTCCAGATGGGGCCTAACCAATGTCTTGTACAGAGGGATTATTACCTCCCTCTTACGACTTGTGATACCCCTACTAATACACCCTAACACCCCCCTAGCCTTACCTACTGCTTTAGAGGTCTGCTTGGATGATTTTAGGTCATCAGTGATGATGATGCCCAAGTCTCTTTCTTCCTTTGTGACTGCTAGCAACTCCCCTCCCAGCCTATAAGTGGCTTCAGGGTTTCTCTTCCCTATGTGCATGATTTTGCACTTCTTTGCATTAAATCCCAGTTGCCACTCTTCTGACCATTCTGCTAGTTTATCCAGATCTCTTCCACATTTAAGCCCAGACTAGTTAGGTATTTCTTGGCGCTTGGGGGAGAATCAAAAATTTTGATTCCTCCGTCTGAAATTACTCATAAGTGAGCAGGGAAGTCCACTCGTGCATGCAGCCCTTTAGCCCGCAGGGCTTTTATGACTGGGAACCAGGTCTTGCGACGCTGCATAGTAGTAGGGGTGTAATCTGGCTCAAAGAATAATCGGGTGTCCCAAAAAATTATTTCTTTCTTCGCCCAGGCTTTACGTAGGACCATTTCCCTTGTTCTGTAGTCTAAGAAGGCGACAATAAGAGATCGAGGTCTCGCTTTAGGATCCTTTGGGAGAGCCACAAGTGCACGATGTGCCCAGATGATATGTAAGAGCGTCTCTTTGTCTAAGGCCAATAACTCCTAAATCAGCCCTTCTACATACTCAGAAATGTTATTTGTCTCGGTGTATTCTGGAAGCCCATGAATGCGAAGGCTCACCCTGCGAGATCTATTCTCCAGATCTTCCACTCTATCCATCAGAAGTGAACGATCATGTAACTGAAGAATTGCACCATTATGGAGGTCAGTTGTTTCTGTGTAAGATGTAAGGTGTTCCTCTCCTTGTTGAAGCTTTTTCCCCTGTTGTGCTATGGTAGAGGCATTGGCTTTAATATCCGCCTTCACAGAATCTAATGTGTTACTTAATTGACACAGCTCTCTGCAGAGCTGCCTGGAAGTAATGGTGAAGTCCAGGGGTGCCGGAAGATGGTAAAAACTGAGGGGGTGGAGGATCAGAGGGGTGCTTTTAAGTGTCAAAAGGGCACTTTCGACACTAGTTTTTGCCATACAAAAATACAGTAAATCATGTACACACACATCATAATGTTAAGAATGCAGTCCCATTTAGGACTAATTATGCAACGGCATACAAAGGTGCCAGCAAAAAGACCACCCAGTCTAAGTCTGCTCATGTGTACAGCTATATTAAGAAAGCAGCTGTCAACCCATTCCCCTCCAATAGCTCCACATGGCATTTGAACCACACATTCCTTAACCTGTTACACTGGTTGTTGAGGTGCAACAGAGAGATGCCATAGTAATGTGCATCACCAGTCCCAAGCATGCAGTCTTCACACTAATGAGTTAGGAGTTTTTGGTTCCACTAACTTCAAGATAGAAGTTTGTGGTTAAGCCCAACCACCAGCGACAAGGTAAACTCCTGAGGCTGGGGAAATAAAGACACAGAGCCATTATGTTTACACAGCTTATTTATTAATGAATCACAGTGTACATCGTAAAGTGTATTTATTAATGAATCATAGTATACAATGACAGTAAACAATATTGTACAACGACAGGGGTATAAACAGATTTTACAGCAGTCTGATGGATGGAGGAGGAGGGATACATTTGGAAATGGGCCAATGTTCCGAAGAATTCAGTAGAGGAAAGACATCTGCTCATTCATTCCAGTACTGTTGCTACTGAATACCAAAGACTCACCCAATCAATTTACCATCACATCTATACTCCTGCCATGAATTAATCCTTGATGCTCTGGTCACCACTTCAGGCTGGTAAGCCTTGCAAGCCTCCACCAAGCCCTGGTGGCCACCAAATCATCCCATGAATGCTCTGGGAGCCACTTCAGGCTGGTAAGCCTTGCAAGCCTCCACCAAGCCCTGGTGGCCACCAAATCATCCCATGAATGGTCTGGGAGCCACTTCAGGCTGGTAAGCCTTGCAAGCCTCCACCAAGCCCTGGTGGCCATCAAAATCATCCCATGAATGCTCTGGGAGCCACTTCAGGCTGGTAAGCCTTGCAAGCCTCCACCAAGCCCTGGTGGCCATCAAAATCAACCAATTTACCATCACATCTACACTTCTGCCATGAAGTAATCCTTGATGCTCTGGTCACCACTTCAGGATGTTAAGCCTCTGCAAGCCTCCACTAGGCCCTGGTGGCCACCAAAAATCAACCAATTTACCATCACATCTACACTTCTGCCATGAAGTAATCCTTGATGCTCTGGTCACCACTTCAGGATGTTAAGCCTCTGCAAGCCTCCACCAAGCCCTGGTACACAAATCATCCCATGAATGCTCTGGGAGCCACTTCAGGCTGGTAAGCCTTGCAAGCCTCCACCAAGCCCTGGTGGCCACCAAATCATCCCATGAATGCTCTGGGAGCCACTTCAGGCTGGTAAGCCTTGCAAGCCTCCACCAAGCCCTGGTGGCCACCAAATCATCCCATGAATGCTCTGGGAGCCACTTCTGGCTGGTAAGCCTTGCAAGCCTCCTCCAAGCCCTGGTGGCCACCACAACCAAGCAACAAATTTACCACCATATGAATCTCTGTAAAGTACAGAATTTCTGTATCAGATTTTTCCAAAAAAGTTAAGTCGTCTCTTGTTTCGTTGCACAAACTCACGAACAATTAGTGTCCGATCCAAGTTGTCCGTTCTCTCTTTGTGAATGTGCAACAGCATTAGGTGATTGTACCTCTTCTCTGTCATGGTGCTTCTTAAGTAAGACTTTATCGTCCGCTGAGTTGAAAAAGATCTCTCCCCAGTTGCTGTACTCATTGGGATGAGGAGGTAAATTTGAATGAGCTTCACTACTTCTGAATACAGTATCTGCTGCTGGCAGTCTTTTCCAACTAAGGCATCAATAATGGTGTTGATTGAAGTTACTGCCCTCACCTCTGGCAGAACCTGCCGCACAAGTCCTGGGAGCAAGTTCAGTTGTGCATTCAGAATGTCAATGTCCAAGTCCTTATCTCCATACAACTGTGTGATCCGAGGAGGAACGAAAGCGTCTTTGCATTGGCTGCTTGAAGCAACAAATTCTCCATGGATGACAGCAAAGCGTAGGTTTCTTGATCAAAACGTCGGTCTAGTTCAACAAGACAAGCATCAATGGCTTCATAGTACATCTGTTGATACCAGTCCTTAGCAGATTCGGGATGGTGATGTGGTGCACTACCATGTTGCAGCCTTGCTGGCACATAGTGCTGTCTGGGAAGTTTTGGCTCCTTCACTTTTTTCAGTAGTTGCGCTCTCTCATTGATGCCTTCATAGACCTGGTCAAAGTCATTGCACTGGCGTTGTAAATTCTTCTTCAGGGAGTTTATGCTCATCATTGTAGTTTCTGCTGTCAGTGTTTTTGTTTGCAGGATTGAAGCCACTTGTTCCGATACGCTGAATATGTTGTATGATACAACCAGTCCAAAATAGGTCCGAAACTTTTCATCACCGACATCAGGCCTTTGACCTTAGTTCAGCATCTGTAGCTTTGTCTCGTTTCAGCTCCTCTAAGGTGTCATGGAGTGCTCCATAGTTTTGAGAACCGACTTGATACTCTTTGTTCTTGCTGTCCATCTTGTTGACAAAGTAAGTGCAGGCCTTCTATCATCATGCAAGGGTCCTCGCTGTCATTCACTGCAATATTTTCATAAAGAGCCAGCCTCTGTGGGGATCCCGAATCAACACACTTAAATTCTGGACAAAGCTGAGAGCATCGTCAATGGCATCACTCGTTTTGCTACAGTTTTGCAACACCAGGTCCAAGGAATGACTTGCACAATGGACATTCAATGCTAGTGGATTTTCTCTCTTAATTCTTGTTGCAGTTCCAGAAATGCATCCACTCATATTTGCTGCTCCATCATACGCCTGTCCCCTCAGGTTGTTGATTGGTAAGTTGCACCTTATTAGAACATCCTTAATGGCACTGGTGATGGATTCTGCATCAGTCTTCGCCATTTCATACATACATGCCACCAGTCACAGGAGTTAAAAAGGCAGATGTGCAGATTCAATCGAGAGAGAGAGAGAGAGGACACACGATACACAAATTATGTTAGCAGCAGTATGTGGTCGTTTGAACTCCCGACAGTGCAAATTTTTTTTTTTTTAACTGGTTCCATAGCACTCCCATAGGCTCCGGAAATGGGAGTCTTAGCTAGTCAAGGTGGCTGTATAACAGGCGATGGTGCAGCCCCATTGTGGTGCAAACCCTCTTGCAACCTGTGCAATGGTGCTTCTGTCTCAAGGCATCCCAATCTCAACACAAATTTCCAAATCTCAGTACCAGCATTCTGTCGTTAAGTCAGTGGGTGCAGTTATAGGCCAGTCCCAAAATATATTTCTTGTATGTGTTATTGACCAGCGTCTACTTTAGAGCTAGTTGGCTCAGCAATACATATCTTGCAACATCATTTTGTTGTTCTCTATCTCTGGAGTGCAGTTAATTACTTTTTTCCAATTTCAACACATTAAAAAAAAAATCAGGATTTCCACAAAGTTTGATGCAAGGTGCCACTTGCATCATACCCATTGAGTACCAGGCACCTTCACGACAAACATCGCTTTTAGAATCGGGCCCCATGTCTCCAGGTCTTGCCACTTTCCTTATCTCTGTCTCCATAGCTTCATCCATTTTGGCCATTAGATCTGGTGGTTACACTTTATTTTGTGTCTGTTTCAACATAACTAATATCTAATTACATAACACAGGGTAGCTGCATTGTAATTGCAATGCAGTTGCAGTGTAATTACACTGTAACTAGAGTGTAGGTAAGCGACAAAATAAAGTGTAACCAATCTGGTGATCTGTACACTACCCCCTACCTTGCACTTCTTAGACAACACACTGGCAAACAAGCTAAGCCTGCGGAGGGAATTTTGCTGAGTAATGTCAAAAGCAGTACATATGAAATGCCATGCCACAATATCTAGAAGGCTATGAATATGGGGCACGAATCTATTTTTATGCATGTGAATGTGCACTTTTGGATTTGTGTCAAGGTGAAAATGGAACATTTTAACTTTTCTGCTGGTAACAAGAATAATTTTTCCAGTTAAGGGGTAGATTAAATAGAAAGTGCTGATGCAGAGAAACATTGTTTAGTTTTCAGGGCTATAGTTGGTGTTCATGAAAGAACAACTGTTTAGAGCAGTAGCCCCAACCCTGCCCCCAGACTCCCACACAGTGCAAGTTTTCCTGCATTGCTTTGCTGCCACTCATGACACCAGTAACCTCAATTTGGAATTAGGCTTAGCTCAGGATGCTGAAGCTCTGCAAATCAAAAGCCAGCCTGAGCCATCGCCCATCATATAACATGCTACCCTCTCATGCTTCTACCACCCTTTCTGAGAGGAAGTATTTCGCAATACCTTCTTTAAACCCCCTTCCCCCCAATTTCATAGCATGCCTCCCAGTTCTAGAGCTTGCCCTCTTTTGTTTACCCCTGTGAGGTACTTGAAGGGGTCAATCATGTCACCCCTTACTCTCCTGTCCTCCAGAATATACATCTTGAAATACCTCAGACTCTCCTCCTATGGCTTCCCTCGTAGCCTGTGTGCCATCTTGTTTTTCTGCTTCTCTGGACTTCCTCCACCCTGTCTATATCTTTCTTTGGGTGCAGTTTCCTGAACTGAACATAGCATTCCAGGTGGAGGTGTACCAGAGAGCAGTACAGTGGAACACCAAATCCCTCATCCTGCTGGTGATGCCCCTTCCCCGTGCATCCCAGCATCCCACTAGTCCAGCCCAGATACTTGTCACACTGTACTAACACCTTGTGGTCTTTTGAAATAACCATAAGGTCCTGTTTCTCCCTAGCGACTGACAGCCTCCCCTCATCTTATACTCAGCACTGGGGTGCCTGTGCCCTAGATGCATGATTTTGCGCTTTTTGGCACTGAACCCCAACTATCATACCTAAAAAATGGTTTTAGACTGTTTTATTTTGGGGGAGGGGCTTTGTTTCTTTCATGCCCTCTCTAGTGCCACAGAGTCAGGAACGAGAAGAAACTGATACTACAGAAGTACTGCTGGTGTTCTTATCTTGGATTTCAGGATTCACCACAGAACTTCTGCATTTTTCTGCTGTTTACACAGGCAGTGGTGTTTTGAACTAACAGGGCCATAGAAACAAATTGCCAATAATTTACCTCTTAGTTCGTTTTTAACACCAGTGCTGCTATCCGGCCTACTCATGAGCATTTGACTGCATTTGCTGCCACACATCCAACTGGTTAAGGCAAATCATGTGGTTACCATATTACAGAATGATTAGTTACTTGGAATTCAATATATACAATATATACAACAAACAATGTGACTCACTTACTTTGTTAGTGGTATCTGGTGCAGTCAGTGAAAAGATGCCTGTTGCGCTGCCGCCAGCCCGCCGTCGATAAGGAGATTCTTTTCTCCAGATGCCCAGGCACAGTAGAAGCTACTCTTCTTCAGACACACAACAGCTCCTGAGCTACAGACTCACTCAGTCCCGACTAGCTTCCTCCTCGCTGCGGCTCAGGAACTGGGGGCTCTTGAAATCTCAGTCTCTCACTACCGGCTTTCTTCTCTTCAGGCTCCGACTCTCACTTTCAGTTCTACCCTGCAGGATTCGAGGAATGAATGCCACCGACTGAGCGTCACTCTCAGCGTCGCCCCACGGACGAACTAGAAAGAACTCGAGTCAGGCTTCAGGCCCGGGTCACAAAAACTCACAGTCCACATCGCGACCACCAGCACCAACTTGCTGCTGCAGGCTGCAGCGAAGAAATTACAGTTATGGATGCCGAATAATTACTGTTGTGACACCGACGCTGCAGTTGTAGTCCCTCCCTAGCAGCAGCTGCCCCGTTAAGCTTAGCTGAGCCGAGCTCACGACCACGAGTCCACAGTCGACCCCGTCACCCCACCAGTCTCTCCTCCAGTCCGGCGACTGTCCAACTACGCGCCACGGCCCGCCACCTAGTTGCCCTCGATTCTCACTCTCCTCTCAGCTGAGCTTGCCTTTTCAGCTGTAGTCAGTCTACCCGCCCGGCCACTGGCACCACCGCTCGCCGCACCTCCGCTGACGCTCTCCGACTCGGCGACTCCGCACTATCCAGACCACCGACCACGCCGCACGCCACACACAGCTCCTCAGACCTCAGACTCTCAGTAGTCTACTCCAGCTGGCAGCCAGGAACACAGAGAGAGCAGATTAGAAAAAGCTAGGAAACCACTGGGCATTTAAAGAGCCCGCGCGACCCACCCACCCCTAAGGACACGCCTTCATTTCTTAAAGCGGACCTGATTGAGAGATGTGTGTGCCATCTCAATCAGGTCCGCTCTGGGGTACGCACGTCACAGACATATTTAGATCCCGCCCCCATCTGCTAGAGAAGGAAATCGCGCCGGAAAAACAAAACAAAAAAAAAACGTACACCAGTCGGCTCCAGCTACCCTTCACAGACGCATAGGGCAATCTTCTAGGCTGCACAAAAAGTGGTGGGCGCCGCCTCCCGCCCCAGTTCAGCGCCCTGGTGAAGTCCTTTCCTCTTCTTCTGATTTCGCTCTCCCAGCTTGCTTCCACGTCCCGCCTGGGTTTTATTTGCCTCCCATTTGCAGCCGCTGCCTGGGGAGTTGAAGCTTTGCTGGAGCATTCCACCACTGTGAGCCACCGCAGTTTGTGTCTAGTAGCCATAGTATAAGTGCTAAGTACAAGGACCAGACTCACGCTATATCGAGAGGGAGAAAGGTAATTTTTAGACATTTAGGCCAGGGGGTTAAGCAGAGCTTGTCTCCAGCACGTCTACATTGGACGGTGACGTCTCCGGAAGTCAATTTTTTTTTTTTATTCTGTATAACAACGAGCCATTATATAATAGCAGTAATGCCCTCCAGGGTGTGGGTCATGCCTTAGTTGTTGGATGCACTTGGCCTGCAGCCTCATGCTCAACCACCTGAGACGTGACATTATCCCAGCACAACACACACCCTGTCAGGCATTATTGCTTAATTGTGGTATTAGAGAATATCAGATCTGTATTTGTATGATACATTTTATTTCTTTGAAAATAAGTAGTGGTATCATATTTTTAAGATACCAATAAACATGATGAAGTTTAAAAAAAAAAAGAACTAAATGGGAAGTCCTGTACCCCTACTCCATCTCTACTAAACAGCAACAGCACTCTTTCCACAGACCCCCAATGTATTGCTGACTGCCTCAACACTGCTTTCACTGACCTCAGCTCTGTCCTCCCCAGCAACTTTTTAGACCCAGTTGCCCCTCCTACTCCCACCCTCCCTCGACCTCCCTTCCACCTTCGAACCATCTCATTGCAGGAAGCCTGGCCAATCCTTGTTAAAGCCCTGAATGCCACCAGCCCTAGCAATGACCCACTTGACCTACGGCTCCTCCGACTGGCCTTTGACGTAATGCTCTCACCACTCACTGCCCTGCTCAATCGTTCCCTGTGCCTTGGCCAGTTTCCCCAGGCCTGGAAAACAGCAGTCATCACTCCCATCCATAAAAGCGGGGATAAATCCTCCCCAAGCAACTATCGACCTATTTCTATTCCCCTCGCCATCTCAAAAGCCTCAGAATAAATAGTGGCAAACCAACTTACTGACTACCTTGCTACCCACAACGTACTCTGCCAGGAGCAACATGGCTTCAGGTTGGGCCATAGTACTACCACTGCTCTCCTTGAGTTCTCTACCTTCCTACACCCTGCCCTGGACAAAGATCACCTTGTGGGTACAGTTTTCATCGACCTGTCAAAGGCCTTTGACATGGTCAACCACTCACTACTGCTGGACACCCTTCTACAATCTGGTCTCTCCCAAGGACCTGTTGACTGGTCTGGTTCACTAGCTATTTAACTGCCAAATCCCAAAGCATCAAACTTAACAACACTCTCTCCAGCTCCCTCCCAGTCTGCTCTGGGGTCCCTCGGGGCTCCATCCTTGGTCCTCTTCTTTTCAGCCTTTATCTCAACTCCTTCTCCAGCTCCTGCCCTGGAAAGATCCTTCTCTATGCCGATGATGCGGTCCTCTTTGCCTCTGACCCAAACCCAACTGCCCTCCTATCTTCCCTCCAACACTCCTTCAATCGGATCGAGCGCTGGTTCACGGATAGAAAACCGGTGATTGGCCTAAAAAAAAAAAAAATCAATGCTCTTTGCCCACCACCAAAGCTAACATAAAGACTACCCCCCACAGGTCTCCTCCAGCTCTCTCCATCCCCTAGAACAAGTATCCTCCTGTAAATACCTGGGCATCCACTTTGACTCTGCCCTCACATTCCACCACCACATCAGTACCCTCACAACGGCCACCAATTCACAAATCGGTCTCCTCTATCGGCACAAGGACTGCCTTCCACCTGAAGCGCTCAGATTAGCCATCATCTCGTTGGTCCTCTCTTTAGTCGACTATGGCCTGCTCAGTTATAGCGCAGCTGACAATACTGCCCTCAACAAAATTAAATTTTCCATAAACAAGGCCTGTAGGCTACTGACTGGCACGGAAAGGTTAGAATATGGGGATGTTAATCCCTCTTTAAGGAATGCGGCCTATCGAGAGTTGTTAATACCCAGATCAAAAACTAAACATTCTGACTTCTTTTTCAGTCAACTAGTTCCAAAATTTTGTGATATGATGCCCTTGAAATTTCATTTGTATAATAGAAAAATCCGGTAACGAAAAGTTGTTAAAACCTGATTTTTGGACTAATTTTCTGCTCAAACAAAGGCTTGTTGTGGTTAACTGGTTATAATAATATCATTAATGTATGTAACTGCATGTATTTGGTGTGTTATATATTATATGTCTGTATTTATTGTAATTGTTGTAACGTTATTTTTGTCTAACCAAGGGTCACCGTTTTAAATGCGTTTTACTCAGTGGTCTAACCCATTTAATAAAATGAAATGAAATGACCACCACACCCATTCCTGCGCACTTTACTCCCTCTCAAATATGCTTAATTTTGAAGAGAGGCTCAAATACCAATTCTGTCTCATGGCCAAAAAAATAATCCTTGGTCTCACCCCTCCAGGTGTCACCTCCGCTCTTCTCCCAGCCGTCCCCTCAGTTAATACCCGCAGTGCCTCCAAATCCTCTCTCGTAGTCCTAAGGTCAGAACCTGCCTAACCCAAAGGACATTCGGCTACAGGTACCCAGCCTGGTTCAACTCTCTTCCCCCTTCAGTAACTAATCTGCCCAAGCTAGGACTATTTAAAGAGGCCCTCACGAATCATGTACTCTCTACTCGTTCTTGCTTGTGTACCCCTCAGTGAACCCAGGTCCACTGGACCCCTCCTCTGTCACGACTCCGAGACTATGACAATGGCTTCCTAGCCAGCTTAATCAACCTTCAGTCCCAAAATTGGTCAACTGGCAAGTTTGATAAGTGTCCTTAGCTACCTCGATGTATAGGCCTGTACCACACCTGTATACAATTTGTAACAGTTCTTAAAATCCTGCTGTGGTCCTACTATATTTGTACCTTGCACCCCTGTACTGTTTATGTCTATAAGGAATGCTCATATGTAATTGACTGTACTTCTCTGTAACTCTGACGTGGAGCCTTTTGAAAAGAGTCCCTGACTCAAAGGGTTGTAATTCTGATGACTACAGTAAATAAATAAATAAAATGAGGCTTTAAGTGCAATCTCCTTTTTCTCAAATCTTTTAAAATCCCCACACAATTACAAATTAATACAATCCAAAAGTTGGAACAGGTACAGCTGTTTACCTATCTGTGTCAATCTTTGGGGGGGGTCAGTTAGCCTTCCTCTTGCACAGCCCAACCCAGCCCATTGCTCCAACTAAGATCACCTAACAGAAGGTTCATTAGTTAAATAAAAACAAACAACAAAATGAAGACTGCACAGCACTCTGTGTCAGCAGTGATGTCACAGTGAGGCTTCAAAAGCCATTTCCCTTTCCTTAAAGGGACACTGTCAACCTGTTTTTCATCATTTTATTTCTAGTTAAAAGCCTACATTTTATGATTGCTTACCTTCTCTAAAATTAATTGATGTTGCTGTTTGTTTTGTCTGTCTCCTTGTTTAGTACAGTCGAGGCCAAAAAATATTGGCGCCCTTGCAGTTTTTTCTAATAATGCACCATTCCTTCCAGAAAATTGTTGAAATTAAAAAATATTTTGGTATCCACATATGTATTTCTTTGGTTTGCAGTGGAATAAAACACAAAAAGCTGAAAAATTTACTAAGTCTTAGCTTATTCCACACAGAAATCCTTAAATGGCCCGGACAAAATTATTGGCACCTTTTAGAAGTAGTTAGAAATAATTAGATTTCAAGCAGGCGATTCTCCTTCACTTTGGAATTAAACTCACCTGTGGTGAGTTGCAGGTGCCTGCAATATAAAAATCACTAATTCAACCAGTTTGAATAGAGAAAAGGACTCATTCTTCTGTTTTGTGTCACTGTGTGTACCGCAATGAGCATGGAGAAAAGAAAGACAGCCAGAGAATTGTCTGAGGAGGTCAGACAGAAGATTGTAGCCAAGCATGGACAATCTCAAGGCTACAAATCAATCTCCAGAGACCTTGATGTTCCTGTTTCCACTGTACATAATGTTATCAGGATGTTTAAGACCCATGGCGCTGTAGCCAACCTCCCCTGGACGTGGCTGCAAGAGAAAACTTGATCGAAGATTGTAGCGCAGGATTGTTCGAATGGTGGAGAAAGCACCTCGATCAACTGCCAAACAGATTCAAGCTGACCTTCAGACACAAGGTACGACAGTTTCAACTCGCACCATCCGTCGCCAACTCAATGAAAGGGGGGTTATATGTAGGAGGCCCAGGAGGACCCCACTGCTGAGAGAGAGACATAAGAAAGCCCGACTGGGATTTGCCAAAACACACCTGAACAAGCCAAAATCCTTCTGGAAGAATGTCCTTTGGACAGATGAGACCAAATTAGAGCTTTTTCGTAAAGCACATCATCTCTATGTTTACAGAAAACAAAATGAAGCCTTCAAAGAAAAGAAAACCTTCCCTACAGTCAAACATGGAGGCGGTTTAGTGATGTTTTGGGGTTGCTGTGCTGCCTCTGGCACTGGGTGCCTTGAATGTGTGTATGGCATCATGAAATCTGGAGATTACCAGGCCATTTTGGAGCGCAATGTTGAACCCAGTGTCAGAAAGCTGGGTCTCCGTCGAAGGGCATGGGTCTTCCAGCAGGACAATGACCCCAAACACACTTCAGAAAGCACCCAGGAATGGTTCAAGACAAGATGCTGGACTGTTCTGAAGTGACCAGCAATGAGTCCAGATCTAAATCCCATTGAAAACCTGTGGAGAGATCTGAAAACAGCAGTTGGGAGAAGGCACCCTTCAAATCTGGGAGAACTGGAACAGTTTGAACAAGAAGAGTGGGTCAAACTGCCAGTAGAGAGGTGCAGGAAGCTCATCTGTGGCTATAGGAAGCGGTTGATTGCAGTTATTTTGACCAAAGGCTGTGCTACCAAATATTAAGTCGAGGGTGTCAATAATTTTGTCAATGCCATTTCTTTTCATTTTCTGATTTAAAAGGGTATATTAAATTCTGAACAAAAACAAAGGTTCTGTAATATTCACACAGAAATAAAGAATTGTGGAGACCAAATACTGTGCTGTTGTTAATTTCAACTTATGTTTAGAGGAAATTGTGTTATTTGAAAAAGTGCAAGGGCTCCAGTATTTTTGGCCACGACTGTAGACCTGAAATGCATGCTAATGTATATTTCTAAACAACCTTGTTCAAACAACATGAAGTCTTGCTGTATTCTGACAATAGCAGTGAGTCCCAACCTTCGAACTGCCCCGGAGAAGAAAGAGTTAACTTTCCATGCCAGGCATGGAACGCCAAGCTCGATCTCGGTTGAAACTCTGTCTGTGCTGTTTGAAATCAAACCGTCAGATTCTTTACTCCGCCTCACTGAACAGCCGCTCCGGAGATTTCTCCTTTGCTCGGTTCAATTTGTCGGTTAAAGTACCGTTTTTCTCGGTTTTCAACCGAATTTAAACCGCAACCTATCAGTTCAGTCTCTGTCTGTGGTATTCGTGAGTACTAGATAGGTTTATATTGTTTTTTCTATTCTGTGTGGAACTTGTAAACGGTTCATCAGTTCGGTTTGAACCGATCAGATTGTTTAAAAATCTTTATTTCTACTTTTAGAGTGTGGTTACCGGTTCTTATCGGTTCTAAAAAAACCCGGATTTTACTACGTTTTTTTCCACGACCCGTAACACGGTCAGGAACCGATAAGAGTGTCTTGCCTGGTGGATTGCCATTAAAAGGGTAAGTTTTGTTAGGACTGGCACTATGTCTGAGAAACCCAAAAGAAAAACCGGGCCCACTGGGTTTCAACACTGTAGTGTGTGTGAGGAAGGCTTTGCTAAGGCTGACCCCCACACCACCTGTGTTTATTGTCTGGGGTTTGACCACCTCGATTCAGACTGCCAGAGTTGTAAAAATTTTCCTGCAGCTACCCTAGAAAAGAGAGTTGGTAGGCTCAGGGAAAGGGAGGCCAAAAAGTCCGCTGACCCGGATGGCCAGCCCAGTTCGGTTCAAACCGAACCAGAAGGAGTGCCCTCTGACCAGGGCAAAACTTCTTTGGACAAAAGGAGAACCGATTCTGAGGAGTCGGTTCCGGTTAAGAGAACATGGAGGGATAAATCAGCTGGTGTGGATCCAAAAGTTTCTTCTCCGATCGCTGATGAAATAGCCACAGCGATAAAAATTGTTCAGTTGCTATCCCCGGTTCCAACCGAACCGGCACCATCAGGAAGGCGCTCGGTTCGGCTGGTTCCACCGGTTCAGGATTATGATTTGGAGGAATTTTATGAACCGGAGGAGGAGGAAGGAGAGTATGAGGAAAGTGAATGTGATTATGAAAGTCTGGATGTGCCCATTGACCCGGACACCTCCCCAGACAGACCTTCAGGAGTGTCTCCTCCTAGGCTTTCTGAGTCCCCCTCCCATTTCATGTTTTACAAGAAAGTGGCCAAAACCCTTCAGCTTCCTATGGAAGAAGCTGTGGATGACCAGGAGGAGCCTGACTATGTGGAAATGATGGATATCCCAGAGTCCAGGAGGCTGTCTATTTCCCTACACAAGTCTTTTGGGAAACAGACATTTAAGATTTTAAAGACTCCTAATTCTATATCTCCTGTGGATAAAAGAATGGACAAGAGGTATACTCTGTCAGGCTCAGATACGGAGTTCCTTACCCAGCAATGAAGCCATGTTGGGGTAGTGCAGGCTGCAGCCTGTGATAAGGCTAATATACCCTTGGCTTCACACCCCCCTAGATAAGGACTCCAGGAAGATTGATGCCATGGCAAAGAAACAGTACATGGCAGCATCCTTGGGACTCAGGCAGGCCAATTGTATGGCCTATACAGCTAGATATCAGAAATCTAGATGGGACACTGTCATGGCTTTAGCTAAACAGGTCCCTGGCCAGCTTGCCAAGGAGCTGGAGCAGGTGGCTGCTGATGGTATTGAGGCATCCAAGGTGCAATTCCATGCTGCAGTGCACTCCAATGATGTTTCATCTAGAGTCATGGCTACATCTGTGGCTCTTCGCAATATGGCTTGGCTCAGATGTACTAGCCTGTCTCAGGATACCCAAACTAAGGCCATGGATTTTCCTGTTGTGGGTAATTCTCTGTTTGGGGAGCAAACAGAGAACTACATGAAGAAAATGGATGAATACAGGACCACCTATAGGAGTGCCCAGGCCAAGGAAAGGCAAGCCACTCCTCGAGGCAGCATCCCAGGGCAGAGGCAGACCTTTCATAGGCCTTTCTACCAAGCCCAGGCCTCCTCTTCTGCCTATGCTCAGAGGGGGTTCTTTAGAGGGAGAGGCAGAAGGGGTACAAGCAGGCCTGCTTCCACCCCTCAGCCTAAACCCCCTGCCAAACAGGCACCGATGGGTTTGCCAGGGCCGATTCTCTACCACCTGTAGGGGGCAGGCTGGCTTACTTTGTCCAGGACTGGAAGTCTTTAACATCAGACAAATGGGTCCTGGAAGTAGTAAGCCAGGGACTGGTTCTCAGCTTCAAAAAATTTCCAAAGATGAGAACCAGATCCTTTCCACCTGCAACTCCTTCGGAGACATTTGCCCTAGAGGCAGAGGTCTCTTCCCTCTTGGCTCTCAGAGCTGTAGAAAGGGTTCCACCCCTACCCGAAGGGAAAGGATTGTACTCCAGGTACTTCCTCACCCCCAAAAAGACAGGAGAATGGCGGCCCATCCTGGATCTCAGATATTTAAACAAGCACCTTTTAAAGCCAAAGTTCAAAATGGTGACTCTGGGAATAATTCTACCCTCTCTAAGGCCAGGGGACTGGCTAGTCTCCCTGGACCTCAAGGATGCCTATTTCCATATTCTCATCAGAAGCTCCCATCGAAGATACCTCAGGTTCGAGCTGCCCTCAGGCCATTACCAATTCAGAGCAATGCCCTTCGGCCTAACCTCTGCTCCAAGGGTGTTCACAAAATGCCTGGCAGTAGTAGTTGCTTCCCTAAGAAGGCAAAGGATTGCCATCTTCCCATACCTGGACGACTGGCTCATAGTAGGCCAGTCCCCAGACCAAGTCAAGTTACACCTTCAGATAACTCAGCAACTGCTCACCTCACCTCTGTAGGTTTCCGTCTGAATCTTTCAAAGTCAGTTCTAGAGCCTGTTCAGCTCCTCACCTTCATAGGCGCAGAGCTAGATACAGAAAAGGCAAGAGCCTTCCTTCCCCCTGGACAGGACAAGGACCCTTATCACACTGGCTTCTTCATTCACCCTATGTGTCTTGACCAGGAAAGCATTTTCTGCAGCTCCTGGGACACATGGCTGCTTCCACAGCAGTGGTGCAGGGAGCAAGATTTCAGATGAGGGACATTCAGTTCCACTTGAGAGCCTTTTGGTCTCAGAAAAAGGACCCTTTGACCAAACTGATACCAGTGACTCGAACCCTGATCCAGGCTTTGCAGTGGTGGCAGGATCAGGACAATCTAAGACAGGGAGTTCCTTTTGTCACTCAGTCTCACTCTATAATCCTTACTACAGATGCCTCCTTCTTGGGGTGGGGGGGCCCACTTGGGAGACCTGACCACCCAAGGGGTGTGGTCTCCTCAGGAATCTCTGCTTCACATCAATCTGTTGGAACTCAGAGCAGTGTTTCTTGCACTTCACACTTTTTCCAAGTCTGTTCAGAACAAGGTTGTTCAGATCAGGACAGACAATACCACCACAATGTGGTATATCAACAAGCAAGGGGGCACTCAGTCTACGGCCTTGTGCACAGAAGCAATGAAGTTGTGGTCTCTGGCTTTTTCCCTGAACACCTCCCTTACAGCAGTACACCTCCCAGGCAAGGACAATGTCCTGGCAAATGCTCTCAGCAGGATATCCCAGGGCCATCATGAATGGTCACTGGATCCCCTGGTTTTAGAGGTGATCTTCTCCAGATGGGGCACCCCACAGATAGATCTTTTTGCAGCCCCAGACAATCACCAACTTCCCCTTTTTTGCTGCAGGCCCCCAGTGTTGGGCTCAGTCCCCCTGGATGCCCTGGTTCTCAATTGGGAAGGGAAGTTCCTGTATGCTTTTCCCCCTCCCTCTCCTGTTCAAGGTGCTAGTAAAAATCAGGTCTCAATCCTGCAAGGTGATTCTGATTGCTCCAGACTGGGCCAGACAGCCCTGGTACCCTCTCCTGTTGTCCTTAGCAGTCCACCTTCCCTTGTCTCTTCCCAGGAATTACAACCTGTTAACCTGTGCTCAGGGGAGGGTTTGGTACCCGAATCTCAAATCTCTCAATCTCAAGGCCTGGCTCTTGAAGAGTTAGAGTTTGCTGATTTACACCTCTCTCAAGGTGTTATGGATATTCTGAAGGCTTCTAGGAAGCCTTCCACCAGAACTACCTATAATTCCAAATGGAAAAGATTCTCCATATGGTGCTCTGGGAAGCAGATTTCCCCAGAGTCTGCTGACCTGCCCACAGTCCTTGACTATATGGTTCATCTGAATAGCTTGGGACTCAGAGCAGCTACACTAAGGGTGCACCTGGTAGCTGTTTCTGCTTTTCTTTCAGCAGGTAAGCCTTCTTCTCTTTCAGCTCACCCTGTATTCTCCAAGTTTTTCAAGGGACTGCTTCATACCAATCTGCCATTCAGGGACCCTGCCCCTGCTTGGGACCTTAATGTTTGCATTGCTCAGCTTATGCAACCCCCTTTTGAGCCTTTGTCCTCAGCAGAGCTTAAGTACTTGACTTGGAAAACTGTTTTCTTAGTGGCCATCACTTCTGCCAGGCGCATAAGCAAGTTACAAGCCCTGTCAGTGGAGCCTGATTTTATCTCTTTCCATAGAGATAAGGTGGTCCTCAGGACTAACAGGAAGTTTTACCTAAGGTGGTTTCAGACTTCCACCTTAACAATCTCTGTCTCTTCCTGTGTTCTTCACTGACCATTCCTCCTCTGGTGAGAGGAGGTTGCACAGTCTGGATGTGAAAAGAGCCCTTAGCTACTACATAGAATGTACCAAGGGTCACAGGTTTGACTCCCTCCAACTGTTCCTCACTTATGGTGAGGTTGGTAAAGGAAAACCTGCCATTAAAATATCCATTGCCAGGTGGATTGTCTCTTGCATTCAATTTTGCTATGAGAAACTAGGTAGGATTCCACCCTTAGGCCTGAGGGCTCACTCTACCAGAGGGTACAGCTGCTTCCCTGGCTGCTGCCAGGGATATTCTATCTTAGAGATATGTCAAGCAGCTACCCTGGAAAACAGTTCACACTTTTGCCAAGCATTACTCTCTGGATATCCAGGCTGGGAGTGATGCTCGGTTTAACACAGCAGTGCTTCAAGAGCCTATTTCCTAAGTAGGTTCTGTCCCTCCTCCATGGAGGTACTGCTTAGTAGTCTGCTATTGTCAGACTACAGCAAGACTTCATGTTGTTTGAAGAAAAAATTACTCACCTTAGTAATGTTGTTTCTTCTAATGGAGTCTTGCTGTATTCTGACCTCCCCCCCGGCCTTCCCTTCTCAGAACCTTTGTTTTTGGGATGTGGGTGGGCAGTAGCAGTGTTGGCACTCAGGAGGTGCCCCACCTTGTTTATTATCGCCTTCTTTTCTTTGGGTGAGTGGTTGTTGTGTTTATTTCATTTTTTGGGTTTCCTGACTTGAGTCTTTGTTTTGGGACCAAAAAATCTTTTATTGTATTTAGTAGCCAGTTGGCTAGTGTAGGTTTACAGCTCCCATACAGGACCCTCAGTGAGTTTAGCTCGTAAAGATCTGACGGTTTGATTTCAAACAGCACAGACAGAGTCTCAACCGAGCTCGAGCTCAGCGTTCCATGCCTGGCATGGAAAGTTAACTCTTTCATCTCCGGGGCAGTTCGAAGGTTGGGACTCACTGCTATTGTCAGAATACAGCAAGACTCCATTAGAAGAAACAACATTACTAAGGTGAGTAATTTTTTCTTTTGTTTACAGTCTTGGATCTGTTCTTACTGCATACCTCCTGAGCATTAGAAACACCCCTAAACAGTGCAGTCACTCATGAGGCAGTAGCCTCCAAAACTCCTACTTCATCATGAGGGGCTAGACTGTGTTGTGGGTGTTCCCATGTCCAGGAAAGATGCAGTTCGAATTGATCAAGGAATGTAAACAAACCTTTGTTTGTGTGGTAACATCTGTATGGTGGGCAGTCTGTTTTTCACTTTTTTGAACAAAAAAATAGAATCGAACTACCAGCTACATCAACCATCTTTACAGAATGTTGGTAATCATAAAATGTGTTTTTTAAACTAGGGACACTTTGAGAACTAAGGGGGTTGACAGTGTCCCTTTAAATCCTCACACAATTACCAGTTAATACAATCCAAAAGTTAAAATGGCTACAGCTGTTCACTTATCTGTGTCACTATGGTGAGTGTCAGGCAGTCCTCTCACACAGCCCAGCCCAGTGATCCCTCCAGCTAATGTCTCTTCACAGGAGGTCTGTTAGTTAACTAAATTACCACCTTGCAAATGAGTGTCTCAATGCTGTATTTCCTGGTTAAAAATAAAATTGAATTGAATTGACATAAAATTATACAATTGGTTCCAAGAATTCTGCTATCTGATCGTCTGACTGGCAATTTTGAGCAATGGTAAATCCCTGCATAACCACTGCAGAAGGTTCCAGTCAGCCAAATTACTGTAATAAAAATCAGTAAACTCTGTTATGTCCTGAAAAGTAAACAACCTATTTTGCCTAAAAACTATTTTAAAAGCAGGCTTCATAGAGACCTAAAGGAAAGGCTGCTGTTTACTTTGATGCTATAACTGCTTTTATATAATTGATTAACAATAATATATTACAATATAATTAACACTGCCCTTTCTGAAATAGCGAATACCCTCAACGCAGCCTTCACTGACCTGAGTTTAGTCCTTCCCCCTGACAAGGCACCCGAGGACAGAGATAAAGACGGCACTGGTCAACATAATCAACCCAGTCGTGATCCTGACCTCCACAAGTTTTGCTTTAAACATGTTACCTTAAAGGAAACCCTCAAATATGTAAGAAGAGCCCCTGGAAAAACTAGAATGGGGATGATACAATAGACATGAAGCTGTTGGCCCAGGTGCTTGATGAACTAGCAATTCCCCTAAGATTTGCGACTTGTCTGTGCAATTTTCTCCGTTCCCAGATATTTGGAAAGCCGCAATAATAGCACCAGTGCTTAAAAGCGGGGACTGCACCAATGTAACTAATTATAGGCCAGTCTCCGTCATCTCTCCCCTGTCCTAGGCATTGGAAAGGATAGACTCTGACCAACTCATCTACTTAAATAAGTATAACTTGATGTGCAAACAGCAACATGGATTTAGGCAACTTCACAGCACTGGAACAACCCTAATTGAGTATACCATCCTTCTGCACGTGGCCCTAGATAATGTTCACCTGGTTGGAGCCACCTACATAGACCTGACAAAAGCTTTCAACCTCGTAAACCACCTACTGCTGCTGGGCAAGCTGTCTGCCTTGGGTTTCTCCTCAGAAACCTTAGAATGGTTTTGTTGCTACCTCATGGGGCGGATACAGAGGGTTAGGGTTGATGGAGTGCTATCTGATGCAAATAGTGTCTCAGTCAGGGTCCCACAGAGGTCAATACTCAGCCCCCTCTTTTTTTGGCCTATTTATTAACAGACTCCCTGAAGCCTGCCCTCAATCAAAGATGCTCTTATATGCCAATTTAGAAAATGTGGTAATTTTCAACAGCAGTTCACTGCATGGGGAACTCTCCAGAGTAGCTTCAAGTCGCTGGAGGGTTGGTCTGAAAGCAATAAACTTGTCCTAAACTATAAAAAAAACAAAAACCATGTTGTTCATTGGTTCTCACCATAAGGTGGCTATTCAAAATGCACATTGAGCTGCCCTGGAACAGGTTGAATCCTTTAAGTATCTGGGTATCACCTTAGATGATACTCTTTCATTTGCAGCACATGTGGTTAATAAATCTGGCCAACAGAAAACTAGGAGTGCTCTTCAGGCAACGCTTGACTCTTACCTCGGAGGCAAGATGCCTGATAGTCTCAAGTAAGGTCCCCCCCAGTCCTTGACTATGGACTCCTGAGATATAGAGATATATAGATATATAGATATATTGGGTGGGTTGTGGTTCAGTCCTCAGCAGAGTAAGGATGGTCCTCAGCAAAGCTTGTCACTTTGCAAGTGGGGCCGACAGACTCGCACATAGTTGCTTACTGTATGTGCTCACCACCTGGCTACCCTTACAGGACAGGCTAAAATATCAATCCTGTCTGATGGGGGGGGGGCCCTGCTGGGCCTCTGCTCAACTGCAATTAATGACCTCTTTTGCTCGATCAACAAGCAATACTCCACTAGGAGTAAGACCAGACAAGCCCTTAAAGTCCCCTTTCATAAAACAAGCCTGGGTAAGCGCTCATTTGCTATCCAAGCTGCCCATTTTCTGAATGAACTCCCTTAAACCCTAGTGGGTCTCTCCAAAATTTCATTATTTAAGAAATCCTTAGAAAAAGAACTCTCAATGAAACCTGCCTGTTGTTTTAAATGACTTAATACCCTTTTATTGATTGACTGTGTGTCTAAAAAAGGCATATTTCACCAGCACTCTTAAAAATGGGCATATGCCCCTTTTATTAGTGTTGCTTCTAAATAACAGTGTAGATACAAAATACCAGCTTGTTCAAACAGGTGTAGAAAAATGCATAAAAAAAAACTTGTGCAAACTGTGTGCAAATGATGCTTCTACTCACATAGAACAGTCATTAGTCTGTAGGCAGTTTTGTAAAGATACAGTACTTTACCCCACGGCTCCTTATTTTACTTGTTCTTCATGGCGCTATTGCCTAATCCTCTCTCCTGTGTGGTCCGGTGTCCTTCTCTAATGTTCTTTTTACAGGACTAAACAGGACTCTGTGAGCAGGATCCGACCCTCATATCCACAGTTCAGGAAATATTCGAAGTTTGCTGCCCATGTGTATGCACGAATAGCTGCTTGGGCTTCATGGCTAACTCTGCCACCTTCTTTCCCCTCACGTTGCTGGGCCAGACAAGTTTGCTGACGTTTTGGGGTCACATGACCCCATCCTCGGAGCTAGCTCTTGCTGTGTTTCCTTGTTTCTTTATATGGTTACTGTTACTATGACGACAACACACTCTTCAATACTTAAGGAGCCAGTGTCAATTGTGATGTGCAGAAACTCGTTTGAAGTGCTGGGCCATGTTAATGAATAAATATTTGTCTCTTTTTTCCATTTCCTTAAAAACAATATGTTCTTATACAACTAGAAATATTCCTGGTTACTTGGAGACTTGCTTGTGCAGCCTGATATAAACTTTAATTAACATAACTTTATGAAGCTGCTTCCTTCTTACGCTACTGCATATATTTCTCTGATGCATATATTTCATAAGGGTGACCATTCGACAAATAACTGCAATATCCATGGTCCTCATTTAGCCCCTTAGGCCACACAGTCTGCAGTTCAAGGATCCAATATGCCAGGAATATTTCTAGTTGTATAAGCAAGCTTGTCCAGTCCAGCAACGTGAGGGGAAAGAAGGAGCAGAGTTAGCCATGGAGCCCAAGCAGCTATTCATGCGGACACGTGGGCGGCAGACTTCAAATATTTCCTGAACTGCGGATATGAGGGTCGGATCCTGCTCACAGAGTCCTGTTTAGTCCTGTAAAAAGAACATTAGAGAAGGACACCGGACCACACAAGAGAGAGAATTAGGCATGTGGATTAGGCAATAGAGCCATGAAGAACAAGTAAAATAAGGAGCTGTGGGGTAAAGTACTGTATCTTTACAAAACTGCCCACTGATATGACTGTTCTATGCGAGGAGTAGAAGCATTATTTGCAGTTTGCACACGTTTTTTATGCATTTTTCTACACCCGTTTGAACAAGCTGGTATTTTGTATCTGCACTGTTATTTAGAAGTAACGCTAATTAAAAGGGCATATGCCCAATTTTAAGAGTGCAGGTGAAATGTGCATTTTTTTAGACACAGAGTCAATTACTTTTTCCCTGTCACTATGCAACACCTTATAGCCTCTAGCTTTATGGAAAAAGTATAGAGCCCACCAACACTCCAGTTTCTTTAAAACCCTTTTAACGATGTTGCCCCTTTACTGTCTATTGCTTATTTGCTCCCCTGTAATAACATAGTGCTACTGAGACTATTATGATGATACAGTTTGATAATAACTCAGCCTACCAACCCTAGTGTCTGTACCTGACCAGGCTATACCTGAGCTAGTGAATGTCTAATATTTATACTTGTTCTTTGTCCATTATGTACGTGAAACCTTTGGAAAAGAGCACTTTTGCTCAAAGGTGTTTTCCCAAATTACAAACAAATAAATACAGTAAAATAAATGCAGTTTCATAGCATTTGAAAAATGTAAACAGTAGCCTTTTCTTTCAAAAAAAACCCACCAAGTCGGGTCCCTAAAGTGGCCATTGAATGTTCCTGTCCGCTCCCTAAAATGGCCACCAAATGTCCTATGTGATTAGGTCACTGATACGCAAGGCAGAGAGCTACATCGTTCTCCATAGTGCTAAGTAGTGCTTTTCTATGCCCTTTGTTTAGCATTATTTCACCAAAATGATCAAAATCATGACTTGTCATTTGTTAAGGACATTTGGCAGCCATTTTAGGGAGCAGACGGTGGGTTTTTTGAAAAGGAAAGCTATCGTTTACATTTTTCGAATGCTGCAAAACTGCATTTATCGCAATTACATAAAAGCAAGTATAGCATCAAAGTAAATAAGCAGCCTTTAGGTCTCTATCAAGCCTGTTTTTAAAATAGTGTTTGGGCAAAATAGGTTGTTTACTTGTCCTTTAAATTGGTAATTGTGTGGGATTTAGGGAAAGGGAGATTGCTGTTGAAGGCTCCTTGTGACATCAGTGCTGACACTGAATAATGAGCAGTCTCCAGTTTGTTGTTTGTTTAAGCAATAATTCATGGCAGGCTGTGGGTTATGCTGGCATTACCCACACCTGGTGAGGTTTGGTCATGAGACCACAGGCTGACTAAACCACTCCAGAAGTTGGTAAATCCCAGCATTACCCTCATCTTCAAGTGGATACTGTGATTATAATATATGGGGGCCTTTATTACCAACCAAAATTAAGCTGATTATTGCCTTGTTATGCCATCGTTATGACATCACTCTGTTGTTAACCCTTCTTTAGTATGTCATATCAATGGTATAACAAAACAGAATGCTTACAACATTCAGTCAGTCAATCAAAATCTTTATTTATCCAGGCGAACATCATTGAGCAAGCTCATTTACAAGATGGACCTGATTAGCTCCGGGTCAAATGGTACAATGCATACAGAGATATTTACAATAGAGCCAAATGGCACAAGTAAGAAAACAATTAATGCAAGTAAGTACTCAGTGTTACATCAGTCATATCAGTTCAGAATGCTTCTGAAATATTTAAGGAGGACATAAGTTGAGGTTTAGTAGGAATTTCAGTCAGGAGAAGTGATCGACCACTCGTGTAGGGAGCTGACGCAAGCACAGAATTTCAAAAGTAGTGTAATCACACAGCATCCTTAATGTAACACTCTAAACAGAAGGATAAGGGTCTTAACAGCCAAGGAGAAAAGTAATTACAGCTCTTTTTTGGCAAATTTCTGCATGGAAATCAGAATTATGCTTGGTTGAAAATGGACACAGAAGCAGACTGCAAGAACCAATCGGAAGCCAACACCGAAGAGCGCTCACATTCCGAATGGATGGCTGCTAATGCTGTGCTTTGCTAATAGGGAGTCCGAGCTTAGGTTCTTAGGCGGTGGTAGAGGCAGCGCCGACCGCCCGGTGCCCGGGTTTCCCACATCTGTGGGCCAGGAGCCCGTGGAGAGCATATCCTTGGCAGGGGATGGAGGAAGGGTTCGGTATTAAGTACTGGGCCGTGGACAATGGAACATCTGAACCAGCGGGAGGACCAAACAGGACAACAGAACTGGGTATTCCTTGACACCTAAAGACTGGCCCAGAAATTCAGAAAGGAGTGTAATCAGAGTCCCAACTCTTGACACTCTAAACAGGAAAAAACAGAGGTCATAACTGTTAGGCAATAAGAAGTACAGCTCTTTTTTGTGTACGTTGTAGACAAAAAAATCAGACTTTAACTTAGTACTGAGGGAAACACAGGAGCAGACTGCAGGAGTCAGTCAGATGCCAGAGCAGAAAAGCGCTTGCATTCTGATTGGGTATCGGCAACATCGCACCTCATTAGTAAGGAGTCCAGTCTACGTGTCTCAGTCGGCGGCTATGGAAGCGACAACCGCCCGGGATCCACATTTCTCCCACCTGAGGGGCAGAGAGCCCCTGAAGGGCTAGTCTGCAGCAGGTAAGAGAGTTGGGGGACAGAGGAAAGAGATAGTAAGAGTGAAATGCAGTGGAAAGGAAATATGAAGATGAAATAGGGCAGTTAAATGGTACAGGGTAGGGGAATAAGAGCCACAGATTTAGCAATATCTAAAAGACAGCAGGGTGAGTAAGGTGTAGCGGCCACGAAGCCATGAAGAGATAATAACCCTACAGGGATTTCTAGAGGGGAAAAACATTTAAGGCATAAGACGCTCACAGAGTTAAGGTCACCAAAGGTTACAAGTGATCATAAATTCAACTATGCTCAGAGGGCAGCAGCCTGATGCTTCGGACAAAAATTAGGGGCTGGAGTAGCAATTGCATGGCTCACACACATACCGAGCATATAGAGGTTTAAAGGCATTCATACTGCGGAGGCAGCTTAATGTCAGTAATTTTTGTACTTTGTTCCACAATGTTGGCAACAGGAAACTAATGGCCACTCTACCACAGCGAGAGGAAGCCTTGGGGATACATAATGTGATGTAGGATGCGCTTCTTGGGGCATACGTTCCTGGCTCACTTAGTGGGAGACAGTCTATTATATATTGTGGAAGCCGCTTCAAGAAGACTCTGTAAGTCCAAAGGACTGCATTTCTATTATGCCTAAACATGAGAGAATCACCCTACTGCTTTGTTCAAGGAACAATGATGGGTAGAGATGGGGAGACCAGTAATAAACTGGATGGCCCTGTGGTAAAGCATATCCAACTTTGCAAGCGAGGCTTTGGGACATTGACTATAAAGGAAATCTGCATAATTGATCAGCGAAGGAAAAGTAGTTTGGACAAGGTGCACTTTTGCATCTCTAGTAAGAAACTGGTTAATTCTAAAGAATAGCCCAAGTCTCTGCTTTAGGTTCTTTACAAGGTCCTCGACGTGCTCAGTGAATGATAGGTTATGGTCTAGCCACACACCTAGGTATTTAAACTTTGAGACAAACTCCAGTTTCTCTCCAAGAATTGTGGTAATCTGAGGTAGTGCTCCAGAGATTCATCACGTCTATAGGGCGAGAACAACATTGCTTTTGTTTTTTCAGCATTTAGAAGTTTTTTATGGAGGAGCTGGTTCTGGAGCTGGTTAAATTCCTCCTGGAGGTCAGCACAAGTGGCTTCAGGTGTCGGACGACTTATACATACAACTGTGTAGTCGGCAAACAGGTGTATGTTGGCCTTGTTAATACTCTCATCAATGTTATTAACGTAGATAGCGAATAGTAAGGGACCAAGTATGGATCCTTGTGGTACTCCCCTCAGTAGAGGTTTGAGTGGGGATAGCTCATCCTCGGCCTTAATTTGTTGACACCTTCCTACAAGGTACTCAGTAAACCAATGCAAAGAAACTGAGTCCAGGCCTATACTCTTCAGAGTAGAGAGAAGCAAGCTATGATCCACTCTATCAAAAGCCTTACTAAGGTCTAGAACTACAGCACAGACAAAGTTCCTGCTGTCCAGTTCTTGGTACCAATCATTTGTTACTTTGGCAAGGGCCGAAATAGTGCTGTGTTTAGTTCTAAAGCCATATTGCATAGGGTTTAGTAGGTTATTGGATTCGAGGTAGTCACTTAGTTGGTTGCTGACAATCTTTTCCAGAAGTTTCAACAAGGTTGGGAGGAGGGAAATTGGTCTGTAATTGTTAAGGTCGCAGGGATCCCCTGATTTAAACAAGGGGATGACATGAGCAATTTTGCAGATCTGGGGAATAAGCCCTTGGGACAATGATAAGTTAAATAAGTGGGTGATAGGAACAGCTAGGACATGATAGGCGATTTTTAGGAAATAAGGATCCAGAAAATCAGCACCAGTGCTTTTCTTAATATCCAGTTGGAGCATGAGGTCCTCAACCTCTTTCAGAGACACCAGGTGGAACGAGAAGCCAGGTACCGGAGCAGGAGAGTCTGAGCATGGGACACTTAATTGCGAGTGGACCAGGGATGCAGGGGAATTGTCGATAGCTAGACCAGCTGTGGCAAAATGATTGTTAATTGCATCTAGGATTCCCGGTTTATAGCCGTCCCGCTGGCGCGGAGGGTTGAGGCGCTGGAAGCCACACCTCACGCTACGCCGGTGACCTGGGTTCGGGAATGAGCTAGGGTCGGGCGGGGTGGCAGGGGAGGGAGGATTGAGCATCCCAGCGGATGCTGTCCTCCCTCTGGGGAGGGATACCAGGGGTGCAATACGCACCCGGCGCCCTGAGAGGCTGGTGGAAACACGGGCTCTTGTGGGGTTAGCGGCTCTGTCTGACTGAGTTGGGGAGGGGCGTCTATAGGCGCTGGAGAGGGGCGTGCGTCAGCATGTTTCCTCTCGGATGCTAGATCGCTAGCGTGCATCTCAGGAGTGCTGGGACAGGGAAGCGACAGGAAAAACACTTTCATCCCGGATTCCCGCACTTACATCCAGTATCCTATGGCAACCAGAGTGACCTAAGTGTAGTCGGTGCATAAAGGACACACAAAGACATTTAAAACGTGTTTGTTGGTTTAAAAATACCAGTAGTTAACTTTTGACCAACTTGAACTGCGTGTTCTGACAAAGGGTAGCCCGGAGAGATTGCAACTGAACCTGGGCCGATGAAATCCATAATGAGCATTATTTTGTAAAAGCCAAACACCCTGCACCAGTTATTATAAAAAATAAAACATATGCAGATATGTCATGAGGTTGTTTTTTTTTTTTTACTACACACTCTTGTAAAAAAAACCTCATATCCCATAGGCATAAGGGAGCAATACAGATAAGTAGTAATAGATAGACCATTGACAAAGCAAATGCTGATAGCACATTCATAAAGTAGAAAAAGAAATGGGGAGACTGGGTGGGCCTTGCAGTCCTTATCTGCCATCAACTTCTGTTTTAATTTTTGGAAGCGCACACTGCAGGAAATCAATAAAGTCTTCACCATCCACTTTTTGTGGCAGCCCAAAGGTATAAAATGTTATTTCTTCAGTTTAGAAGTTCCTGATTGCCCAGGCACCTCCACAGCTCTTTCACATCATGCTCCGCCATTTCCAGCCGCTGCTTTGTCCCTCCAGACCAGTCTTCCAATTAACTGACTCTTCGTTTTTAGTCATTCAGTGAGATAAGAGCATCCCCCTCTCTGCTGAGTTCACCAGAAATCATTCCTATAAAAACTGTGTATGGTACAGAGACTGTGTTGTAAAGAGTCTCCTCCATGCAGCCTGCAGCTGTCTACCATCATGTGCTTGCTTTGTAACAAGGTTCCCGGAGATGCATATGGTTTTAATTTCTTTGCCGGGTTTGATGGCTCCAGCAACTCCACCAGATCATGCTGTTGCATACAGAACATCACAAGACAAACTGGTAGATTAATAAGCCCACTTGCCCAGTTTTTTCAATCTTTTGTTTTTATTTACTTTTATTTCTTATATATTCTTTTTTCAGAAGGCTTAATTTCATGCGTATACAGTGTACAAAATACTTCTCAAACGTTTCAGGCAAATGCCCTTCATCAGTGAGGCACACTGTATCTATAAAAAATATATACACAAAAGATGAATATACAAGTTAGCCAGCCTGGGTCCCAAGGCGGTAGACTGGATAAAAAACTGTCTGGACAACAGGACGCAAAGGGTAATACTAAACAGAGTCCACAGTGAAGAAAGGAGGGTAACTAGCGGGGTACCGCAGGGTTCGGTACTGGGACCGGTCCTCTTTAATATCTTTATAAGTGACATTGGAGAGCACCTGGAAGGAAATGTATGCCTCTTTGCAGATGACACAAAGATCTGCAACAGGGTTGATACACAAGGTGGGGTGGAAAGAATGAAAAGGGACTTGGCAAGGTTGGAGGAATGGTCAAATACATGGCAGCTCAGATTCATTGCAAAGAAGTACAAGGTAATGCATCTGGGAAACAAAAACCCAGGGGAAGAGTACACAATGGGGGTGAGTTAATAACAACAACAAAAATCGAAAGAGACCTAGGAGTAATTATATCAGATGACCTAAAGGTGGGCAAGCAATGTGAGAAGGCAGTAAGGAGGGCTGGGGAGATACTGGGATGTATAGGGAGAGGCATCAACAGTAGAAAACAGGAAGTTGTTATCCCTCTCTATAGACAGTTAGTGAGATCCCATCTGGAGTACTGTGTGCAATTCTGGAGACCCCATCTCCTCAAAGACATAGAGTGGAGGCTGTTCTGAGGAGGGCAACCAAACTGGTGCAAGGTCTGCACCAGAAGACATACGAGGAGAGACTAAAGCAGCTTAACGTGTATACCCTTGAGTAAAGGAGAGAGAGGGGGGACATGATAGAAACTTTCAAGTATCTCAAGGGAATTAACAAGGTACAAGAGGGTAGTATCTTTCAGAAGAAGAAATGTGCAAGAACAAGAGGGCACAATTTGAAGATAGAGGGGGACAGCTCAGAGGTAATGTTAGAAAGTATTTTTTTACAGAGAGAGTTGTGGATGCATGGAACAGCCTTCCTGAGGAGGTTGTGGAGTCAGGAACAGTGGGAGAATTCAAGAATGCATGGGACAGGCATAAGGCAATTCTAGTGGGGGTCAGGAGGAAGTAAGCTGTTGATTAACTAGAATCTGCAGCTTATCCATCAGGTAGGGAAATGGGCAGACTGGGTGGGCCAAGCGGTCCTTATCTGCCGTCAAATTCTATGTTTCTATGAAACAGTCTCAATAAATCATTCTATAATTCATTTGTTTTTCAAATCAAAGTAATTTTAAGGTAAATGACTCCCACCTCCTCACCAAAAGCCTTCCTTCAATTAATGTTTTACAAATCCAGTAATTTCAGCATAAACTCCTGATATCTGAAAACATTTAACGGGAAAACAGGTAAATTATAAACAAACCAACATCATCATTTTCTAACCCAAATTAATCTATCAAAGGGGAACCAAGTAAACTGTAAGTGAGTTAGCAACCTCGTTTTCAATCTCAGTGTTGTATAGAGAGTGCATAAAGGCATCTTTAATATATTCTCAAGTATTCAAAAGTATTACAATGACATGCTCATGACCTTTCTAACCCTCACCTGGGGGGTACATGTACTGTGCGCCCTGAGTATTTTATATGCAAGAAAGCAGTAACGCAGCAGATAGTGACGATAATAACACAGTGATTTGTATTTAAACACCTTTATAATAGACTAAAGAAAACAAGCAAGAAATATATAATCAGACATGGAGACACCTGGCTTTACAACTCTGTTGTCTGTTGCCAGGTACTGCTTAACAGGAGGTTGGGCGCGCAGAATATGAGCGAGCGGGACATATGACCAGACTCGCCTATCCCAGCGCCCAATTCTCCATCTTGATTCTCAGCCTTAATTGGTAGCTAGCCCCTCCCCTTTCATTAATCAAGATCTTTCATTATATCGAGGTTGGCTGTACTGGGCCCTACAAGTGTTGTTGTATACAGAAAACACTTTTTTTGTAAAAATTTCTTCTGTTCACAAGCCTGGGCAGGTGGATTGCACTAGATATACCGAACAATCAGCAGAGCTCCTGAGACTACGCTGCTACGCTCACGACCACATCACATGGCCCCCAACAACTTATTAGCCAGTTACTAAACACAGAAACACAGAAGTTGACAGCAGATAAGGACTGCAAGACCCATCCAGTCTGCCCATTTTTTCTACCTTATGAATGTGCCAGAGACCTTTACTCTGTCAATGGCCTATTTATTCATATTCATCTGTATTGTTCCCTTATGCCTATCCCATGCATGTTTGAAGCCCTGCATGATATTCATATCTACCACTTCCTAAGGTAGGCCCTTCTATGCATCCACCACCCTTTCTGTGAAAAAGAACTTCCTCACATTACCCCTTAATCGGCCTCCCTCTAATCTCATGTTGTGTCCTCTTGTTCTGCTATTTTTCTTATATTGAAACATGTTGGACTCTTTCACCTTGTTAATGCCCTTAAGATATTTGAATGTCTTGATCATATCGCCTCTCTACCTCCTTTACTCTAGGGTATACATATTGAGCTCTGTTAATCTGTCCTAATATGTTTTCAGATGCAGTCCCTGCAACATTTTGATCACTCTTCTCTGGACTGTCTCCATTTTGTTAATGTCCTTGTGCAGGTGCGGCCTCCGGTACTGTACACAGTACTCCAGATGGGGCCTAACCAGTGTCTTGTAAAGAGGAATTATTATCTCCCTCCTGATACCCCTACTAATACACTCCAACATCCCTCTAGCCTTACCCACTGCTTCAGTGGTCTGCTTGGATGATTTCAGGTCATCTGTGATGATGATGATGCCCAAGTCTATTTCTTCCTGTGTGATTGCCAGCAACTCCCCTCCCAACCTATAGGTAGCTTCAGGGTTTCTCTTCCCTATGTGCATGATCTTGCACTTCTTTGCATTAAACCCCAGTTGCTACTCTTCAGACCATTTTGCCAGTTTTTCCAAATCTCTTCTCATTCTGCCCACCCCATCTGGATCATCTACTCTGTTGCAGATCATGGTGTCATCAGCAAACAGGCAAACCTTACTCTCCAGTCCATCTGCAATGTCACTGATGAAGATATTGAAGAGGACTGGCCCCAGGACTGATCCCTGAGGTACCTCACTGGTGACTTGCATCTCTTCTGACTGTATACTGTTTACCACCACTCTGTTTTCTGCCTGCCAACCAGTTTGCCACCCAGTTGACCAACTTCTGACCAACCCCGAGCCTACACAACTTATTAATCAATCTTCTGTGTGGAACTGTATCGAAAGCTTTGCTGAAGTCAAGGTAGGCGGCAACAACTGCACCCCTTGATCCACCACTCTGGTTACCCAGTCAAAGAAATCTATGAGATTAGTTTGACAGGACCTTCCTGTTGTAAACCTATGCTGTCTTGGATCCTGTGCTCCTATGGATTCCAGGTGTTGCACTATCCTTTCTTTAAGGAGTGCCTCCATAATCTTGCCCATTACTGAGGTAAGACTGACTGGTATGTAGTTCCCTGCCGCCATTCTTGTGGAGCGGGATCCCTTCTCCAGCCTTCTGGGATTTCTCCTGTGCTCAGAGACCCACTAAACTGTTCTGCTAATGGCTCTGCTAGTTCCACCCTTAGTACCCTGGGATATATGCCATCAGGTCCCATTGTCTTGTCCACCCTGAGCTTAGCAAGCTCTTGTAGGACCCTTTCTTTTGTGAAGGGACCAGTGCACACCTCCCTCCCCCCTTTGTCCATGGTGCTGAGCTGTGGGCCCTGCCCTACCTTCTAAATACAGAGCAGAAGTATGGCTGTCCCATTTCCTGTTTCCAGGGTGACCCACAGTTCTTCTGGCTCCTTATGTGTATTCTTAATTTCTGTAGCTTTGATATTTTCATTGACATAAAGGGCCACTCCCTGCCCCCTCCCTTTTTTCACCTTGATCTCTTCTGAACAGTACATAGCCGGGTACTGAAGTCTCCCAAGTGTTGTTACTGGTGAACCATGTCTCGCTAATGGCTACTATGTCCAGTGTTGCCTCTGTCATTGTTGCCTCCAGGTCTGGGATCTTGTGTCCTAGACTGCAGGCATTTGTGTACATGATTTTCCATTGGCCAGATTTCGGTGTTAGTTGTGGGGCAAGATCCGGCTTTTCCCCTGCGTGTCGTATGGGGAGCGGGACCTTTTTCCTTACCTGGTGATGTAAATGAACTACAAACTTGCTGAACTCCTGTTTGATCACTAGCTGAGGGGGGAGGGGTACTTTTCCCATTCGATGTGTCGGGTGCTGTACCCCCTTCCCATTTGCTAGTTTAAATATTCTTCAATGACATCAAACTTCTGCCTCAATGCACAGACTCCCTCCTTAGTCAGATGCAGTCCATTGAATTTAAAGAACTTTTGCTCCCAAAACTGTTGCCAGTTACCTACAAATTTGTGTCCTTTTTCCTGGCACCAGCCCTTGAACCACATGTTTAACTCCCCATCTCTGATCTTCCACCCAGGTGGACAGGCTTATCAGTAGGTCATAGCAATGGACTTCAGCATAACATTTGACGTGGTATTACACAACACTTATTAATAAACTTGAATCAGTTGGGAATAGTAGCAAGATAGTGAAATGGATAAGTAACAGGCTGGGAAATGGGAAACAAAGGGTGAGCATATATGGTTTAGTATCAAGGGGTGGGGAACTGACAAGTGGAGTTCCACAGGGGGGTCGGTGCTGGGTCCACTACAGTGTAACGTATCAAGGAACAAAATAAAGAAGCAGAAAACTGGGTTGTGGAGTTTGCATATGATTCTAAACTGGGTGGAGTAGCGGATAACAAGGAAGGGACAAATGGTATACAGAGGGACTTAGCACAGTGTTCCATTTAGGATAGAAAAATAAAAGGGCATGTTATTAGTTAAATGAGACAATTATAAAACTAGAAGGGTATGTTAATATTGAAATGGAACATAATTAGAAACTTAAAAAACATAGAATTTGTCAACAGATGAGGATCACTTGGCCCATTCAGTCTGCCCAGATGGTCCCTGCCTAGTCTTCCTCCACAAAACCTAACCAGTCTCCAGTGACCCTCCCACCTTCCTGCCTGTTGGAAGCATCACTGGAAGTTGACCGTGAATTTGCCGACCTCCTGCTCAGCGGTGGCACAATACTGACACCGGTATTGTGCCATTTAAAACTGAAGTTTTATTCCCCTGCAAACCCCATGCAGGGGGCTCTGCCCCCCCCCCCAAGATTTCCGTATGGGGAGGGGACAGAATACTGGGAGAAAAGCATCACCCAAAAACAGACCATTACAGCGACTGTGGCTGTAATAGTCTATTTAAACTTTCATTGTTAGGGTATTGCGATGGAGAGAGGCAACTTCCTGCCTACTCAATAATATATTCCTTTCGTCTATCCCACATATGCGTGAAGCCCCCAGCTATTTTCGCTTTCAGCATTTCTGCTGCTAGTCGATTACAGTTGTCTACCACTGGAATAAACTGAAATTAGAAGTAAAGTTAAGGAAGAGAGAGACTTGGGGATTATATTAACCGCAGACTTCAGACAGGGACGGCATTGTGGACTAGCTTCCAAAAAGGCAGCACAGGTATTGGGTTGCATAAAGCAGAACTTTGTTAGCAGATACAGAGAAGTTATAACACCACTATGTAGGGCATACAACCATGAGACCTCTGCTTGAGTTCTGCAGTCTGCTATTAACTCTGTATCATAGAAAGGGCATAGGTAGACTGAAGAGATCAAAGAAGAGTAACAAGAATGATGATAGTGGGAGATACCATGGAATATGAGGAGTGACTAAGTACCCTAAGCATGTCAAGCCGAGAACAGCAGAGAATAAGGGGTGCCCTAGTTGCCCCATACAGCTTCTTTAAAAACAGAATTATGTGATGAGTTTGGACTGCATATGAAAGTAAATTAAACTTTGACTAGGGTGCCGTAATAAACATTTTCAAGGGGAAATATTTAGGGGGATGGGAAGAAATACTGTTTGATGCAGAAAATGGTGAGAATCTGGAACTCCACTCCCAAATAATGTAGTAAACGTGGAAAAACTGAAAATCATTTCAGAAAGGTTTGGATGTATTATTTCCAGGAGTCGAATGTAAATGGGTATTACCACTGAAACGTGTGTGTGTGTGGTGGGGGAGGGCAGAGGGGTTGATCCTGATGGGTAACGATCTTTCTTTTGTCCTATTTTTCATGTATTCATGTTTATTTCAAACATCTTACCAGGGAAGTCTTACTGAGCTGGTGTCAGCTTGTTTCCTTATGTTATGTGAAATGTGGGGTGGCTACAAACGGAAACAAGTTCTGGTCAAAGCCGATATGGCTATGGAGTGCTTTTGGGATGCTTTTACTCATTGTTTCTAATGAATTTGCACAATGCAGATCTGCTGAGAGGCAGTTTCAATGTGGTCTTCCTTTTATACATTTTTGCAATGTGTTTTCCTAGAATATGCCAGCTGATTGTTATATATTTAGCCTGGATAGTTCACAGAAAAAATGGCATCTTATTATTGGGTGGTGGAGCACTGGCAGTAGGACGCTGGAATGTGTCATACATAGGCACGAGCTGTATGCAGGCGATAACACCCAGTGGCCATACACCTCAGGTGCTCGCATGTGGATCCATCATCCCGGTGCCATTGTACTGCTCAGTGTGGGTGACAGCCAATGCTGTACTCACTCACACAGGTCCCAGAACAGCCATGTTACAGCCGACCTCCTATTCGTTTGTACAGTCGGGGAATCACGGACGCACTATCCATAGCCTGGAGCGTACACTGCAAATGGCATTGCAGGATATCGCACCCCACGGCACCCAGGTTACCTCAGCAGTCCAGAGGGTGGCATGTTACATAGGGGAATGGGGGAGAGTGTGGACCTGCAGTGGTGTATGACAGCAGGAAGATACAGCATTGACGAGGCATGCATTGTAGATATGCCAATTCCCTCTTACGGTTTGCCAGTGACATACTGTACACACGGCTGCATTCACTGGTGGGTCCACAGCTTGTGTAGTGCCCCAATGCACAGTACAGCCACTTAGGTCATTCTGGAGTGCAGGTCCCTGACCCGGGTCCAGTGCAGTCGGTGGCTGGCCATGGCAGGGTGTGGAGGTTAGTGCCAGTCTCCACAACAGGTCGGGTATGGGGGAGTGGGGGTGTCTACATACCAAGGTGGTGGGTGGGGGTCCTCTGTGCTATGGATATGGACCGTGGTTTCCTCTGGTGTGATTTGGTCCAGGGGGGCCCTACACTGTGGAGCTCTTCGGGGATGGAGTTGGATCAGTCGGGGATGGGAGTGGGTACCTCTAGTCCACCAGGGCTGCCTGGCTGCTGTGCACCTGGGTGCACTTCTGCAACCCGCCTGTGGGTGGCTGGCCGGGTTAGGCCAGCTATTCATGGCCTAACTGTGGGCCACACTGCTCTGGACTGCAAGGGGTGCATTCCCACTGAGCATGCCTCAGCGCAGCATATGCATGGGAATGCACCCTCGACTTGCATGGCATACTATTTGTGTGCACCCTGGCCCATTCCCTTGTGGCCAGCGCATCCCGCACGTTTGAATATCATGCTGCGGTGCATTGTTGGAGTTGCGCGGCACATCTCCCTTTTCCGCCGGGATGCGCTGCACATCTCCTTTAAATATGGGGGCCCTGGACAAGCCTACCCTGAAGAAATACATTATCAAAAGGGTAATATCATGACCCCACTGAAAAGATAATATTGCATCTAATTTGGGACAGCCTGAGTAAATACAGTGCAAAATTGTGTAAATGAAGATCCCTATGACAATGAGATGTAGCATCTCCCCTGTGCTATCCAGGATACAAAATATAGGATAAGAAATATTTAAAGGAAATCTACTGTAAACTGAACTTCACTGTGTTCACTGATATAAACAGTTTCTTGTCTTATAACATATTTGAATGCATTATTTATTTTGAATGTTGTGGCCATGAGGATGGTGCGTACAGTGTGTGTGTGTGTGTGTGTGTGTGTGTGTGTGTGTGTGTGCGCGCATTTGCTGTAGCTCAATATTTTTTTTCCCAAAAAGCATAGTAGAAAATGCCTGCTGATTGTTACATATTTAGTCTGGGTAGTTCACTGAAGACCTGGCATATGTCTGAGACAGTGCTTATCAGATAGTGTCGTTAGAGGTTAAAAAAGCAGTGTAAAATAATAGATTTGCTGGGAACGAGACAGTGTTGGTTAAGTTACTTTTTCTATTACTTTTGGAAACTTGTTCCAGGAAGCTCTGTGTAGTCACTAGCAAGGATGGAGAAGTACTGAAATGAGTAATACACCTTACTGTTACAAAAATGTATATCTTTTTATGCAGAAGTAATACGTAACTATAACTAATTACATTTATTTGAAAGTAACTAGTAACTAACCTCGACACCCAACTAAGGATCTGAGGTTCGAGCAGACTCGATAGACCGTAAGGCCTAATCTGCTGGCAATTAGTATGTTAATATTATTTTTGTATTGTTTTTGTAGAAAAAGAAATAAGTAACTGTAACTGTAAGGTATATTTACTTTTTATAGTACTTATCCATCCTTGCTAGTGACTGCACAGAGCTTCCTGGAACAAGTTTCCAAAAATAATAGAAAGTAACATAAAAAGTAACTTACCCAACACTGGAAAGGGATGACATTTATGAGGTATGAATCTTTCATGAAAGACAATATACATTCCCAAGTGAAACTAGTAGCAAGAAGCTGTTTAAATGCGAAGTATTTAAATGTGCAAGTTGTTGCATTCTGAAGGGGGTAAACAGGTCTCCAGTTTAATAGGCAACCAATATTTAACATAGAGAATAATAGATAAGCAACTGTGGGTTATGGATTTTTTTTGCACACCCGAGGTGTGTGATGACCCATAAACCTCAAGAATGAAGCTCGAGAGGTTTGAGGTCATCACACACCGAGAGTGTGTTTGTAAAAAAAAAAAAGTCCATGAACAGTTGCTTATTTTTTATACTTACTGGTGCAGGGTTTGTTAGTGTCTCAGTTTGTCCCCTACCTTTTGTCCCCTACCTACAGACACACACATGCGCACACGAAACTGTCTTTTAATTTTTTTTGTATATTTTTGTTAATGAAATGATATTGCACACTGCAAGGAAGCAGTCAGATTTGTGAGTGCGGCGGGTCAGGCACAAGCTCCGACCGAAGCACAACAATGGCCGTCTGTGGGTCAGCAGAAGCCTCGACCAAAGTGCGACCACTTCAGGATCAATCAGATACTTTTTTTTTTGTCAAATTGTTTACCCCTATAGGTAGGATTAACCTAATAAAAATAACTTACTGCAGTGGGGTAGGATTACAGTACTTGACACAGAGTAGGCTGTTGATTGCAAAGGGAAATTTTGGTGCTGTGTTTTTTCGATATGTTCGGCCCACCCACAGAGGGAGTAAGGGCCAATAATGTTGCATGCTACAGATGAGTGACAATGCTACTGAGAGGATGTTTTAAGAAATGCTGTAATAACTCTATTTCGAGTTATTACAGCGTTTTGGAGACCCTGAAAACAAGTTGATAAAGGGGGTCACCAGTAATTATAAATATTTAACAAGCTGTTTCAGTTTCCTAATGGCATCTGATAAGCAGCTTGGAGTTATGTCCCCAACATTCTTAACAGAAAAAAAGGAGTATTTTGTTTTAGTTGGCATGGAAGGATACATTGAAAAGTCCAAAACATGTATTCCACGATACTCCATTTTCCAGTTACAGATAGCAAGATATCTGTAGGCTCTGCCCAAAGCCATAAAAAATGGAGCATCAAGCAAAAACAGTCCAAACAGCAACAAAGGTGCTCGACTCCGGTCTCCACTCTTAGAAAACATAAGTTGTTTCAATGGTAAAAGTTGTTTTTATTCAAAAAAACTTAAAATCAAAACAGCAGCAGTAGATACTCAGACACACACATATGTGTGCAGCCAGCCAAATGTTTTGGCCCTTCCCTCAGGCCTGGTTAAAGCCGAATCACTCACAGGTGAGCACTCATTAAAAGGTCTGTGTTTAAAGTGACATACACCATTTTCCACCTACCATAAAATATAAATAACATAATCACCTATGTATAAACACACAATATCCAAATACCACTCAACATATAAATTATAGGTCTATATCTATCTATATAATATATACACACACACAATCAATTGTCTAACAAAATATCACAGAAATATTAAACACTTTGTTTCTATAGCTATCAGTTATATTTAGCACTTGATGAACTTTAGTTAAAAAAGATGTCATTAACTAGATCAGCGTGATGAGTATTAATAAATTCCCAGAAAAGGGGACTGTTGGAAATGTTCATAATCATTCAAACGTGGAGGGTAATATGATTTCAAACAATACTGCCAAAATGCTTCATTTTGTAGCAGTATTTTATCCAAGTCCCCCTTCCCCCTTACATTCTCGCTCACAGTTTCTAGTGATAAAAACATACGTGTTCCATCATTAGATGCCACCTGTTGAGATAATGCACTACCACAGTCCCCCTTATCTGTACTCCTAGTATGCTGACTTACATGCCCTTTAAATTTCTGTTTGGTTTTACCTACATAAAATGCCATGCATTTAGTGCACCTTGCATCATATATAACATTCCCGGTGCGGCATGTTGCAAATCCCTTTTGGAAAAACACCTTTTTTGAAATGGTGTGTGTAAATTCTACCCCCTCCTTAGTATATTTACAAAAGGCACAATTGCCGCATTTGTGGGTACCCCAAAGTTGTCTTTTCTCACACATATCTTTTTTATGATCTGAATGAACCAATTTGTCATGTAAATTAGTGGCTCTCCTATACACTATTTTTGGGACATTTTCTGTTGCTTTATGGAATTTCCTCTTTGTCTGCAAAACATGCCAGTGTTTATTGACAAGCTCCTGCACTAGATGTGCCTGGGGGCTGAAAGTAGTAATAATATTGTGTGGTATTTGGATATTTTGTGTTTATACATAGGTGATTGTGTTATTTATATTATGGTGGGTGGAAAATGGTGTATGTTACTTTAAACACTGACCTTTTAATGAGTGCTCACCTGTGAGTAATTCCCGCTTGACAAAGCCCGAGAGAAGGGCAAAAACATTTGGCTGGCTGCGCACATGCTGTGTGTCTGAGTATCTACTGCTGCTGTTTTGATTTCAATTTTTTTTTTAATAAAAACGACTTTTATCATTGAAGCAACTTATGTTTTCTAAGAGTGGTGACTAAAGTCAAGCTCCTTTTTTGTTGTTTGGACTGCTTTTGCTTGTGGCTCAAGTTTTTTCTGTTTTTAGCTACCCCACATTTCACATTACTATGAGTTTTTTTGTGAGCTCAATGGACCACTCAGTGTATCTCTCTGATGTGAATTGGGATTCGAGATGGCTGCCACCAGCAGAGATGCTACAGGGAACCAAACTACTTTAAGTGCATTTATTGATTCTTTGCTCTGCAAAGAAGGGGACGAGAATCCTATTTTGAAAATGGGTGCCACTAGCACTATATCTCAAATTAATGCCACAGTGAGTAACCTGATAAATGAACCAGTTATCATCAGAAGTGCCTTTATTCAGCTAGAATGAGTTGCCTAAAAGCCAGACACCTAAATTGGCAAAAGGTATCTCTTTATGCATATTTAACAGTCAATAGAGTACCTCGTGGACTAAGGTCTACAAAGCCCAAAGGAAGAGCAAAAACGTGTGGGTGGTTGGTTGCACACATGCTGTGTGTTTGAGTGTCTACTGCTGGTGTTTTGATTTTAATTTTTTTGGGATAAAAACAACTTTTATTGGTGAAATAACGTGTGTTTTCGAAGAGTGGAGACTGTGATGCTGAGCTCCTCCGTTGCTGTTTCCTGATGTATCTTCGGGGGGGGGGGAGTGTAAAGAACAGAACAGAACAAAACAAATATAAAATACAAAAATAATATGGAAATAAGTATAACAATAGAAACAACTTGCAAGAAAATGCTTCAAGAATAAAATTGCCAAAGAGTAAATTATGAAACGAGCAAAAGAGCATTAAACAGTAAGTAACTAAACAACATGAGGAGCAGGGAGTATTGACTGGCGACTTGGGGAGAGGGTCTGTGCTAGTGTGTTTGCAGTTAGGTCATCCTACTGGGTACACTGATAGTAACAAAACCGTAGCATCACCATGAACCTTGCCGCCCCAACATTCCACTAGACCAATAGTTCTTAAAATTTGTCACAGTGAGCCTCCCCAAATCCATGGAAAAGATTTTGAGCCTCCCCAAAAACTGAAATAATCTTGGGCCTCCCCAAAGAAAATTAACATAGAAACATAGACTTTGATGGCGGATAAGGACCGCTTGGCCCATCTAGTCTGACCATTTCCCTACCTACAGGATAGGCCGCAGATCCTAGTTAACCAACAGCCTATTTCTTCCTACCCCCCCACAAGAATTGCCTTATGTCTGTCCATGATTCTTGAATTCTCCCACAGTTTTAGACCCCACAACCTCCTCAGGAAGGCTGTTCCATGCATCCACTACCCTCTCTGTGAAATAATACTTCCTCACATTGCCCCTGAACCACCCTCCTTCTATCTTTAAATTGTGTCCCCTGTTCTTGCAAGTCTCTTTTTCTGAAAGATGCTACCCTCTTGGACTTTGTTGATTCCACTGAGGTACTTAAAAAGTTTCTATCATGTCCCCTCTCCCTTCTTTCCTCAAGGGTATACATATTAAGCTCCTTTAGTCTCTCTCATACGGCTTCTTTGCAGACCCTGCACCATTTTAGTTGCCTCCTCTGACTACCTCTATCCTGTCTATGTCCTTGCGGAGATGGGATCTCCAGAACTGGACACAGTACTCCAGATGGGGTCTCACCAACTGTCTGTACAGAGGGATAACAACGTCCTGTTTTCTGCTGCTGATGCCTCTCCCCATACATCCTAGTATACCCCCAGCCCTCCCTACTGCATTCTCACATTGCTTGCTAACCTTAAGGTCATCTGATATGATTACCCCCAGGTCCCTTTCCTTTTTTGTTGTTGTTACTACCTCCCCACCCATTGTGTATTCTTCCCCTGGGTTCTTGTTTCCCAGGTGCATTATTTTGCACTTCTTTGCATTGAATCCTAGCTGCCATACTTCTGACCATTCCTCCAACCTTGCCAAGTCCCTTTTCATCCTTTCCACGCCTCCTTGTGTATCAACCCTGTTGCAGATCTTTGTGTCATCTGCAAAAAGGCATACTTTCCTTCCAGTCCCTCTGCAATGTCACTGATGAAGACATTAAAAAGGACTGGACCCAATACTGAACCCTGCGGTACCCCACTAGTAACCCCTCTTTCTTCAGAGTGGACTCCATTTACAATTACCTTCTGTGTCCTGTTGTGCAGCCAATGTTTTACCCAGGCTACCACCCTGGGACCCACTCCCAGGCTGGTTAATTTGACTATTAATCTTTTGTGTGGGACTGTGTCAAATGCCCTGCTAAAGTCTAGGTAGGCCATGTCCACAGCCCCTCCCTGGTCCACTACTTTGGTCACCCAGTCAAAGAAATCTGTTAGATTCGTCTGACATGACCTTCCCGCTGTGAACCCATGCTGCCTTGGGTCCTGTGCTCCACTGGCCTCTAGGTACTCAACTATTCTTTCCTTCAGAAGTGACTCCATCACTTTCCCTACCACAGAGGTCAGACTGACAGGTCTGTAGTTTCCTGCCTCTGTCTTGGTCCCACTTTTGTGAAGGGGAATCACACCCGCCTTCCTCCAGTCCTCGGGTACCACACCATCCTCCCATGATTTATTAAAAAGAGTAGCCAGTGTTTCACTAGTTCCTCCCTTAATTCTTTTAGAATTCTGGGGTGAATTCCATCAGGACCCATTGCTTTGGCCACCTTCAGTTTTAGGAGTTCTTGCAGAACCCTTTCTTCTGTGAAAGGACTGGGATCGACCCCCCTATCAAGAATGCATCTGTTAATTGGATTAGGCACTTCCGCCTCCTCTTTTGTGAATACTGAGCAGAAATATTCATTCAGTATCCCTGCTTTTTCACTGTCTCCCTCTGCCCACCCAACGTTCATTCTATTCAGCCTCACTATCCCTCCTTTGTCTTTCTTGCGCTGATGTACCTATAAAAGGTTTATATATATATATATATATATATATATATATATATATATATATATATATATAGTACTTGCACAATACACCATGAATAAATTAAAACCCTTTGAGTACTTGGCTCTCATTCAGTTCTTTGTTTTTTACGGATGTGGAACCTATGAAAAAGAGCACCTGTCCTCAAAGGTGTTATCTGACTAGTAAATAAAACAAAATAAATGTTATTCAGCTTACTGTAACCCCCCCGACACACACACAGGCCAGCCTACTTGCTCCACTATTTTGATTCTTGAACCGTTGTTACCCCTTGTTGCAGTACCTTCATGGGGTCAGACTACTTTCTCTTGTTTCCTCTCTATCCGGAATAACCTTCCTACATACCTCACCCCACCCCCCCATCTCTGCTCTAATGCAACTTCTTAGGGGTTACTTTGCTCCTTCCCACTATTGCTCTAAGCACTTCTATGCTCAACCCTTGTATTTGGGCTGTTCTGCCATCACTCTACAAATTGATTAGTTACCACCTCTCATTATTAATTTATTCTTCATATTTGTTTGCACTATTGTTCATTTTGTATTGCTTGACTGCTTTGCAGTTACCTTTTGAATTGTATTCACTTCCTACCTTTCTCCGGGTACACCTGAAATAAACCTTGACTCCTTCACCTTCTCTTGTCAGTAATTTGTAAATAAATACATAAATTACGCCTACTATTATCCTCTTTCAGTTTGCTTCATCCTTTCAAACAAAATATATAAAACTCAAAATTTAAATACAGTACTTTTTCAAACTTGCTTGAGCCCCACCCTGGAACAGGATGGGGCCTCCCCAGGGAGGCTGGCCTTACCATTTGAGAACCCCTGCACTAGACAGTTACCAGCTCAAGCCAGACAGTCTGTCAGTTGAAGGGACAAGTGCTAATCATTGCTGCACATGACAGGTCATGGCTTCCCCAGAGGATGAGCACCAAGCCTCCTGGCAAGGAGTCCAGACAACTAGACATTATGGGCAGGAATACATTCACCCCATCTTCCATTGGCCTGCACGTTGCTAGTTATATCAATAACATTAGTATTAATTTTAAATGTAGCTTACAACAGTACAATTAATAAATACTTAGAATACAACTGTAATGAGCATTTCCTTCAAAAGTCACACCCCAGATTAGACACTAAAAACGTTATAATTCTCTAAGCAAGTAAAAAAAAAACAAAAAAAACCTGAAGAACGATTCACCTGATGTGTCCCATTTTCCACCTCTTTTCCAGTTCTACTGTTCACCTCTTTCTCCTGTATCAGTAGAACAAAGTAAGAGCATATGGTGCTTAAGTGATGAAATGAAAGAAAAGTAGAAAGACAAGAAATACAGTGAAAGATAAATAACTAATTTGAACCTTTTCCGGTGCACATTGCTACCTAGCAAGCATATCTGGCAAAGTACTTGAATAGCATATGGAGGGATCTCACTTGTATTGTCAGCTGAATACCTGATGAGTCACTTAAATCAGAAGCCTTCACCTGTGTGTCTCATAGCTCTGATGTTGGCAAGCCCCTTCTGTGATCAGTCTGTGATGCCCCAGATGTCGTTGCCAGGGCTGCTGCATCTGGCATCTGTTTAAAACAGCACTCCTGGCTCTGTGTTGTGAATTTTGACCAGACTGTGTAGCAGTTGGTACTGAATGCTCACTTTAAGGGCACCAAGCTCTTCGAATGAGATCTTGAGGTCATTCTTAATGACCTGGAGACCTTCATGTAGTCTGTTAGGACTGTTCTGTCCTTGATTTTGAATACTTCCCACATTGGCTGTAAGAAAGTCTCCTTTCCCAGAAGCTCCCACATTAACCCTACCTATGTTTGAGGACAGCAGCAGCAGTTCAAGGCCCCCCTCTAAAGTCCTCCAAAGATGTGGAAAAGGTGACTGTCAGCTACCCCACCCCCTCCCGCTGACTCCCTACTCTCTCCACCAGATCCATCCTCAGAGCTTCGGATGAAGGGGAAGGGTCTCCCTGTTTCTGCCCTCAATGGCAGGCTATGACCACAGACAAGGGGATCTTGGACATTGTCCAGTACAATCACACCCCAGAGTTAATATCACAGACTCCTGTGACACTTTCATAGCCCTGCCATTATTGCCTCGAGCAGTTTGTCATCCCGAGGGAAGAAGTGCAGGCATTGCTGTATAAGCAAGCCATTCTACCAGTTCCCCTGGCATAGCTCAACCAGGGGTTCTTCGCTAGATACTTACTGGTAACCAAGAAAACCAGTGCTTTCTGTCCTGTCTTGGACTTGTGGGGACACAACGAGCATGTGGCATACCAAGAAATCTGTATGCTATCTCTGGGTCCTCTCCTCCCTGTCCTGTCTAAGGGAGATTGGCTGTGCACTCTGGATATGCAGGATGCATACCTGCACACAAAGACCAGATGGCGCCACAGACAGTTCCTCAGATTCTGTGTGGAGTGACAGTACAGTAGAAGCCGCTTAAAGGGGATGGCTCCATGGCGGAGTATTCGTCCCCTTTAAGCGGGCATCTTTTTCAACAGAAGTGCAACTGGAGAAGGAAAAAAAAAAATTACGGTTGCATGGTAAAACACAAACTGCAGACATACAGCATACATATGATTACAGCTCTGTTTTGAATGAGTGCTGGTTATCTCCATGATCAAACTTTACTGTTTAAAATATACAGTACAGTAATTAACTTTCTGCACTTAACTTCGAGTTGGAGGAGGTCAGGGAAGACGTACTGCTAAGGTTGTTTCCCTCAAGCTCAAACCAATGCTTTCACTGCATTATCTCTCCATTCTGTAACCACCAGGTACGGGGGGTGGAGGGGTGGGGGAGAATGTGAGCAATAGCTTCTTTGTTTGCAATGGGAGCGGACGTTATTTACATTGATGGTATCCTCTTCAGTTTCGGTGGGTTTTTCTAGCATCCACTGTGAGTTCGCCCACTGTTTCCTCCGTGTTGTCTAGCTCCAAAGGAACTCTTTGTTGGTGAATGTAGTTGGTCACAGAACATCAGTCAAGCAAGGAGCACAGAATTAGGAGACAAAGAACAGGGGACTTCCAGCACAGCACATGAATGAATAAATCGCTGCATGTGGGAAGAGGTGCTAATGAGCCGCAATGAGGCGCGAATGGGAAATTACTCAGTCAGCAAGTGAGGGCAGGTGATACCAATGACTGAAAATTATCCCTTTTATGTGAAATTGCTGTCCCTTATAAAAGAAGCAGTCCTAATAGGATATTACAGCCACTTGATCGGTGACCTGAGGGACATCCCCTTAAACCAAACGTCCCCTTAAAGCACATTCATTTAAGTGGCTTCGACTGTGCTAACAATTCCGGATTTTGCTCTTTGGGTTACCATTGCCACTGTGTGAGTTTATGAAATGCTTTGTCTCTACATTTAAGTATCTGGGTGGACCATTCAGTGTATTTTCAAGACTTTTCAAGGTACTGTTCCTGGGCTGGGTGTCCTAGAAATAGCTGAATCCTGATTCAGGCCCACAATAATGGAATTTTTAAATGCAATATAGAGCGTGTAAAATAAAAATTACATTAAAATAATAACTGGTCGCCTGTACAGATTAGTGACGAGTCTCTGTCAATCACAGATAGTAGGAAAGGGAAGGATATAGGGAAGGTCAGTAGTAGTAGTAAATTTATTTATAAGACACTTTCCTGAAGGCTCAGGGTGATGTACAGGAATAGACATTTGAATAAAATCATTAAAATAAATAACTTAGGAGGGATATCAGACATTACATGGTCCGGGTGATTGCGGGTGGGGTGGGACAGTGCCACTAAACATCACGGGTAACTATACAGACAATGGGACGGGGGATCATGGGCGGGTGCCTGCCTTCATGTGGGTGGGGGCACACCGTTACAAGGTGTTTTTTGGCAGTGGTAAATAGCGCCACTTTGCGGGCTGTATACTGTTCCTGCAGCCTTTAGTGATAGCATCGCGCCTATCTGCATGGGGAAACCCCCACATTTGCATAGATGCAGCAGTATTATAGCGCTTTGGCTCTGTGGGATTGGGTTGGTGCTCCCTAAGGCTTCTGAATATGGGCCGGCCGGGAGTTCCAGCGCAATTACGGATTAGCACACCTGCAAACAGTATTTGAGGATGTGCTAATCTTTGAATATTGGGCTCTGTGTGTCATATGAAATGTTTTGACAGTCTCCGTTCTGATGTGAAATTAAACCGTTACATAATGTGGCTGCAGTTTCATTTTGCTCTAGAAGCGAGTCCAGTCCAGTCCTAAGAGTTGAAGATTATTGCACAAGTAGCAGAATGGTCTCCGGAGGTGATTGGACTGGGAAGGGGTGGGGGGTGTTCAAAATGTGGCACCACAAACACTGACAAATGCTGTATATGGCAGAAATGGAATTTAAACATTTCTATTCTTTTGCTGTTGTCGGCTTTAAAATGTCAGGGTATCACTCCTTAGTGAACATTCCTTCTCTGTTGCTTAGTGAGGTAAGAGCAATTAACTCTGATAACAGAACATCAAAAACTTGAATTCCACCACCACAGCCATGAATTATCTATATTTATCAGCAATTATTTTTGACTTCCCTCTTGCTTCACCCACCTGTGAAATTTGGTATTAGTTGTACACGTTTAAAAAAAGTATTACAATACCCCAAATTTTGTTGACCTTATCATTTTAACAGAATCTCCGCTCCATTACTGGTGCTCTCTGCTACATACTGTGCGCTCAAGTTTTTACTGCTCTGTAATTGTTAGCAGTGTCCTTTCTTCTGTAGAAATAGTAATGTATAATTGATAAAATACTACTCAGATATACAACTTCTGTTTTATAGGGAACACAAATAGAGCTATCTATTGGAGTTATTCTTGGGATTTCAACAATGGCAGGTAAGCAATTTAATATATGTAATAGATCTTCAGTAGGTATTATCAATAAAGCTTATGTTTTCACTTGACGGCCAGGGGTAAGTCTTGATATGTTATGCATTTCTGTAAGTTACTTTGCCTTTTCAAATCCCTGTGTATCTTGAGCAGTAAGGCACCGTGTTATATGCTTTGTTTTGGGAACGCCCTGAGCTCTGCTTTTTTGAAACAAAATGTGGTGCAGTGAAACTGTACTGACTTCAAGACCAATTTTGAAAGGGAGCGATGAACATATATGAGTATTGCCAGCAGAAGAAGGCCTAGAGGGTCTGTCAAGTCTTCTCGTGTTGCAGAGCCCTCAGTGGCTATTGACGGCTCCCCTTCCCTCCCCAGCCAACGCTGTCCTGCCTATCTCTCCCCCCCCCCATTTACCCTGACTTTCCCATTTACCCTGTCCCACCTTCTTTTGAATCTATTTACTGTCTCCAGGGAGACCACTTCTGGGAGTTCATTCTGCCTTGTAACCACTCTCTTCATGAAGACATTCTATCAGATCTCCCTCTTGAACCTTGTCTCCGCCAGCTTAAGGCAGTGCCCCCTTGTGGTTTTGCTCCCACTAATATTAAAGAAGCTCTCTGTGTTCACATTACTGATGCCTTTCAAGTACTTGAAGCTCACAATCTGAAGTATGACACGATTGCTAGTCATTTGTAAGTCACATTTTATCATTTTTAAAATGCTTTTCTTTTTATTCTCTGGTCATCTCCTTCAAGGGGCAGGATGTCTTAACTTGGCATGGCCCCGACTCCAGCCCCAACACAACTGGATGCCTCCCATATCTGTCTTGCTTGCCATCCCAGATGCTTATGTGGCTTTGCCTTCGATGCTGGCCTTTCAACCAGTACTTCGGCAGATGCAGCGCAAAGTAGTGGCTTTCAGAGATGCTGACAAAATGCCTTTAATACTGATAGTGAATCCACAGTTATGAGCTGAGAATGGTTGCTCCCTGGCAAGTTTTTCTCGGCCACACAAGAGAGTCTGCAGTGCATTCTAAGTGTAGTAGGGCCTTCAGCTTTCTTGAATTTTCATGGTCATTTTTTTTTTTTTTACCAGTGGTACTGCATTTCTTCCTTTGTGCAGTTCACTATATGAAAGAAAATATCTTTATAATGAATATTGTGCCTTGTGATGCCATCTAGTGGCAATTATTGTACACTGTTCATTTGTCATCACAAATCATAAGCTTGTATAGTTACTCGGGCATTCCTGCTAGAATCAGTGTCTTTTTTCCTCCACAAATGTACCGTTGCTCATTTTAATAAAATCATGGGTGACTATGATCTGCTATGACTCTGATGCCTTTTTTCATATTTTGTTTACCTCAGTGGTTCTTCGTGTCCCCCACCCCAATGTTGGGGCTGTCACAAATGCAGCCTTTCTCTGACTGGGAGGGTGGGCAAGGGGCTGTCTTCACTGCTGACACTAGTGCCACTTCCTGGTCACCTGGCAAGGGCTGCACAAACACCAAGCAATCTATAGCCTCTAGTCCAGGGAAGCCACATGCCTCACCTTTGCAATGCACCTGGCCCCTTAACCGGCCCCAGTGGTTGTGCCTGAAACCTTCATAAATAGACTAGGGTCTGTTAAAACATTTCTGGTGAGTCACAAATGGCAAAAATTGCCCACAGTGAATCAAAATACATTTTGGTGTGGTGCCAGCCAGCTGGTGCAGCAGTGGTCCTAGAGCTTGTAAAGGCCATGACCTAGGCTCAGGAACAAGCCTGATAGAAAGCCTCAGTGGGTGGTATACTGGTGATGGCTGAAGGAGGGCCTGGTCACTGAGCAAGGAAGGAGATGAGAGTTGAAATAATATATATTATGTTTTATTTATTTAGGTTTCGGAAACGGCCTTTGAGCTAGAAGCTCATTTACAAAGGTTCCATGTCAAATAACGTACACATCAATTAACATAAACTCAACAGTGCACAACAAGAAAACAAGTAGTGGAAACAGCAGCTGGGGAACATTGTATACAGCCATTACACATTACATAGACAGCATATTGTTACATGACAGCAGTGATCAAAATCTAAATAAGCACTCAAGTACTCACAAGCACCCTGAAAGCTAAGGATTGTCTTGTGGTTAGTTTAAAAGTATGGTAAGCAAGTTGGGGCATAGGTGCCGGAAATGTGGGCGTAAATGGGGAGGGAAGGGGTGGAGTGGGTCTAATACGGAGAGGACATGTAAGGCTAGGAAAGGGAGAAGGATACTGTTGTTTCTTCATGACAGTGGGGTGGAGGGAGGTACAACCTGGTAGGATAGGGAAGAGGAGCAGTAAGTGCATGTGTGGAGATTTAAGATTAGGTTTTAGGGAAGCAGTCACAGTCACTGGTGTTGACAAGGTGAAACTTGAACTCCTTTTTAAATATGTTAATGTTTGTAGCATTGGCTAGTTCAGCAGGGAGGTTGTTGAGTTACTGCAGGGCTTTGTAGGCAAAAGACCATTGTGCAAGTGTGGTTCTCCTGAAAGGGACTGGAAGAGTACTACATGCATTACCTCTGGTGAAATGCTGTGATTGAGAGAACTGTAGTAAGTTGAGGATGGCTGGAGGGGAGAAGCCTAGTAGCGCCTTCTTTCCCAGGAGACAGGCCTGGTACTTTGGCCGCCCTATCAGATTGAGCCATTGTGTTGGGGCATACAGTATACACGTATGGGTGAGCTTGTCCGCACTTAGGACAAGACGGCATGCTTTGTTTAGAGCAATTTTAACACGCTTAAGAGCCGTTTCAGAGGCCGCACTATACCCTTACCAACCCATAGTCAATTACAGACAAAACAGAGCTGGTGACTGCTAGGCGCAGGGCTGTAGGGGTAAGATAATGTCTGTGTCTATACAGAATGCCTAGCTTGGCATTAACATTTTTGACTACATAGTCTATATGAGTGGTGAAGGAGATGTACCCCAAGATATTTAAATGTATGAACTTGTTCAAGAGACTCATTCATTTTATCAATTATGTTCAGGTGTAGTTTTTTCTTTTTGACATGTGGGCTAGTGAACGACATTGTCTTATTTTTTTGTAGTTGAGCAATAGTTTGTGTCTGGTAAACCAGTCCTCCTTCTGGTAGAAACTGTTTTGCATGTTCTTGGAGAGTTGCTCTAGCGGAGGGTTATGGTTAACGAAAACAGCATCGTCAGTGTAGAGTATGATTTTGGATGAAGAGATCTCTAGTAGGGTGTTTGAAAATAGGCTAAACAGCAAGGGTCCTAGGATAGACCCTTGGGGAACCCCTAGTGAGACCCTCCTATTGCTGGACTGGGCTGAGCCTATTTTGACACATTGTGTTCTGCTCGAGAGGTACTCTCCGAACCAGCTTACAGAGATGAGACAGTCCAAGCGCTAGTAGTCGATCCAGCAATAGTTGATGGTTAACTGTGTCAGAGGTTTTTGTGAAGTCTATATAAATTGACCCCACTAAATGGCCGCTGTCTACAGCCTCATGAATGAGGCTTGAAAACTCAATCAAGGCAGTAGAAGTAGTATGACATTTGCAGAACCCATGTTGTTGGGGGCACTGCAAGTTGTATTTTTGAAAGTACTCATTCACTTGATCAGACACTCGGACACTATCCTCTCTAGAGCCTTAGACAGTGGGGATAGGATGGAGATGGCCTGATAGCTGGATGTGCTGGAGTGATCCCCACTTTTGTGTACTGGGGTGACCAGGGCCATTATAGATATACACACACACACACACACACACACACACACACACATACACACGCACTAGGGGTGAGAGATACAGCAGTGAGATAAAATGTGTTATTTTCACCCCAGTAAGATAAATGCTGCTGACAAAGGCACAGTAAAAATATCTGACATTTATCCACAGAGTGCCTACGTCAGCAGGTGATATTCTCACTGTGCTCACCTCACTGAAGACACCTCTCTAACCAAACTACTTCTCCATCTCAGTAACACCAGTACAAAAGAAAGATCACAGAAATACAAAAAAGGGCTATACAAACATCACACACACAGCGCGTTATAACTGCAGCAAATATGAGCAAATAAATAACGTGCTGCAAATCTTCGAGCAAGTCTCATAGAAAGCACAGTCACATAAGCATGTCTCCCAGACACAGCAAAAGAAAATCTTGTATATCACACACAGAGCAAATGATCTATCCATTAATGTCTGACACTTGTTTCAAATGAACATCACACAAACTACCTTCCATATGTGTTCCGAAGAGGTCAGCATGCCTCCCAATCCGAAAGTATTGCTGAAAATGAAAGTAGTAAATCCGGACTGCCTGTGAAATAAAATGCATCCCACACTGAACATAAACAGCCACACAGGATCACCACGAACATATAGCATGAAAAATACAGCAAACAGCAATAAAAAAGGCACTAAAAACATTGGAAAGCACTGCCAAAAAACAGTACTGCACAGAACACCACAGAAAAGACGCCAAACTCCACCCCACCGAGCAAAATCAGCCAATCACATCACACACACACACACACACACACACACAATCAGGCAGTACAACCAAGGGAAAAAAAACAATCACACAACAGAAGGACTTCCTATTCATACTGCCAACCAATCGGATTACAACAGTCACTTCCATTCACAAAAGACACCTGAATAGCAAAAAGCAAGCATACATTCAAGCAGAAGAATATCACAGCATAAAATAAAACCACTAAAACACAGTAAAGAAATGCCATAACTCTGTCCCATATTGTATAAATAGCACACATGATGTGCAGATTGTGGGATGTGGGAAATATTCTCACTCCTGCAGAGTGAGCTCTGGATACTCTCGCTCATGCCTTCGGCACTCGTGAGTATCCATCAGGAGTGAGAATATTTTCCATATCTCACTCCTGCCCATCATGTGTCCCCTATTTATATATAAACAAATTTATTTTTCTACTACAATAAATAAGTTTGTCTTTGTATAGCTGTCTGCTGATGGCACCAAGAGGCCTCCTTGGCGGCGTCACCCTCAGCCAAAGGTAACGAACCTAAACTGCCTGAGGGGAACAATGTCAGGTTGTTCGGCCCGACAGCTGGATGCCCAGAGTGTGGTATGGAGCCAGCCACTGGCAGGAATGAAAAAAAGTGCCTTAATAAGGGAGAGGCACTGTTCCACCTTAAAAGATACTGCTGCCACCACCCAGAGAAACAGACTAAAAAGAGGCATCAAGACCTGCTAAAAATAACCATCCACAGACAGAATGAAGTAAAATAAATCATTACCTACTAGAAAATAAACAGCAAAGCTATTTAAAATCTTCATTACTAACAAGATTATCACTAACATTAACGGTAGAAAAAGGGTCATCACCACACAGGGCTTATCACTAACTTTAACAAAATCACTATAACAGGCTTATTACTGTAACTTTAGAAATAAAGAACTTTAACACACCACCACCACCACCACTCTAGAGCTCCCTTCCTGGGTGCCACACCTCCCCCAAGGACCACTGCAAGAATTGCAAAAGAATACAGGCCTGAGGTCTGCTGCTAATCACCTTGCTAGCCAAGTGTCCCAAGGTGCTGTGCTGCTAGCCACCCTGCTAGCCGAGTGTCCCAGAGGTACTGCTCTGCTAGCAGCCCTACTAGCTGAATTTCCAGCGATTGCTTTGCCACTAGTCGACCTGCTAGCCGAGTGTCCCAAGGGTACTTTGCCACTAGCTGCCCTGCTAGCTGATTCTCCCAAGGTTGTTCTGCTGCTAACCACCATGCTAGCCTAGTCTCCCATGGTGCTGTACTGCTAATCACCCTGCTAGCTGATTTTCCCAAGGTTGTTCTGCTGCTAACCGCCATGCTAGCCTAGTCTCCCATGGTGCTGCGCCACTAGCCAACCTGCTAGCCAAGTATCCTGAGGGTGCTGCATTGCTAGCCGACCTGCTAGCTGAGTTCTCCCAAGATACTGCGCCGCTAGCCAACCTGCTGGCTGAGTCTCCCATCAGGTACCTGTGAGGGCACAGAGTCAGCTGCCAAGCCTGAGTGATACAGTTCTTTTAGCCCTACAAGTCTCTTTCTTCAGGCGCTTCACCTCCAGCGGGCTCCTTTTACCAGGAGCTCTTCTCTAGCGAGCTTCTTCACCAGGAGCTTCTTCTTTTGGACCCCTTCTTCAGTGAGCTCTTCCTCCTGGGGCTCTTCTCCATTGAGCTCCTTCATCAGGAGCTCTTCTTCATCAAGCTACTTCACCAGGAGCACCTTCTCCTAGACCTCTTCTTCAGTGAGCTCCTCCTCCTCCTGGGGCTGTTCTCTGCAGGCTCCTTCATCAGAGGGCTCTTCTCCCTCAGCAGCCCGCCCTCTACATGGGAGCACTCCTCCAGGGGCACCCTCCTGGGTGCTCCTCCTCTGACTTCCTTCCAGACTGCCCGCCTGACTGCTTTAAGCCTCCTAGCAGTCTCCTTTTATGCTTAAATTGGGGTGGCTGCCTGCGGGACCCCTTTCTGAATGGCTGAGGGGGCAGTGCTGATTGGTTATGCAAGTCAAGGACTTGACTGCATAACCTGATGGCAGCGAGAGCTGCTGCCCAGCATTCGCGCTGCCTTCCTAGCATGAGTGCACCCCAACGGCTTTAACTGCCATCTACCATTTAAAATTACAGTGACCTTTGTTCCTTTGATGTGCTGCCGCAGGAGCCGCTAGATTGGGACTCCCACGGGCGGAACTCTCACTTTCAATTAACTGATTACTCCCAAGATTGAGAGGTCGGGGAAGGTAAAGTCAGTCCTTCCCGATCCCCTCACATCACTCACTCATATTTTTAATGAATAAAAAAAGAAAAGTTGGTGGTCAGCGCCACAGCTGCTGACGGGATGCCATATAACTGGCGTGGAGCGCTCAATGTGGCTGAGATTTCAGCAGCTACAATATTATATTTTTTTTGAGATGCAGTGGTTTTCAAGCCACTTTCAGTGAAGTGTGCGGGTGTAAGGAGGACCAGAAATGTCTACAATAGTGCAGCAGTCCTACATTTCTTGGTTCAGAGTAAGGTAAAGGTTTGTGTTTCTCAAGCCTTGTTTGTACCAGAATTTAATTAATTTTTTACATTTACCAGTATGAATCATTGTTGAATGATTTCCATCTCTTTGTGTTTTTTGCCTGCTTCATTAAATTTTTTAAACGGTTGCATTAAACCTCCCGGAATGCTTGATACAGCTTTATCACACTGTAATTAAATTAAAAAAAAAAGGCAAATGTAAAAGAACCTGCTGCTGTGCCAGCGACCTTTAGCTCCACTATTACCACCACTAATTCTGGCTCATGACATACAATAAACACTATGCAGATTGTTGGCAGCTTTTACATCTGGCCTAATGAATTATGAGGTTTAGCAGCTCGTCTTGTACTGTAGTTCTTCTCTGAAGAACAGAACTGAAATGTTAGTACGGGGCAATAGTCAGTATTCATATACAAGGAAATACTTGGTGAACTGGGGTCTCCTTTGCCTGGAGGATAGGAGAATTAGATTTGATTTAACTTTGATGTTTAAAATCTTGAGGGAGGAAGAATTAAAAAGAAATTTAAAGGGACACTGTCAGCTTTGGGGACTAATTTTAAAGTCTCGGCCTGAAGGTCCCTGGTGCAAGGTTTAATTATGTAAAAGACGTATGTGAGAACAGTATTTCACAGAAATGCCGCATGTTTATTATTTTTGTTAAAATTCCATTTCAGTTGGTCCGCCCCAGAGTCATGGCTCTGTAAGTGTCCACAACACTGAGTATTACGAAGTCCGTTACAGTCAGAAATGAGCATTGTAACCTGCTGTATTCTAAATGTAAAAATTGAGGCCATGATTCCAGGTATGCGCATTACTGGTCTTTGGACTTTGTAATACTCAGTGTTGTGGACACGTACAGAAAATACATTTTTTTCATACTGCACCTAGAACAAGTAACTTGTTCATGAAGAAGTTTTCCCTTGGCTTTGTACTAGCCCATGAATATGCGGGCGGACTTTCAGAGGCGGACCCGACTAGAAACAGAGTTTTTAACAAAATAATAACGTGGGTATTTCTGTGAAATATTGTTCTCACATACTGCTTTTTACATAATTAAACTTTGCACCAGGGGCCTTCAAGCTGTGACTTTAAAATCAGCCCCCAAAGCTGACAGTGTCCCTTTAAATATTATCTCAAAAGACACAGATAAGGTGACCCGGGGCTACAGTTAACAGATACATGTTCAGGAGTGAGGCAAGGAGATGCTTCTCCATTCAGAGTGTGATGAATAGTTTGCCAGAGTCTCTGGTGAGAGCACAAGTTTTAATACATTTTAAGCCACAATTGGATGTGCACTATATATCAGGGGTACTAAAATAAAACACTGTAACCACTCAGTATTGGGGAGGACAGTCAGGAGTCATGTTGGCCTTCTTCTTCATTTGATCTTCCACTGATTTTCTGTCCCTTGTGCAGGTCCTTGGTAATGCCATACTGGAGTACTATGTGCAGTTCTGGAATTCAGACCTCAAAAAAAAACAAAGCAAGGGCCCACTTAGAGACCATGGTACACTGGGGGCTAAGAGGGAAAAGAGGGATATGACTGAGACATTCAAATCCTTGTGAGAAATCATGAAGGTGGATTGTAAGGATATGTTCATGTGGAATGAGGGCACATTGAATTGAGGAAATAGATGGAGACTGTTGGTGGGGGGTCAGTAAATTCAGGAGGGACATAAGAACATTTTTCTTCACTGAGCAGGTGGTGGACCAATGGAATAGCCTGACCAGAGAGCTGACTGAGACCAAGACTGTGACTGGGTCTAAATTTTTGGTGGGATAGATATGAGGGAATAGTGGGACCCCCAGGCAGAAAAGGGGAAATGAACCTGGGGAATGGGGTCACAATCAGTCACTAGGGCTATCGGATCTCTAAATCCAGCCTGGCATTTTAACCAGCATGGAGCCAGCAGGGAAATGGGCTGAATGGATGGACCTCTGGGTGTTTCTCTGCTGACACAATCTGTGTGTGTACGATTATGATTATAATCCAAATGTGTAAAATGTGGACATGGATTACTCCTGTTTACCCCTGAACTTTTTCCTTGGGCAAGTGCAAGACTGTTATCATTGCACGGTAACTAGGGATCTTCTTCAAGGATATCTTCCTCCATTGAGCCACATCATGAAACTGTAAGCCGCTGGCGTCAGGACCACCTGGAGATTTTTGCTGGCTGGGGCCATCCATGTCGACACACTACGTCAGTGCCTATATAATGTGGGCATCCCTAGCATGCCTCAGTTCTTTCTCCTGCCATCAACGGTTCATCCATCCATTGCAGCTGAAGAATGCCATCAAACCTGGAAAGTTTCACTGTTGCTGCTAATTCAAGTTTGTCATTTTAAAGTTTTCTTTAATGCCACCACTGACAGAAAAGAAACCATTGTTCTGCTATTTCAGTTGCGGCGACATTAAAATTTATAAAGACGATGACTACTCCGTGAGTATCCATTGCCCAGACAAATACCACAACATTAAAAGCCTGCTTAATTTGCCAGAGGTCTAACCAGGAAACCAGAAGATGTCGCAAGAAAACTTTAGAAGTACCTCTAAAACTTAAAGAAATGGATAAACAGGGTACGGAGAAGGTGGCTTCACCATCATCAACTGCTTCTGTTCCCAGTTTGCTGTCGACCCGCTGTTCCCCGAGGTCAACGGCATCCATCACTGACTCGTTGAAGGAAAAGAACAAATCCTTGAGTCAGCAGAGAAAAACCACCTCTCTGAGAAGAAGTGGCATAAAGGAAAGGCTGCTTTTACAGACCATTCCCATTCATCACTCAGAAGAGGTACAGGTAAGTCTGAGAAGACGGGTCCTAAGTTATCGCCCAGTCCTGCTGTCAACAACCCCTTTGGGGCCATTCGATGCACAGCTCCTATATCAGACAATGTCGGATATCTTTCAGCATCTACTTCCGTCATCACAGCCTCCACTGGTGTTCTTGGCAGTTCCTTTTTTGACCTTACCTTTGACATTTCAGTTTTCGGTCCCTGCCGTTGTTCCATGCCCTGAATGGCCTCCATTGACAGCTCCTCCTCCATTGTCTCCTTGTCCTGCTGACCCTCAACTGATGACGGTCGACAATGGGCTGGAATACAATACAGAATATATGGAAGAGGGAGGTCATGGATGGAGAGGAGAAAGCAATTGATGTAGTAGGCTCAAGTTCTACTCTTCCTGCCTGCTCAGAGGACAGTGTGAAAAACACTCCTTGGTCTTCACCTGAAGATGCCTCATTTCAGGCCTTACTTAAACAGGTACATGCAAAACTCGGGTTTCAGGCAGAGAAGAAGGATTCTTCTAAGAGAAATCTCAGTGAGATCTTGGAGGACTCTACCTCTCCTATGTTTATAATTTCCCTTGTGCATGCAGCATTAAAGGATGACACCTTGGCTGCTTGGCCTATGCCAGCTCAATTGTCAGCTGTTTCAAGAAAGGTTGATAAACAATATCCAGCACCCACAGCAACGCCACATTATTAATCAAAGCCTGAATCAGATTCAGTGATAATTATGGCTGCTCATAATAGATCTGAGGCACCCAAACACAAGTTCTCTTCCTCCTGATACATAGTCGAGGAAGCTGGATGAGATGGGAAAGAGAGCTTTTGTTTCTGCTTCCCTTGGCCTAAGGCTTGCAAATTATCAGGCTTACATGATTCAATATCAGAATTGATTGTCGAAGGCTATGGCCTCCCTGGTTAATAAAATGCCAAAGGACCAGGGCAAAAATATTGCCCCAGCCAACTGTTGCTGATGAACAGGAAGCTGGATGGCACCTTGCCAGGAGGTAATCCTCTGTCAGGCAAGTTGCTTCCATTTTCTGGGTGGTGCTCTGTCACCCAGACTTGAATGTCCTCGGGAAGGATTTGCAGGAACTGCTCTATCACCAGTTCTTCAATGATTTGCTGGACAGTCTTTCATTCTAGCTGCAGCCATTTCCAGAATATGTCCTTGAGCTTTGCAAAAACTTCCCAGAGGGGTGCTCCAGTTTTGTATTTTTTGTCCTAAACCTTTGTCAATTGATCTCACAATTAATGTCATATCTGGTTAATATGGTCTGGTTAACCAGATCATAGTTTATCACCTGTGAAGCTTCAGTGTTGCTATAGGCTGCTTGTGGTTGTCTTGCTAAATTGGGTGCAAGTTGGGCCAGCCTACTGCTGCAGTGGTAGCACTACTGCTTGCTGTGCCGACAATCTGAGGACGGGATTGATCTTGGGAGTTGGAGGGTTGGCCGGGGGTAGGAAGATCAAGCATCCCAAGGACTGCTCTCCTCTTCCAGGAGGAGTGGGACCAGTGGTTAGTGTTAGCGTGGCCCCTAGCTGTGGCTGGAGGTCAGCACACCAACACTGTACAATGGGGGGTGGAGGCGGGGCAGATGCCGGAGTGCTGTGCATATGAGCGTGTGCGCTGGCCGACTGGCATCGTGCATGCCACTTCCTCTGTGCCGGGAGGAAGCGGGACTGCCAACTGGTAGGATGACACCTGGTTCCCACAGACCCTGCACCTGGCTGTTACTATATACTGCTTCCTGCATCTCATTTTTGACGTGTACAACTGCCTGTAGAAATGTGCTTTACCTTGTATGTTTTTTCCTTGTATTTTAATCATGTATGATTATCTTGATAGTGTTTCAACATGTAAAATATGTCTGTATTCCCTCTTCCCCCTTCCATGCTCAACATGCCTTCCTGGTTAAACTTTTTAATAAATAAATAAATCTGGGCATGTCCAGGCGAACCGGATCCTGTTCCTGGTGGGGCTTGAGGGGTGGCCCTACTGACCCTGCCATGGGGGCAAGCCCCGGGTAAAGAGCCAGACAAGGTAAGTCCCAGAGGACATGGGGGTGATGGAGCTGGGGGGAGGGGGACCTGTGGATGAGGGCTAGTCGGCATGAGGGAGATAAAGAAATTAACAAAAATTGGGTGCAAGTCTGATCCCCCATAGGGATCTTGGCTATTCACATGCTTCAGCTACCCTTTCAAAAATCGTTATATATGTCTCAATATTATCCTCATTTGTTAAATGAAAGAATTTAATATCTTTGGGAGGGGAATTAGGATTGCCATTGGGAGGGCCAGCCAGGTTTCCATTACCTCTAGGACTTTGGGGTGTACTAGGAATAGGTTACATGAGAGCCTATATCACCTCCTGACACTTTTCCTCATGTTTCCTCATCTCTTCCCCTCTTTTCCTTTCCACTTCCAACTGCTGCCTCGAAAACCATTTCATAAATTCCCTCAAATCCTCTGGGGGAATGGTAATAGATTGGCTTCCCCTTTTCCTCCTCCTCCTGTTTAGGCCCAGAAGAGAATGTATACTCCTTTGGCCTTGCACATTCCTTCTCTTCCTAACTAAGTGATGTGCTTCTGGTTGTAACCAACGCCCCAGAAAACAGAGTGCTTTTATCTTTGACTCCTCTCTACCATACCACTATGAGAGAGGCTACTTCTTTTTTTTTTTTTTTTTTCCTCCTCTGGGGTGGCCCTGGGTGGCTACTCCATCCTGCACTACCCCTCCGCAGGTTCACTGCCCCCTGGTCCTGGGGAACCTCTGGATTTCCGCTGGGGAACCTCTGGATTTTCCCACGGATTCCCACCTCCCATGGTGGGCCCGGGAAGGAGAGGTCTACCCTCCCTCATCTGGAGAACAATCCAGAACAGGGGCCTTACCGGTGGCAGAAGTGCAGTGGAGTGCGGCAGCCAGAAGCTCATGGAGCACAGGGTCACCATGTCTTTTTCCATTTTCGTTCCCCCCCCCATGGCGTGAGCATGTGGAGGCACATGTGTGCCACGTTACCACATTCCTATGCCTCCCTAACTCTGGCACTGTTCCTTGACCTCCACCAGGGGCAGCTACAGAGCAGGATGACAACCCTCCCTCCCTCCTTGGAAGAGAAGAGCAGTCCATTGGATGCTTGATCCTGTCCCTCCCCTGCCGACCCCTGGCAATCCGAAGTCACTTCTGATCCTGGGTTGCCGGCGTGCAAGGTGTGGCATCCAGTGCCTCAACCCTCAGCTTCGTGGAGCTGGCTGATAATCCCACTGCTAACACCAAAATGTGGTGCCTAGTAGGTAAAAAAAGAATGCCACACAAAGATTGGAAGTGCTTAGGTGAATTTATTTACAATAGTTACAGTACAGTTTTAATGAACTTTCAAGTAGTTCTTGTCTGGAAAATATCCAGTCAGTTCAAATTACTTCTGGGAGCCAATCTCGAGGGGGAATTCAACAGAAATGTGTAAATTCTCACCACTCTCAGTATTCTTCTTCCCAGAAGGAGCCTAGCATGCCTGTAACCATCCCAAAACATTTCCAGTTGGAACATCCAACAAACTGGCAGTAGAAACTGACACACAGATCTGCCCTCTACAGGGCCCTGAAGTAGGCTGTTTTCACATCACAAACCTTCCCTCTTTTACCCTATCTGGATCATGAATGGCTCCCTGGGATGTCTATCTACTGACATCATCACACAAAAATATAACTTTTTGTTATACAATAGGGGTGAACAGATAACCCATTAGATAAAAACAGGTATTCTCCCTGCAGTGTGACAAGTCCAGTTATCACACTGTGATGACATCATCACAGTGTGATAACTGGAGTAATCTCCAGATAGAAAATGGCTAAAATCAATTCTTAAACCTCATTGGCCGACACAGGCTCTAAGCTGGGCATTTATTTTTCAATAGATGCCCAGCTAAAAATAAGAGCCAGTCCTAGTGCCACTTCACGGAGTAACATTCTCCAGTGCTGCCCAGCCTGCTCTGTAACTGGCTGAAAGCATCCCAGAAAATTTGAAATGCCCACCATGTTTTTTCTCTGGCTTAGCGAGAGCTACAGTTCCTCCCCCACTACTTGCTTCAGTGCTGGCTCTTAATAAAACAACCAAAAAAAAAAATAATGATTTTGCGGTCGGGAGAGTGAAGACATTTCCATACCATATTCTTTAGTATGGCATGGCTCTCCCGACCGCCATCTCGTACTACCACGCTGAACAACAGACTGCACTGCGGCTCCGGCCCCCTTAAAACCTAGCTGATGCAGTCTGAAGCAAGCCGGCAAAGACTCCATGCATCTGGGGAGCCAAATTCAGCAAAGTGCCTCTTCCGCTCTTCACCCCACTTTTGCCTCACACCGCGCATACTGTCCAAGGTATAGCCAGGGCCCCTGGTGTTCAGCGGCAGAATTTTCTGATTTCTGCAGCAGGGCTCCTTGACTTCTGCAGCAGCATTTTCTGATTTCTGCAGCATGATTTATTCATTTCTCTGGCAGAATGCAGTTCTGTCATTGGCTAAATATGATGTGATGTCATTGATGACATCATATGCTGAGCATAGAGGAGGGGCTTCAGGATAAATGAGGTCGGAAAAGAAAGCCTGACACTATGGAAAAACAGTATATTTATATGAAAATTCACCAAAAACAATGAATTCTGCAGCACTATATATATACTGCGGCATGATGCAAATTCTGTGGCAAATTCCGCAACCACAGAACCGCAGAATTCCAGGGGCCTTGGGTATAGCTTACCTCCTCCTGCATGCTGGCATTACTATGCAGGCTGCTCCTCTGTGTTTTTGTTTTTTCAACCGTGCCCATCTTCTTATGGTCACGACTCCCAACGGCAGATTCCTCCCCAACTCTCAAAACGACCATACCGGCTGATTCCTTGTCCGTTCTGCAAATGAGCGGTACTGACGATTCCTTGCTCACTCTCCAAACCAGCAGTACCAGGCTCCACATACTAAATCCTCACATAATATTACTACATGAGCTTGAACGCAATCAACACTTTACATACAACACTACAAGTCCCATAAACCGATGGGGCAGTTCTATACCTCATTCAAGCAAAATTTCATAGATAACATCGCCCTCTAGTGACACACATGCCACAGTACAGGAACTACTTTACAAAAACATAGTTTAATCTTTTTCTAAATATTAATTAAACAATTTAAAAAATGTTTTTTCTATTCTACAAAAAAGTATTACTGATGGGCCATTTTCTAAGTGCAATAATACCCTCCTGGGTGGGCATTATTGGAAAATACCGGACCTTCCAGGGGCTATAACCATTACGCCCCTGGAGCGGACCGGTTTTCCCAATAATGCCCACCCTGTTGGGTATTATTGCCTACTTATCACGCCCCTATTGTATAAAATGGATACATGATGTGCACTTGTGTAATATGGAAAATATTTTCACTCCTGCACAGTGACCTCTGGATACTCCCTTGTGGCTTTGCCACTCGTTAATATCCAGAGGTCACTCTAAAGGAGTGAAAATATTTTCCATATCACACTCATGCCCACCATGTATATTAAGGGGATACAAGACACAAATTATTTCAACAGCTGAAAAATATATTAAACAGAAAAAGATGCCATTTTATATAAATGGCAGTAAGTTTATTTCTGAGGGAATCTTAATGTCCTTTTACTAAGACCGACTCCAGCTAGTCACATAAAAGCGTGGGAGTAATGGCTGGCCTGTCCCTATGAAGTCCCAGTGGTGAGGAAGCCGGAGAGAGCCACCAGCAGCAGACAAAAGAAAAAGAGGGTGTTTTGCTTTAAGTACATTAAAACCATGAACTGGCATCCCAGTGTTCGTATAGCTTACCTATACATACATTTTCTCATTTGACATATCTTTACTTGAATGTTTAAGTAAACTCCTTTTGTAGCTCAAAAAGCGGAGTATGAAGTCTGAAACAGAAACAGAGCAGTAGCTGATGAAAGAGAGCAAGAGAGACAGGGTTAAACAAAGAGAGAGAAATCTCCAGCTCACAGCACGCAGCTGAGTCAGTGTTCACCCATTTCTATTTGAACAGTTGGGGCCTGATATTCAGAAAAGTGCAAAGTGGAGCACAAAGGTTTGTGCTGCACTTTGAAGTAGCCCAGGGGTCTGAGGACGCTATATGCAGTCAGATAGCGCACCAACACTATCCAACTGAATATAGGGCCATGTCGGTGCAGCGTTAAGTCAAGTAGCACTGCCCAGGCATCGGCTCTTCAAACGGGCCTTAAGAGTGGATAGCGCTAGAGTGCTATCTGCAGTTTTCAAAGGTGCTAAGGGGCCATTTGCATGCAAATTATGGGCCCATCTGCATGGATAGCGGAGGCAGGTTAACGTGGCACCACCCCACCTTTCCCAGTCTAAGACATATGTAGATATCCTTGGTGCTGGTGGTCCCCCCCCACTGATCACCAGCCCATTGGAAGAATGTAAAAGTCTCTGGTGCTAGTGGTGCCCCCTTCCTCCATTTGCCAGCCTGTAGTTAGAAAACACTTTCCCTGGTGCTAATAGTCCCCCCTCCCTCCAATCGCCAGCTCGTAGTTAGAAAACACCCTTCCTAGTGCTAGTGGTCCCCCTCATGCACCGATCGCCAATGTGCTCATGGTTACCTCACCTCCAATCACCAATCCGTAGTTAGAAAAGACCCTCCCTGGTGCTAGTGGTCCCCCATCCCTCCAATCACCAGACCATAGTTAAAAACAAAAACCTCCCTGGTGATAGTGGTTCCCCCCATTCCTTCCGATTACCAGCCCGTAGTAAAACTTACAGCCCTTCCTGGTGTCCAGTGGTTTCCTTCCCCCGGGACACCGATCCATGGTACTGCCAGTTGCAGTTCCATATTCCCTGGCATCTAGTGTCCCCACCCCCTCAGTCACCTTACCACTATCCTCTGTGCCATGGGTGTGCATATAGCCAGCAGCGCAGCCCTTCTCACACCTTCTTGGCCAGCCACCATATGTCCAGGCAGGGAGTGCGCATCTTATTTATAGGACAGGATGCGCTTTCTGCTGGGACACGTGGCGGCTGGTCAAGCAGGTGTGAGGAGGGCTGCGCCAGTCACTGTATGCACACCCACAGCACCGATGATACCGATAAAGTGACTGGGGGTGGGTGGGTGTTCAGTGCCACAATGGGGGTGGGCTGCTAGATGCCAGGGATTATGGAATTGCGACCGGCAGTACCATGGATCACTGCCTGGGGGGATCACTGGACACCAGGGAGAGTTGTAAGTTTTACTATGGACTGACTATCGGAGGGAGGAGGGAGGAACCACTAGCACCAGAGAGTTTTTCTAACTACGGACTGGCGATCAGAGGAAGGGGACCATTAGCACGGGGTTCAACTATGGGAGGGTGGGGGACCACTTGCACCGGGAAGTTTAGTTTTTCTTTGCAACTATGGGCTGGCGATCATTGGGGGGGATCACAGACCACGGGGGGTGGGTGTGCTTCCCCAGTGGCCAACTGGATAGTTGGCTGCATTACCTCTGGCAGCCATTAGGGTTGCATGGAGCAAGAGGGGATTTTGTTCAACGGTATTTGCACTGCACAAAAGGACGCACTAATCCCTTTTGTGTAGTGCAAATCTGCTGAATATCAGCTTGCGCTGATATTCCTGTCCCCGTCCCCCCCATTTGCATACCCCCACCCATTGTGGTTTGCACCAGCACTAACCCTGTTTGCCGGCACAACTGATCCTTTTGAATATTGGGTTGCGATGCAAAACCCGGTTTGCACAGGCAAGCACTTCTTAGCGGCTGTGCAAACTTTTGAATATTGGTTTAGCAGAGCAATGGAGAGGTCAGGAGTCTGGACAGGAGGTAAGGTATTTTTCACAGCATTCTTGCCCCTAAAGTAGGGCCCCTAATGCTCTGTGGCAGCATTTTCTGATTTCTGCGGCAGGGCTCCTAGGTTTCTGCGGCAGTATTTTCTGATTTCTGTGGCATGATTTATTCATTTCTGTGACAGAATGCAATCTTTCCATTTGCTAAAATATGATGTGATGTCATTGATGACATCACATGTCAAGCATAGAGGAGGGGCTTTAGGAGAAGCAAAATGAGTATTGGAGCCCAGCACTGTGGAAAAGTGGTATATTTGAATGAAAATTCACCAGAAACCATGAATTCTACGGCATTATAATAATTTTGTGGCATGATGCAAATTCTGCGGAAAATTCCGCAACCGTAGAATTGCAGAATTTCAGGGGCCTTGCCCTAAAGCAATAAGAGCTGTGAAACTTGTTAAAAGTGTAACCCTGAATATTGAAGTGTTCTCCAAACTCCATTCCAGATGAGTCACACTTCCTCCAGTCCTTGCCTTTCACCCTGCAGGAAGCCAGCAGTTTTAAAAGTCAGGGAGTACTGTGAGTTACAGAAGCGCTCCAGTGCACAACACCCATTTAGAACCTCCACAACTCCACAGGCCAAACAAGGCAAAGAAAGAAAAGAAGAAACAAAAATGGAAAGAAAAGAAAAGAAAGGAGAGGATAGCAGAACAGAATAACTAGCAAATATCGAAGTAGAAGACAGAGAGAGACCTTATAATTTAAACAGAGCTTTTGGAGTGAAGCAAACTAGTTTTTTTTCTTCCTTTTCATTTGTCTCAGCAGCTAGTTATCATAAACATAAAAAGCAGGATTTTAGTATTTATGTATGTATGTATTTATTTGTTTATTTTGGTTTCACTAGCCCTTACAAACTTTGTATTGTATGGTACCATATTTCTTAAAGGGGCAGCTGCCATTTTCATACCTTCAAGGGGAAACAATACTATCCCTTAAACTTGGGGGATGAGGGTCACCTCATCACACTGTCAGCAGTGTTCTGTCTGGTACCCTGAATGCACTGGTGGATTGCCTCAGTCGATCTTGTGTGCTCTGCCATGAGTGAGAGCTCTCAGACTCCATCTTGGACGACCTCTTCGAAAAATTGGGTCAACCAGACATAGACCTGTTTATGTCTCCATACAACACAACACTGCCACATTTCTGCTTGCTTGCTTGATCCAGGGCCTGGAGCTTTCTGGTGAGATGCATGGTCCCTCTCCTGGAAAAAGAGGTTTCTCTACGCTTTTGCCCCATTCCCCCAATACAGAGTTCTGATCAAGCTATGTGCCAAGCCGACTACTTTGATGCTGATGGCCCCTAACTAGCCCAGACAAATTTGGTTTTCCTTCGACTCCAGCAACTGGTAGTGGAACCTCCATCCAATTCCCCCTGCAAGCAGGATTTCTGACATGGGAACAGGGTGGTCTGGTGCACCCGGATCTTTGATCCCTGCACCTCCATGGCTGGCTCCTGAGGACTTAGAGCTCTCCTGCTTCAGTGTTTTCTCGGCAGTTGCTGAAACATCTGGTGGCTAGAAAGCCATTTACATGGTACACCTTCTTGCAGAAATGGAAACATTTTACAGTTTGGTGTACTCAGCATGTCCTGGATCCCTTTATGTGTCAGTTCCTAAATTGCTGGACTACCTCTTGTCCCTTAAGGACTCAGGACTGGGGTATTCCTTTATTAAGGTCCACCTGGCCACAGTGTCGGTATTTCATGCCCTCACAGAGAGCAACATGGTAGCCCAGTTGGAGGTTTCCTGTAGGTACTTCTGCACCCTTCTGGTCTGAGAGCCGGTTCCAGTGTGGGACTTTATTTTGTTCCTAGAAGAGACAATAACTGCGCCTTCTTTTGAGCATGCTGCTGCTTGTGAACTGCGCTTCCTCTCTTGGAAGACACCGTTGCTAGTGGCTGTGACATCTGCTTGCACATTTCTGTATTGTAGACCCTGGTTGCAGACCCTCCTTTTATTATTTTTCACAACAATAGGGTTACGTTATGCACTAGTCATCCCTTCCTTTCTAAGGTAGTGTCTAAAAGAACACTAAGTCAGACTATTGGTCTTTGTTTATTTTTTGTCTCCCACAGATGGTGGGGAATGTTACTTACATTACTTACATATGCTAGACATTGGGGTGCTGCTGCTCTGGTACTTGGATCATACAAATGATTGTAGAAAATCTTCACAGCTGATTGTAGCTTTTGCCCTCAGGATGGTGGGCTCCCAGATTTCAAAACAAGGCTTGTCCAAATGGCTGGCCAGTTGTATTATGTTTTGTTACCAGAAGCATGGTAAGTGGCTTTCTGATCCTGTCCGTGCTCACTCTACCTGTGGGGTGGCTACTTCAGTGGCTTGTTTTCCAAAACATGTGTAACCCCTAGATGGCGCTATCCCAAGGGGCTACTACCCCTGCCTGATTTGCCACTAACAGGTTGAGGGGCCTGGATCCAATGGCGGGTGCCTCCACCCAGAGGTCAGGGTTTGCAATAGTTAAACTTACTTGGTCACAGCCCTCTGGGACACTGCAACCCCCCTTTCTTCCCACTAGTGGCCCACACAATATATCAGAATTACCTTCACAGTATACACTTACCCCAGGACTAGTTCCGGCACTGGGACCTCCTGTGAAATAAGATACAGTGCAACAATCACAGTACAGTACTTTAACATAGACAAATACCTCAGGCAGTATAACTTTGCTGAAACAAGCAGCTCTGATTTATTTAGGGGGATATAACAAGGACAGGGGGGGAAATCAGGTTAATTAGCTTATCACTTTACTATCTACCTATGGCTCTGTGCACAGGCCTATCCCTACCAGTTACTGTCCCTGGGTACCCAAGCCCTAGTGGCTAGTCCAAACCGTGGCAGCTGGTAGGGGCCCTTTCACACAATGAAAAGAATAATTAGTTTAAACAGTCAGCAGTACAGTGATTCCATTTGGATTTAATGTGGCAATTCAACAGGGAGCGACCCTGAATTAGTACTCACGACCTCCAAACAAGATAGGGTCCTTCAACGTCAGCAGGGCTACTCTTGAGCTCCAAGAGACTCCTCACACATTTATATGGTAAAAAAAGAAAGTACTATACCAGGCAGGCTGCTTCTCTATCCCGATCGCAATTACTGCACAATACCCGGGAGAACACACAGCAGATTCAGTTCCTGACAGACCCAGTGCATTTCAGCAATTTCTCCAGTCTTCTACAGGGTGAGCCTGGTTTCTACTCTTCAGAGATCCTTTGATTCTTTTCACAGGACGGATTCAGTCCTAACAAGCAGTTACACAAGCTGCAGACCGGAACTCTGGGCCTTACACACGTTTTTTTGACTGAAACTGTGCACTGAAGGAGCACAGGGTTTCTTTCCCCTTCACTGCCAGATCTAAACTGAAACTCCAACAGACAAAATCGGGCACTTCCTTTGAGTTCCTCCCAGTTCTTGACTGGATTGGCTGTCACTCACAATAGACTGCTGCTGTTGGTCCAAAAAGGCGCCGAAGTCTAAACTACATCTCCCAGAGTCACTGCCCATACAATCCTCTTGTGGCTGGCTCAGATTATGAGTCCAAGTTCTGATTCGTCCAAGGCACCATTTTAGAGCTAGCTTACCCACACTGATTGGTCCAGTTCAGCAGTTCAAAACCAGAATGGGAACTAGGAGACACAGTTCTGACTGCAAAGAAAGCAGGTTAGACAAACTGTAATTTCATTATTACTCTAAATGATTTCTGGCAAACAGTTACATCTTTCAGATAGGTTCCCTTTGCACTCCTAGTGACTGCAAAAATGGAGTGAATTGGCAGCAGCTCGAGTGGTACTCAAACAGAAGCACACAGTCCCCCCATACAAACTAATTATGTCTTAAAGAGACAGTACCAGAGGCTCTAAAAACACTCACTGATAAATGGCTTAAATGCCAAACACCATTCAGGCTTGGAGCATTCAAGCAAGCTCCTGGAAGTCTTTTGGGAACCCCCATTTGCAGGGGGGTTACACCCTTCCTGGCCTGGGAAAGCTTGCGTCCGGCGTCAGCAAGTACCCATAAGTTTCAACTGCAACCATATACATTTGCATTAGGCTCGCACATGTAATCATCAGTCAATATATCATTTTACCAAGAACACATTTCTGAAACATTGCAGTCGTCACTCTTTACACAGTATTACATACACATTGTACCATAACTCAAAGTTATTACCTCTTGTACATGAAACCTGAAGAGAGGCCCTTCCCTATCAGTTACCTTGGGGCTGGACGGGCAAGGGCACCATACTTAGAGGGCAACACAAGTAACTTGGAGTTAGCACTGATGCTCAGTTTGGGCAATGAGCTCGGGGACACATACACTCTTTATGGACAACATTGAGAGGCAAGTCCACAGGCTCCCAAGTGAATCATAACTGAGGTGCACCACAGGCTTTACAGCTCACCAGTCTTTCTAGGGGGAACTGTTACAGTCTCTGCACTCTGAGCCTCATTTTCAGCATTGTCCTCACTTGTCAGGAGTCTCCTGGGGGTAGAGAGGCTAGAACTTGGGGCACTTTCAGCTCCAGGAGTTACAGTTTCTGAGTCCACAACATTAGGCTCGCATGGAGAGCTTTCGGACACTGGCAGTGGACTGTCAGGGCACTCAAATACTCTTCTTGTTGGGTGTATCACCAGTCTGCCCCAATCTATCATTTCCTCCCTGAAAGCTCAAACAGTTCAACCATGCACAATGATTCCATTTCATCTGATCTGATGCTTTGCACTTCACTTTCTGGGAGCATTGGCTCCAGGGATGAAGCTGGGGGCTTAGACAGTCCAGAAGGCCCAGCTTTGTCTCCAGTATTGACTGGGGGATTGCCCCGAAACAATTGACTCAGTTCGTAAGAAGGATAGTATTCAAAGTCATTCTCACTTTCTTCTGATATGGACTGACAGTCATGCTCAACTGGGACTTGTGCAGGGGAACACTTTAACTCTGCTTCTGTAGGTGCAGACTTCCTTGATCTTTTCTTAGCAGCAGCTCTAGTCACTGGTCCAGAGGGGGCATCTTCTGGGGGCTCAGACTCAATCAGGATTTGTCCAATGGGCAGTAAATGATTTCTATGCATTGTTTTTACATCTTTTGAATTGTTCTCAGGCCTTACTTTGTACACTGGCAGATCATCTAGTTTGCCCACTACAATGTGAGGGAGATGGTGCCATCTGTCAGCAATCTTGTGTTTGCCATGCAGTCCCAGATTTCTTAGCAATACCGATCTCCCTCCTGGAGTTCCTGTGCTTTCACCTTTTATCATACCGTTCTTTGTTGGCCAGATTTCTTTTGGCAGCCATAGTTTGAGCCAATTGGTACGCATGAGTTAGCTGGGCCTTTAACTTTTGCACATACTGTAAATAGTTGTTAGCTTGAACCCCATCAGGAGAGACCCCAAAACACACATCTACTGGTAGTCGAGCTTCTCTTCCAAACATCAGGCGGTAGGGGAGAACCCAGTGGCATCACTTTTGGTGCAGTTATAAGCATGTACCAGGGTGCTAATTTGTTGGCTCCATCTAGGCTTGTCCTTTGGGTGCAGGGTGCCTAGCATATCTAGCAAAGTCTTGGTTGAACGTTCAGGCTGTGGGTCCCCTGGGGTGGTAAGGAGTGGTTCTGGACTTTCGCACTCCCCACAGAGAAAGCATCTCTTTGATCAGGCGACTCTCAAAGTCTCTCCCTTGATCAGAATGGATTCTTTGTGGAGCCCATAGTGAACAAAAAGTTTTCCACAAGTACTTTGGCCACAGTGGATGCTTTCTGGTCTTTGGTGGGGAAAGCTTGGGCATATCTTGTGAAATGGTCAGTGACCACCAGCACATTACTGATATTTCTTTGATCTGACTCCAAACTTAGAAAATCAATACAGACCAGCTCCATGGGTGCACTGGTGGTGATGTTAACAAGGGGGCAGCCCTCTGGGCAAAGCTTTCCTCTGTAGCTTAGCGACTACAAGTTGAATGTGTTGCTCCACATCAGCCCCATCTTAGGCCAATAGAATCTGGATCTCACCAAGTCAAGTGTTCTGTCTATACCAAGGTGCCCCATGTGGTTGTGCAAGGACCTCAGTACTGAGTCTCGAAAGGCAGTGGGCAGCACTAGTTGTTGTTTGTCTACTTGTCCCCTCTGTCTACTGTTTCTCTGTATAACAGTTTATTGATCAGTTTCAACTTAGGACCTTCTTTTGTATAACAGTGCAGTTCTCAAATCAGTGGAGCGTAATTTGGACACATCTTTTCCTGCATAGAGGGCTTCTAAAGCTGCTTTGATCATGGGATCGCAGGATTGAGCCCGCCGAATACTGTCATTGTCCAGCTGAGGCAGTGCACAAATGTCTATTGCAGAAAAGTGGCAATAAGCAGCAGGTATGCAATTCTCAGAGGGTCCCAAGCAATCCACCATGCAGTCCACTGCGTCCGTGGACATTTGTTCCTCCCTGTCAAACTTCGCAGAGTGCCGAATGTCAGGTTCTGCCAATCGGACCCAATCATTCTGGGGAACAGGCCTCCGGAGAGAGCATCAGCATCTATGTGGTTCAGACCTGCTCGGTATTCAAAGCATAGTCATATGTAGATAATGCAGAAAGCCACCTATGGCCAGTGGCATCCAACTTAGCTGAGGTCTGCACATAGGTCAAAGGATTATTGTCAGTTTTACTAGTATTTTAGCCCCATACAAGTACTCATGGAATTGGTCAACAATAGCCCACTTCAAAGCTAGGAACTCTAACATGTACAGGATAGTTCTTTTCGGATGGGGTCAGGCTTCTACTGGCAAAGGCCACTGGTCTTGGGCCATTCTCGTGCTCTTGTACAACACAGCCCCAACCCTTGCAAGCTAGCATCAGTGTGCAGGACGTAAGGTTTTCTTGGATCGGCATAGGCCAGCACTGGAGCATGGGTAAGTTGATATATGATCTCATGAAAAGCAGTCTCACAATCAGGAGTCAAGTGGGCCCCAAATACTTCACTCGGATGAAAATACACTCTTTCAGTCTTGAGGCGCTGACTTTTGGTATTTTTGTGGGTTGGGGATACCCTTGAGTAAGGTTAAGTAAAGGCGGATCACTCTTGAATAGTCCTTGATGAAGCGTGATAACCACAGAATCCCAGGAATCTTTGCAGTTCTTTTAGATTTTGGGCTGTGGCCAGGTGGTCAAGGCCTCAACTTTACTCGGTCGGTCTCTATTCCTCGGTGGATACTATGTGTCCACATACTTTACTGATGTTTGAAGAATTGACACTTATCAATGGACAGTTTAAGGCCAAAGTCCTCCAGTCGGTCCAATACCTTAAATAATCTGCTCTCATGTTCCTCCAGTGAGCTGCCAAACACAATAACATCATCTAGGTATACCAGGCACTCTAGTAAGTTCATGTCCCCCACTGCGCGCTCCATCAATCGTTGAAAAGTGGCTGGGGCACCTGAAATCCCTTGAGGCATCCTCATGAATTCATAGAAGCCAAGCGGACAGATAAAGGCTGTCTTCTCACGGTCCTCTGGGGCCATCGGGATCTGGTAGTACCCACTGCGGAGATCCAACACAGAGAACCACTTGCTCCCGTTTAGGCAGTCCAAAGCATCCTGAATGCTGGGCATTGTGTACTGATCAGGGATAGTCCACCGGTTTAAGATGCGATAATCCACACACATCCTTACTGTCCCATTCTTTTTCCTCACTACCACAATGGGGAAGCATAAGGGCTTCTGGATTCTTGTATTACACCAGCAGCTAACATCTCTTGCTGATGCAGTCTCACATCATCTATGTCAGCAGGTGCCAGGCGTCGAGACCTCTCACGAAATGGTCTTTCGTCATGCAGCGGATATTGTGCTCAGCTCCTTGACGCATCCGACATCCCATTCCTTTAAAGAAAACACCTGGCTCTCTGGGCAAGCTTCTCACTGATCCTCACTTTCCATTCAGCTGGCAACGAGCTCCAAATCAAACAAGTCAGGCGTTACTCTGTCATTCTTCCTCGAACTCTTGCTGCTGGGTAGCACTGCAGTGTCTGCACAATGCACATTAGCCAGGATGCAACCTCTATTTACTAGAATGTCTCTTTCAGACACATTATGAACTTGGACCATTACCCTTCTGGCATAACGCATGGGCTCTAGTGGGCAAAATACTAGGCTTGACCAGCAGTCCCTCTGGCAATTTTCCATCGCCTGGTGCATCCAACATTAATATTTTATTCTTAACATCCTTTCTGATACGGACCTCTCCTGTAAGGTACACTGGGCATTTAGCGCCAGGATCAGAGACTCAGGATCCTTCTTCCATACAATTCCGACCGGTTCCTCTGGTTCTATTTTTTCAGCATCTCTCTGTGCCTCATAGGCCTTCTTAATTAAAGCTGGAACTCTTAAAGCTCTACTAGTTTTTGACCCCTGTTTTTCATAACACAACTGTGCCAGCCTTCCGAACATATGAGCATTTGTTCCAATCAACAAAGGGACACCATCATACAGTCCAGTGGGGGGACACACTAAGGCTAGGGTCTCTACTTGTTCGGCCACTCCAGCCACGGAGGTGGGGAAAGACAGCCAAATTCGGATATACCCGGAATAGGGGTAGGCCTTCTCACTTAACCCCCATACATGCAGTCCTTCTAATGGTTGTAAAGTACGTCCTGACAAATGCTTCTGATACCAATCCTGGAACATAATTGTCACTTTGGAGCCACTGTCTAATACAGCTCTTGTAGACACTCCATTCACCTTTACAGTGGTCTCCATGGAAGGACCCACTATTCTGGACCAGTCTGGAGAGGCGGTAGTGGGGGCCTGGGCAACTGACCTTGCCACAAAAGGACGTGAGTTAGCATTTTTGGTGCCCTCACTGGGATCATTTCGTGCACCTCTTAACCATTGATTTGTTCTCCGAAGCTCTCCTTGTAGCCTATATGCAACTTTGTCAGTGTCTTTTGTGGACCGGCATTCCCTTTTCATGTGCCCATCCTTCCCACAATTATAGCAAAACATACTTTCTGGAGTTTGAGCTGGCCGAGGCGCCACACTGGGAGCCAGGGCGGGGGTATTACTAACTGGAAACCTTGGTGCCATCTCTGTCTGCGGCGTGATAAGCATTTGGAGACATCTCGTCAGTTTCTCCACTTCCATGGTCAAGGAATTGAGTTTGGAGCTGTTATCAGCAGGAGATACATGGGTGGGTACCCCACCCCATAGCAGATGCAGTCGGATATAGGTCAGGGCCCGTACTTGCAGGCGTGGCCTTCATAAAGGACTGTTTTGAATTCCCTGATCTCTCTCAACAGTTCGCCCCATTGTGCATATCTTTCCTCCAGAGCACTCATTTACTGCCAACCTCTGCCCTGAACTTCACTTGATGGGTCACCCTCAGTCACTGGGTCGAGCAGTGAGCTATTGGTGCAGGGTCCCTCCCGAGGTCACCTTTCTCAACTCCCTAATTTCTCTCATTAACTCATCATAGGAGGGTGGGGATTCCAGTCGATCTGCCAGGCATAACTGAAGCAACAGCAGTTCTGAGAAGGGGCAGACTTAAGGATCCTGTCCAGCCTGGTTCGGTCCAGTTCAATCACTGGCAAACTACCTTTTCTGAGGCATTCTTGCAACAATTTTTCCAGCCGAGATACATACACAGACGACAACTCCCCTTGGTACTGTTGTGCATCTCTTACTCTCCACCATAGGTCCTCATCAGAATCTAGGCTCCCATACACATTCTCCAAGGCCTCAAGATAGGCCTGTGCAGTCACTTCAGGGTTACTGGCTCGTTTAGCACGAATGGTAGCCAGGGCAGGACCTCGGAGGCTCTCACTAACCCTCTTTGCCTTCGGCTTCCGAGCATTGCCATTCTAGCACTTGGGGGCAACATAGTCTATCCAGGTCTCCCAGTCATCCTCCCTGGGGGGTGGGGAGGGTGCCAGAGAGATCCTCAACCTTGGTAAGAGTCGTGACTAATGGCAGGTGCAGAAATAGGAGTCTGCATTGGTTCAGCCACCATTACGGGTACTGGAGCGGGAGAGGGTGTTGGGGAGAACACCCCAAGTGGCAAGAATAGTTTCTTCAAGTCCTCCACAGTTTTCCCTTCCCCCAGCAACCATTTAGCAAATTTCTCCTCAAAAGTTTCAGACAGTGGTGGGGGCTCATTCCCCACCGGGTCTTTACTGTACTTAGTTATCACTCTCCAGGCAGTGAGGGCTCTCTCTGGGGTAATGGTCTGTGGCACTTTGGAGCTATCTATGGGATCTTTAAACTCTACTAGGGCCAGGAAAGTGTGGGTGAGCAGATTAGCATGCCGACCCACCACCACAGGGTTTTGTAAACCTTCCACCTTGGAAAGTACTCCCTGTACAGTGTCCGTATTGATACCCAGGGGGATGTCCAGGATAAGCATAGCATTGTGGGGGTCAATCTCCTCCCCAGTACACCACTCCACCAGCCGGTGCACAGCCACTTCTGTCGGGGTACCCATTTTTTTCTTAACAGTGGTTCGTAAATATGGCCACTAGAGGACACACAATCCCAGCGGTGAGCCTCCAAGATGTAACCCCTAGATGGCGCTATCCCAGGGCTACTACCCCTGCCTGATTTGCCACTAACAGGTTGAGGGCCTTGATCCAATGGCGGTGCCTCCACCCAGAGGTCAGGGTTTGCAATAGTTAAACTTACTTGGTCACAGCCCTCTGGGACACTGCAACCCCTTTCTTCCCACTAGTGGCCCACACAATATATCAGAATTACCTTCACAGTATACACTTACCCCCAGGACTAGTTCCGCACTGGGACCTCCTGTGAAATAAGATACAGTGCAACAATCACAGTACAGTACTTTAACATAGACAAATACCTCAGGCAGTATAACTTTGCTGAAACAAGCAGCTCTGATTTATTTAGGGGATATAACAAGGACAGGGGAAATCAGGTTAATTAGCTTATCACTTTACTATCTACCTATGGCTCTGTGCACAGGCCTATCCCTACCAGTTACTGTCCCTGGGTACCCAAGCCCTAGTGGCTAGTCCAAACCGTGGCAGCTGGTAGGGCCCTTCACACAGTGAAAAGAAAATTAGTTTAAACAGTCAGCAGTACAGTGATTCCATTTGGATTTAATGTGGCAATTCAACAGGAGGCGACCCTGAATTAGTACTCACGACCTCCAAACAAGATAGGGTCCTTCAATCCAGCAGGGCTACTCTTGAGCTCCAAGAGACTCCTCACACATTTATATGGTAAAAAAGAAAGTACTATACCAGGCAGGCTGCTTCTCTATCCCGATCGCAATTACTGCACAACACCGGGAGAACACACAGCAGATTCAGTTCCTGACAGACCCAGTGCAATTCAGCAATTTCTCCAGTCTTCTACAGGGTGAGCCTGGTTTCTACTCTTCAGAGATCCTTTGATTCTTTTCACAGGACGGATTCAGTCCTAACAAGCAGTTACACAAGTTGCAGACGGAACTCTGGGCCTTACACGTTTTTGACTGAAACTGTGCACTGAAGGAGCACAGGGTTTCTTTCCCTTCACTGCCAGATCTAAACTGAAACTCCAACAGACAAAACCGGCACTTCCTTTGAGTTCCTCCCAGTTCTTGACTGGATTGGCTGTCACTCACAATAGACTGCTGCTGTTGGTCCAAAAGGCGCTGGCGTCTAAACTACATCTCCCAGAGTCACTGCCCATACAATCCTCTTGTGGCTGGCTCAGATTATGAGTCCAAGTTCTGATTCGTCCAAGGCACCATTTTAGAGGTAGCTTACCCCACACTGATTGGTCCAGTTCAGCAGTTCAAAACCAGAATGGGAACTAGGAGACACAGTTCTGACTGCAAAAGCAGGTTAGACAAACCGTAATTTCATTATTACTCTAAATGATTTCTGGCAAACAGTTACATCTTTCAGATAGGTTCCATTTGCACTCCTAGTGACTGCAAAATGGAGTGAATTGGCAGCAGCTCAGTGGTACTCAAAAGAGAAGCACACAGTCCCCCATACAAACTAATTATGTCTTAAAGAGACAGTACCAGAGGCTCTAAAAACACTCACTGATAAATGGCTTAAATGCCAAACACCATTCAGGCTTGGAGCATTCAAGCAAGCTCCTGGAAGTCTTTTGGGAACCCCCATTTGCAGGGGGTTACATGTACATCACTGATATATGTGCTGCTGCCACTTGGAATACATATGAAAATGCCTGCAGATTAGGCCTTGGGGTCTATCACGTCTGCTTGAGATGCAGCTCACAGCTTGATAACTGCTTGCTGCCCCCACTTCCCTCTCCCTTCCATCCCTCCCCTGAATTCCATTCTGAATTCCCATGGTTTTTACCCTCCCTACCTGTACCCTGTCCATGTATCTATCCTATCCCTTCTTAAAACCTCCCACTGATTCCCTTGATACCAACTCCTCAGGTAACGTGTTCCAGGGCTATTCATATAACGTTGTACTGTTCATATATTTACTAAACACTACATTCTGGACATCATCTCTCATAAACATGCTGGCTTTGGCCTCCGTGTTCTGCAAGGCTTCCTTACACAGGATCATTAAGTCCTGCTGTCCTCCCTCTATACTTTGTACTGCTTGGGAATGTGGCTCAATGGTGGGAGATATCCTCGAAGAAGATAGAATAGTTTCCTGCTGTAACAGTAGATTTTCAAGAGAATCTCCTTCATTGAGCCACAGCTCTCCCTCTCGCCTTCCCTTCTGTTTGGGTGATGGGTGACAGTACTGCCTGCTCTCTCAAGCTGCTTCTTCTGTGCTGCCTCATACAGCATCTATACTCAGGTTTCCTCTACTGTGTGCCTTGTTTGGTCCTTGTCTCTTTGGTCCCTGCTGGTCTGATGATCCACCGAACTTGTCTCCAGCAGGGAACTGAGGCATGCTGGGGATGTCCACATTATACAGGCACCAATGAGGTGTGTCAACATGGGCTGCCCCAGACAGCAAAAATTTCCAGGTGGTCCTGATGCCAACGGCTTACAGTTCCATAACATGACTCAATGGAGGAGAGTCTCTCAAAGATCTATTGTTACAGTAGGTAACTATTCTTTACTAGACTGGGGATTGCCATCCTGAGGTTGGGAGGTAAGTATTGCATCTGGGGTATTACCTGAGGTAAGAAACATAGAATCTGACAGCAGATAAGGACCGCTTGGCCCACCTAGTCTGCCCATTTCCCTACCTAACGGATAAGCTGCAGATCCTAGTTAACCAACAGCCTACTTCCTCCTACCCCCCACTAGAATTGCCTTATGTCTGTCCCATGCATTCTTGAATTCCCCCACTGTTTTTGACTCTACGACCTCCTCAGGAAGGCTGTTCCATTTATCCACAACCCTTTCTGTGAAGAAATACTTCCTCACATTACCTCTGAGCCGTCCCCCCTCTATCTTCAAATTGTGCCCCCTTGTTTTTGCACATCTCTTTTTCTGAAAGATGCTACCCTCTTGGACTTTATTGATTCCCTTAAGGTATTTGAAAGTTTCTATCATGTCACCCCTCTCCCTCCTTTCCTTGAGGCTATACATCTTTAGTTCCTTTAGTCTTTCTTCATATGTCTTCTGATGCAGACCCTGCATCATTTTGGTTGCCCTCCTCTGGACAGCGTCCACCCTGTCTGCGTCTTTGCAGAGATGGGATTTCCAGAACTGTACACAGTACTCTAGATGTGGTCTTACCAACTGTGTGTACAGAGAGAAAGAAATATAGTAAAAGAGGGTGCATCGCTGAGGATTGTTTTACTGTGAGTCTGAGGTAATTACTGCATTTGGGTGTAGTATCCTGAAGTTGTAAGAGGGAACAAGGTACAGCAAATAAATTAAAAAAAATAATAATTTTAAGGGGTGAGAGGGTTAAGACTAGAAAAGGTGGTGGCTATGCTGGGAGTGGTGCAATGCAGTGGCTTCAGGGCGGCAGTCTTCAAGCAGACCTTCTAGAGACTGCGGTGCTGCCCCATCTGCATGCATCTCTCTGGGCTGAGGGAGGAGGTATCCAAACTCAAGGCCGAAGTGGCTTGGGTTAGTCCACCTAGTCCACCTCCGCTACCTCAAAGGGTGCCAAGAAGGAGGAGTGGCTTGACAGTAGTAGGCTCGTGGAGGGTTAGTGTGGTGGAGCGTAGGCACATCCCATACCACCACATAACTTCTACACTGCACTGGCAGGGCGGGATTGTCCCACAGAGGCACCCGAGGTAGTGACCGGGACGAATGTGGAGATCCTCCATGGTGGAAACTCAAAGGGGGGTAACAGAGGACCCCAGAGGAGGAGGAGGAAGCAAATCCTGGTGGGGACTCAATCTTGAGGGGGATTCAGTTGGGGACAGGGAGGGAGGAGGAGGAGAGGGAGGTAAGGTGCCTTCCAGGTGCCATGGCTAAAAGGGATGGAAAGAGTATCCTGGGAATCGCTGGGGAAGTAGGGAGGGAGGAAGAGCTGGATGTCATTGTCTATTTGGGGACAAATGACTTGGCTAGGGAAAAGCCAGAAGCAGTGCAGAAGGAGTTCAGGAGATTGGGGAGGGGTTTTCGGCAAGTAGCACAATACATTACATTCTCGGACATGCTACCAGTCCAAGACAAGGAGGATGACAGGAATCTTGACACAAGGAACTAAAGCATGGTTGAAGAAATGGTGCGAAGAAGAGGGATTCAGATTCATTGGGGACTAGAGCTCCACCTGGAGTGATAGAGGTCTATACAGAGATGACAGCCTGCATCCATCCAGGAGGCGAACTATGATCCTTAGTGAACAGTTTAATTGCTACATTGGGAAGCATTTAAACTAGTTGGAGGTGCACGCTAAGGCAGAAAGACATGGACCATCCACCCCCACATGCAGACAGGATCAGCAGAGGGAATCCCAAGGGAGAGAAATCACAAAAAGAACAAATAGGAAGCCGGCCCGTTGGCGCAGCGGTGGGATTTCCGCTGCGGACGCCGGCGACCCGGTTCGAGAGCGGATCCGGTTGTCGGAGGGCGGAGGGAGTAGGGATTGAGCGTCGCCTGATGGACGGCTCTCCTACTCCGGGAGGGCGGGTGGTAAGCCCTCGCGTTGCGGGAGACCTCCTGGTGGAGACCGGGGGTTCTATGCAAGCCGGCGCCGAGCATGGGGGATGGAGGCGGGCGGACGCTGGCGCCATTGCACGCCCCGCCTCTAGGGAGAAAAACTGGAGAAAAAAGATGGAGGACAGGACGCCGATTGATGAGCCCTCCCGGAGAGCCTCAGATAGCGCCGCCGCTGCAGGACCCGACTAGATACAGTTCACGGGCCACGGTGTCGGTGGCCCTCGCCCGGCCGGGGGTGACCGAGGGTCCTCAGCAGCAATGGGCGACGGGGCGAGGTCTCCGGGGCCGTGGACCAGGGTGGACGGCTTCGTGGTCCCATGGTGAAGAAGAAAGAAAAAAAAAAAAGAACAAATAGAAGTAAGAATCCAGGGAGGAGAGGAAAGGAGAGAGGGGAAAGAAAATAGGGGAGGGCAAATGGGCAGGATGGGGAGGGAGGCAGCAAAATCTGGAAAGCCATGTGTACAAATGCTTGAAGTCTGGGCAGCAGGTTTGCAGAACTAGAGGCCACCGTGGCGGCAGCAGACCTGGACATGGTCGCAGTTACAGAGACCTGATACAGTGATAAGCAGGACTGGGATGTAGCCATACCAGGGTATGCTCTATTCAGAAGGGACAGGGTAGGTAAAAAGGGAGGAGTGGTGGCTCTTTATGTGAGGGAGAACTTAAAAGCCACGGGAATACAATGAAAGTGAGGAGAAGCAGAGGCACTGTGGATTACCCTAGAAACAAGGAAGGGGGCTGCTATTTGAAGAGGGGTGATCTCAAGACCTTTAACTCAGGGGGAGGAAGCAGATAAGGAGATGAAGGAGGAAATCCAAGGGATGGCTTAAAGGGGGAGGTATTGCTGGTAGGTGACTTCAGTATGCCAGATGTGGATTGGAGCATCCCAGTTGCAGCTACAGAAGAAGTAGAAGTAGGAAAATCCTAGACTCGCTGCAGGAGGCATTCCTCGGGCAACTAGTTGGAGAACTCACTTTGGGAGTGGGGATACTGGGCCTGGTGCTTTCGAACAGGGACAGTATAGTTGATGTCACGGTGGGGAGTCACTTGGGGACGAGTGATCATTGTATGGTATGGTTCAATATAAGAAATGGGCCGGAAATGAACAACATGAAAACGAGGGTCATGGACTTCAGGATGGCTGAGTTCAAGAAAATGGGAGAGTGCCTCTGGGAAGCACTAGCAGGAATAGGGAAAATGGAGGGGGTAGAGGAGCAGTGGGCAGCAATAAGGAAGGCCATAAAGAAGGCAACAAACCTCTGTGTCAGGTAGATTACAAAGAGCAAGATAAAAAATAAACCGCTATGGTTCTCCAAAGAAGTATCAGGGAAAGTAGGGGCAAAGAAGCTAGCATTGAGAAGGTACAAGGCAACACAGAGGAAAGAGGATGGGGAGGGTTATCAGGAGAAACAAAGGGAGGCAGCAAAAGCAGTTAGGAGCACCAAGGCACAAACACAGAACATTGCCAAGTCAGTAAAAAAGGGGGACAAGACATTCTTTAGATATATAAGCAAAAAGAGGAAGAACAGGGATATTAAGGCTAAAAGGGGAAGGAGGGGAATGTGAGGAAAAGGAAGTACTTTTTGTTCAGTATTTACGAAGGAGGGGGTAGGTGACGGACCACAGATAGGAGAAAAGCTCATAAATGTAAGGGAGGTAGACATTAGCCCTTTCATGGAGGAGAGGCTCCTCAAGGAACTAAAGCAACTAAAGGTTGATAAGGCAACTGGGCTGGACGGGGTTCACCCCAGGATACTTAGGGAACTAAGGAAGGAGCTCACTGCATCACTGACTGCTCTGTTTAACCTGCTTTTGGATAAGGGGGTAGTTCTGGGGGAGTAGAGGTCAGTGGATGTGGTCCCGCTTCACAAGAGTGGGAATAGGGAGGAGGCAGGAAACTGTAGACCTGTAAGCCTGACTTCAGCGGTGGGCAAAGTTATGGAAACACTAATAAAAGAAAAGGCTGGGGAATACCTTGCAACAAATGGATTGCAGGATCTAAGGCAGCATGGATTCACAGGGGGGAGATCATGCCAGACAAATCTGATTGATTTCTTTGACTGGGTGACCAGGGAAGTGGATTAGGGAGTGGTGGTGGATGTGAAAATACAAAATCACACATGCCCACACAATGCAAAGCATCATGGGCTGCATATGCAAATCACCACAGAATGATGTGCTGGTTCAACTTTAAGCAGAATTGCATGGTGCCGAAAGGCCTCTCTCACACAGTTTGCAAAGGGTGCTAACAGATGACATAGACACGTGTTTCGTCCTACCAGGACCCATCAGTATGCCTTGTCTGTTTGACACTCCAGTGGAATGAACCAGCTACCCTAAGACAGTCTGTCTGGGTTATGTCGTGGTGAACCCATTAAAATAAAAAACTGTTTAAAAGACAAAGAACCTCTGTGCGCAAACACTGAGGCAAGGGTTACCCCAAAGGGCATTTGGCTGGGAAGCCAAGTTTCAAGAAAATACAAAATCACATATCAGTAAAGCCTTCAACACTGTTCCACACAGATGACTGGTAAACAAGCTGGGCAGCTTGGGAGTGGGTCCAAAGGTTGTTAAATGGGTACAATGTTGGCTGAGTAACAGAAGCCAGAGGGTGGTGGTAAATGGGGTTCACTTGGAGGAAGGCATAGTAACCAGCAGTGTCACAGGGGTCAGTTCTGGGACTGGTCCTCTTCAGTTTCTTCATTAGCAACATTGCAGAAAGGCTGGAGGGGAAGGTATGTCTGTTCACAGATGACACAAAAATCTGCAACAGAGTGGACACACCTGGGGGGGGGAGGATAGAAAACATGAGGGAGGACCTGAAAAAGCTGGAAGAATGGTCAAGGGTATGGCAACTAGCCTTCAATGCCAAAAAGTGCAAAATTATGCACTTTGGGCACAGGAACCGAGGGGCAACGTACCATTTGGGGGGGAGGAGGTGACAACAACAAAGCAGGAAATGGACCTGGGGGTCATCATATCTGATGACCTGAAGGTAGAGAAGCAGTGTGAGAAAGCAGTAGGAAAGGCTAACAGAATGTTAGAATGCATAGGGAGGGGGATGATCAGCAGAAAGAGAGAGGTGGTGTTACCCCTGTATAGATTGATGGTGAGGCCACACCTGGAGTACTGTGTCCAGTTCTGGAGGCCCTATCTCAGGAAGGACATAGATTGGGTGGAGGCAGTACAGAGGAGGGCAACCAAAATGGCGCATGGCCTGCATCAGAAGTCCTACGAGGAAAGACTCAAGGAATTAAATATGTACTCTCTAGAGGATAGAAAGGAAAGGGGAGACATGATAGAAACATTGAAGTACCTTAAGGGTATTAAAAAGATTCAGGAAGGTAGCATTTTAAGTACAAAGAGATGCTCAAGGACAAGGGGGTCATGATTTGAAGTTGGAAAGGGGGAGGCTCAGAGGGGATGTAAGGAAGTACTTCTTCACAGAAAGGGTGGTGGATGTCTGAAACAGACTCCCAGCAGAGGTGGTGGTTACCAAAACAGTAGCAGGATTCAAGCATGCATATGGTAGACATAGGGGAACCTTATTAACAGGGCTGGGGTAAGGCTGGCGATAGAGTTGATTCTGCGGTAATGCAGTAGGTAGGGAATTTTAAGGCAGACTAGATGGGCCAAGGGGTCCTTTTCTGCTGGCAAATTCTATGTTTCTATGACTTCTTTGGCACTTAACTCTTAGCATCCTCCCTGTGGTGGGGCCCTTTAGGCTTGGAGAGAAGAGCAGTATAGTGCAGTGGTCTAAGGCTCTGAGCTGCAAATCTGGTGATATCCAGCAGACCAGACCTGGTTTTGAATCCCACAGCTTCCACTTGCATACTGTGTGACCCTGAGCAAGTCACTTAACCTCCTTGTGCTCCCAGGTCGCTCCTGTAAAAAAGCTTTCAGCTTAGTGTGCTATACCTGGTTAAATAACTAAATAAAAAAAAAAAGAGCTCCCCAGGTTGTGTCTCTTTACTGAGAGACTCCCTTGCTGGGTGGATAGTTGTCGTAGTTTGGTCCGAGAATGCCTTGCCTCATCCAGCACCCTTCTAGGGATTTTCCACCATGTTTCTCCCATCTCCCATTTTTATGTTCCGCGTCTTAGCCCCTGGGAATAAGGTGCTATATAAATAAAAAATGATTAATTGCTTAATCTCTTTGGATGCCGGCATGTTAGAGACTCCAAGCTTGTGAACACTGAGTGTGCCAACATAGAGTCTGACTGATGTCTTCTCTCCCATACTTCCACTGGAGGGCCACACATAGTCACCCAGGTGGCATTTGCAGCAGAGGCAGTGACCTTCATCCTTGAAGGAGGAGAGTATCCCTTAGGATGCTCAATTCTACCTCCTTCCAGCAGCAGTTCCAGTGACCTAAGCACACTCCCGAACCAGGGTCGCAAGCGGCGCTCTTGCACCAATGAGCCAGCATTCAAAAGACAACTTTAATTCTAATAAAGGAAATAAATGTATACATTTCTGTGTGAAAAATCAGATTTTTAAACATGAAACTAGAGTGAATCTGGGCTAAAGCAGGAGCCTGGATGTGAAAGGTGTGTGTGCGTGCACGTGCTTGTGTATACAGTATGTGCGTGTGTTTGTAAGTTTTCAATATTGCTATACCAGGAGCATGATCTCCACCATAAGTTTCTTGCCTTGTTATAGCTCTGAGGTATCGCTTTCAAAAACCTTATCTGCTTCCTCCCGTGCTCATTCTTCAAATACAATGAGGTAAAATTTTAGTTTATTTTCCTTTCTTCAGCTATTACTTGAACTCTGCTACTGATCCATAATTATCCTACGAAAAATAAAATGCTTTCTAGTGATTAATGAGCTAGTAGTCCATTGTTAAAACTAGACAGATTATTACTGTTTCCACAGTGACTACCTATCCTAGTTTTGTATTGTCATTTTTTTACAGGACATGTAAACTATTAGTTTAAAATCTGAAACTTTTTCGAGGATATCTCCATCTTTCAGAGCCAGTTCAAGTGCTAGAGTTCATAGGAGCAGAGCTGGATGCCCTCTGAGGGAGAAACATAGAAATTGTTGGCAGAAAGGACTGCTAGGCCCATCCAGTCAGCCCATAAGTACTGTACTTGATTACAGCTTTTGACACCCCCCCCGCTTAACCTCTGTGGTTCCCCTATGCCTGTCCCATGCATGTTTAAATTCAACCACAGTGCTCGCTCCCACCACCTCCTGTGGCAGGCCATTCCATGTGTCAACCACCCTCTCCATGAAGAAAAATGTCCTCACATTCTCTCCTAACCTGCCACCTTCCAATTTCATGTCATGCCCCTCCTGTATTGGAAGATTCCCCTACGCACCCTGTTTATGCCTCTGAGGTACTTGATTGTTTCTGCCACGTCCCCTGTCTCCCTCCTGTCCTCCAGTGAGTATATATTCCACTCCATGCAGGGCAAGAAATCAGCAGCAAAGGCAAACAAGATGCTGGGATGCATATCTAGGGGGATCAGTAGTAGGAGAAAGGAGGTTATACTGCCCTTGTACAGGTCACTGGTAAGGCCGCATCTTGAGTATGGAGTTCAGTACTGGTGCCCACACCTGAAAAAGGACATTAACCTGCTGGAGAAGGTCCAGAGGAGGGCTACAAAGATGATAGCGGGTCAGCAGGGTAAGGCATACAAGGAGAGGTTGAGGGCACTGAAAATATACTCCCTGGAAGACAGGGGAGAGAGAGAGGGGACATGATTGGGACCTTCAAGTACTTGAAAGGGATAAATAATGTTGATAAGGAAAGTCTCTTTAAGCTAAGTGACAACCATAACATGAGGGGGAACAGTCTTAAGCTGGAGGGTGGGAGGTTTAGGATGGAGGTCAGGAAGCACTTCTTCACAGAATGGGTGATGGACACTTGGAATGCATTGCCAGAAGAGGTCATCTCGTTAAAGACAGTGGACAGCTTTAAGAGAGGCTGGGATAAACATAGGGGGACGGTAAGGATCATGGGTAGGGAGGATTGGAGGAGTGGGGAGGGAGGGCAGGGACATTAACTCAAGCTGTGGAACCTGCAATACGAGCAGACTTGATAGACCAAATGGCTTTCTTCTGCTGGCTTCTTCATGTGTTCGTATATTGAGGTCCCTTAATCTCTCCTTGTAATTCTTATGGTGCAAGCCCTGTACCATCTTAGTCACCCTTCTCTGGATCACCTCCAGCCTGTTAATGTCCTTTCAAAGGTGCGGCCTCCAGAACTGCACACAGTACTCCATGTGAGGTCTGACCAGGGTTTTGTATAACAGCATCACTACCTCACGCCTTCTGCTGTGATACCCCTTGCTATGCACCCCAGCATGCCACTGGCCATCCCTGCTGCCTTTGTGCTCTGCTTTGACATTTTCAGGTCAACTGAAATAGCAACCCCCAGGTCTCTCGTTTTTGGTGACTGTCAGCAACTCCCCCCTCCCCCAATCCTGTAGCTCTCCCCAGGGTTACTGTGTCCCAGGTGCATAATTTTGCACTTTTTTGAATTAAACCTCAGTCGCCACTCTGCAGTCCATTTCTCAAGCTTCCCCAGGTCCCACCTCATTTTCTACACCCCTTCAGGAGTATCCACCCTGTTGCAGATCTTTGTGTCATCCGCAAACAGGCAGACCTTTCCTTCCAGCTCTTCTGCAATGTCACTGATGAAGACATTGAACAGAACTGGTCCAGGGACTGATCCCTGAGGTACTCCGCTGGTCACCCTCCTCTCCCCAGATTGTACACCATTTACTACCACCCTCTGTCTCCTGTCCGTTAGCCAGTTCCTTACCCAGTTTACCACCTTGTCTCTGGGAGGGTCTTCCTGTCTCAGGACAGAGTGGAAAATCTTATAAATCTTGCAAAGTCCTTCATCCTTGGTCAGCCGAGATCAGCAAGAGACCTCCTCCAGCTCTTAGGCCATATGGCCTCCTCCACAGTTCTGGTGGCACGGGCCAGGTTTCAAATGAGAGACATTCATTACCACCTAGGAGCCCACTGGTCCCAAAAACGAGACCCTCTCTCAAGGCTGGTGCCTGTAACAGAGTCTTTCTTATGAGCACTGGACAGCGGGAAAGAAGAGGACAACCTCAGGGAGGGAGTACCCCTCCTGCAGTTGTAACCCACAGTTGTTCTGACAACAGATGCCTCTCTTCTAGGCTGGGAAGTTCACGGTGATCTGACAGTAAGTGGGGTGTGGTCCCCGGGAATTCCAGGAGCACATAAACCTGATGGAGCTTAGGGCAGTTTTCTTGGCTCTACAGTCTTTCACTCCCCAGGTCAAGGGTCAGTCAGTCCAGGTCAGGACGGACACCACCACTACCATGTACTACATCAACAAACAGGGAGGCACAACATCTTCAAAGCTGTTTACAGAAGCAATGAATCACCTGAACCTGAAGATCTGGGTTGTCCACAGTGTTCAGAAGGTGGGGCACACCAGAGAGAGATCTGTTTGCTTCCAGGAAGAACTACCAATTTCCCCTGTTTTATTGCAGACCTCCGGCAGTGAGCTCGATGCCAGTGAATGCCCTGACTGTAGACTGATCAGGGAGGTTTCTGTACGTATGCCTTCCTTCCCTCCCTTCCCTCTCTTGCTGAGGGTGTTATTGAAGCTGAGGAGTCAGTCTACTCCCATGATACTGGTGGCTCCGTATTGGGCCAGAAAAGTCTGGTACTCCCTCCTCTTGGCCCTCTCCATCAAGCGGCCCATCCGCCTCCCACTGAGCCACAATCTGCTGACCATGTCCCAAGTCAGAATCGCCTTTCCGTATCTCAGGTCACTACACCTCAAGGCATGGTTCTTGAAGAGTTAGAGTATTCAGACTTTAACCTCTCTGAGGAAGTCCTAAAAGTTCTCAGGGTCTCCAGGAAGCCAGCTACTAGGAAAACCTATGCTTCTAAATGGAAAAAGCTCTCTCTGTGGTGTGCCCCTAAGCTGCTCATCCCTTTACAGTCAGATCTGTCCATAGTCCTGGACTGCTTGATCCACCTTCAGTCCTTGGGCCTCAGGCCTTCAACCCTTAAAGGGAAACTACACCCTCGTATTATGTAAATTTTATTTATTTCCATGACAACAGACAACTCTTTTTCTGTAACTGTTAGGGTTATATGTGTTTGCATTAGTTTGTTTTCACTGTTCATGGTATCCCCCTGTGACCACCCTGGGGGTCTCCATTTTATGGATGTTGAAATCTCACTATCCATGAAAACTGCATTAGCATATGATAACATGATGTCACATCACCCATTTATGCCACGTATGTCTGTCTATGCTGAAAGAACAAATACCCTGTAAAAATTCTCTGGAAACACATAAACTGAATGCAGTTTGGAGGGAGCAACCCTACATTACAACTCACACAGTTTGCAGAACTAACAGAATGTAAAGATGGTATTTCTCACCTTCATGAAGCTTGATTCTTTGAAGTCTAATTAAGCAGGCAGGTATACTGTGGAGTCTGTGGAGTCTAAAGGGTAATTACACAACATGTTCTCATATGCTAATGTAGCTGTCGGTGACCATGAGATTTCAACAGCCAGCAAAGGGAGACCCCCCAGGATAGTTACAGGGCCCAGCATGAAGTGCGAAAACAGACTAAAGTAATTGCACATATCTCTAACAGCTACATGAAAAGAGTTGTCTGTTGACAAGAAAGCAACATTTACAAGATATGAGGGTGTAGTTTTCCTTTAAAGTGCACCTAGCTGCTATATTCACATATATTTTGGCAGGTAGAGAGATGGTGGCTTCACACCCTGTTTTCAGGAGGTTCTTTAAAGGGCTTCTGCACCTGCATCCCCCAGTTAGGGACCGACTCTCCCCTTTGGATTTGAACCTGTGTGTAGCAAAGCTTATGGACTCCCCTTTCAAGCCCATGGCTACTTATGATTTAAAATAGATCACTTGGAAAACAGAGTTCCTGGTTGCCATAACTTCTGTCAGAAGGGTGTGCGAGTTGCAGACTCTCTGCACAGATCCGAATTACATCATCTTTCACAGGGACAGGGTAGTCCTAAGGACTAACAGAAAATTTCTTCCTAAGGTGGTGTCTGAGTTTCACCTGAACCAGTCCATCCCCCCTTCCAGTGTTCCTTACAGCAAAATCCAGCTGTGGAGAGCAGATGTTAAGATGCCTGGATGTTAAGAGGGCACTTAGTTATTACCTGGACTGTATTAAGGATCTCGGGTCTTCCCACTCTCAGCTGTTCCTCACATATGGCAAAGTGGGCAAAGGTAGGCTAGCTTCTAAGAGAACTATTGCTTGCTGTATATTCTCCTGCATTCAGTTCTGTTACAGCAAAGCTGGCAAATTACCACTGCAAGGCCTCAGGGCATATTCCATGCGTGGCATCTCTGCCTCTGTAGCAGCTGCAAGGGATGTCCCCTTGCTAGAAATCTGTAAAGCAGCTACCTGGGAAACAGTACACACCTTTACAAAACACTGTTGCCTGGATGTACAGTCCAGGAGGGATGCCAGGTTTGTCACTGCTGTCTTGCAGAACCTTTTCCCTAAGTAGGTTCTGCACCCAGCATCCCAAAGTGCTACTTTGTAGTCAGTAACATAAAGCACAGTGAGGGATTCCTGGAATTTGAAGAAAACATTACTTACCATAATAATACTGTTTCTTCCAAGGGATCCCTTACTATGCTTATGTAACCCACTCTTTGGTTGTGTTTACTAAATTCTCCCCTTCTAGCACTGTTTGGCCCATTTTCCATTTTTTTTGCATGTATGGCCTCTGTCCATCAGTGGGGCCTCCGCGAGTCAGAGGTCACTGGCGGGGGCTCTGGCTCTATATATAGGGGTCTTTTGGCACCTTTGGGGGGAGGTTTAGTGGTGGTGGTGTTGCAGGAGCAGGGGCGATTGCCTGCTTCTGCCCAGTTTCGATGGTCAGTGGTGGCAGTGGAGTGTTAGCGGCAGTAGTACGTGGTGGCGGACATTTGTGGAAAGAGCGCTGGTGGGTGGATTTGAACCTTCCGCCCATGAGGCAGCAAGGAGGGAGTGGATGGAGCTGGTATGCCTGGTTACAGGCTGGAGCATAAGGGAGAGTGAAGGACTAATGTGAAGGCCCCAGTTGTGGATTATGGACTCCCTGATCCTGTTTCATCAGCTGGAATGCTTTGCGGTGCTGAAACGTCAGCTCCCACAGCAAGGAGCTGTGCCAGGCTGGATTTTGACCAGCACAGAGAGTGTTTGGTGGGGTTGTCTGCCCCGAGATGTAATTTTGTGAAGTCACCTTTGGGAGAGTGAGTGATCCGGGGAGGTGGACTGCTGTCACAAGTTAAAGGGGGTTCGTGGCCCACAGTGCTTCTGCTGCTACCCAAAACCCATTTTCGGCCACCTGGCCCAGGGATTAAATGTGATGGGGAAGAGGGTCTTCACGACCATGTAGGAACCGCTGTTATGCTTTGCTAAACTCTGTGTGGTCTCCTGGGCCTGGAGTAAATCAATTTTGTAAATACATTTTGGAGGCTGGCCATGCTTTTGATTAAATGGGATCCTCTGTTCCAGAAGATTTTTGGTGTGGACATTCTTTCATTAAAAAAGGTGATGCTGTCGAAACCTCATTAAGTCCCACACAGCCCAGCACCCTAGGAGGCACCCCGGTGGCACAGAAGAACCCAGCAATGCAGCCAGTTAGTAAGATCCGCTTTATAGTTTCAGTATGCAATCCTGATATAACTTATTGTGATGCATTTATGTTATTAAACTTGAGTCATTGTATGTTGAGCCCTAGTTTCCGTTTGGGAACCAGCTAGAGAGCCTGTAGTTCGTGGGGTATCGCTGTGAACTACAGACTATAGATCTGTGCTCATAATTTTAAAATTGGGCTCCTGTGGAGTGCTTGACGCTTATACAGGGCTTTTTTAGCTTGAAATATACATTTTAATGTGCTTGTGGGTTTATTCCTTGAGCGAAGTGCAGTGTGACCCCTAGGTATACTTCCGGGTCCTCAGCTGCTATATTACCCTGGCAGCTCGGCGGAACAGGGCATGCAGTGCAGCCAGCGGAGGCATGCAGCAGCGCACGCGTCGGCCACGTGTTCCTGCGTGTTCAGCGAAATAAATATTTATTTCGTACTAAGCACGAAGTGTCAAGTGCCACGTTGTCTGTAAGTATCAGGCTCTGGGACAGTTGTGATTGTGAGTTGTGATTTAGTATTGCTTACCATCTCAAACGCTGAATGGTGGCCCAATCTAATGATATTACACGTCTATGTGATAGTGAACAATGTGTGGAATGTCACATGTTTAGCATTATGATGAGTGATTATGTTGCAGAAGGGTACATTTGCACTAAATGTGAAGAAAACAAATCACTCAAGGAAGCTGTAGCCCTATTCCATAGCCGGCTCTCAGAGTTAGAAGACGGCCAAAGGCAAATGCAGGCCAGATTTGTGGAGTTAAATCACCCTGTGACTGATAACAGAACAGTGTCACCATTTGATAACATAACATCTGTGTTAGACTCTGAAACAACATGTGATAGACCCTTATCTACCGAAGTCCATCTAGGCAGTACAAGAAAACGATCAAGGGACCCTGACTGTGTTGACAGTTCAGATTTCGAATGGTATGAAGTATAGAGTAAGAGGATCTTTAAAAAGGGTCACGAGGCCACTCATTTTTCCTTACCTATCAGTAACAAATTCCCTATTCTTAGTGAAGTTGAAGACCAAATTTTGGTTCCCATTCCATCTGCGGTGCCTGCTGTAGGTGCACCAGATTGCAGTCATCACAGTAATATTATTGATTCTGTGTTAAATGTAACAAATGCTATGACCTGCTGTCCATCCAATTCAAATATTTTATTGACTCCATCAGTAGTATGTCCAACTGGAGGCTTTATTTTTTATTTATTTATTTATTTTATTTAAACAGCAGTTTGGAAAACCTTTGAGCCATAGGCTCATTTACAAATGTACCTTGTCACAGTAAGACAAACCAAAATACACAGTATAGCATTAGTATAGCATATAGTATTGGTAGACGCTGTCTCTGGAAATACTATAGTGGATAATCCTAATAATATTTTGACCTATTGTCCACCCCCTTCGAGCATTCCATTAATCCCATCAGTAGTAGCTCCAACTGGAGGGTTGTTAGATACTGTCTCTGATAACTTGCCCATTGATATCCCCACACCTTATGTTGATTCTAAAAGGCACGTTTTTGTTATTGGAGACTCTGGTGAAACATCTAGATAGGGCTATTTACGATATCGATAAGGAAAACCGCACATGTTCTAGTTTCAGAGGTGCAAGGATCTCACACATTGCAAGTATGGCCCATAATATTTTATCTAATGGGGGTATTAACCCCCTAGTGATCATTCATGTTGGAACCAATGATTTCCTGTATTCAGAATTATTGGAAATTAAACAAGATTTAGTTGCCCTATCTAATACCCTAGTGGAGATTGACTGTGAGATATCTTTTTCTGAGGTTTTGCCCATCCCCAGAACTTCTATTGAGATAACAATTCCTTACGCATGTTTAATAATTGGTTGCATGGGTGGTGTCTTCACCAAAACTTGAGCTGCCTTACGCATTGGGAAGAATTAATTGGCAGATTTGATCTATATAGTAGGGACGGCTTACACCTGAATCGTAAGGGGAACTCATTATTGGGCCAGCATTTATTAAACTATATTAACAATCATTTAAACTGATTGATTGGGGAGAGAAGTCAATCTCTCTCCCATACCATACTCGAATAGGAAAAAAACATTCATAATAAAAATATTAAACATATTTACTTTAATGCAAGGAGTCTATCTAATAAAATTGATGAATTAAAGATATTGGTAGCTACTGATGATGTGGATGTAGTGTTTATTACAGAAACCTGGGGGGACAATAAATCTTGTTGGGCATTTTCCCTGCCTGGTTACACACTGTTTAACTATATTAGACAGACCAGGAAAGGAGGTGGAGTTGCTATTTTCATTAGGAATTCCTTCCAGGCTATTGAAATCTCTGATCAAATTAGGAGTACTGGCAATGTATCGGAGTCGCTATGGATTAAAGTAATGGTGAATTCTACTCAACACATTATTTTAGATGTGTGCTATTGCCCTCCAAATTCTCCTAATGATTACTTGGACCTAGTCATTAATGAGATTAATTCTGCTTGTGCTTTAGGGGATATTATACTTACTGGTGATTTTAATTTGGGGGATATTAATTGGACTAATTCATCAGCGGTATCGTGCGCAGGAAAAAAGTTGGTTGATATTTGTCAACAATGCAACCTAACTCAGGGGGTAACTCAACCCACCAGGGGTAACAATCTTCTTGATTTAGTCCTATATAGTAATCTGTTATGGTACAACGTCTAACAGTTTTATCTCCGATAGGTAACAGTGATCATTGTTCAATTGGTTTTGCTATTTGTTTAGCCGTATCCATGACTCCAAATAGCACTACAATTTATTAGTATGAGAAAGCAGATATCAATAGTATAAAAGAGGGATTGGATAGTGTGGATTGGTCCTCTGTTTTTGATAATGCTGATACAGAGGATTGTTATCATACCTTACTTAATAAAATTAACACTCTGACAAATAGTCACATACCATTTAGATTTAAAAAAACAACTCCAGTCAGTCAAAACCTAAATGGATGACTAAAGATTTGGCCAAACTTATTAAAAAGAAAAAAAGGTATTATGCAGCATATCTCAAAGCTAAAACACCTAATAATTGGAACTTGTTTTTGTCCACTCAAAAAAGTGTATAAACAGCATCAGAAAAGCTAAAAAGAGGTGGGAGCTCAAACTGGCGGCTAATATTTGTAAAGTTAATAGCAAATCTTTTTTTACTTATATCAGTTCGTTAAAAAAAAACCATTTGCCAATAGGCCCCCTTTTGTTTAATGATAATTTAATTCACGACCCTCTTGAGATGGCCAATATATTTAATGCGGCATTTTGTAATATATTTCATAAGAAATATATGCACACTGTTATAGATGATTCTTTAGCTAATGACATATCCATTTCATCTCCAGACGTGCATACCAAACTGCTTGGCTTAAAAGGGAAAATCAGTGCATCCCCTGACGACGTACCTGGTCACCTTTTATATTTATTGGCCGATAGCTTGGCACTCCCATTAAAACTTTTATTTGAGCAGTGTTTGAATCAGAATTATGTGCCTGATTTATTGAGGACAGCGTATGTAATTCCTATTCACAAGACGTGTCCTAGAAACATTTGGGAAAATTACAAACCCATTAGCTTAACTTCTTCATTGTGTGTAAAGTTCTGGAGAGTTTAATTCATACTATGATTCATACTGTGACAGGACAGGAGCTAGGGAGCAGTTAAGCTCATAAGTGCTCCTATAAATTAATAATAATTTAAGGATGAATGTGATAAAATATATTTATCCAAACGATTTTTGAAAGATATTTTAGAGCTACTAACAATCACTTCTATTGGTAGTTCATTCCAAAGTTTAACAACAAGCAGAGTATAAAAATACTTTCGTGGCAAATGGTTAAAGCGTTACTGCTGTATCTGTAATGGATGACCTCTAAGATTGAATATGTCATCTTTAAAGAAGAGACCCAATATTACTAATAACTGGGGATCATTTACAATATTATACATCAGAATGAGATCACCTTGTGCTTACTTCCATCTTGCATGATACTGATCCCGAACAACATGGTTTTTCGAAAGGTCGAAGCTGCTTGACAAATATGTTGTGTTTCTATGAGGATGTTAGTCTTCATATAGACAATATAATTCCTTATGATGTGGTTTATTTGTATTTTAGTAAGGCATTTGACCTCTTTCCACACTGGGCTTTGCTTAAGAGATTACATCAACTTAATATAAATCCCGTCCTCATCAAATAGATATCAAATTGGTTAAATGGGCAACTTTCATGTCTGGGTTCCATCTCGAGTGGTGTACCTCAGGGTTCTGTCCTGGGTCCCTGTCTTTTTGAATTATTTATAAAGGATATTACTCAAAGTTGCTTCTTTAATACTGTTAAGTACACAGCTGATATTAAGATTGGGGGAACTTGTGCAAATCCCGATCAAATTAAAACAATGCAGAATGATTTAGATAACATCTCCTCCTGGATCTCAAACTTGGGTATGAAATTAAATCACACAAAGTGCAGAATTTTGCATTTTGGGCCCCATAACCCCATGAATGTTTACACCTTAGACAACAAGGCACTAGTCAATTCTGAGCTTGAGAAGGACCTTGGGGTCTTTGTATCTAACAAATTCCTTTTTGATTCCCAGATTAATGCTTTACTCAAGGCAAATGGTATTATTTGGGCTATCAAGAGAAATTTTAAATCAAGGGATAAACAAGTGTTAATGCCATTATTTAGAACTTACGTCCATCTTCACTTGGATTTCTTATCACAGTTCTGGTGCCCTCATGAGAAACAGGACATTTTGAAACTGGAAAGAGTTCAGAGGGGATTTACTGAATTAATAAAAGGATTGAAGGATGTCCCTTATGAACTTAGACTTCATTCACTCAATCTAATGTCATTATTCACCAGAAGGTTACGAGGTGATCTCATTATGATATATGATATTGTAAATGATCCCCAGTTATTAGTAATATTGTGTCTCTCCTTTAAAGACGACATATTCAATCTTAGAGGCCATTCGTTACAGATACAGCAGAAACGCTTTAACCATTTGCCACGAAAATATTTTTATACTCTGCATGTTGTTAAACTTTGGAATGAACTACCAATCGAGATGATTGTTAGTAGCTCTAAAACATCTTTCAAAAATCGTTTGGATAAATATATTTTATCACATTCATTATTAAATTATTATTAATTTATAGGAGCACTTATGAGCTTAACCACTCCCTAGCTCCTGTCCTGTCGTAGTATGAATCGTATTATATCTTAGGAATGTGGCTTACTGCTGTTGTGATCCCCCCTCCCCCTCAGTTACCACTAGGCATACCCCTAAACATGGGGATTGGGGGCTTGCACTTGACATGCCTGCCCTACCTCTCCTTCCAGAACCTGGAAAGGTGTCTCTGAGAATCAGTTTTTGTCTCTGTCTTCAGTGTTTTGCTTGAGCATTACTTTTGCATTGCCTGCAATCAAATTTAACTGTTATTGATGCTTAACTTTAGTCTGCCATAGCGTGTCCTGTGGGACCAATCTTTTTTGGGTTTTCTATTTTTCTTATATTTTTCCTTAGGTTTAGGCTAGCTAGCTTAGTGGTCATTGCTCCCCTGGCTATCAAAATAAATGTGACATTGGAGGGCAGGTTGGAGCATGACCACACAGCAGAAATTTGAATTTCATTCCATCGTTCCCTAATTTACATAAAATTCCACTGTCTGCGGAAGCTCAGACCAGCAGGCTGATTGTACAGCAGTAAGCATAAGTGAGGGATCCCTTGGAAGAAACAACATTACTATGGTAAGTAATTTTTTTTTTATAAATTAGTACTTATTTTGGGATGTATAATGGTTTTACCACAGGTTGTGTGACATATAATTCAATGGTATGGTCTGTTTCCACTGTATGCACATGAAAACTAAAATTTGATCTGAATGTATAAGCGGTATATTGTTACCATAAATCATGAACATTCTGAATATACTGTCCCGATAAAGCTGTAGCTTTAGCAAAATGTTGACCCGCAGTGTGATGTGGTGCTTGAATTACAATTAGAAAAACAATCTAATAAATGAAAATTCCAAGGAAAAATAACTTTGTTTGAAGTTTATATATATTTTTTTTCCAATTTTTTAACCAGGTGAGACACACTAAGCTGAAAGCTTTTTTACAGGTGCAACCTGGGAGCACAGGGAAGTCAAGTGACTTGCTTAGGGTCATACAGTATATGCAAGTGGGGGCTGTGAGATTCAAACCCAGGTCTCCAGATTTGCAGCTCAGAGCCTTAAACCACTGCGCTATACTGCCTTCCAATATAGATTTGATGAGTGGGTCATATGTTCAAACTTGATGGTTCTGTTAGGACAGCAGAACTGGCAAACAAAAGATCAGAGTTTATATAAACCCTAACATGCACAACAGGCTATTGAATTTCCCACTGCTGCCTACTGCTTTGATGTCACCTGCACGGATTCTGGGATTTGTAGTAGCAGAAGATGTCAGCCTAGAACTAAGCAAAATTAATCTGACACAAGCTACAACCTATACTACATTAAACAGTCAGTAAACTGGAAGGTTTTTGCACACAGAGTGCACACTGGGACCAGCCCCACACTTGGGTGTGGAGGCCCCTTATGCTGACTATTCCCCTTTGAGAGGTCTGAAAGTGCACCTGTTTAGAGAAGCATTTGCAGAGTGATGATGGCCTCTGCAGTAAAATACTACCTGATGATGCTACTGCATTTTATTAACTTATTTATAGCTCTGTTGTTTTAAATTGTTGTATTTAACCCATTTGTCCTGTTTGTGTCCGCTATCTGTGGTGTTAGCTGGCCTGAGCCTGCAGGGGAGGGCACCATAAAAATAAAGGTATACCACTGCCTATGGTTGCAGTTGCACAGTTTTGCTGACTTCAGTGCCACAGAGCGAGACAGTTGGGCAAGCCATTGACCTTTCCACCTGGGGTCTGGAGGTAGGTTGGCACCAATCCAGGGTATCTTATGATGCCTACAAGGTGGCCTCTAGACTGGTGGGAGCAACAGTCTGTGTGTGACAGACGTCATGGCTTTGTCTGTCCCGACTGACACCTTGTTAATTCATTATTCCTTTCTCAGTTAGTCTATGGAGATTGTATATATAAGAATTCTACATCAACATTACTAAGTACACTCGATCCCCTTTACCATGGTGCCATCAGGTTCATAACTGGATTACTGTGGAGGACCCACTACTGCAGCTTGTATGCCGCAGTCGGTTGGCCCTCCCTTGCTGTACGGAGGCAATTGCATTGGTACACATTTGTGTGCAGGTTTGTCACAAATACAGTTCCCTCCTATCTTCTGAACCTACTAAATTTTAAAGTAACCAGTAATTATAAACTTAGATCAGCTAACCTGGCAAATTTCTTAATACCAAGGAACTGAACTAAATCTGAGGAATGTACTTTAGCAGTTTCTGTACTACGTACTTGGAATGAAATACAGAAAAAAATGAATATGGCTATTCTTTTGCCAATCTCAAGTTTTAGGACCAGCGTTAATGGACTGATTAGATTGTGTGTGTGTAATAAGTGAAATCTAGTCAATTAGTTATTTTGTTACTTTAATATATTTTATATAAATCTTGTATGTTATGTCATAAATGTTTATAATTTTTTATTATGCCTTTGTCTTTATGTTTTCATCCTTGGATGCAATTGGAAAAGAGAGTATCACTCTCAATTTGCCTTCCAATACATATTGATTGATTAATTGGCCCAGTGCGAGGTGCTTAACTCTCATTTCCAGGGGGTTTATATCTTTTTCCCTAGGGTCAGACAGGAACAGTCTCCTGCTCCCATGCCACAGGAGCCCCTACCTGATCCTGACCAGTCTCAGGTCTTGTCAAACATGTAAGGAGCCCCTGCCCTCAGGTTTTCTCCCCCACACAGAGGGCTGAGGGTACCTCTTTGCCCTCACGGTGAGCCAACTGCTCCCTAAGAAAAGGGAAGCTTGGCACTCTGACCTACAGTACAAGTAGGAATCAGTGGAGAGATTGAGTCTGGGAAGATATGAAGGTTATGTACTTACTGTAACTTTCGATCTTCCAGAATATCTCTTCTATTGATTACCAACCACCCACCCACCATCCCCCACTGTAACAGAACCATGCATCTGGGCAGCTCATTCTGTTACTGGCATACTTATGTTGCTGCTGTATACCCCATCCCAGTTGTCCCATTTCCCTTGAGTGGAGCCTGGTTAAAAAAATGATCCTGGGACCACTGTAGGGCTACTATTCCACAAAAAAAAAAAAAAACTGGGGGTGGGGGCTCCTCTTTCATAGCCCTATACAACCTTCCACCCCCTCCCAAAAAAAGGAGTCCTCTAGTTTTTACCACTCTCCTTTCTCCCTTGTTCTTGCCCAGGGTATATCCCCTTCTGTCTGGGTATATCCCCATTAATTGTTAAATACAATCTGTACCAACTAGGTACTGTCCAAATCTAAACTCCACATAGCAGTAGCTTTGTCTGTGTTGTCTGTGGGGGTGTGCTCAGCACTAGACTTGATTAGCTTGAACTAACCTTGGCAAAGGGTTCATCTCTGTTGCTTGCAGGAGGAGGCAAGTCAGTGTTTTTCTGCTACAGTTTTATTCTGGCTGTGTAAGGCATTTTTATGTTACATATTTGGCATGGTTTTCTCCCTTACGCCATGTCTGGCTGTCATGTATAGTAGTTCCAGTGTCAGCTGGGGAGATGGATACACCTCTATTCCTTATGGCTGAGCTGCCTTGCAGTACCACATGCAACAGTGTTTTCTGTTTTACTTTGTCCCATCCTCGCCGGGGGGGGGGGGGGTGCATAGTCTTAGGAGTCATTTTGCAGTTTTCTGTTGGCACACTTATGCCAGCTCAGTTACAAAGTAGTCTCATCTTTTTGCATGCCCCTTCTGCCAGAGCCACATGTTGACAGGGCTGCTGCCTTAGTCGCAGCACCCTTGTCAGTCGTTTTGCTGTCTGGCTCATGGTAAATTGAGGTTCTGGCTCTATACCCAGAATACCTATTTGTGCTACCTTAGTGTGCCCTTTCTTCCCTGTCTAGAAGTTGGTAATCGGGGTATTATTATGATCTTTTAATTATCCTATATCCTTTTCCCTATCCCTTTGGGCTGGTAACATTTCAAGCCCTCTCTTATTTTTTTCCCAACTTTGTTTTTCCAGGTGAACAGAATCAAGGTTGGTGGGGGAGTCGGCAGTGGTTATTAGCTAGCACATGGCACCATGTGGGGTGTGCAGGCACCGTGCCCAGTAGCTGTTGCCAACCCCCTGGCCAAAGCTTTGCTCCCACGGGTCCTAGTGCCTCCTGCCCAGACCAGTAAGTGGTAATCAGTGGAGAAGATAATCTGGAAGATCAACAGTTACGGTAAATTCGTAGCTTTTATTTCCCTTCACTATCCCCGGGATCCACAGAAACACAGAATTTTTTGGCAGAACAGGACCACTTGGCACACCCAGTTTGCGCTGATGTTCCCTGCCTAATCTGTCTCCACAGACCCTAAGATAGAAACATAAAATTTGTCACAAAAAAGGACTGCTTGGCCTACCCGGTCTGTCCAGATAGTACCTGCCTAGTCTCCGTAGTCCCTAGCTGGTCTCTGAAAACCCTCCCATCTCTCAGCCAATTCCCAAATATCTCCTATGCTTATTCCACACAGACTTGAAGCCCTCTACTGTTTTTGCCTCCATCACTTCCTCTGGCAGTCTATTCCAGTCATCCACCACTCTTTCAGTGAAGTAGTACTTCCTTGCATCCCTCCTAATCTTCCCTCTCCCCGCTTCATCGCATGCCCTCTTGTTCTGGTGCTCTTCCTCCTGCATTCTGTTCCCCTCCACTAGGTACTTGTAGGTCTGTGTCTTATCCCCTCTCGCTGTCCTGTCTTCCAGGGTGCGCACGTTGAGATCGCTTGTCTCTACTCGTAGCTCTTTTAGTGCAACTCCTGTATCATTGTCACTGCCCTTCTCTGAACTGCCTCCACCCTGCCTATGTCCTTTCTGAGGAGGGGCCTCCAGAACTGGACACACTGCTTTAGGTGGGATCTCACCAGCCAGTAATACAAAGGCAACACCGCCTCCCTCCTTCTGCTGGAGATACCCTCTCCCTTTGCATCCCAGCACTCCACTGGCCCTAACCACTGCTTTGACAAAGTGCCCTGCCACTTTGAGTTAATCAGATATGACAACCCAAAGGTCCCTTTCCTGTTTAGGGACTCAGTTTTCAGGTTCCTATGCCCTAGATGCATGATTTTGCACTTTCTGATGTTGAACCCCAACTGGCAAAGTTTTGGTCACTTCTCAAGTTATCAAGATCCCAATGCTCACTTTCTACACATTTCTTATTGTTCACCCTATTACAGATTTTGGTATTGTAACCCCTAGGTGGCACTATCCCAAGGGCTACTACCCCTGCCTGCTTGGCTAGTAGCAGGGTTAAGGGGCCTGAGTTCTGAAACGGTTGCCTCCACCCGGAGGTCAGGGTTGGTACTGGTCAAGCTAACCTGGGCACAGCCCTCCGGAACACTGTAACCCCCACCTCTTTCCTTACTAGTGGCCGGAACAATACACAATAATCACTTTCACAATACCCTTGATACACCACACAAGTACCCATACTGTTTGCACTTACCACCAGGGCTTTCCTCTGGCCTGGCCCTGGGGACCCCCTGTAAAACAAGGTTATACACAGCAAATAACAGCAGTACAGTACTCTTGCACAAACTGGAACCACAGTTAGGGTAAATGCAAAAAAAAGAGTTAGATCTGATTTATTTAAGGGACTTGAACAAGGGAGGGACGTTATTAGGTTAATTTGGTTTAAGGCTATATCAGTTAAACAGTTATGCATGCACTTCAGGATCCATAAACAGTCACGCACTCTGGGTACCCAGATGGAGAATGGTGGGCTAGCCAGGAACATTGCAGCTGGTTGGGGCCCCGTGATGGAAGAAAACAACATGCACAACATACACTATTTGTAATCCGGAGCCGGAGGGCTCAGTTCGTGAAAAGAAAACAACAAGACAATCAGATGACACACTTTTAGATTAGGCTGTTGTTGCAGGGAGCTACCCTGATGATTACTCACGATACCCAAGACTGGACATAGGCTGGACGAAAATTGAGACTGCAGGTGGTTGATCTGGAGTGCCAGGAGAATCAGGGTCCACACGATTAGCCGAGGCGTCATTCCTGTTCTAGCGTGGAGCAGGTGGCTGATCCCCAGGCAGGTCTCTCGTTGATGGCTTTCTCTGTGCAGCGGGTAGTCAAACTGGGCCATCATAGCAAGGTCCAGGCCAATGGAGACAAATTCGGATATAGTCCATTATGGGCTGGGTACGGCTTCCAGCAAGCAGAACACAGTTCACACAGTGGGGAACCAAATCACGACCTACTTTCAATACACAGCACATTTACAGTAAGGAAATTCTACTGTACCAGGCAAACCGCTCTCCGGTCACGATCGCAAAGTTTCTGCACAAACCAAGGATTCAGAAGCAGCTAGAAATCCTGACAGACCAATCACATTTAGCAAAATCTTCAGTCTTCTTCAGGTATGAGCCTGGTAAAAAGGAAAAAATTGCTCACCATAGTAATGTTCTTTCTTCTAATGGAGTCTTGCTGTATTAAGACATAATGTAGTTAGCCCCAGCACTTGAACTGCCCCGGAGAGGAAAGTGATAACTCTATGCAGAAGCATAGAACATTGAGCTCGAGCTCGGCTTTCAAACCTCTGTCTGTGGTACTTCTCAGTGTAACCGTCGGATTCTTACGAGCACACTAACTAACATACTATAGAATGGAAATTGTTCAACATATAGCCAAAGGGCAAAAAATTCTTTTTGGGCCCAAAAGACTTAAGTCGAGAACCCAAGAAGGAAAGGTAGTGACAATATTTAAGTATAAAACACCAGAAAAATAATAACAACATCCACCCCACCCAAGAGGGAGGGTACAAGGTGCACCCTTGAGGTGCAACACTGTACCTGCCAGCCCACTTCCCAAAAACCCAGGTTCTGAGAGGGGAGGTGTGTGTGGGGGGGTCTGAATACAGCAAGACTCCATTAGAAGAAACAACATTACTGTGGCGAGTAATTTTTTTCTTCAAGCAACATGAAGTCTTTCTGTATTTAGACATAATGCAGACTGCCAAGCAGTTCCCTATGGAGGAGGGAATGCAGAACCTACTTTGGGAAGAGGCTCTGCAGTACTGCTGTGCCAAACCTAGCATCACTCCTAGCCTGGATGTCCAGGGAGTAATGCTTGGTAAAAGTATGTACTGTTTTCCAGGTGGCTGCTTTACAGATCTCTAACAAGGTATATCTCTAGCCGCAGCTAGAGAAGCAGCCATACCCCTAGTCAAATGAGCCCTCAGGCCTGAAGGGGGCGTTCTACCCAACTTGTCATAGCAGAATTGTATACAAGAAACAATCCACCTGGCAATAGTTCTTTTAGTGGCAGGCTTACCTTTCCCCACTTCACCATAAGTGAGAAACAATTGAAGACAGTAATTTCTATGTGCCTTAGTATGCTCGATGTAGTAGCTAAGGGCCCTCTTAACGTCCAGACTGTGTAACCTTCTTTCACCTGAAGAAGAATGATCAGTGAAAAACACAGGGAGAGATACAGACTGGTTCAAATGAAAATCCGATACCACTTTGGGCAAGAACCTCCTATTGGTTCTCAGGACCACTTTGTTCCTATGGAAGGAGATGAAGTCAGGTTCAACTGACAGAGCCTGTAACTCACTAATCCACCTGGCAGACGTAATAGCTACCAGGAACACAGTTTTCCAGGTCAAGTACTTCAGTTTAGCTGAAGCCAGAGGTTTAAAGGGTGGCTGCATAAGCCGAGCTATGCAGACATTAAGATCCCAAGGCGGAGTGGGCTCCCTAAAGGGAGGGTTAATGTGAAGCAGTCCTTTGAAAAACTTTCTGAAAACAGGTTGAGATGCCAGGGAAGAGCCCTTCCCTGCTGAGAGGAATGCAGAGACAGCTGCTAGATGAACATTCAGAGTGGCAGGCCTAAGGCCTAGACCATTCAGATGAACTAGATAGTCTAAGGTTGTGGAAATGTCTGCAGAATCAGGCAGGATGCCTTTCTGAGAGCACCAAATACTGAACCTTTTCCATTTGGAGTTGTAAGTTTTTCTAGTGGAAGGTTTTCTGGAGACCTTCAGAATATCCAGAACTCCCTGAGAAAGATATAGTGCTGCATATTCTAACTCATCAAGAGCCAGGCCTTGAGATTGAGAGACTGGAGATTGGGGTACCAGATCCACCCCTGGGAGGAGGACAGGAGATTGTATGTCCTGGGCAGAGACAGAGGACGTGACACTGACAAGGACAGCAGTAGAGGATACCACAGCTGTCTGGCCCACTCTGGAGCCACCAGTATCACTGTGCAGGGTTGAGCCCTGATCTTGATCAGAACTCTGAACAGCAGAGGGAAGGCATAGAGAAATCTGCTCTTCCAGTCCAAAATGAGAGCATCCTGGGGAACTGTCCCCAGGACTGGAGGTCTGCAACAAAACAGAGGAAGTTGATGATTGTTCGGTGTTACAAAGAGATCTATCTCTGGAGTGCCCCACCTGGAGAAGATGACCTTCAGTATGTGAGGATCCAGGGACATTTGTGGTGTCCCTGTGATATTCTGCTCAGAGCATCTGCTAGTATGTTGTCCTTCCCAGGAAGGTGAACTGCTACCAGAGAAGTCTGTAGAGAATAGGCCAGAGACCACAGCTTCATGGCTTCTGTGCACAAGGCTGAGGACCAAGTGCCTCCCTGCTTGTTGATGTACCACATTGTGGTGGTGTTGTCCGTTCTGACTTGGACCACCTTGCCCTTGACTGAATCCGAGAAGCTCTGAATGGCTAGGAAAACTGCCCTGAGTTCCAGGAGATTGATATGAAGGAGATACTCTTGTTTGGACCAGACTCCTTGAGCTGTCAGGGCTCCCAGGTGGGCTCCCCACCCTAGGAGAGAAGCATCCGTAGTTAGAACTACTGATGGGACTTGAGGGAGAAATGAAACCCCTTGTCTGAGGTTGTCCTGGTTCAGCCACCACTGGAGAGCTTGGACCAGAGTCTGAGTCACTGGGATCAGTTTGGTAAGTGAATCCTTCTTTTGAGACCAAAAAGACCTTAGATGAAACTGAATGTCCCTCATCTGGAACCTTGCTCCCTGCACCACTGCCGTGGAAGCTGCCATGTGGCCCAGGAGCTGGAGGAACTGTCTTGCTGGGCAGGAAACCTGAGGTCGAAAGGAGGAAGTGAGATCCACTAGGGCCTTCACCCTTGCCAGGGGAAGGAAGGCTTTTGCTTGTACAGTGTCCAACTCTATGCCTATAAAGGTGAGAAGTTGAACTGGTTCGAGGACAGACTTTGGAAGACTGAGAAGAAACCCCAAGGAGCTGAGTAGGTCCTGGGTAGTTTGAAGAGCTGACTTGACCTGTAAGGTGACTGACCCACTAGAGCCAGTCGTCCAGATCGGGAAGATGGTGATACCCTGTCTTCTGAGGTAAGCCACCACTACTGTAAGGCACTTTGTGAACACCCTTGGAGCTGATGTTAGGCCGAATGGCATAGCTCTGAATTGGTAATGGCCTGAAGGCAACTCGAACCTGAGGTATTTTTTGTGAGAGCACCTGATAAGAATGTGGAAGTAGGCATCCTTGAGGTCCAGAGATGCTAGCCAATCCCCTGGCCTTAGAGAGGGAAGGATTATTCCCAGAGTTACCATTTTGAATTTGGGCTTTGAAATGTGTTTGTTCAAATACCTTAGGTCTAGGATGGGTTGCCACTCCCCTGTTTTCTTTGGGGTAAGGAAGTACCTGGAGTACAGTCCTTTTCCCCCTGTGCTGCATAGGAACCTTCTCTATAGCTCTGAGAGCTAGAAGAGAGGAAACCTCTGCCTCTAGGGCAATGGTTTCTGAGAGTGATGCAGGTGGAAAAGACTTGGCCCTCTTTTTTGGAAACTTTTTGAAGCTGAGGGCCAGTCCCTGGCTTACTACTTCCAGGACCACACTTGTCTGAGGTCACAGACATCCAGGCCTGGAAGTAGTAAACCAGCCTGCCTCCTACTGGAAATCGGGAGTTGACCCGGGCTGACACATCAGGGTGTCTGCTTGGCAGGAGCCTTAGACTGAGAGGAGGAGGGAGCAGCTCTGCTCATCCCCCTCCTGCCCCTCCCTCTGAAGAACCCCCTCTGTGGGAAGGGAGAGGAGGCCTGGGCTTGTTAAAAAGGCATTTGAAAGGGCCTGCCCTTCCCCCTAGACTGCTGCTTGTGCAGAGTGGCTTGCCTTTCTTTGGCCTGTGCACTCCTGTACGTGGTCCTGTATTCATCCATTTTCTTCATGTAAGCCTCTGTCTGCTCCCCAAACAGAGAAGTTATCTACTACAGGAAAATCCATAGCCTTAGTCTGGGTATCCTGTGAAAGGCTAGTACATCTGAGCCAAGCATGTCTTCTGAGAGACACAGATGTAGCCATGACTTTAGATGCCACATTATTGGAGTCCACAACAGCATGAAATTGCATTTTGGATGCCTCAATTCCATCAGCAGCCACCTCCTCCAGCTCCTTGGCTAGCTGGGGAGAGGCCTGTTTAGCCAGTTCCAGAACCGTATCCCATCTGGATTTCTGGTACCTGGCTGTGTAGGCCATATAAGTAGCCTGCCTGAGTCCCAAAGAGGATGCCAAATACTGTTTTTTGGCCATGGCATCCACTTTCTTGGAGTCCTTATCTGGGGGGTGGGTGTGAAGCCAAAGGAATGTTAGCCCTGTCACAGGCTGCAGCCTGCACTACCCCAACATAGCTGCAATGACTATAAAGGAACTCCGCAGCTGAGCCTGATGACAAATACCTCCTGTCCATCCTCTTATCCACAGGAGGTATTGAATTAGGGGTTTGTAAAATCTTGTGTGTCTGTTTCCCCAAGGATTTATGAAGAGGGATAGACAGTCTTTTGGACTCTGGGATGTCCATCATTTCCACAAAATCAGGCTCTTCATCCTCCTCTGCAGCTTCAACCAAGAGAAGCTGCAGGGTTTCTGCCACTTTTTTGTAAAATAAAAAATGTGAAGGGGACAGTACCATCTGCAAAAAGGCATACCTTCCCTTCCTGTTCATCTGCACGAACACTTGTGAAGATATGTGATCAGCTGTTTTCATCATCAGGAGAGTTAGTGGCTAATTGGGCTCTTCCTGGCAGTGGGATTTTAACAGCACAGCGCAGCCCTCAGTTGACTCTTACTTTCTGTAGAGTACAGCAGCAGAGTTCCTGCTTGTTTTCTCCACCTGTTCCTGTGCTCCATTTGGGAGCTCATGGGTGGAAGGGGGCAGTACCACGCTTTAATATGTCTTGGCTTCGACCTAGTGGTCCTCTACTGTGATTCTCTATCTAAAGGGCCGAGTTTAGGGGCAGCATACATCTGGCGACAGTGTGGGGAGGCAGAAGGCATTGCACCCCTGGTGTGCCACCCTTGACTACATTACATCTTAGGTTTTAGTTTTATGTGTATTAAAATCATAAAGGTAAAAGATAAAGGGTAGGCAAAAACAGGGAACAGAAGCGACACATTAACTAGGGTAGATTTTCTAGGAGAATAACAAACAGAAGAGGAATAACTAGAAATACTCCATCGGGGTAAAGGTACAAAAGGTACTGGTGGAAGGTAGAGGGTGAGCCACAATAGAAAACATGAGCAACATCCCGTTTATTTTGTTTTTATTTATTTATTGAAGGAATCAGAATTACAACTTTCGAGTCAAGGACTCCTTAGCAAAGGCCCCACATCAGATACACATACATTACAAGAAATTACAAGATATACATTAATAAATATACAGAGAACACACCAGGATACATACATTGCAAGTTTAGAAACCGTATATACAATAAGAGGCATATAGTGAAGACAAGTTACAGTTCAAGGGTGGAATGGACCAGCCCATGTCAAATCATTATAAGGCCAGCATGTACGATAACAATAGACAGAAATCAAAAGGTTATAGTCACAGGCAAGAGGGGGTTGGACTAAGCACAGTCACAGTTGGAGTGGGAGAGGATTTCAGCATGGAGTAGGGTTTTAAACTGGCCTAGTCACTGTTCCAGGGTGATGGCCAGTAGCATTGCATTCAACCAGAGTGGGGCCCTGTAGTAAAGGGTTGACCCAGAGAGATCCTGCAGTGGGGGTACAGAGAGGGGGGCTAGCAGGGAGCTCCGTGTAGACCGTGGCTGAGTGGAGGACTGAACAAGGTGGTGGAGACCTGTGGGGGGTAGGTGTTTAGGAAGAGCTTCCTAGCAAGGAGACAGGTCTGATATCTGAGTCTGCCTTCAAAGTTAAGCCACTTGGTGCATCTATAGAGCTCACAGATGTGTGTCCAATGGTTGCATCCAGTGACCAACTGGCAGGCTTTATTTAGGGAGACCGTGATTCGACGCAGGGCAGTGGGGTCGGCCATGCCGTAGATAACCATCCTGTAGTCAATAAGGGAGAGCAGTGATGATGTCACAGCAAGACCTAGGGTGTCAAGAGGCAGACAGCCTCTGTGCCTATATAGGAGACCTAGTCTGGAATTGATAGCTGAGCTGAGCAGATTGATGTGATCGTGGTACATGAGAGAGGAGGCAGGGGTGATGCCTAGGTATTTAAAGGTGGGCACAAGGTCGAGGGGGGAGCCCTGGATGTTAATGATGTTGAGGGGAAACTTTTTAAGCTTATTTTGTCTGTGGGTGAAAATCATGGCCTTGGTCTTTTTGTAGTTCAGGACCAGACAGTGCTCTGAGAACCGGGCCTTGGTTTCGGAAAAGGAGCGTTGCAGGGAGGATTAAAGGGACAGGGGTCCGAGTGGCTGTCAAATATAATGGCGTCATCGGCGTGCAGAAATATTTGTCCCGAGCAGGCCTTTGGGAGAGTATTCAAGTACGTGCTAAACAGGAGGGGGCCCAGTATTGAGCCTTGGGGAACTCCCAAAAGTACTGGTTTACTGGCCGAGTGTGTGGAGCTTAATTTGACCCTCTGGGTTCTGTCACTGAGGTAGCTTTTAAACCACACAGTAGCATCCAGGGACAGGCCCATGCAATGCAGGGATTGAATTAGGAGTGTGTGGCTGACAGAGTCAAACGCCTTAGTTAAGTCAATATGGGCAGACCCAACTAGGTGCCCTTGATCAAGGGCTTTGCTTATGAAAGTGGTGTATTCAAGAAGGGCAGTTGTAGTACTGTGGCCCTTCCTGAAACCATGCTGTACAAGGCACATGTAACCCCTAGATGGCGCTATCCCAGGGGCTACTACCGCTGTCTGATTTGCCACTAACAGGTTGAGGGGCCTAGATCCGATGGCGGGTGCTTCCACCCAGAGGTCAAGGTTTGCAGTAGTTAAACTAACTTGGTCACAGCCCTCTGGGACACTGCAACCCCCCTTTCTTCCCACTAGTGGCCCACACAGTATATCAGAATTGCCTCACAGTATACACTTACCCCAGGACTGGTTCAGGGCACTGGGACCCCTGTAAAATAAGAAGATACAGTGCAACAATCACAGTACAATACTTTAACATAGACAAATACCTCAGGCAGTATAACTTTGCTGAAACAAGCAGCTCTGATTTATTTAGGGGGATATAACAAGGACAGGGGAAATCAGGTTAATTAGCTTATCACTTTACTCATCTACCTATGGCTCTGTCCACAGGCCTATCCCTACCAGTTACTGTCCCTGGGTACCCAAGCCCTAGTGGCTAGTCCAAACCGTGGCAGCTGGTAGGGGCCCTTTCACACAGAGAAAAGAAAATTAGTTAAACAGTCAGCAGTACAGTAATTCCATTTGGATTCAATGTGGCAATTCAACAGGGAGCGACCCTGAATTAGTACTCACGACCTCCAAACAAGATAGGGTCCTTCTACGTCAGCAGGGCTACTCTTGAGCTCCACGAGACTCCTCACACATTTATATGACAAACTGCAACAGGCAAAGTCCTTTAATGGCAGCAGGATTCACTTGAGCTACAAGCTCCTCACACATTATATATATAAACAGTAACAGGCAAAAGAGTCCTTTAATGGCAGCAGGATTCACTGAGCTACACAAAGCCTCCTCACACATTTATATAGTAAACAGTAAGTACTATACCAGGCAGGCTGCTTCTCTATCCCAATCACAATTACTGCACAATACCGAGAGACACACAGCAGATTCAGTTCCTGACAGACCGAGCGCAGTTCAGCAATTTCTCCAGTCTTCTACAGGGTGAGCCTGGTTTCTACTCTTCAGATATCCTTTGATTCTCTCACTGGACGGATTCAGTCCTAACAAGCAGTTACACAAGCTGCAGACTGGATCGGGGTCTTACACGCTTTCCGACTAAAACTGCACACCAAAAAAGCACAGGGCTGCTTCCTCTTCACTGCCAGAGCTCAACTGAAACTCCAGCAGACAAAACCGGGCACTTCCTTTGAGTTCCTCCCAGTTCTTGGCTGGATTGGCTGTCACCACAATAGACTGCCCTGTTGGTCCAAAAAGCGCCAAGTCCAAACTACATCTCCCAGAGTCACTGCCCATACAATCCTCTTGTGGCTGGCTCAGATTACGAGTCCAAGTTCTGATTCGTCCAAGGCACCATTTTAGAGCTACTTTAACCCACACTGATTGGTCCAGTTCAGCAGTTCAAAACTAGAATGGGGAACTAGGCAAACACAGTTCTGACTACAAAGAAAGCAGGTTAGACAAACTGTATTTTCATTATTACTCTAAATGATTTCTGGCAAACAGTTACATCTTTCAGATAGGTTCCTTTGCACTCCTAGTGACTGCAAAATGGAGTGAATTGGCAGCAGCTTGAGTGGTACTCAAGCAGAAACACACAGTCCCCCATACAACTAATTATGTCTGCAAGCAGACAGCTCTTAAAGAGACAGTACCAGAGGCTCTAAAACACTCACAGATAAATGGCTTAAACGCCAAACACCATTCAGGCTTGGAGCATTCAAGCAAGCTCCTGAAGTCTTTTGGGAACCCCCATTTGCAGGGGTTTACACACAGAAGGTCATATTTAGTGAGATAGTCCAGAGTGGATCTAACACTATTTTTCTAGCCTCGTTGGGGATGGAGATGGAAGTGAAGTTGCCAGGGAGGTGCAGTCTCCATTTTTAATATTGGGGTGATGACAACTGCTTTCCAACATTAGGGGAATTGTCCATGACAGAGGGACCAGTTTAAGATGTCAATGAGCAGGGAGATAATGGAGTCTAAGGTGAGGAGGACTAGTTTTAGGTCCAGTGAGTCGCTACTAAAGCGTGTTTTCCTGAGGGCTTTAGTTAAATATGGTCTTGCCTCTAGGGAGTGATTGTTCAGAGCCTGAAAGCGGGGGTGGATGTTTAAGGGGTGGGCTGGAGGGCAAGTCCGGGGCCGTGCTGAAGAAGTTAGGGGGAAGGACACTGCTAAGATCAGGAAATGCAGTGTTGAGGGTATTGGCAATCAACAGAGGGTCCTGGGAGAGTTAGCCATTTACTAGCAGCTGGGTGGGGGTGATTTTCTGTTCAGTTCTTTAATGTTGTTCCAAAAGTTGTGCCCAGAGCTCCAGGAGGAGGAGTGTGTCTCCTGGTAGTGGGTAGCTTTGGCTTTCCGAATTTCCCAGGTACATTTTTCCCTAAGTTCCCTATAGAGTTGCCGGTTGTGCAGTTTGCCCGATTCATTAGCTTTATGCCACTGATTGTTGCGTTGCTTCATGAGGTCAAATAGGGCGTGGGAGAGCCAGGGGGGTGCCCTGACTTTTGAATTTCTGTTTGGAGACCGTGGCATAGTGGTCACAAGTAAAGTTAATCATGGAGACAAAGTAATCCAGGGCACTGTCAGTAGACTGTGCAGTGCTGATGGGGGTCCAGTCACACTGTAATAGGTGTTGTTTGAGGTGCGAGAGAGATCCCTTTTTTAGGCAATGTATAAAGGTATATTTGGGTTGCTGCTTCGGGATTTTTATTGTGGACCATCTACAGAGGACTGGCGAGTGGTCAATCAGTGCATCCGGAAGTACGAAGATGTCAGATATGTGGGTAGGCCGATTCGTGAATATGAGGTCAATGAGTGTGGAGATGCCAGTTTTATGGTTAAGCCTCATGAGGGACTGGACAACTTGGGTGAAGTCCAGTGCCATGACAGTGTCCTTGTAGGGGGCAGAGGAGGTCACTAGCCAGTTGACATTGTAATCACCCAGGGCAATGATTTCACTGGAGGCAGGCAGGTGGGCTAGGCAGTTCATTACCGAGTCAAACTCTGGCATTTGGTGCCGGGGCGGGATATAAATTGCGACTAAGCGTAGGGCTTTGCCAGATGTGTCGGGTTGCAGTTTCACAGTGAGAACATGTGCACCGTGGGAGGGAGTGGGAGCAATAGGGGCTAGCGAGGTCTGAAGGGAATCTCTATAGTAAAGAGTGCAGCCCGCACCCCTCTTAGCTAACCTGTCAGTTCTGAGGATAGTGTATCCAGGAATATGGACAGCTGAGTCCGGAGTATCAGGATCAAGCCAGGTCTCTGTAACTGCAAGGATATCCAGAGAGATCTGTGCCATCCAGCTGTGAAGGACATCAGGCTTTTTTTGAAGGCTACAGATGTTGACGGCTAGAAGGAGACCATTCAACGACCCACAGGAGGTGCTGGGGGGGGGTGGGCCTAGGTTTGGGTGCACATTGCCTGATAGGAGAAGGAGTAGGAGGGTGTGGTGGAGGAGAGCGTGTCTAATTAGCTTGGCTTTTATGTTAGGGTTACGTGGCTGGGGACAGGGTTTGCGGGCAGCCACAGGTATGGGTAGGTTGGAGATATGCATGGCCCCTAAGATGGCTAATGAGGTATGCTGGGTTAAGTTTGGGGGGGGCATGTCGGGGAATGGAAGGTGTTCGGAACATTGCTGGTAGTGCCCCACCTGGTGGCGTAATGTTGGGTACCTGCCTGGCTGACAGGTAGATGACTTGAGGGAGGGAAGGGAGTAAGGAGCACTAGGAGCACACCAAAGATTAGAAGGAGGGGCATGGTGGAGTACAATGCAAAAGAGGGATGGGAACCACAAGAGGACAGTGTGCCCAGAGGCCATAGGACTCAAGAGTTAGCAAGGTATCCTCTTAAGTGATCCCAGGTCAGATGGAGTAGCGATAGCATTGGTGCCTACGATGCTCAGGGTGCAGGGTTCAAGTCTAGGGTGGGAGCAAGTGGAAAATTAAGAGGAAGGGCCAGAAAGTGTTAGCTGTACAGAGGTGGGCGAGAAAGAGTAATGAAGACCGGGGGACATAAAAAGAGGCTACAGGAGGGCTCAGACCGACCCTTGGAGGCCAGAAAGATGACCTGCCAATGAGGAAGTGGGAACTTAGTCATGTGACCAGATGATGTAATATATTGAGGGTGTCTGGGGTGGGTGGGGAGTCGACACTGAGAGATGGCCTTGGGTGGGAGGGTAGTTGGGGCAGGTGGGGAGTCGATGCGAAGTGTTGATGGGTAAACACCCTTCCAGTGGTATCTCTGCAGGTAGGAGAGTGGTGATTACCTTTAGAGCCTGCCCAGCCTTCCACTCCCGATGCTGGCTGTGTGTAAAGGGGGGTCCAGGCTGAGGCCTAGTGAGGGAAAAGAAGCAGGGAATTAGCATAGGGTGCCTGAACTGAGCATGTATGGCTTTTCTGCAGGGGAAGGGGAAGGTCTCACAGTGTTCCAAACAAAAGAGTTCTAAACATCAGAAACAGTAAGCACAATGCTGTATATCATGCACTCTTGTCAGGATTACTGTGTGAAGAATACAGGCTAAATCACAGAATTCAGGATTCTGATCTTAGCCCAATAGCCCACAGATAGCAAGCACAGTCCCCTTAGAACCCCAGTTAAAGTAACGCATTGAAACTGCCTCAAATGCAGTGAAAATGTCCAGAAAGCACCTGAAATGATCTATCACCCAGTGTCCTCTGATTAAAAAAAAAAAAAAAAACCTTTCCAGTGGTATCTCTGCACGTAGGAGAGTGGTGATTACCTTTAGAGCTTACCCAGCCTTCCACTCGCGATGCTGGCTGTGTGTATAATGGGGAGTCCTGGATGAGGCCTTTAGAGCCTGCCCAGCCTTCCACTCTGTCTAGGGTGGATGTACCAGGAGCATAGCAAACATCAAAAGGGGGAAAACTATAAACACTCCATAAAACTACATAAGGGGTGGATGGAAGATAAAGGGTAGGCCAAATCTGAGAATAGGAGCAACACTCTATTGAGGGAAGGTGTACTAGGAGTATAACAAACAACAAAAGGGATAACCAGTGACACTCTGTCAGGGGTATGGGTACATAAGAATTTCCCAATATCACAGAGAAGTTTAGGAATTGAGAATGCTGGAAATGGTGCAGTGCGGTACCCTTACGGGTTCCCATGGCTTACAATCCCGACACGCACCTGCCCAGGCAGTATTACCCGACAGGTGCCGTATCCTGACGATGAAAATCCCGACGGATGCAGGCTCGACGGTGTTACGGGAGGGGGTAAGGCAGTGGATGTGACAGGTACTACCTTACCCCTACAAAAACACCGTTGGATCTGGAAGCTGGCTGAGCTGCCCCCATGGTGTGGTGGGCTAAAGCACAGGCAGCTCGGTCAGCATGCTTCATCGGACCCAGGTTCTGGTCCAGCCATACTCCTTTTGCCCCCCGTAACTGATATATTGCTTACCCTGGGGTCCGCTCCCCTCGGAGATAGATATATTAATTCTGGCAGGGGCCTGAGACACCCCCCCGCATTTTTACATTCGGCATCTGTTGCCGTGTTGTCCAACATAACGTCAGGGATGTGGTCCCGTCGGGTCACTGAATTTCAGTCATCTGGACTCTGTATCCTGAGTGTCAGGATACTGAGTTTCCAGATACCGTAATATATCCTGCAGTGCACTGGCTGTGGGGCAGCAGTTTTCAGAGAGACCTTCTTGAGACTGCGGTGCTGCCCCATCTGCATGTACCTCTCTGGGTTGAAGGAGGAGGTTGCTAGACTCCAGGTTGGGTTGAGTTGACTAGGATGCAGGCAACCTTTTTCCCCACCCAGGGGCCACCAAGTCTGATACTGTTTTCTCAGAGAGTGCCTAGGAGGAGGAGGAGCAACTGGACTGTGTTGGGCTCTAGAAGGTTGGGGGGGTGGGTCAGAAACACATTCCTCAACTGGTACCATTAAGTAATTCATACGCCACTCTGACGGGGTGGGACTGCCAGGAGAAGGCACCTATGCTAGGGACCTGGAGGGATGTGGGGGTCCTCCATAGTGGAGACACAAAGAAGGGTGGCAGGGGAGAAGGAAACAACTTCTGGTGGGGGACTTGATTGTGAGGGGGACAGATCTGGGAATAGAGAGGGAGGAGAAGGAGGCTAGGTACCTACATAGCGCCACAGCTGGAGGGATGGGAAACGGATCCTCAGGATCACTAGGGCAGCAGGAAGGGAGGCAGAACTGGATATCATTGTCCACCTGGGGACTAATAACCTGGCTAGGAATGGGACTGGGATAGTCCGGGGGAGATGAAGGAGCTGGCAAGGGGTCTTAGGCAAGTAGCACATTCAATGGCTTTTGCAAAGGTGCTGCCTGTCTATGACAGGGGAGGAGAAGGATCTTCATACTAGGAGCTTCAGTTCGTGATTGAAGGAATGGTGCAGAGAGGAGGGGCTCAGTTGCACTGGGGACAGGAGTCCAACTTGGACGGATAAGAGCCCTTACAGGCTTTGTAGCCTGAATCCATCCAGGAGGGGAACCACAGTACTAAGGGAACAGTTTAAATGTTACTTCGATGAACATTGTGACAGGTTTGGATAAGACCCTGCAGAGAGAGAGAGAGTTAAAAGCAAGGATGTGTTCTCTCCACACCAAATGAAAGTGGGGTTAGTACAAAGGTTACCTGCATTTGTGTCTGTTGGAAATGACTTTCCAGGATTTGCTAAGTTAATCACAGAGAGAGTAAATCCTGCTGTTGCAGAGAGTGATAGCAAGAGCTCGGGCCGCTGGGGGTCGGCCAGTGGTGGGGGAGGGCTGAGAAAGGATTGAACAGTCACTTGGCAGCTTTCCTCTCCCAGATCGGGGAGGTAAGCCTTCCTGGCTCTTGGCTTCCACTGAGTGGAGGCTCGGTGGTAGTGACGAGTGAATGGGAGGCTGGTGCAAGGCTGGGGTGGGTGGAACAGGGTCTCAGATTCCAGCACGCATCCACTCCTCCACATGCATGCGCAACCATGTCGCTGAGGCCCAGGGGAGTTAAGGGGAGAAAAACAAGGGAAAAACACCATTTCCTGCCATTACCATATGTGACAGCCCTTAGGACTCTCAGGACCCACACCATGTGAATCTCTGCCAGTATGACGGCAGGGGGAGCTGCAGATGGTACTGGGAGGCCCAATCCTAGACTCCAGGGCCCGAAGACAGGTGTAAAGTGGGGACGGACGGGCAGAAACCTTGATGAAAAAAAAGGCAAAAACTGAAGAGAGAATAACCTAAGTGGTAACAAAAGGGGATAAGACATTTTGTAGGTATGTAAGTGAAAAGAGGAAGACAAGGGAGGGATTGTAAGGTTAAAAAGGGATGGAAGAACTTGGCAGAGGGGGGACCAAGAAAAGGCAGACATCCTGAAGAAATGGTTTTGCTCAGTATTCACAGTGGAAGGAAAAGGAAAGGGGCCTAAGGAAGCAACAGGAGCCCTAAAGGTAGGGAAGTGGACACTAGTCCTTTTTCACACAAGAGAGTCCTAAAGGTCCTAAAGAAAGTCCTTTTCTGCCTTTGTTTTTAGGGGTGGGGGTTTATTTGTTATTAATTGTGTTAGTTGTATGGTTATATATTTGTTTGGTTTTGGTTTTAGAAAATGTGTTGGCCAGGGTTGATGGTTAGGCATTACTCCCCCTCCAGGCTGAGGGATCTTCGCCCCCCCTTTGTCCCCAGAGGTGTATAGACGCTGTAGGGGTCTGGGAATAGCAAGGAGGGCTCTGGCTCGGACTCGGCCTGCAGGGGGAGTGGAGAGGAGTGGATGGATTGGGATAGTGGGGACAAGGAGACGCCCTGGGGCGAAATGGGTTCAGGAAAGGGGCTTTCCCTGTCTGGTTCCCATATCCAAGGGCTCTGCATACTGCAGACAGGTAATTCGATCTCCTCAGCTGCTCATCGAACCCGGGCGGTGTTATGCAATGCCAGGTCGATTAGGAACAAGACTGCCATAATTGGGGATCTTGTTAATTTGGTCGACCTGGCTTGCATCACCGAGACCTGGTTGGATGGAAATGCTGGCCCTGTTTTGGCTTCAGCCATTCTTCCCGGGTACTCGGTGATACACCGCCCGAGGATCGAGTATAGGGGTGGGGGTGTGGCCCTTTGTTTTAAATCAGAACTGAACCTGATGGAAATCTCAGTGGGAACCACCAACTCCTTTGAATGTATTGTGGGAAAGGGTGTGGGGTGTAGGATTCTTCTCGTCTACCGTCCACCAGGTGACGGGAATGTTTTCTTGTGGGAAGTTGCGGACTTCATCGCCGACCTAACATTGGGACCCCATAGATGGCTGATCCTTGGAGATTTCAATGCTTGGGTCACCGATGAACTCTCGCAGTTTGGACAAGACTTCTTCCAGTTAATGAATTTACTGGGCCTCACACAGGTTGTTTCCGCCTCAACCCACATTGGTGGTCATTCATTGGACTTGGTGTTCCTCCTGGGGATGGAGATATCCAACTTGGTGGTGGAACCAGTCGGGTGGTCGGACCATCATTCCATCAGCTTCGGTTTTGAGGCCCCCCCAAGAGGTCTGCCCCTATGGAGATGGTGAAGTACTGCATTTTGAGGGTGTATCCCGGATGGCCTGATGGCGAGCTTGACCTATCGGCATGCCGAGAGAATGCGTGGATCAGAGGATCTTGTGCTTGCCTATAATAAGGCAGTGACAGAGGCCCTGGATTCCATTGCTCCGGTTCGTGTTCGTCCAATCTCCCTTCGCCCTAGGTCTCCATGGTTTGATGAGGACCTGAGGGAGTTGAGGAGAGCTGGACGAAGGCTAGAGAGGCAATGGCGGAGATCGGGCCTGGAGTGTGACAGGCTTAGTTTGATGGACCATTATTTGGTCTATCAAGCAACAATTTCCCATAAGAAGGCAGAATTCCTGTCAAGGGAAATTGCTGCCGCACAGAATCGACCAGCTCAGCTTTTCCGTACCGTGGATAGATTGTGCAGTCCACTCTGTCTTCAACCCAGAAATGCTTTGTCACAAGAGCAGTGTGAGGAGATTGCTCAATTCTTTGCGGATAAGGTTGCCATGATCAGGTCTGAGGTCCGCACGACCCTTTCTCTAGGGAGTAGCAGTGGTCGGCAGGAGATGTCGGACCCTCGGTTTGAGTGGTGTGACTTTGATCAGCCTATAATCAGTGATATTGTGATGGTTATCCAGACTTTACGTCCCACCAACTGTGGTTTGGATCCAGGCCCTATGCGTTTGCTTGTTGGCTGCATTGATGTTATCGGCCCAGTCCTCGCGGAGATTGTCAGGTTATCCTTGGAGAGTGGAATTTTTCAAGATTCTCTTAAAGAGGCCGTGGTTCAGCCTCTTCTTAAGAAGCCCTCCTTGGATCCTGACCGTCTTAGAAACTACAAGCCTGTCTCTAACCTCCAATTTTTTGGGTAAGGTTATTGAGAAGGTGGTGGCTTTACAATTGGATGACCATTTGACCAGCCACAGTATCTGATTCTCTCCAGTCTGGTTTCAGGAAGAGACATAGTACTGAGACGGCTCTTGTTCGGGTACTAAATGACCTCCTGATAGCGAGAGATCGAAAGACTCGTTCCATCTTGGTCCTTCTTGATCTCTCTGCAGCATTTGATACTGTGGACCATGGTGTGCTGCTGGATCACCTGTGGTTTATCTATGGACTATCAGGGGCTGTCCTCAGATGGTTTCATTCCTACCTCACGGGAAGGACTCAGAGAGTGGTGTCTGGGGTTTGTACCTCAGCCCCATTCTCCCTGCCCTGTGGGGTTCCGCAGGGATCCATTTTAGCGCCCATGTTGTTTGCAGTGTATATGCTGCTGTTAGGAGCGATTATTGGATGGTATGGCTTGAGTTTTCATTGCTATGCAGATGATACTCATCTATACATGTCTTTTGTCTCTGAACAGGATGATGCCATTTCAGTGCTCAACAGCTGTCTGGCTGAAATCCAGGCCTGGATGAATATGAGCTGGCTAAGGTTGAACCCTGAAAAAACGGAGGTGTTGGTTGTGAACCCGAGTTGTCAAGAGGAGAGTGTGTTGGCAGGTTTACCTTCAGGCTTGTGGCTCGGAGGTGTCCAGCTAGCTACCTCAGACCGGGTATGGAACCTGGGCATTATGTTTGATAACTGTCTGACTTTGAAATCACAGGTGTCAGCAGTTGTTAAAACCTCTTTGTACCATCTGAGAAATATCAGCTGGGTGAAATATCTGGTTCCTCCCGATGATCTTCCAACGTTGATTCACGCCTTCGTTTCCTCCCGCCTTGACTACTGCAATGCCCTTTACCTAGGGCAGTCGGGGGTTGATATCCGCCGCTTGCAGTTGGTGCAGAACGTGGCTGCTAGGCTGTTGACTGGTGCTTCAAGAGCCAGTCATATTACGCCTGTGCTCCGCGGTCTGCACTGGCTCCCAATTAAGTGGCGGATCACCTTTAAGGTTGCGCTTTAACCTAAGGCCCTGCGGCCAGGGACCGAGCTACCTGAAAGATCTCCTTTGCCCGTGCTGTCCCTCGTCCTCCGATCCACCGATGAGGTTGCTAGAGGTTCCCGAGAGTACGTCTGCAGACATCGGAGCAAGGGCATTCAGCTTTGCTGCCCCGTCCCTGTGGAACTCTTTACCTATCGGGTACGAGATTGCCTGACCGTCCAGAGTTTTAAAACTGCATTAAAAACTTATCTGTTTGATCTGGCTTTTGGTAATTGAAGTGTTTTTATCTGGTTTCATATTAATTGGAATTTATATAATGTATGTAATTTTACTTTATTTGTTTTATTTTATTGTGTAGGCGCCTTGGTTTTGGAAAGGCGCCTTTTTTATAAACAAAAAATTGATTGATTGATTGATTGTTTGAAAGGGATTCGCTACTCTGAAAGTGGACAAAGCAATGGGACCAGACGGGATGCATACTAGGATATTGAGGGAGCTCTGGGAGGTACTGGCTTTACCTCTAACAGTCCTGTTTAATAGCTCACTGGAAACAGGAGTGGTTCCAGAGGACTGGAGGAGGGCAGATGTAGTCCCACTTCACAGAAGTGGTAGCAGGAAGGAGACTGGTAATTATAGGCCAGTCAGCTTGACATTAGTGGTGGGAAAGTTAATGGAATCACTGCTGAAGGAGAGGATAGTGGAATATCTTGAATCAAATGGGTTACAAGAGCCAAAACAGCATGGATTCACAGGGGGGAGGTCATGTCAAATGAATCTGATAGATTTCTTTGATTGGGTGACTAAGGAATTAGATCATGGAGGAGCAGTGCATGTGGCCTACCTAGATTTCAGTAAGGCATTCTACACTATTCCACATAGGAGACTATTAAACAAGCTGAGTACCTTGGGAGTGGGTCCAAAGGTGGTAATCTGGAGAAATTGGTTAGGAGTTAGGCAACAGAATGGTGGTAAACTGAGTTCACTCCAAGGAGAGAAGGGTGACCAGTGGGGTGCCATATGGATCAGTGCTGGGACCAGTCCTCATTAATGTTTTTATAGGTGATATTGCAGAGGTGCTGGAGGGGAAGGTCTGCCTCTTTGTGGATGACACCATAATCTGCAATAGGGTGGACACTCTGTGGGGTAGGGTGGGAGTGGAAAGGATGAGCAGAGACCTGAGAAAACTTGAGGAATAGTCAAGGATATGGCAGATGGGTTTTAGTGTGAAAAAGTGCAAAATAATACATTTGGGGCACAAATGAATCCAAGGGCTGAGTACAAAATGGAGTGGGGGGTGTTATTGACAACCACCAAGCAGGAGAGAGACCTGGCAGTAATCGTGCCTGATGATCTAAAGGTAGATCTTACTTCGAGAGGAAGCTCTTGCAGCAGGTAACACAGTTAGGACTGACGCCACCTGGCAGCGGTTCCGGCAATTTTTTCTTCCAGCATACCGACGTGAGGCGCCCTCGCGATGTCTGCTCCCACCCCACGTCACCCATATAAGGGAGGAGTTCCCACGTGCTCCAGTTCTTTCCCGCCGCACGGTCAGGGTTAGTTCGCCTTTGGTTACCGCTCACAGTACTGATCGCTCTCCTTCGTTCTCCACCAATTTCATTCATAGTTTTCGAGCTTCTATGTCATCTTCCTGCAAGGGGCATGTCAACAAGTGCTCCTGTGGGTGACAGATACACCCAAAGGACGGCCATTCAGCTTGTCTCTTCCGCCTCGGACCCGACCATGACACCGACGCCTGTCCCCATTGTCAGGCCTTCAACTCCCGAACGCGTATCAGGTGTCAGAAGTCTCTTTCCACCTTTTTAGAGGAGTCACAATTGGCCGCAATGGAATGTGCCTCGTCCTCGAGGGAATCTGACCACCCTCCTGCCCACAAGCACCACAAGCACCGGGAGCATCAGGAGAAAGAGAGGTCCCACTCTAGGCCCAGGTCCTCGGGCTCGAAGTCTGGGTCATTGGGGCATGATTCCCACCTCATGACCCTCAAATCGTCCTCGGGATCTTCCACGGCCAAGTCTTCAGGGACCACCCTCCAATCTCTGAAGGTGCATCCGCCCGCCGAGAAGGCTCTCTCGCCAGGCGCAGGTAAGTCCTCCTCCTGCTCGGTCTCCTCTTTCAAGGCCGACTCCCGGGAGTCGAGCAAGGCCTCCAGGTCTTCAGGTGGCTGGGCCTCGTCCATGCCGCTGAAATCTAAAGATTCTGACTGGCGCCCGCGTTCGGCGGCTGAATGACACTCAGTCAAAAAGTCTTCAAAGCACAAGTCAGACTGTCCCAGGGCTCATGCCTCGAGGGACGCATGTCTGGCTCTAAGGACAAGTGGACACTGAACCGATGTCTGCCCGTGGCCCCTCCAGCCACCACTCTGGCGAAGGCCATCCTGCCGCTGGTCAAAGTCCTCCCAACGCTGGCCACCCCGGCGCCTCCCGACATCAGTTCTGAGACCCCATCATCACAGTCGCCGGTCCACCTGACATTGGAGCTTGACAGTGAAGCAGTTGACGCCCTTCTGAAGCCACCCCCTTAGGCCTATGCTGGTGCCTGTTGACACTGGTGACAAGGGTTCGGACCCGACGCCAGTCCCGTCCCCCCCCCCCCGACGACTGGGCCTGCGCTGGTACAGGCTCTGGTTCTCCTCCGCCCCCTGTGCCTGGTTCTCCTAAATTGAACCTTTCGCAGGTTAAGGAGCTCTTCTCCCACTGGTGGGACACGGTGAAATGTGAACTCCCAGCGGGGGCACCTCCTCCCATGCCCACTTTGGTTCCAGTGCCGGATGCCTCGGAGCCTTCTGACCAAGAGGCAGGGAAGGAGCCAGCACTTAAGAAACATAAGGACAAGAGACGCAGGAGGACAAGGTCCAGCAGTTCCTCCCATTCTCCCTCTGTGGAAAAGAGGCATAAGAAGAAACGACATAGGTCCCCAACCTCTTTGACCTCAGACTCTTATGTGGACTCCAACACTTCTCATGATCCGGATTTAGGGGACACGGAGGAACACCCAAAATCTGCTCCAGATGACCCTAGCTTCATGGAGGTGATGAGGCACATCCAGGCGAACATGGGCTGGGACACTGAGGCCCTGGACCCCAAGCGACTGCGGTTGGCTAATACCTCCACCAAAAAGACCCTAAGCCAGTGGACATCCCACCCATGGTCGACACCTTTGAGGATGTCACGTTCACGACCTGGAAGCGCCCTCACTCCTCCTCCTCCTGCTGTGCCCAAGAAGGCTCATTGGCTCTACCGGGCCGCCAAAGACCACCCCTTCTTGGCCGAACCCCCTGCAGTGGACTCAGTGGTGATTTTGGCAGCTCACGACCATTCGCAGAGGCCCAAATATCTGAGTACCCAGCCGCCTGACAGAGAGTCAAAGCAGCTAGATTCCATGGGGCGCAAGGTGTACTCTGCTGCCACCTGCAGTATCAGGAGTCTCAATTTCCTGACACACATGGTCCAATTCCAAAATACCATTTGGGAACAAGGATTGGACACTGTGCAAAGCATGCCCAGTTGCCCTCAGTGGGCAGAGCTAGCGAAACTGCTTCAGACCGGCTCAGACGTGGGTACCCACATTCTGAGGTTGGCTTACGACTCTGCGGACACCTCTTCCAGGGTGGCTGCCACTGGCATTTGCCTCCAATGCCATGCTTGGCTTCGGGTCTCTGGGTTCGATCCAGACATTCAGACAAACATTCTGGATGCTCCCTTTAAGGGCTCCATGCTCTTTGGTGAGGACACGGAGAAGATCATCACCAGGCTGCAGGACTCCGGCAAGGCCACCCGAACCATGCAGTCCATGTACCGCCCGAAACAGGGGCGTTCTCGTAAGCCTCGTTTTCATGGCCATGGGGGACATCAGCCTCAGCAGCTTCGCTTCCAGCCCCACTCGCAGCAAGGCGACTTCAGTCACGGGTGGAGCCAGAGGATCCTCTGCCTCCTCCTCTAGACAGACCAAGGCAGCCACTGCCGCCCTCCCTTCCCCTCCCACTGCCTGACTATCCAGGCCACCCTCTTCCCCATGACACCTCACCAGGGGAGCCGGTCTGAAGCCACTTTTCCCTCTACGCATATGCGTGGAGTCAAGTGACCTCCGACCAGTGGGTCCTCTAGCTCGTGGAGTTCGGGCACTCCATCGAGTTAAACACCATTCCATCGGACAGACCACTGCCCCCATCCCGTTATCCCGGGGAACACCGAGCGCTGGTCAGAAGGGTGATATTATCCCTTTTGGACAAAAGCGCCATTGAGCCGGTACCCCCGGCTGAGAGAGAGAGAGGGTTCTTCTCCCATTTCTTCCTAGCCCCGAAGAAGTCGGGAGACCTCAGGCCCATTTTGGACCTCAACGATCTGAACCAATGGGTCTTCTACCAGAGATTCAGGATGGTCTCCCTCCCCACTCTCCTGCCCCTCATCTCAGCGGGAGACTGGCTGGCGTCCCTGGACATGCAGGATGCCTACTTTCATATCCCTATCTCCAGGGGTCATCGATTATTTCTGAGGTTCAGGTTCGAAGACAAGGACTATCAGTTCCGAGTCCTTCCCTTTGGTCTCTCTTCAGCCCCCAGGGTCTTCACCAAGTGCCTGGCAGTGGTTGCCGGAGCACTGTGGAGATGGGGCCACTTTGTGTTTCCTTATCTGAACAACTGGTTCCTACTGGCTCCTTCCAGGTTCTGCCTGTTGGAAACTATCAGGGACTCCATTTCGCTGTTTCAGCACCTGGGAATCACTGTCAACAGGGACAAGTCTCATCTTCTCCCATCCCAGAACCTCCAGTTCATTGGAGCTCTTCTGGATACCACTCTCGGGAAAGTATTTCTTCCCTTCGACTGAGTAGGTCGGATTCAGTTCCTGGCGTACCAGATCTGTTCAGCCTCAAGAGTCCTTGCAAGGCTCCTCCTCAGGCTGTTAGGGCATATGGCAGCCACCATAGTTTCAGTTCCTCTGGTGCAACTACGCATGAGAACCATCCAGCAGTCACTAAGAGTTCAGTGGGATCAAACGCTAGACAGCTTGGATGCCTCAGTCCGGATCTTGGAGCCAATCCGCTGGGAATTACAGTGGTGTATGTCGTCACAAAATTTGCTGGTGGGTATCACCTTCCACACAGGGGCATCAACTCAGATTCTTACCACGGACGTGTTGTCCTCGGGATGGGGTACCCACCTGGGGACACATCGCACTCAGGGCTGCTGGTCCCCAGTAGAGGAAGATCTGCATATCATTGTTCTGGAGTTGAGAGTGGTCCTTTATGCCCTTCGAGCCCTGGTCTCAGTCCTGGTGCCGGGCCACTTATTAGTCCAGATGGACAACACTTCGGTGATGTTCTACATCAACAAACAGGGTGGCACACACTCGTATCCCCCTCTGCCGGGAAGCCATGTGGGTGTGGGATTGGGCTCTGGAACATCAGCTCATGTTAATGGCAGTACACATCCCAGGAAAACAAGACGTGTTGGCCAGTGCGCTCAGCAGGGCAAAGTCGCAGGCTCACAAATGGGAGCTGCTTCAAGAAGTCGCACATCAAATCTTCTGCCGGTGGAGGACACCAGAGCTGGATCTCTTCATGTCACAATTAAATGCAAAACTGCCCAGTTTCTGCTCGCTAGGTCCAGAGGGTGGAGCTTTTTGGCAAGACGCTTTGTCCCTCTCCTGGAAAGGGAGGTTTCTTTGTGTTTCCTCCCTTCCCGCTCTTGTAGAAGGTTCTCCTCAAGGCGCAGTCAGAACCTTCCACCCTCATTCTGATGACCCTGCTATGGCCTCGTCAGTTTTGGTTTCCTTTGCTTCAACACTTAGCGGCAGAGCCTCGGCTGCCGCTTCCACTTTCCTCTCATCTTCTGTCACAGGACAGAGGGTCCCTGGTCCATCCGAATCTGCGCTCTCTTCACCTGCATGCCTGGCTCCTCAGGACCTAGCTAAAGCCAGATTTGGTGTGTCTGATCAGGTAGCGCAAGTTCTGGTTGAGGCGCGTAAGCCTGCCACCAGGGCCACTTACGCTATGAAGTGGAAACATTTCTGTATCTGGGCCACAGCCAAGAGTGTGGACCCACTGGTCTGTCCAATTAACTCCGTTTTAGAATACCTGCTCTCCCTCTCGGAGTCAGGTCTCACTTATTTAAGCAATAAGGCATGACCAAGGGTTATGTTAATGGTCTGTTAATCACCTTCTAGGGATGTACTGTGGCACGAGGTGTAGCCGAGTGCCACATGCCCCTAGAGGGTGATTAACTGACCATTAACATAATCCCTGGAGTGCCTTATTGCTATTATAATAAAAAATGTTTTTAAACAGTGTTAAACCTTGTTCAGCATATGGCTAAACTGTACATGTAAGTTAATAAAAGATTAACATAAGGCTGTTAGAATGTTTGCAGCCAATCAGAAAGCTCCATTTCTCAGACCCTTTTTATAATCCTCCCTCAAAGTACACCTGACTGCGATCTCTTCTTGTTACTTGCCAGTTTTGGATAAGACGGTGGCTCAAATGGAGGTTTCTAAAGCCTTCCTGAGAGGTATTCTGCATATCAGACCTCCCATCCAGGATCCTGTACCCCCTTGGGATCTTCTTTTCACCCTGGAGAAGCTTACGCTCCCCCACTTCGAACCAGCTATGGAGGCTGATCTCCATTTCCTTTCCTGGAAAACTCTGCTTTTGGTAGCCATTACTTTGGTGAGGCACATTTCAGAGCTTCAAGCCCTCATGTGTAAAGACCCCTACCTTGTTTTTCATAAGGATAGGTTTGATCTTCGCACTAACCCGAAGTTTCTACCGAAGGTGGTTTCAGAGCTCAGCCCTGCTTCACTCCTTGGACATCCATAGGGCTCTCTGATGTTGCCCGGCCAGGACCAAAGGGGACAGGAAATCTGATCAACTCTTTACCATAGGCTCCAAGGTCCTTAGGTTGCCCGTTCACCAAACAGATGCTGTCACGCTGGTTGGTTCATTGCATTACTTTCTGTTATCAGAAACATAACAGGTCTACCCCGGGGCCGGTTAGAGCTCACTCTACCAGAGCTGTCGCTGCTTTCTTTGCAGTGCTGAAGCGGGTACCTGCAGCTGATATTTGTGCTGCCGCTACCTGGAGTTCTGTTCATACCTTTGTCAGGCATTACAGCCTTGACATCATTTCCAGAAGCAGAGCAGGTTTTGGCCTCGCAGTTTTGCAGGGCCTGGTTTCCTGAGGGACCCTCTGTTCCTACTGTTCCTATCCATACTGTTCCACTGCCCAGGGGTTGTTATAAGTTTATACTGCTTGGGAATCCGTCCTAATTGTGTTACCTGCTGCAAGAGCTTCCTCTAGAAGTAAGATAGTACAGTTACGTAAGAACTTGCCGTAACAGTAGATCTTGAGAGAAGCTCTTCACAGCATGTAATATTCCCCCTCCTTCCCCCCAGGGGTCAGGCCTTTTTCAGGCTGGCCTTTCCTCCATTGTGATTAAATGATTTTGGTTCATCCTCCTGACTATTGCCTGTTACCATCTCTCTGCCTGGCGGGGGCTTGCAAAGAACTGGAGCACGTGGGGAACTCCTCCCTTGTATAGGGTGACATCGAGGTGGAGCTGATGTCGCCAGGGGGCGTTCCCCCATTGGTTTGCTGGAAGAAAAAATTGCTGGGAACCGTCGTCAGGTGGCGTCAGTCCTAATTGTGTTACCTGCTACAAGAGCTTCTCTCGAAGATCTACTGTTACGGTAAGTTCTTACGTAACTGTACTTTAGGCGGTGTGACAAGGCAGTTGTGAGGGCTAGTGTGATGCCGGGGTGCATAGGGAGAGGCGTCACCAGCAGAAGGGGGGGTGGTGGTGCTGCCCCTGTATATATGATGGTAAGACTTCACCTAGAATACTGTGTACTGTTCTGGAGGCCACATCTTTGGAAGTACATAGATAGAGTGGAGGCAGTCCTGAGGAGGGCAACTAAAGTGGTAGAGGGTCTGCATCAAAACCCTATGAGGAGAGACTAAAGAACTCTCTTTCTCTCTGTCTGTCTCTCTCTCTCTCTCTCTCTATATATATATATATATATATGAACTCTCTCTCTTTTATATATATATATATATATATATATACATACATACACACACACACACACACACACACACACACACACATATACATAAATATACACACAAACACACACCCTGGAAGGATGGGGTATGACAAGGGCCTTTAAATACCTCATGGAGGTAAATAAGGTACAGGATGAAAGTGTTTTTCATAAAAAAAAGATGCTCAACCACAGGGGACACACTGTGAAGTTGGAGAAGTGTAGATTCCAGAAAGATATAAGGAAGTACTTCTTCACAGAAAGAGTGGTGGATTCTTGGAACAGCCTACCAGTCATGGTGAAGGGGGTGAAAAAAGTGCTTGAGTTTGAAAAATTCATAGGATAGGCATAAGGGAATCTTAGTGGAAAGGAATGGAAGGAGGGTGAAGAGTAAAAGATCAAGTAGTGTCTATGGTGATACTGTAGGTAGGAAAAAGTGGACAAACAGGGTGGGCCAAGCAATCCTTATCTGCCAACAAATTCTATGTTTCTGTGTTTTGTGACCAGTCCTGTGGCACCCTACTGGTCTTGCTTCCATCATTAGAGTTATTGCCATTAACCACCACCCTCTGTCGCCCATCTCTTAACCAGTTTCTAACTCCATTCACCACTTTGGATCCCAGCCATGTGCTGCAAAATTTCTTAAGTCTCCTGTGCAGCACAGTGTCGAAGGCCTTGCTGAAGTCCAGGTCAGCCATGTCCACTGCCCTCCCCGACCCTGATCTGCGTCCCTGGTCACCCAGTGAAATAGCTCAGATTCATCTGACATGACCCCTCCCCAACCCCCCACCGTGAATCCATGCTGCCTGTTGTCTTGCAACCCATCGGATTCAAGATACTCTACCAACCTTTCCTTTCACAGTGTTTCCATTAATTTTTCCACCACTGAGGTGAGACTTACGGGCCTGTAGTTGTTAGCCTCTTTCTTGCTGCCAACCTTATGAAAAGGGACTGTCTGCTTTCATTTAGTCCTCCCCTAACTGGTCTCTCGTGACCTCTCTCCTCCCTACCTGTTTTCTAATACATCCCTGTGTGTATCCCATATTTTCTTGAAGCTCCCCACTGGTTTTGTCTCCACCACTTCCGCTGGCAGTCTGTTCCCGGTGTCTGCCATCTTTTCAGTAAAGGGGTATTTCCTCACATCTGTCTTAAACTCCCCCCGCCTCCAGCCTCATCACATGCCCCCTAGTTCTGGTGCTCCTTCTCATTTGAAAGAGACTCCCCTCCTGAACCCTCTTCACCCCTGTGAGGTACTTATAGGTCTCTGTCTTGTCCTTTCTTCCAGTGTGTGCATGTTGAGATCCCTCAGTTGCTCCTCATAAGACTTCTCATGCAACCCCAGCACCATTTTAGGTACCCTCCTAATGACTACCTCTAGCCTGTGTATGTCGTTTCTGAGATGCGGCCTCCAAAATTGAACAAAGTACTCCAGGTGTGGGTCTCACCAGCGAGCAATAGCAGTAGCAACACCACCTCCCTCCTCCTGCTAGAGATACCTCTCCCTTTGCACCCCAGCATCTCACTTGTGATATCCACTGCTTTGTCACTCTGTCATGCCACTTTGAGGTTGTCAGATATGATAACCCCAAGGTCCCTTTCCTGTCTAGTGACTGTCAGTAAACCCGGCCCCCCCAAATTCTTGTACTCAGCTCCTGGGCTCCTATGCCCTAGGTGAATGATTTTGCAGTTCTGGGCATTGAACTCCAACTGCCACCCTTTAGACCACTCCTTGAGTTTCCCAAGATCCCTGTGCATTCTCCCCACCCTCTCCTGAGTGTCCAACCAATTGCAGACTTTGGTATCATCTGCAAAAGGCATACCTTCCCTTCCAGTTCCTCTGCAATGTCAGTTAAAAAGACATTGAAGAGGACCGGGCGCAGTACTGAGCCCTATGGCACCCTGCTGGTCACTGCTCCATTATTTGCGTGAATGCCATTGTGTGATGCACATGCCCGGAATCACGGTTTCAGTTTTCAAACACAAAACAAAATGGGTTAGAGTGCTTATTTTGGAACAAGATTAACTTTGCAGACATCAGTAAAATCAGTAGTAACAGACAATTATATTTCATTCATGTGCATACAAAAATTACAAACTCCTTCCTGAACGAATTTTCCCGCAACTCGGTGCCATGTTACATGCTTTGTACCCCACTCCCCCAGGTCGCACCTGGAAATGAGCCTCGGCTCAGCGTGCCTTTCCCGGTTACCAAATGTTTAAATAAATAAATAAAAATAAATATCGTGGGTGTGCAGGAATATCAACTGGCAGGCCTTCAGTGGGGACGTTTAAAATCTATTTTTTAGCCAAAATAATAAATGACTGGTACTGTTATGTAAATCCTGCTCAGGTATGCATTTTGTTTCATAGAACTTGCTTCAGGACAACTGCTAACATACACTTAAGATTTTTTTAAAAGAAAGTTGCCAGTGCCCTTTTAAGACCTTTGCTCCTTATAAGGCCTTCTGTAGTGTGTGAGAGGGTGAATGTTCTGCAGGAGGAACTCTGTAGCAGTTTGAATTCTTGTTCCATAATAAACAAACATTTCAGCTATTGAAAGTGTGGAAAAACATGATTCTCAGTGGTGAAAGACTATTTTTACTTGTTACTTTTGTTTTAACAAAAGAAAATACCTATTTTTTTATTTTCCTTGGAGCCCCCCAACCTGCCACTCCTTCTCGTGATCCCATTCTACCCACCAGTCTCACCCTTCACTGGCACTTCCTGCCACCTGGCTCCCCAGGCTATCCCTACGTCTCAGAGGGTCCAACTTATCCCTGCCGGGTGCCCCCCCCCATGGAGAAGGGAGGGGAGCAGCATTCCTGAGTGGTCTTCTGAGGTGTGCAGGGCTGGAGGGGCAGGAGTGGTGCACTAGGGGGACTGTGGCATGGGGGGGGGGGACTAGGCAGCCACCATCTGGTAGGCACTCGCAAATATGAAACTGGACAAGGCAATGGGGCCTGATGGGATACATCCAAGGATATTGAGGGAGCTTGGAGAGGTGCTGGCTGCACCTCTGACAGTCCTATTCAACCACTCACTAGACAGGTGTGGTCCCACAGGAGTGGAGGAGAGCAAATATAGTCCTGCTTCACAAAAGTGTGAGCAGGCAGGAGGCTGGCAATTACAGGTCAGTTAGCCTGACTTCGGTGGTGGGGAAATTAATGGAATCACTGCCGAAGTAAAGGATTGTGAAATATCTTGAATCCAGTGGCTTACAAGAACAGAGGTAGCATGGATTCACTGGGGGGAGGTCTTGTCAAACAGATCTGATAGATTTTTTTGACTGGGTTACCAAAGAATTAGATCAGGGTATAGTGGTGGATGTGGCCTACTTAGATTGCAGTATGGACTTGAACACCATTCCACATAGACTCATGAACAAGGTGGGCAGCCTGGGAGTGGGTCCACAGGTGGTAAACTGGGTAAGAAATTGGTTGGAGGATATGTAACAGAGGGTGGTGGTAAATGGAGTTCAATCTGAGGAAGGAAGGGTTACCAGCAGGGTGCCAGAAGGATCAGTACTAGGACTGGTCCTCTTCAATGTCTTTATTAGCAACAATACAGAGGGGCTAGAAGGGAAGGTATGCCTTTTTGAAGATGACACTAAGATCTGCAATATGGTAGACACTCGGGGGGGGGGGGAGAATGAATAGGGATCTAAGTAAGCTTGAGGAGTGGTCAAGAGTGTGGCAACGAAGATGGTCAAGAGTGTGGCAGTGAAGAAGTGCAAGAACATGCACTTGGGGCACAGAAACCCAGGTGCGGAGTACAAAATTGGTGGAGTGGTACTGGTGACCACCAAATAGGAAAGGGACCCTGGGAATAATCATATCTGATGACCTAAAGGTGGCCAAACAGTGTGACAAGGCAGTGGGGAGAGCCAGTGGGATGCTAGAGTGCATAGGGAGGGGTATCACCAGCAGGAAGAGGGAAGTCTGATACCACTGTATAAATCACTGGTGTGACCACACCTAGAGTATTGTGTCCAGTTCTGGAGACCACATCTCTGGAAGGACATTGACAGAGTAGAGGCAATCCAGAGGAGAGCAACTAAAATGGTACAGGGTCTGTATCAATAGCCCTATGAGGAGAGACTGAAGGACCTCACTGTGTACACCCTGGAGGAAAGAAGAGATGGGGGCTATGATAGAGACTTTCAAATACCTCACAGCATAAATAAGATCGAAGAGGGAAGACTTTTTCAGAAAAAAAGATGCTCAAGAACAAAGATCATGCTATGAGGTAGGAGGGGCGTAGGCTATGGGGAGATGTAAGGAAGTACTTCTTCACAGAGAGAGTGGTGGATGCCTGGAACAGCCTCCCAGCGGAGGTGGTGGGGGCAAAAATTGTAGTAGAATTCAAGAATGCAAGAGATTGGCATAAGGAAACCTTAATGGTAAGGAAAGGGGGGAGTCAGAGATCAAGTAGGGTCTGTGATGTGACAGTATGTAGGGAAAATGGGCAGACTGGGTGGGCCAAGCTGTATTTATCTGCTGTCGATGTCTATGTCTTTTTTGTTTCTAGATTTCCATTTTCCTGGGCTCCATTCCACGCCCTAGTGGCGCACCGTGGTGACACTGTGGAGGCAGAGCCATCCGGTATGTGTCACCCATGCCTGCAAGGCTGCCACACAACCCCAGGTCTTGCTGTTTAAGCAGTGCTCTGCAGCACCCTCCCTGAGAGAAGAGTGTCCTCTATGGGCCTCTGCTCCTGATGTCCTGGGCTTGGGGCTTGAATCTTGGTTGCCAGTGTGCTGAGCATGTGCTCCACCACTTGGTGCCACAGAAATACCTGTTTTTAGTTTGAAAAAAAAATGCCTTTTTTGTTGTGTAAATTGTTTCTCAGTTTACCCATTTTGTAAGTGCAGTAAGACAGTCCGGGTCATTAGTTGTCTGGGGATAATGCTTGCACTTCCATGTGCTAAAGACACTTGGCACAAGCGCTTTGTATCTCATTACTCATCTGGGTTGATATTTACCTGAGACAACCAATGCCCTGTCATGTCTTATTGCTTACATAACATAGCTGGAGGGGGTCTTCATCATGTCTGCTTTCCTGCTTCATAGTATGGATTCCATACCTACTCTGTTACTCTGGGTGTAATGTGCCTCCCTTGTGTAACCCCTGGGTGGCACTATCCCAAGGGCTACTACCCCTGCCTGCGTGACTAGTTGCAGGTTAAGGGGCCTGGGTACTGAAAACGGTTGCCTCCATCCGGAGGACAGGGTTGGTGGTAGTGTAGCTGACCTGGGTACAGCCCTCCGGGACACTGTGATCCCTTCCCTTTCTCCTCTAGTGGCCTAAACAATGAACATGATACACCGGTATAATAGTCCCCAAACCACAAATATATTCCCACTCTGATTGCACTTACCACCAGGGCTGGTTCCACCTGTCTGACCCTGGAGACCCCCTGTAAAATAAGATTCGACACAGCCAGCAACAACAATACAGTGCAGTTAGTACAGAGATGCACCACAAACAGTTTAAGTGCAAAAAGAGTCGTATCTGATTTATTCAGGGGGATTGAACAAGGGAGGGGCATAATCAGGCTGATTGGTCTAGCAACTGATTCAATCAGGCTTAAAGGCATGCACTTTAGAGTTCCTCAACACAGTCTCACACACACACTCTGGGTACCCAGTTGTTGATGCAGGCTAGCCTGAAGTGTTGCTCGGGGTAGACCGGCATTGCAGCTGGTCGGGGCCATAATGATGGGAAGAAAGAGTCATGCACAGTAACCCACAATTTGTAATCTGGAGCCAGATGGCTCAGTTCATGATAAACAAAACAATCAAATCAGATGACTCACTTTGATTTAGCTGATGTTTCAGGGAGCTACCCTGGTGTTTACTCACGCTACCCAGTACAGGACACAGGATGGATGAAATGGAGACTGCAGGATGACTTGCTGGTTTGCCAGGAGAAGCAGGGACCACAAGATTCACCATGGTGTCGTTCCTGTTCCTGATGCTGAGCAGGGGGCTGATCCCCAGGCAGGTCTCTTGTCGATGGTCTTCTCTGCGGCATGAGTAGCTGGATGGGCCAAGGTGGCAGAGCCCAGGCCAAGAGAACAATTCAGATGGCAGTCCGGTAGTGCTGGATTCAGCTCCCAGCAAGCGTGACACAATTGGAAAGTGGGGAACCAAATCACGACTCACTGAGAACATTAAGCACACTTATAGTAAATAAAAAACAGTACCGCAGTTCAGATGACAGTCCGGTCGCAATCACAGTGTCTCTGCTCAAACCATACGCTCTGTGGGGGTTTCAGACTTCCTGACAGGCGGATCGCATGAAGCAGATGTAGCCCCTAGGTAGCACTATCCCAAGGGGTACTACCCCTGCCTGCTTGGCTAGTAGCTGGTTAAGGGGCCTGAGTTCTGAAACGGGTGCCTCCAGCTGGAGGTCAGGGTTGGTAGTGGTCAAGCTAACCTGGCACAGCCCTCCGGGACACTGTAACCCCCCCTCTTTCCCCTCTGGTGGCCTGAACACTGTACAGTAATCACTTTCACAATACTCCTGGTACACCACATAAGTACCCACACTGTTTGCATTTACCACCAGGGCTGGTTCCTCTGGCTTGACCCTGGGACCCCTGTAAAGAAGGTTATGCACAGCAAATAGCAACAGTACAGTACTTTGAGCACAAACTGGAACCACAGTCAGATTACATGCATAAAAGTTAAATCTAATTTATTCAGGGACTTGAACAAGGGAGGGCAAAATCAGGTTAATTAGCTTAAAGGTTATATCAATCAAGCAGTTATGCATGCGCTTTGAGTCCCCCCACACAGTCACACCTCTGGGTACCTAGATGGAGAGAGATGAGCTAGCCAGGACTGTTGCCTGGGGTTGGCTGGCGTCGCAGCTGGCTGGGGCCCTGTAATGGAAAACACAACATGCACAGTACACAGTATTTGTAATCCAGAGCCAGAGGGCTCAGTTCAGAAGGAAACGAAACAACAAGACAATCAGATGACACTCAGATTAAGCTGTTGTTGCAGGGAGCTACCCTGGTATTTACTCACGATACCCAAGACTGGACACAGGCTGGACGGAAATAGACTACAGGTGGTTGATCTGGAATGCCAAAAGAAGAGGGGCCCACACGAGTTGCAGAGGCGTTGTTCCTGTTCAAGCGTGGAGCAGGGCTGATCCCAGGCAGGTCTCGTCGATGGCTTCTCTGTGCAGTGGATAGTCTAGCTGGGCCAGTCTTAAAAGCCCAGACCGCCATGAGATAAGTTCTGGAAGCAGTCTGTTTTGGGCTGGATACAGCTTCCAGCAAGCAGAACACAGTTCACACAGTGGGGAACTAACTCACAACCCACTAGCAGCTCATAGCACATTTACATGTATGAGAATTCTACTGTACCAGGCAAAGTGCTCCCAGTCACAATCGAAAGTCTCTGCACACACGGGAGCTTAGGGGTTGCTGGAGCTCCTGACAGGCCGATCGCATTCAACAAAATCTTGGGTCTTCAGGTTGTGCCTGGCCCACTTCAGTAGATACATAGATACATAGACAGTGTTGGCAGAGAGGGCCTGTGGCCCACCTAGTCTGCCATTTGAGCTTGTAAGTTCAGTTTGTTTTCCTAGAAGTCTATTCCCCTTACCTGACCTCCAGAATTCCTTTATGTCTATCCCATGCATTCTTAAATCCGTGATTGTTTCAGCCCCACACTTCCTCTGGCAAGGTGTTCCACTTGTCCACCACCGTTCTGTGAAGAAATTCTTTCTCATGTTTCCTCTGATATCCTCCCTCCAACTTCATCCCATGCCCTCTAGTCCTGAAACATCTTTTTCGCTAAAATAGTGTTTCCTGCACCCTGTTCCTCCCTGTAAGATACTTGTATGTCTCTATCATATCCTCTCTCCCTCCTCTCCTCCAGGAAGTACATGTTCAGTTCCTGCAACCTGTCTTCATAGGACTTGTGATGCAACCCATGCACCATCTTTGTTGCCCTCCTCTGAACCTTCTCTACCCTGTCTATGTCCTTACGTAGGTATGGTCTCCAGAACTGTACACTGTACTCCAGGTGGGCCTCACTAGTGTCTTGTATAGCGGAATTATGACCTCCTTTTCCTGCTGGTGATGCCCCTGCCTATACATCCCAGCATCCTATTTGTTTTACCTGATGCCTTGTCACACTGTTTCCCTACCTTGAGGTCATCAGAGATGACAACCCCAAGATCCCTTTCCTGCTTGGTGCATGCTATATCCTCACCCCCCAACTGATATATTGTGCCAGGGTTTTTGTGCCCCATATGCATTATCTTGCACTTCTTTGCATTGAATTTCAACTGCCAAACCCTTGACCATTCTTCAAGTTTCTGCAGGTCCCTTCTCATTATGTCTTCACCCTCTGGTGTGTCTACTCTGTTGCAGAGCTTTGTGTCATCAGCGAACAGTGAAATTCTGCCTTCTAGATCCTGTGCAATGTCACTGATGAAGATGTTGAATAGGACCGGTCCCAGCACTGATCCCTGTGGTACCCCACTGGTTACTCTTCCCTCTGTGGAGTGACAGCCATTTACCACCACCCTCTGTGTCCTGCCACCCAGCCAGTTACCTACCCACCACACTACTGTCCTGCCCACACCCACATTCCCCAGTTTGTGTAATAGTCTTCTATGTGGCACAGTGTCAAAGGCCTTGCTGAAGTCCAGAAGGCCATGTCCACTGCCCTCCCTGATCCACCTCCCTAGTCACCCAGTCAAAAATTCAATGAGGTTGGTCTGACATGACCTCCCCTGGTGAAACCATGCTGCCTTGGGTCCTGTAGTCCATTGACAATCAGATGTTCCACAATCTCTCCTTCAGTAGTGCTTCCATGATCTTCCCACTACCGAGGTGAGGCTGACTGGTCTGTAGTTCCCTGCTTCCTCTTTGTTCCCACTTTTGTATAAGGGGACTACATCTGCTGTCCTCCAGTCTTTGGGTACCTCCCCTGTTTCCAGTGATTGGCTGAACAGGATAGCCAGAGGTTCAGCCACCACCTCTCTTAGTTCTTTAAGGACCCTGGGGTGCACCCCATCTGGCCCCATTGCTTTATCAGCTCTTATTACTTCCAGTTCCTTCAGGACCCTTTCTCGTGTAAAGGGACTTGTGTCCATTTCTGCACCATTCTCACCCTTGTACTCCTTCAGACCATTACCCCTCTTCCTTAGTAAAGACTGAGCAGAAATACCTGTTCAATATGTCAGCTTTATTGTTGTCATCCTCCATGGCTCCCATCCTCCCCTTCAGTCTCACTATCCTCCTTTGTCTTTCTTTTTTCACTTATGTACCTGTAAAGGTTTTGTCCCTCTACCCACTGATTTTGCAATGTGTTCTTCTGTCTGAGCTTTGGCTTCCTTACTGACTTCCCTGCCTCCCTTTGTTTCTCCTGGTACTTCTCCCTATCCCTTCTGCCTGTGTCTTTTGTATTGCCTGAATGCAATCTTTTGGCTTTCACTTTCTTTGCTACCTCTTTGGAAAACCATAATGGTCTCCTCTTCCTTTTCCTCTTGCTAACCTGCTTAATGCATAATTCTGTTGTTCTTATAATCCCCATTTTAAATACTGCCCACTGTTCCTCAACCCCTGATTCCTGTCCCATTCCCCTTAATGCCTCTTTCAAGTATCTCCCCATTTTCCCAAAGTCTGCCCCCCTAAAATCCAGGATACATGTTTTTGTGTGGTTTGGTTCTGCTCTTTCTGTGATTTCAAACCACAATGACTGGTGGTCACTGTTACCCAGGTGCTCCCCCACTGTTACCCCCATCACACTGTCCCTGTTTGTGAGCACAAGGTCCAGTATTGCCTTCTGCCGAGTTGGTTCCATGACCATTGAGCCTGGCCCAATTCAGTAGCTTACTTTAGTCACACAAATTTGGATTTAGTCCAAAATAATTCTCTTCTCTCCCTCTCAGGAGCAGCAAGCAGACATGCAGGCCAAACTCTCAGCCCTGTCACAGTTTTCCTATGCGATTCCACTCAGGATTGCTGCCCAAAATCACTTCACCTCCTCTCATTTCACTTCCCAGCTCAGAACTAACTGAAAACTGCAAGTAGCCCGCGACTTACCCAAGATTCAAAAGATTTGGTTGGCTGATTTGGCTGTCAGTCAAAGCAAGAGTCCCCCCTTCAGTTGCAGAAAAGGCGCAAAAAGTTCAAACTACAGTTCCTACAGATTTTGAATTCAGACAGTTCCTGTAGTCCGGCTACTGTTGGGTCCAATTTGCAGTCCAGAACCAAGACAGTGGAGACAAACAAAACAGTCCTTGCTACAAAGAAAGCAGGTTAGAAAAACTACATTATCATTATCACTCTAAATGTTTTTCAGTAAATAGTTACATCTTTCAACAGAGCTCCCTCTCAGATTACTTAAACTGCAATTAGGCAGCTCTTAAAGAGACAGTACACAGAGGCTATACAGGCTCTGGTAATCGCATTTAAATTGCTAAAACGCAGGACACCAGCCTGCCAGTGAGCATTTAGGCAAGCTCAAGGAAGACTTTTTGGGAACCCCCATTTATAGGGGGGTTACACTAATCTTCGGTCTTCTTCAGGTAACAGGGCAGTCACAATTTGGTATTTCTGATCACAAGCCAGTTCGGATTCAGTCTGATTAATTTTACTAGCAGATCCCTCAGAAGGGAAGGTGAAGCAGGCAGGCCAGACACAGCCTTCCCACCAGTTTCCCATGCTACTATGCAGGAGCAGCTGCTTGAATGTCTTGAGTAGTTCACTCTCTCAATTCCAAACTCAGACTGACTTTCTGCTGCAGGCAGCACCAGGACTTCCTTCTGATCCAAAACGGGTTTGGTTGGTTGATTCATCTGTCTGTCAATGCAAGGGCTCCCCTCCAAGTCCATTTAGGCGCCAAAATGAAAAAAACTACAACAGAAATTCACTCCCACAAGACCCCTGGGGACAGACTCCATTTTAAGGTCCCCAAAAGGTACTGATTGGTGCAATACAGAAATGTCCATGCTGCAAAGGAAGGCAGGTTAGACAAACTATAATGCCATTATTATTAGAGTAGCTAATCAGCAAACAATTACCAATTCTAACAGAGCTCCCTCGGCACCATTAGCGATGGCAGAACAGAGCAATATTATTGCAGCTTGGGCAGGACTCGAGCCTGGAAACACTCGGCCCCTACCCAGATTAATTATACCCTACAAAAATAATGTCTCTTAAAGGGACAGGCACGGAGGCTAACAGGACACTCGCATGCAAGCACTTTTACACCTGTAAAGACACAGAACACCTGCCTGGCAGTGGGCATTTAAGTACACCCAAGGAAGGCTTTTTGGAACCCCCATTTATAGGGGGGTTACATCTGGTAAGCAGAAATGTTTCCAGATGTAAACCTGTACCATCTTCATGTCCACTGTCTCTGCTTATTTATTTATTTGTCATCTCGAAGTTACACCTTTGAGCTAAAAGCTCTTTTACGAAGGTTCCATATCAGGTAAGGTTCAAATAGTTGGTACATACAGAATAAAAACATATGGTATAGACATAGTGAAGTACAACACATAATTTACAATCAGTGAAATCCCATGGTTGCAAAGAGGAAAAAGCTATGCAAAATTAAAGTGTACCATATACAAGAAGCAAATGCATTAGTTCATACGATGAAGTACAGACAGTATCTGCAGGAGTCGATTTTAACATTGTTTTACTAGCCCAAAACCTAGTGCAAATTGGCCAGGGCTAGTGCAACTAACCCTCAACTTGTCCATCTTGACTAGTGCAGTTTTTCCATTGCTGTTAATGAAGTTAACCTACTTTAGCAGGCTCTACTCCTCATGCTAATCCCTCTCAATGTTCCAGATAGCCTGGTGTGATTAACAGCTCATTAAGAGCTGCAATTATCTAGCAGTTGAAGAGGGGCTTCCCATAAAAAATATTATCACTCCACTGTTAGGACATTCAGCTAGTATCCAGGGTGTGATCAAGGGTAGAGTGCTGTTATGTCACCAGCTTCCAGTTTTCTGAATGTGTCTCTGACAATTTCTCTCACATTATTAAGACCAGTGCCCCTTATTTCCCTACATTTTGAGTGCTTGTATCCAACATTTCAATGACAGAATTCTAAGAGGTATACAGAGTCTGCCCTGCAGGTGGTGAGTTTTATCTTGGCCTTATCATAGCTGCTCCCTCTCCCCTCCAAATCTCTCAGCTCTATACTTTCCCTGGGCACCACTGCAGACCAAACTCTGAAATGACCATCCATAGATCCATAGCTGCCATTATTGGCAACTGTAGTGGGTCCCCAACGCTTTTAAATGGACCATGCTAGCCACAACCATCCATACATAGTCTGAAAGGTTAAAATAGGCACTATTGGGGTGCATCGATCATTCTATATAGAAAAAGAGGTTGTATAGCATCATGCCTGTGTACTGTTTCCCTTGGGTGGATGAAAGGACAGTGTTTAAAAAAATGTTTATTGTTAGGGCAGAACATGTTACAATCAATTCTTTTAAAAATAAACATGTCATAAAGTTTTCTGTTTTCCAAGCCACTTAAGTTTGTGTGACCCCCTCCCCAAAGAATTCCTAGATGTGTTCCTGGCTCACTTGACACTGTAAGAAAACTTCCAGAAGTGCAGGTCTCCTTTTGATTTTTATGGTGGAGCTCAGTGTCTCTTTCTCTGCCTGGCTCTGTTCATTGCCATGTGGTTGGTAGTGACAGTGTGGTGAGGTGCATAATGACGTCAACTCTTGTGTGTGCAAAGCTAGGACTGCTCATTTGAATATTTGCTGTTGTGGTATCCCTCCTAGTTGGGGGAGAAGGCCATGGTACAAAACAGTGGGTGTGCACACTGTGTGTGATGGCATTGCAGTTTTTTTTTTTGGGACAGGAAGCAATGTGAGAGCAGGATAAATGTGCAATAATCAGGGCATTGCCTGGCTTGCATTTTTTCCAATATAGGTGATCAAAATTTACCATTACAATTGTGGGCTAGTGCAATCACTTGCGGGCTAGTGCAGTTTGGAATCAACTTGTCCTGCTGGCTAGTGCAAAAAAAAAGTTAAGGTTGACCCCTGATTTATGACAGTTTTGATAAGCATTGAGCACAGGAGTCGCAGGAATAGCGTGGCGAGGGGAGATGTAGAGGATAGATAGTGGAACAGTCAGGGCTGACTATGACAAGGTGTAAAGAGAGGGGAACATGAGGGGTATGAGGATATGGGGGGAATGACTGAAGAAAAAGGGGAAAGGTGAATGGGTGGGCAGGGTGGTCAGGGAGTGGAGAGACAGAAGGGGGTGGCAGGAGGTTAGAACCTGCAGTCTCAGGAGCTGAGTACTGTCAGGTGTTTGAGTAGAGATTTCTTGAAAGTTCCAAGCTTAGGCACATTTATTATTTCTGGGGGTAGTTCACTGAGCCAGAGGGATGCCTTGTAAGCGTAGGATCTCTGTGCAAGTGCCGTGTGATGGAAAGGTTTATGTAGAGCATTTTGTGTTTTTCCTCTGGTCTGTCACGAGTTAGATGCAGGTTTAAGGAGGTCTGATGGTAGGGTGTTTCATAGGCTTACCACACTCTGGAAGAAAAACTGTTCTCTAAGGTTACTCTAAATTCATCACGCCTGAGTTTTAGGGTGTGACGCCTGCTAGAGGACATCAGATCAAACAGCTCAGATTGTTCTGCCTTGTCAGTACCCTTGAGTATGCTGAAGACCAATATCATGTCCCCTCTTGGTCTCTTTTTCTACAGGACGAAGATGTTACTGGCCTCCAGCCTTTTCTTATAGCTTTTGCCTCCACTCCTTATCATTGTGGTGGCTCTGCTACATCAGAGTCCATTTCTTATTTATTTAAAGACGATTTACCAGGAAAGACGTACTGAGCCGTAAGACTCGTTTCCAGATGCGTCCTGGGGGAGAGGGTAAGGGAAGTGCAAAACAAGTAGATATATAGTAATAAACATCAGGTACAATAATATACAGTTGCAAATAGGCTAGCAATGATAATACAGGTAAAAACATCAGACATCAAATAAGAAAACTTCAGAAGTGAGAAGTACTTGGCACTCATCTGACTGTAACGTCAGGAAAATATATGGGACAGAGTAGGCAAGTAGAAGAGAGAGTGCGAGATTGGGGGGGACGGTATGGGTTGTAGAGGAAGAGAGAGTAAAAAAGAACAAATTTGGGATTCAAGGTAAGGGTGGGTAGGGTGGATGAGAAAGGGCATAGAAAAAAGAGTAGGATAATGAGAAAGGAAGGGGTAGAAAGGGTGAATGTTGGTGGTATAAGTGAGAGATAAGGAAGTATGAGAGCAGGAGTGGGGGAAGAGGGGAGAGGAAGGATGAGGAGAGAGATGGCAGTATAGAGGCAGGGGTAAAAGGGAAATATTAGTGTAAGGCATAGAGCTAAGGACATTTGCGGGGGCAGTGTGGCTTTGGAGGTGGTAGAGTGAATTGTAAGAGGAAGGGAGTTCCAATGATTAAGAGGGCGGAAGGAGAAACCAGATTGGCTAGCCTGGGTTTTGCGAGAGGGGACTAAGAGGGAACGATAACCTGAGTTGCAGAGAGAGTACAGGGGAGGTGGGGCGTAGGGGAGAGGAAAGAGCTTGGGTAAGGAGGAAGGGAAGCCAACCCGAATTTCGAAGTAAAGGAGGCACAATGAGGGAGATGGCAGTCATTCAATGAAGGGAGGGAGGGAAAGATCAATATACAGAGAACAGTGGTGAGTCCAGGGGGGGACAGGCCAAGGCAAAACGGCAAAAGGAGTGGAAGAGGGGATCCAGTCTAGTCAGAGTGGATTTTGGTGCAGCACCATAGACTATGTTGCTATAATCAAAAATGGGGAGGATCATCTTAGAGATGGTGTCTCAGTGGGCAAATATAGGGAGACAGTCTTTGTTTCTATAAAGGGCACCTAGCTTAGGGTGGAGTTTATGATACATGGCATCAGTGTGCTGAGAGAAATCAAGGTGTCAGTCCAGCCAAGCACCGAGGTACTTAAATGAGGGTACGTTGTCAATATTACTCCATCTAGGGATAGGAAGTGGGAGGAGGGGGGAGAGTCAAGAAAACCTGTGACATGTGCCAAAACACATGGAGACTGTTTTCTTCGCATTAAGAGATAACTGATTAGCTGTGAACCATTTCTGGATGGAGTCAAAAATCAATTTGAAGCCTCAATGCTAATTCTGTTGGAGAAGAGCCAGATGAAAACAAAACTGTATCATCTGCGTACATGTGTATGGAAGCAGAGTGCAGTCAGCCTCCTGCGTTGAACTGCCCGGAGAAATGGAATTTTATGCAAATTATGGAATTCTCAAGTGGCTCATGCCACATTCAAACTGCTGCCCTAGCAACTGCTGCACTCTGAGTGCTTCCAATTCTTACGGAGCCTAACTGGGTAAAAGACCCACTAGCTAAAAATTAACAACATTAAAATAACATTTTTGCCCTTTGAGGTCAAAACATCCTTAACCAACAAACCTAAGAAACTTTAAGACCACTTGGACACCAACTGGTTAAACAAAGTGAGTCTCTACCTTAACCAGTATATGAGAAAAGAAAATGCCCCAATGCAGGGAAGCAGAGCAACTTTTATAGGTTCTAGTAGGGGAGGTAGGAAGGGTATTTAATCATAATGAGTGATCCCTTTGAAGAAACAAGATTACTATGGTGAGTATTTTTTTCTTCTAACCCCTGGAATCACTCATTATGATTAAACTTAATGCAGACTACTAAGCAGTTGGAGGTTGGGCAGAGAACCTATTTTGGAAACGAGCTCTGCAGTACCGCTGTACCAAACCTGGCATCACCTCTGGATTACAAGTCCAGGCTGTAATGCTTTGTGAAGGTGTGTACTGTTTTCCATGTAGCTGCTTTACAGATTTCCAGTAGTGGAATTTCTCTTGAAGCTGCCGCTGAAGCAGCTGTGCCCCTGGTGGAGTGTGCTCTCAGGCCCAGAGGTACCTGTTTGCCCACCTTACTGTAACAAAACTATATACATGCCACTATCCAGCGAGCAATTGTATGTTTTGTTGCAGCTCTACCCTTACCAGCTTCACCATATGTGAGAAAGAGCTGTAATTGACTTGTCCTGTAGGACTTTGTTCTGTCAGTGTAGTGGCTAAGTGCCCTTTTGACATCAAGGGAATGGAGTCTTCTTTCTGGAGAACTGGAGTTGTCTATAAAGAAGACAGGTAGCGTTATAGACTTATTTAAGTGAAAATCAGATACCACCTTGGGAAGGAATTTTCTATTAGTCCGAAGGACCACCTTGTCCCTGTGGAATGAGATGATGTCCACATCTGTGCACAGGGCTTGTAATTCACTGATCCTTCTGGCTGAAGTAATCGCAACCAGGAAAACAGTTTTCCAAGTGACATACTTCAAATCTGCGGTTGCCATAGGTTCGAATGGTGCATCCATGAGTTTAGCAATGCAAACATTTGGATTCCAGTCTGCAACCAGTTCCCTTAGGGGAGGGAGTAGAAGATTAAGGCCTTTAAAATATTTTCTAAATACTGGATGAGAGGCCACGGACCTCTCCTTACCAACTGACAGGTAAGTAGAGATTGAAGTGAAGTGGACCTTGAGGGTGGAAGGCTTCAGACCTAAGGAATGTAAATATGTAAGGTAATCTAGAATAACAGCCAAATCAGCCCTGAAAAGGCTCACACCCTTACCTGTACACCATATAGTAAATCTTTTCCACTTAGAGGAGTATGTTTTCTTAGTAGAAGGCTTGCTGGAACCCCTAAGCACTGTCAGCACCTGCTCTGATAGGTTTAGGTTAGCAAATTCTAAGTCCTCAAGAGCCACGCCTTGAGCCTCAGTGATTTGAGATTGGGGTACAGGATTCTGCACTGAGAGGAGGTTAACAGGTTGTGCCTCCTGGGCAGGTGGATTTGGGGAACCACTGACAGAGACAGTAGGAGAGAGTACCAGTGCTGTCTCACCCAATCCGGAGCCACCAGTATCATTTTTGCTGGTTGGGACCTCAATTTTAGTAGGGTCCTGAAGATCAAAGGAAAGGGAGGGAATGCGTACAGGAACTTCCCTGTCCAATCCAGGGCCATGGCATCCAGGGGAATTGTGCCCCTTAGAGGAGGCCTGCAACAGTACATTGGAAGCTGGTGGTTTTCTGCGGAGGCAAAGAGATCCTCCTCTGGAATGCCCCATTTCCTGAAAATTGTACTGAGTACCTGAGTATTCAGGCACCACTCATGGTGGTCCTGACTTATCCTGCTTAAAGAGTCTGCCAGCACATTGTCCTTCCCTGGGAGGTGTATGGCTGACAGGGATACTCCCATGGAGTATACCAGGGACCACAGTCTCATTGCTTCTGTGCACAGTAGATGTGACCTGGTACCTCCTTGCTTGTTGATGTAATACATGGTTGTGGTGTTGTCTGTTCTGACTTGCACCACCTAGTTTTGTAGGTAAGGAGCAAATGTTTTTAGAGCCAGGTAAACAGCCCTGAGCTCCAAGAGATTTATGTGCAACAGAGACTCTTGGGTGGACCATGTGCCACTTGCTGTGTGCTCTAACATGTGTGCCCCCCAACCTAGCAGAGAGGCATCTGTTGTGAGGATTACTGAGGGTTGTTCCCTTATAAAAGGTACACCCACCCTGAGGTTGTGCTCGTCCAGCCACCATTGTAAAGCCTGGACTAAGGTTTTGTGACTGGAACCAGTTTGGACATAGGATCCGTCCTTTGAGACCAATACTGTCTGAGATGGAACTGAATATCTCATCTGAAACCTGGAGCCCATTACCACTGCAGTGGCAGATGCCATGTGGCCCAGTAGCCTGAGAAATTCTCTGTCTGATTTGTGCCTCCCGGACACAAAGGATTTTGCAATCTGCAGAATGCTTTCCACCATGTCTTGTGGCAGGAGGGCTCTGTCCTGTCTGGTATTTACTTCTGCTCCAATAAACTCCAGCACCTGAAGTGGTACCTGCTGAGATTTCTCCTTGTTTATCAGAAATCCCAGGGACTCCAGAGTAGATTTTGTTAGTGCCAGTGACTGCACTGCATGCTGCATAGACTGTCCTACTATTAACCAGTCGTCTAGGTAGGGAAAAACTGTTACACCTTGTTTTCTCAGAAACTGTACCACCACTGATAGGCACTTTGTAAAAACCCTTGGTGCGGAAGTTGGTCCAAAAGGGAGAGCTGCAAACTGGTAATGGCCTGAAGCCTGTCTGAATCTCAAGAATTTTCTGTGAGATGGTCTGATGGGATGAAAATAAGCATCTCTTGGATCTAGGGAGGCTAGCCAGTCTCCCTTTTGCAGTGAGTGAATGATTATTTCAAGATTAACCATTTTGAACCTTGGTTTCAAGATGTGCTTGTTCAGAAGTCTTAAATCCAAAACAGGTCACCAATCCCCATTTTTCTTCCTTATGAGGAAGTATCTGGAATAAAAACCTTTGCCCCTCCTTGTTAGAGGCACTACCTCTACTGCTTTGATTGCTGGCAGATGCTTTACCTCTGCCTGAAACAAAATTATCTGCAGCTGTTGTTGGAGCAAAGGTTCTTGTTCTCAGGTTTGGAAATTATTTGAAACTGAGTGCCAGGCCCTGGCTCACTACCTCCAACACCCACTTGTCTGTGGTGATGGAATGCCAAGCGTGAAGGTAATGAGCCAGTCTGCCACCTATTGGTGGTCCTGTAATAGGAAATGCGACCTGCAATAGCCTGTCAGGGATTCTGTGCAGGCTGTGCCTGAACCTGTGGTGCAGGAGCCACTCTTCTCATGGCTCTCCTGCCCCTTCCTCTAAAATAACCTGTGGCCTGCTGCTGAGGCTGAGAGGCCTGAGCCTGAAAGAAGGGTTTGGGGTAAAAACCCCTAACCCTACCTCCCCTACTCTGGGGTCTATAATAGGTGGAGAGCCTATCCTTGGAACTGCTCTGATAGGTGGATTTCTATTCCTCCACCTTCTTCATGTATGCCTCTGTTTTATCCCCAAACAATGAATTGTTCTCCGGGAAATCCATTGCTTTGGCCTGGTTGTCTAAAGTCAGGTTGGTGACTCTAAGCCACGCAAACCTCCTGAGTGAAACAGACAAAGCCATTAACCTGGGTGCAGTATCATTGGCATCCACTGCCATATGAAATTGGTACTTGGTAGCATCAAATGCAGCCCTTGCAGTATCCTGTAAGTCTACAGCCACTTCACCTGGGACCTTATCAGCCAAAGCTAGAACCGAGTTCCATAGAGCTTTTTGGTACTGCACTGAATATGCCATGTAATTGGCCTGCCTAACTAATAAAGAGGCAGCCATGTACCCTTTATTTCCCCATAGCATCCATTTTTCTTGAATCTTTGTCTGGTGGATGGGTGGCCAAGGGGATCCTGGCCTTGTCACAGGCAGCAACTTGTACTACTCCCTCAGGATCAGGGTGAGTAAATAGAAAATCAGCTGTAGTTCTGTCCAGCTGATATTTCTTGTCAGCTTTCTTATCCCTACCAGGGTTAGAGGTTGGATTGATAAAAATCTGCACTGCAGCCTTTTTTAAGGATTTATGCATGGACAGAAGCAGATGTTTTGTGGGGTTAATCCCATCATCTCCAGAAAAATCTGCCTCCTCCATATTCTCTTCTGTTTCCTGAAGAGGAAGGTTCAGGGTTTCCACCATGCTCTTAACAAAAGCATAGTGGGAGGAGTATTCCTCAGAACCCCTAAGAGGGGACCCAAAATCTTGCTATGGGGAGACCTCTGGATATATAGGTTCCCCTTGCAAATCATCATCCTCCTCCTCCTCCCCATACACTTCCAGCACTTCTTGCCTTGCTGGGGTTGTAGGACGAACTGGGGCAACCAGCGAAGGAACTGGGATTGCACCCTGTAGGGCTTGTAACACTTGTAGTGCCTTAGCAATGTCCTCAGCCGAGAGCATAATGTGCTCGTCTGCTGGGAGCTCCTTAGCCTTCTCAGCCAGAGGCGCAGCGACATGTTTTTCTTCAATGGAACAGGTTCAGAGCCTGTTTCCACAGCCCTTTTGTTTTACCTTGTCCAGATTTATCTGAACTCCTGTCAGGATCCTTAGCTTTACCTCTATCCTTTTTGTGGGAAGAGGAAGAAGCAGAATAATCCACACTAGAAGCAGAAGCAGAAGCCATGTCTTATAAAATTTTAGACCTTTTCTTTAATGTTTTAGGGCAAAAGGTCTTACAAATATCACAACTGGCAAAACCCAAACAAGAAATACACAGAGTGTGTCTATCTGCTTTTGCTATAAGTTGCCTACAAGACTCACAACATTTAAAACCCATGGGTCCTGTACGTTTTTTAGGTTCATCTAAATGGACCTCTGACATTGATAGACAAAAATATTACTTACAATAAACTGTTATTTAAAGCACCTCAGAACCGGAGGATCTTTAAAATAACAACCGCTAGCGGTTCCTGGAACCGATCGCTATTGGGTTCCTGAATGAAAAGGGAATACAATAATTTAACAAAAAATAAAGCGGTTCAAGGTCGCTAAATATATAAAATAAAGAAAAACTGAGGTAAAAACCTCCCAAATAGACTCAGAACCCTCGGTTCAAAGGAACCGCAAATAGAGACAAAAAACTACTATAATAATACTAAACTGTACTAAGCAATGTTTCTAAGGCAGCAATTTTAAATTTAAACTAAAATGAGTACTTATCCACAGATAAACTTTATTCTGAAGACAGTTCAAGGCGAGCTCTCCGGGACATCCTTACTAGGCAGGCGGAGTAAAGAATCTGAAGCACTCAGAGTGCAGCAGTTGCTAGGGCAGCAGTTTGAAAGTGGCATGAGCCACTTGAGAATTCTATAAGTTGCATAAAATTCCATTTCTCCGGGCACTTCAACACAGGAGGCTGACTGCATTAAGTTTAATCATAATGAGTGATTCCTGGGGTTAGAATCACCAATTCTCACTAATCGAGATCTGCCTACAAAGTAGGAGTTGAACCAGCTGATTGCAGAGGTGGATAAGTCCGCTGAACTTAGTTTGTCAAGGAGAAGATGGTGGGAGATGGCGTTGAAAGCTTCTGCAAGATCAACAGAGATGGCTGCATTGGTGAGGCCTTACTCCATGCCTGTTTGGATGGAGTCTGTAAGTTTGAGAAAAGAGGAAGTGGGAGTAATATTTGCGAAAGTCAGACTAGAAGGGGGCGAAAAAGGAAGAGGATTCAAGGAAGGATGTGAGTTGAGCAAGAACTATACGTTCTTGAAGTTTGGATAACGTTGGGAGGAGAGAGAGAGGGTGGAAGTTTCCAGGAAAGGAAGAGTCACCCCCTTTAGAGAGGGGAATGACAGTAGCATTCTCCTAGATATCTGGGACTGTGGCAAGAAAGAATGATAGGTTGAGCAAGGAGATGGGTAGAGCAATAGCAGGAGCAGAGAAGTGTAAGGGTTTGGGATCAAGTCCATCAAAGCTCCCCCCTTTCTGGGGGTTGAGAGCAAGGAGGGCAGTTAGAGAGTCGTCTGGGGTGACTGTCAAGAAGGAGAAGGTGGAAGAAGGGAGGGATGAGGGAAGAGGAAGGAGGGAGGGAGGGAGTGGCATGGAGTGCAGACAGGAGAGAGGAAGCGAAAGTGGTGAAATATGAGTTGAAAGCTGAGGCAACAGAAGGAGGGTCTGAAATGGTGAAGTCAACCATCTTGAGAACTGGAGAGGGGACCTGGTTGGGAGGGGAGAAAAGAGCATGAATAACTTTACAGAACTTGGAGGGCTTGTTCAGATTGTTCTGAAAAGTGGAGGAGAAAAATTCCGCCTTGGCGAGCCCGGTAGTACAGGAGTTCCTCAAGGCACAGTGCTTGTTGAGGTCATACGCTGTGCCAGAGGACTTGTGAGACTTCCAGACAAGGTCATGTGCGTGGAGGCAGGCCATAGGTTCAGCCGAAATCCCGGGAGGTGAGAACCTCTGACCCTGTTTTTTCTGAGGGGGGTATGCTGATCCCAAACTAATAAGAATTTATATTGAAAATATTGTTGTGCCAGATTAATATTACTGGCCGTAGTGATAGGTGACCAGTCAGTGGAGAGCAGATCAGCGTGAAGTGAGGATAAGTCAATTGAGCGGAAGGACCTGATTTGGATAATTTTCAAGGGGACTTTGGGACAGTGAATTTTGTGCATGCAGTAAACCATATGATGGTCACTGAGTTCATTAGGGAGAGTACCAGCATCAGTGGTCTGATGTGGGTGTGTAGCGAGAACCCAGTCCAGAAGAGAGTGGCTTTGAGAGCGGGGATTGTAACAGGTAGGGACAGGAATGTGTTGCGTAAGATGCAGGGACTTTATATTTTGACAGAGTCTGGAACTGGATTGAGAAAGCCAATCAAAGTTGAAATCACCTAGCTTAAGAACTTCTACCGGAGAGACAAGAACATTAATGAGTATCTTGTTTATGTAACCCCTAGGTGGCGCTATCCCAAGGGCTGCTACCCATGCCTGCTTGGCTAGTAGCAGGTTAAGGGGCCTGAGTTCTGAAACTGGTGCCTCCACCCGAAGGTCAGGGTTGGTAGTGGTCAAACTAATCTGGGCACAGCCCTCTGGGTCACTGTAAACCCCCTCTGTCCTTCCTAGTGGCTGGAACAATACACAATAATCACTTTCACAATACCCCTGATACACCACACAAGTACCCACACTGTTTGCACTTACCACCAGGGCTTTCCTCTGGCCCTGGGGACCCCTGTAAAACAAGGATCTTACTTCGAGACACAGCTGTTGCAGCAGGTTACACCATTAGAACTGAAGCCGGCAGGCGTCAGGACCCCTCGGAAAAATTCTAGCTAGCTATCTTCAAGCGGGGACCGCTCCCTACGTCGACCCCGCCTCCGGCGTCAGGTGTGGTAAAAAAGGGGGCGGTCCCGCCAGATTCCCAAGTTCTTTCCTGTCGACTTGCATGTCTCGACCCTTCGGTTCCAGTCTAGTGCGCGACGTGTGGTTCAGAGCTTTCCTCTGGGAAATTCTTTTTTCTTCAAGCAAGATTGTTGCTGATGTCCTCTCTGACCTCCGGTCATCCCTCCAAGTGTGCTTGCGGGAAACAGATCCCCTTCAAGGACCCCCACACGGCCTGTGTTAGGTGCCTGGGCCCAGACCACGATACCCGGGCCTGTTAGTTCTGCCAGGGCTTTAACAGCGAACAAGGATCCGGCGTCAGAAGGCCCTCAGGCTTTTTTGTTGGAGGAAAAACTGAAGACCATGTCCTCAAAGAAGTTCCTCGTTCAAATCCCACAAACACGCGGAGAAAAGAAGGAGAGGCCCTTCAGGTCCCGTCCAGGGCCTTGAGTCCCAAGCTCCGGTTCTCGGTCCGACCGCTCTCCTTCCAGGGCCAGCTCTCAGCCTCCTCCGGCTGTGGTAAAAGCCTTCTTCTTCTCAGGCCAAGTCCTGAGGCCGTCATCATCGTCCTCTTCCAAGGCCTTGGCGAAGTCCGGGGAGCGCCACCACCATCATCATAAGTCGGGTTCCTGCTCTTTGGCTCCCGACGTCCGGTCGTCTTCTGTGCCTCCTCGCAAAACTTTGGAGCTCACACTGTTGAAGAGACCTGTGGACCCGACGCCGGCCCGACCGTCGTCGGCCGTACGTCATTCCTCCCTGGAGCCGTCGTCGGCCGGACGGCCATCGTCGGCCAAACCATCCCAGCGGACACCGGTTGGGGGACCGGCGTCCGTTCCGCCTGAGAAGAGGGCTCCCACGCCTCCGACCGACGTCGGTCAGGAGACGTTGACTGAGGAGGACTTAACGCAGCCCGAGGACCAGACAGGCGACCCCGCCTCACCGAAACTCCCAGGGCCCCTCGCCCCTACCCGAGGACCCTGTGGAGCCGACGCTGACCCGACGATCGCCCACTGCGCCTGGGCCGCCGCTGGACGTTTATAGCGGAAGTGAAGGATCTCTTCACTTACTGGTGGGACACCATGAAAGGGACATGGTCCCCACCGCCGTCCTTCTCCACGGTACGGACCCTCCTTCGCCTTCGGGGTCGGTAGGCTGCTTACCTCCCCCCCGGGAGCCTGGATCCTCTCCAAGGGGAAGATCAGAAAAACGGAGACCTCCATCCAAATCCTCTTCTGGATCACCCAGCCCCAAGAGATCCAGGAGACACCGACGTTCGCCGTTGACGGAGGACATGGGATCAGTCTACTCTTCCTCTAGATCCCCATCTCCTCTCTCCATCCCTTCTCTGGACCCACGTGAGACACCGAGATCTCCTCCGGATGACCCCTCGTTCATGGATATTATGTGACATATCCAGGAGAACATGGGATGGGATGCAGAAGAACTAATCCCCGAAAGGTTACGCCTTGCCATATATCTTCGGCAGAAGGACCCCAAGCCTGTGGTGGTACCACCCTTGGTGGACACTTTCGTGGACATCACCAAGGCAGCGTGGAAGCGTCCACATTCACTCGGCGGTGCCGAAGAAAGCTGATCGTCTGTACAAGGCTCCTAAGGACGACCAGTACCTGACACAGCAGCCTCAGGCCGACTCTCTGGTCATCACAGCCTCACATGACCCGGTCACAGAGCGCAACATTTGAGCACCCTGCCACGGACCCAGAGTCCAAACAGTTGGGACGCACTGGGCGGCGCCGTCGTCGCTTCGCTTCCTGCACCGTCAGATCCTTGAACTACCTGACCCACATGGTTCAATTCCAGAGCGCTTTGTGGGAACAGGGTCTGGAGGCAGCTAGAAAAGCTGCCGAGGTGAGCAGAAGGAGGAGATGCTCCAGCTCCTCCATCGGGTTCAGGCGTGGGGACCCAAGTGCTTGAGCCAGCGTGTGTGACTCCAGCGGACTCCTTCGGCCCGAGCAGCAGCTTCTGGCGTATGCCTCGGAGACACTCCTGGTTACGTGTCTCCGGCTTTACCCCGGATGTCCAGAAAAACATTATGGATGCTCCGTTCGAGGGAGAAGTTTTATTTGGTAATCCTTCCGAGAAGATCATTACCAAACTTCAAGAGGCCGGGAAGGCGGTAAGGTTGGTTCAAGCCATGTACCGACCCAAGCTTGGTTCCTTTCGTAGGAACCAAAGCCGTTTTCGTGGGCGGACACAGAGGCAGCAGCCCCGCTCCGCTACACATCAGAGGGGATACGGTTTCCGTAGAACCCAGGGAAAACAGCCCGCCAGCCGAGGTCAGCGTTCCCCTAGGCCGACCCAGCCAGCGGGCCCATCTGCCGCCACAGCCTGACTCCTTTCTGGCCCCCGCCCCCTCAGGATCAACGGGAAATCATGGTCGGGGGTCGCATTGCGAACTTCCTGCCGGGATGGCAGGCCATTACCACCGACAGGTGGGTTCTGCAGTTGGTCAGTCTAGGCCACTTTATAGAATTCGCAGAAAAGCCACCCTCGAGGCCTCCTTTGGTCTCCCGGTATCCGGGTCAGCACAAAAATTTGATCTGGCAAGAGGTACTCGCGCTCCTAAGAAAAGGAGCGATAGAGTACGTCCCGGAGAACCAGAGAGGATGAGGATATTATTCCCACTTCTTCCTGGTTCCCAAGAAATCAGGGGACCTCCGTCCGATCCTGGACCTCAATGAAGATAGCTAGCTAGAATTTTTCCGTGGGGTCCTGACGCCTGCCCGGTTTCAGTTCTAATGGTGTGACCTGCTGCAAGAGCTGTTCTCGAAGATCTACTGTTACAGTAAGTTCTTACGTAACTGTACTTTATACTCAGCAAATAACAGCAGTACAGTACTCTTGCACAGACTGGAACCACAGTCAGGGTAAATGCAAAAAAGAGTTGGATCTGATTTATTTAAGGGACTTGAACAAGGGGGGGGTGTAATCAGGTTAATTTGCTTAAAGGCTGTATCAATCAAACAGTTATGCATGCACTTCAGGGTCCATAAACAGTCACACACTCTGGGTACCCAGATGGAGAATGTTGGGCTAGCCAGGAACGCTGCAACTGGTTGGGGCCCTATGATGGAAGAAAACATGCACAACACCCTCTATTTGTAATCTGGAGCCAGAGGGCTCAGTTCATGAAAAGAGAGCACGACAATCAGATGACACACTTCTAGATTAGACAGCAGGTGGTTGATCTGGAGTGCCAGGAAAAGCAGGGCCCACACGAATCACTGAGGCATCGTTCCTGTTCAGGCATGGAGCAGGGGGCTGATCCCCAGGCAGGTCTCTCGTCGATGGCTTTCTCTGTTAAGCGGGTAGTCTGGCTGGGCCAGTGTGGCAAGGCCCAGGCAAAATGGAGACAAATTCGGATACAGTCCATTTGGGGCTGGATACAGCTTCCATCAAGTAGAACACAGTTCACACAGTGGGGGACCAAATCACGACCCACTTTCAATACACAGCACATTTACATGCAAGGAAATTCTACTGTACCAGGCAAGCCACCCTCCGGTCATGATCGCAAAGTCTCTGCACAAACTGGGGATTCAAAAGCAGTTGGAAATCCTGACAGGCCGATCGCATTCAGCAAAATCTCCGGTCTTCTTCAGGTATGAACCTGGTAAAAATCAGTGGCTTAGTTCGTTCTCACAAACTTTGATTTAGTCAAAAATGATTCTCTTCTCTCCCCCTCTCAGGGGCAGCAGGCAAACATGCAGGCCAAAACTCAGCCCTTTCTCAGTTCTCCCATGCAAAACTACACAGAACTACTGCCCAAATCACTTGAGCTGTTCTCATTTCACTTCCCCGCTCAGAACTGACTGAAACAGCAGGCAGCTTGGGGATTTCCCTCAGAGCCAAAAGATTTGGTTGGCTGATCTGTCAGTCAGAACAAAGGCTCCCCCTTCAGGTGCAAAAAGGCACCAAAAGCCCCAAACTACAATTCCTACAGATTTTGACTCCAGACAGCTCCTGTAGTCCGTCTCCATTTTAGGTCCCACCAGACTGATTGGTCCAATTCGGCAGTTCCGGGCCAAACTGGCAGGGATAAACAAAACAGTCCTTGCTGCAAAGAAGGTAGGTTAGACAAACTACATTTTTATTACTACTCTAATGAATGATCAGCAAACAGTTACTTCTATTAACAGGGCTCCCTCTGCGCAATTAGCGATGGCAGAAGCTGAGTGATTACCTGGCAGCACAGGCGGGACTCGAGCATGACAATACTCAGCCCCCACCCAGATTAATTATTACTGCAATCTAGACTGTTCTTAAAGCGACAGTACATAGAGGCTACACAGGCACTCTTTGGCAATAACGATTAACTGCTAAACGCAGGACACCAGCCTGGCAGTGAACATTTAGGCAAGCTCATAGAAGTCTTTTCAGGAACCCACATTTGTAGGGGGGTTACATTTAGATGTCATTAAAATTTTGCATGAGCAACTAGATTGTGTATGCAAATGTTAATGTATCTCTGTTTTTAAAGCATATTTGTTTATAAGGATTTGAATCTTAACTTATGTTAGCTATGATAAATTTAAAGTATGCTATAGATCATTCATTATCCAAAGCACATTGTATGCCACAATGATGAGTCACAACTGTGACTGGAAAGTGTATAGATCTGCCATGTTTCTATACTAAACTGAGTTTTCAGTCACATAAAAAAATTAAAACTCGATAATTCATTTATCTCAGTGTGCTTCTTGGAACATTAACCTGCAGTAGATCATTGAACAGGAAGCAGATCTGTGACTCAGACCTTACTCCTAGATTTATCACTTTCAGATTTTTCAGATTCTTTAACGGTTCCATTGCTTTGCCATTTTCTTCTTTTCTAGTCTGCTGTGTGTTACAGGTATACAGTGGTTGACTGAGCACTGTTTTACTGCAGCGGTATGATGAATGGGGCCAGGTTGGAACTGATGGGCCCCGTTTGTTGTGGTCTGCTGAATCATGCAATTTTTAGCACTTTTCCCCAGTTAATCTTTTAAATAACAACCAAAAAATATAACACAGAACATTTGCTCAGTTGAGAAAAAGAAAAGCATACTTTTAGAAGACCATTGAGACGTTACATTTTGATTTTAATAACCTTGCCTTGCATGTGATAAAGATTAGGTCGACCCTTGACCCTGCAATGACCAACTTGCTTGTACATGCATATGCAACATAGGAAATGTTAGCTGAAAAAAAGCTAAGTGTCCATCATATTTGTCTCCTGCCATCCAGGCAGCTGCAGCATTCAGTAGTACACAGTATGTGAAGCAGCTGTAGCCGTTTTATTTGTTTTGTTTTTGTTTTCAAAAGCGTAGCAGTAATTTTCTCGTACAAGGCAATAGTAGATGCATAGACCAGTAGTCATACAAAACTGATATTCACAATTGTCCCTTGTAATCTTTGACAGTAGGAGTAGAGGAGACCAAACATTCAGGTTAAACCGAGTATAAATGCCCAGAATTGCTAGCCATCTCCGTGGCATGAAGTGCCCAGAAATAGACGGAACTGACAGTAAAAAGGTGACTGCAATCACTATGGATTGCTGTGTAGCAACATCTACAATTATTAGTAAGAAACATGAGGAAATAACATTCCTCATAACTCCTCTACATCACAGAAATGCTTGTTATTAACAATACAAATTACAAGCATGTATTTTAACAGAGCCGAGACATAAACTGAAAATAAACATTCTGAACTTGTACACCGTTGTATTGTTTTATGGGCTGCTGAGCAGGATTTAACATACTGTAGCTTTCCCGCTCCCCCAGTAGCAGAGAAAAAACAGAATTGGTTGAGCCATCACGTGCGTCTGGCCAACCTGTGTTCAAAAACCATTCCCCAGAAAAATAAGTACCATCTCTATTAGTCTGCAAGGAGGGAAGAGGCTTTAAATGGGACACATTACAACTGAACAAGAAATCACCCCTTCATAAACACAGAAAGGTTCAGTGTCCCACTTTGTCCCTGCTAAAGTGTCTATAATACTTTATCAGGCTCCTAAACTGAGTCATTTAGTTCCCAGTTCCTCCTCAGCATCCTTGTAATCCACGGTGGTGGCTCCCTTAGCTGCAGATTCTTTTGCTAGTTTTTAAGCCACTGATCCACTTCCTTGGGATCTGTGAATGACCATGATTTGCCACCGTATGTAATCCTCAATCGAGCTGGTAACAGGACCACCCCCAGGGCACAGAGCTTTTAACGGACCCCATCAAAGCACTTGTGTCTGGACCAAGTTTGAAATGACAAGTCTGGAAAAAAATTGTCATTCATCTCATTAATAGAGAGTGGGTAGGCCATCTGTGCCGCTGACAGGAGCAAGTCTTGGATCTCGGCACCAGGTGTTTTGACTTGCACAGTGTGGGGCTGATTTGTATTAGTTGGCCACACTATAGGATTATGGTAGGCTCTCCTCAGCATACCCCAGTCAAAATCCTCTGGGAGAGGGATGGAAGATTTTATCCAAGTCTAACCCCCAGGTGGCGCTATCCCAAGGGCTACTACCCCTGCCTGCTTGACTAATGACAGGTTGAGGGGCCTAGGTTCTATGGCGGGTGCCTCCATCTAGAGGTCAGGGTTTGTAGTGGTTAGACTAGCTTGGTCACAGCCCTCTGGGACACTGAGACCCCATTTTATTCCCTCTAGTGGCTCACACAATGCACAGAAGTTACAGTCCCAATACCCCACATGTACACACTGTTCATTCATAAAGTACCACTTACCCTCGAGACTGATTCTGAGGTTCGTCGCTGGGGACCCCCTGTAAAATAAGGTTAATCAACATACACAAACCAATACAATGCTTGATATGTAGGTACTGACACTTCAGACAGTTTAAAGTTTAACATCAAATCTGGTTTATTTAGGAGAATAAGACATGGGAGGGGGAGATCAGGTTAATTGGCAGAATTAAATCACAGTACTGTGCACACATAAACAGGGTCTGAAAAGTCACACTCTGGTACCCAGGTTGGGGGGGGGGGGGCACTAGCCAGGTCTGTTGCACAGGGTTGGCCGGCAGGTGCAGATGGACAGGGCCCTGTAGAAGAAAATATATGCACAACACCCAATTGTAATCTGGAGCTGGATGGCTCAGTCCATGAAGAAGTGAAACAACAATAATTAGATGGCACACTTGTAATTGAAAACAGGCTGCAGGGGAATACCCTGATTTGTACTCACAATACCCAAGCTGAGAACCTGATGGTGGATGTTCTTCTGGGTTGCCAGAACAACAGGGCATGGAGACAAGGTCCTTGTGACTGGACCCCACTGCAGTAGATGGCAAACGGATTTAGCCTGAGACAAGCTGGGGTTTGCTTCCAGGTTCAACACACAGCACGGGGACTGGAAATAGCGATTCCCCACAAGCACAACGCATATTCATATGTAAAAGGAAAGTACTATACCAGGCAGGCTGCTCCTCGATCCCGATCGCAATTACTGCAAAATACCTGGGAGCACACATGCAGCTTCAGTTCCTGACAGACTGAGCGCAATTCAGCAATTTCTCCAGTCTTCTACAGGGTGAGCCTGATTTCCACTCTTCAGAATTCCTTCTTTCTCCTCACAAATCGTATTCAGTCCGAACTGGCACTTACAACAGCTGCAGGCCGAGCCTCAGGGCCTCACACGTGCTTCCCGCATGAAACTGTACACAGCAGAAGCACAGAGCTCCTTCTCTCTTCACTGTCACAACTGATCTGATCTTTCCAGTCACAGAGCAGGGCATTCCCTTTAGCTCCACACCATTCTGTTGGCGGGTTCAGCTGTCACTCACACTAAGACTCCCTCTGTTGGTGGAAAAAGGTGCCAAGGTCAAAACTACATTTTCCAGAGTCACTGCCCATACAATCCCCTTGTGGCTGGCTCAAAATTAAGAGTCCAAGTTCTGATTCATCCACAGGCTCCATTTTAGGGCTCCCATAACCCAATTGGCTCAGCACAGCAGTTTAGGACCAAAATGGAGGGGTAGCTCACACAGAGTCCTTGCTGCAGTAAAGGAAGGTTAGACAAACTACAGTTTTGCTAATGCTTTAAATGATTACAGGCAAACAGTTACAGCTTTCAGATAGGCTCCCTTTGCACCTTCAGCGACCGCAAAATGGAGCGATTATTCTGCAGCTCGGCCGGGATTCAAGCATTAAATACACAGTCCCCACATACAAACTAAATCTGCAAGCAGACAGCTCTTAAAGAGACAGTACATGGAGGCTCAAATAGCACTCACTTGCAACCACATTTAAGTAGCTCAGACGCTGAACACCACCCAGGCTTGGAGCATTCAGGCAAGCTCCTGGAAGACTTTTGGGAACCCCCATTTGCAGGGAGGTTACACTTATTGCTTTCCACTTTGCTTCCACATCTGCCCTTTGCCTCTCTTAACCCCTTCCAGTCTCTCCATCAACAGCTCCCTGTACCATCAAAATCAGCCCTCATAAAAGTCAGGCCTTTGTCTGGGTTTGATTTCCTCACAGCTTCCAGTTCAATATCAAACCATACTGTCTGGTTACCAGGGGTTCCAGCACTGTAACCTCCCCAATACTGTCCATGTTCATAAGGGCTAAATAGAATATGACTATCCATCTTTTGGGTTCCTGCACCCTTTGTACCAGGAATGATTTCTGAAAAACCTCCACCAGCTGCTGACTCCTTGCTCTTTCTGTTGCTGGGATTCTCCTGTGCATATCAGGCACATGTTGATGTCAAACAATCCAACAATGCCAGTGCACCCCCCCCCACACACACACACAACATAGCATATTTAAACTTTCCACTGCCAAAATTGGCTATATTTACTTTAAGCTCATTGTGAGGGGGTGGGTCCTCTTAGTTTGATTGGAATTCCAATATGAGTAAGCTAAATCACAAACGTCAAGGTGGGAGCCTTGATTTAGTCCCTAACTTTCCAATGCCTGAATGGCTAATGTGTCTAATTGGCTCCTTTTATACACTGTGCTCCCATCAAGGATTTTACACATGTTGATGTCACCCAACAGCACCTCCCTAGCCTTGTTACCCTTTTAATCTCTTCCTCCAACTCTCTATCTTCTTCCTCTTTTTGAGATGGTGACCTATAGATCAGCCCAACCCTGATGCATCCCCCCTTGTACGTCAATACCTGTATTCACATTGTCTCTGTGTACTCGCCTTTCCCCATATCCTTGATCTCTGCAGCCTTTTTGCTCTCCCTTATGCACAGTGCAACCCCTCCCCTTTCTTTCTTTTCTATCTCTTCTGAATGCTGAGTATCCTTGTATGGTCTTGTCCCAGTTGTGTTACTTGGTTGCCCATATTCCAATGATTGCTACAGTGTCGAAGTGTGATTCTGCCATCATTGCTTCCAGATCACTGGCTTAAGCTCCTGGCAGTCATGCACATAGCCCTCCAGACTGCCTACTTCCCCCTCCATTTGGTCTTACCCCCTTCCCCTTCCTCCCTGACCTCTTCTATAACCATGTCCCTGTTGCCCTTCTCCCACCTCCCTCCTGGTTCCCTTGGAGCTCCTTTTCTACTACTTGGCTTAGCATCCCACTGTCTCCACACTTGTTTTACCCTATTGTTCTTTCCTTGTTTCCAGTCACTGGTGGGATGTCATCCAAGCCTCCTTCAGTTTTCTAGGTGCACCTGTCTGCATCTGCTTTGCCTCCCACTTTGCTCATTTAAAGGTGCCTCAGTGTGCTCTTTAAACATGCACCTTCACATCCTGAAGCTTGTCTCAGAGGGTTGAAGGCCATCCTGCTTGAAATGCCTTCAAGACGTACAACAAAAGGAGATGCTGATTTCCCCTTTGAAGGGCACTCAATGTTTGGGGATCAAACAGAGACTGACATGAAAAAATAGATAAAAAAACAAAATAACTTTCAAAAATCTAACAAAGAAAGTAGAGGTAGAGGTTATTACAGACCCTACAAAAGGGGATGCGTAGGAAGGGGTCATTATATCAGACAATATGGTTAGTATAACTACACTTCCACCAGCAGCAGAGGTAAAGGAAGAGGCAATTGAGCTCACAGAATCTGCTCCGTCAGCCCAGGCTAAGTCTGACACCTGCCAATCATGCCCATGTTGCCACGGATCCATTGCCAGTGGGCGGCACCTCTCTTAAACAGGGAATCTGCCCCAAAGTACTAAACAGCAGAATTAGAATTAACATATCCCCAATAAGTCTCATACCGAAAATGAGATCTCTGAGCTACTTTGTTTAAAACGTAGAAGCCATTTTGTGACTATGATTTCATTGCCTGTTCAAAAATGCTGGTTTCGTTGCAGAGCTATTGATGATGCCATAACCAGAACTCACAGGCTTGTCCTCCCTTGCTAGCAAAATTATAGGACTTCTTCAAAGTTTAAGAAAGTGTACTTGCAATAATCATTTGAACAAAAAAAAACCTGACACTGGGTTAGGAGCTAGTTACATGTATTTGCAAATATTCAGATGGAGGGTACTATACTTCAGAACGTGGTGGAGATGACTTAGGAATGCAGTGGTGGACATGGATTTGAAATCTCAAGATTATGTGCATTTCAGAATACTGAATGATGAGATTCTAACGTCAGAATTTTTCTGTGCAACCAGGACTCAATTTCAGAATGCAGCAAGGACATAACTGCAGTTTTGGAATGTGGGAGAAGCAATTTCAGAATGTGGGTGGACACAGTTTTGGAAATGAGGGACATGCAATTATGGAATGTGGTAAGGAGTGAGGACACACAGTCTCAGAATGTGAAGGAACATCTAATCTTGAAATGTGTTAGGGAAATGTAATTTCAGAATGTGGTGGGGACATGCAATCTCAGAATGGAGGGAGAACACTTAATTTTAGGACCTTTTGTTTCCAAGACTCCTTGTGGTGGTGCACATAATTTCCCAGCATCCATCCCTGCCTCTTCTTTTTTTCTTTTGAACATACCCAGGGTAAAGGGGAAAAAGAGGGAGCGGTGGTAGATGTTGGAAAATGATATGTACCAACACATGGAGTCTTGGCAGCAAAATGCTGGAACTTAAGGCAACAGTCACAGAAGGGAGCCTTGACCTGGTGGCTGTCAGATGTGGACAAACTCAAACCATGAATGGGACATGACCATACCAGGATACTCGCTGTTCAGGAAGGACAGAGCATAGAGCAGGGGAAGTAAAGTAGTGCTGTATGTACAGTGGTCATTATAGATAAGTTCTGCAGTGCCCCGGTATTATGCGGTACTTGTGGTGGGGTCAGCGGTAGTGAATTTGGTGCATTATGTGGTGCAGCATTTGGCATGCTTTGTCCAGCGGTACGTGGTAGATTAGAGTTAAATTAATTAAATGTTATTCCAGTGCCAGCATGGAAAATGCGCTTTTCCATGCATAGTTGTCCTGCAGCTTTCCTTTTTACCAGCAGGTCTCTCAGGAATCCACATTTGGTGGGAGGAGGAGAAAGAAGCAGGCTCCCATCACTCATAACTCCTCTGATCTTCTTCGTGTGTTAGGAAACAACAGCACCAAATAAGCAGTGGTCATTTTCCAGTTTTTTTTTTTTTCTGTATATTCTCAAATTGTGGTGCTGCCGGTATCTTGTTTTTTTATATAATTTTTAACCTCTGTCCAACACAAGCTGTGCTAGTGTTCATCAATGCTTCAAATGATGCACTAAATTGGGGAATTGAACATGTTGTTTGTTTTGTTAAAATCTTGAAAAAAAGCATAAATGAATTATATTCATGGCAAACTTCGGTTTGTGTAAATGAAGTAGCAGGTGTGAATACAGTGAGCTGACACACACATCGTAGTGGATGAAATACTGTATGCTGGGGATTTCTGGGACCAGATTGTATTACCTAAATTAAATAAAGTGAATAAATGAGAGTAACAAATAAACTGTGGTATGTGCAAAATGCATTTTGAAAACAATACAATGCCAAAAAAGAAGCTGGCATGTCATTTATTTATTGCTTTTAGATGCAAGAATGCCTATAACCAATCATAATCTTTCCCAGCATCTATGAGCAAAAAAGAAAGAAAGATTTAGGCTTGCATTGTGCATTAGATGACAGAAGTAGTGTTGTTTTGGTCACAATTTCCTTTCAGTGGATACCTGTGGTGTGCTCATTAAGTTATGCATTTAATTTGGCGTTGGTCTGTGTCTCTGTTTCTGGTCAGCATCCACTTGTACTGTGACCCCATATTTATTTATTTTGTTTTGTGTTATCTGTTTGGAACTCAGTCAAGGTACAGTAGATAAGAAGTAAATGTTTTGGATGTTAGTCGTCTAGTTCATGTATTCAACCACAGAGGCAAATTGCCAACACCCCCCCCCCCCCAAAAAAAGGATTACAAAACAAAGTTAGATAGCACTTCTCTGGAATGCATAATTGAAACTGTGCTTTTGGTATGGACATGTGCCTTATGTTTTGCGCAGTGACAAGCTTTGCAAAATTAGATATTGTGATGTGTCATGGTTTCTGAGTGGCAAGTGAATTGTGCCCTATCCTTCCTCAAGTATGATGTATTTGTTCAGATCTACTCTCCATTACAAAACGATTACTTCACAATAATAAGCACAGCATATCTCCATAAAGAAATCAGATTGCAAAGAATGAGGTCACTGTTGTGAGGTGTCTGCCTAAGGTACCACCAGTCAGGAAAATGAACAGGTATTTAGAGGGTATAAAGGACGGCAGGGGAATAAACATCAGTTCGGCACAATAGGAAATCCAATAAAAAATAAAGAGAATATAGCCACTAGCAACATACACAATAAATCATTCTCTTAACACACACACACACACACACACACACACACCACACTGCCATTTGGATAACAGCTTCCCATAACCTGACAGTCCATTTTTCCCCCTGAAATAAATCTACAGATCACCCCCAATTTCTTTTCCAAACAATTACAAAATCATCAAACATTATTGGAGCCAGTGTGTACAGTGTCTATTGATCGGAGTTCTGTGTTCTAATTAGCCAAATTCACTGGTGTTGCAGCAGAGAGCATGGTTGCTGCACCAGGAGATGCAGATTGTTTTCTTACTGCAGCAACAGGACTGTCCTTACAATTAAATCAGACTGGTTATGTTAATTTTTCTACAGCAGCAGACCCGCTCCTATATCCCGGCTGCTCATGTAGTTTAAAAGTCTAAAGGAGCCAGCCAACTAGTGGAGTGCATTTATTTGGAAAATGTTTCATCAGGAAAGACAACATGAGCTGTAAACAGCTCATTTACAGAAGCGTCCTGGGGGAAGGGGGTACAATAGTTGGGAGCAGTACAGGTAGATACTAATACAAATCATTTAACCTCACCGCTAGCCCACTAATTCTGCAGCTCCCCCTTTCCATCCTGACGCTCGCCATGTTTCTACCCTTGGCTCTCATTCTTTCCCTATTAACGTTTCCTGCTGCACCCACCCTCCCCTGTCCACTCCAGCCTGGCTAAAGTCCCACCCCATCCATAGTAGTGTCCCACTTATCCACCCCTCCTCCGTCATTATCATAATAAACAAGTACACGACAGCCATCGTCACTTTCTGTGGTTTTAGCTCAATTTTTCCCCCAGTCGTCAGTAATATATCCCTCCTCTTCTTTACCTCTCTAACCTGCCACCCCATACACGGCCTCTTTCCCCTATATGTGTAGTTGCCAGCTGCCTCACTCAAAAGATCTCTGCTTATAACCCCTGTATGCCTATGGTTGATTGTACATCTGCTGACTTCTTCAATTGTAAAATAAAGCATTTTTTTTTATTTAAACCTTGTACTGTATACACTGTATATACTTTTTCTTCCTTGTATATTATTGCTTTTTGTATACCTGCTTCTGTACTGTACTTTGATGTATTCATGACCAGGTCCACCTTGCAAATGAGCCTTGCTCAATGGTGCCCGCCTGGATAAATAAAGATTTTCATTGATTGATTGAAGTACGTTGAGCAATAGTAGAAACCGCAAATACAAGAATACAAGAGCAGTTCAGTACATATTAATGTAAATCATTGGGGACATTTGAGTAAACCATTACTTACTAAGACAAATCATTGAGTACAGATACAGAGCTGAGGGACTCAACCCAAATGGGGAGGGAGTACAAACCAATAATGAATTTATATAAGATGAAACAGGCTAAATATTGATGATCCTGTAGGGGAAGGTTAGGGAAGGCTGACACAGATGAAAGTGCTAGGGAAGTAAGCATTACTTAAGAATGGAAGTGCTGATATAAACACAAGGGAGGGTAGTGTACTTGGGGCATAGGATGGATAGAGAGGGGGAAGATAGTGGGAAAGGTAGTGGGAGGGGGAGGTATAGCCAGTATCTAATCCCGCTCCAGGATGCTGTGAACCCTGCCGGGATCAATACCATGCTGAGAAGGGGAGGAAGATTGAGAGGCATGGAAGGGGAGCTGGAGAGGAGGATAGTGGTAGGTAATAGTGGGGAGGGTGGCAGTCGAAGCAGTAAGTAATAGTAGGGAGGGACGGGCGGGCGAAGGAGTCGAGAGGGGAGGGGTTACAGAGAGACAGTCTAGGCCCCAAAAGTACCCTACAAGGGGGTCAGGGGAGTCAGGTGGGATGGGGCAGACAGGCTGAGGACAGAGAGAGGAGGGCTGAAGGGCAGTCAACAATTTAGTGGTGGAAGGGAGATGAGAATAAGTGCAGTTTGGGTTTATGGGGCTAATAGCAGGTACAGTTAGGGGAATAAAAATTGTGTAGGGCTAGAGAGATTGAGTAAGGTGTCAGTGAGAGTCTGATAGGAGGAGGAAGCAAGTTCCAGAACTTTGGGAAGTGAAACATAGAAACATAGAAACATAGACTTTGACGACAGATAAGGACTGCTTGGCTCACCTAGTCTGCCCATTTCCCTACCTAGTGGATAAGCTGCAGATCCTATTTAACCAACAGCGTATTTCTTCCTACCCCCCACAAAAATTGCCTTATGTCTGTCCCATGCATTCTTGAATTCTCCCACAGTTTTAGACCCCACAACCTCCACAGGAAGGCTGTTCCATGTGTCCACCACCCTCTCTGTGAAAAAATACTTCCTTACATTGCCCATGAGCCATCCCCTCTCTATCTTCAATATGTGTCCCCTTGTTCTTGCACGTCTCTTTGTCTGAAAGATGCTACCCTCTTGGACTTTATTGATTCCACTGAGGTACTTAAACATTTCTATCAATCAATCAATCAATCAAAATCTTTATTTATTCAGGCGAACATCATTGAGCAAAGCTCATTTAAAAGATGGACCTGAGTGGTCATACAAATGAGGATACAAGTATTATTACATAGACAAGAATAGCATAAACAGCAATACAATGACATGAAATGATTATATACAACAATTTACATATATACAAGGAACAGTAGAACCATTTAGCCTGTAAGAAAAAAAGGGGACAAAGGTATAGCAGGCATAAATATAAATTATAGGGTCTAACTAGTTTTTATGAGAATATAATAGGTGATTTGGAAGATAGAAATTGAATTAATATAATGGACGGAAAAAGGAAGGTGGGTCAGGTAGGGTAGGGGATTAGGCTTTATAAAAGCAATTGCAGAAATCTGGAAAAAGGGCGGAGAACAATCTTTTGAAAGATGCCAGAGGTAGTAGGCTATCTAGCTTCATGGATTTTTGGAGAGAGTTCCATGCAACTGCTAAGGTATAGCTGAAAGCAGCCCTCCCAAACTAGGTCGAGGCATTGGGGACCTTTAATATGATGAGTTTACTGATCCTTAAGGTGTATGGCCTAGTTGTAATTTGGGTAAAGCAATCAATGATATAGGTAGGTAGTTTGCCTGTTAGCGCTTTGAATATCCAGATAGCAGCATTCCTATTTCTTCTGTGTTGTAATGATGTCCAGTTGACTGCCATATAAAGGGAGCAATGATGGGTGCTGGAGGAAGGTCAGTAATAAATCTTATGGACCTGTGATACAGGGTGTCCAGTTTATGTAAGAGATGGCGTGAACAATGGCAGTAGAGAAAATCAGCATAATCAATGAGGATAGGAATGACCCCCTCTCCTCCTTTCCTCAAGGGTATACACATTAAGCTCCTTTAGTCTGTCCTCATATGGCTTCTCTTGCAGACCCTGCACCATTTGAGTTGCCCTCCTCTGAACTGCCTCTATCCTGTCTATGTCCTTGTGGAGATGGGGTCTCCAGGAATGTCTGTATGAGGGGATAACAACTTCCTGTTTTCTGCTGGTGATACCTCTCCCTATATATCCCAGTATCCCCCCAGCCCTCCCTACTTCCTTCTCACATTGCTTGTCAACCTTAAGGTCATCTGATATGATTACCCCCAGGTCCTTTCCATTTTTGTTGTTGTAATCTTCCCCTGGGTTTTTGTTTCCCAGGTGCATTACTTTGCACTTCTTTGCATTGAATCCAAGCTGCCATACTTCTGACCATTCCTCCAACCCTGCAAGTCCCTTCTCATCCTTTCCACACCTCCTTGTGTATCAACCCTGTTGCAGATCTTTGTGTCATCTGCAAAGAGGCATACTTTCCTTCAGTCCTCTGCAATGTCACTTTTAAAGACATTAAAGGACTGGACCCAGTACTGAACCCTGTGGTACCCCACTAGTAACCCCTCTTTCTTCAAAGTGGACTCCATTTACAATTACCTTCTATGTCCTGTTGTTCAGCCAGTGTTTTACCCAGGCTACCACCCTGGGACCCACTCCCAGGCTGGTTAATTTGACTATTAATCTTTTGTGTGGGACTATGTCAAATGCCTTTCTAAAGTCTAGGTAGGCCATGTCCACAGCCCCTCCCTGGTCTACAACTTTGTTCACCCAGTCAAAGAAATCAATTCTATTTGTCTGAGGTGACCTTCCCACTGTGAACCCATGCTACCTTGGGTCCTGTGCCCCACTGGCCTCTAGATACTCAACAGTTCTTTCCTTCAGAAGTGATTCCATCACTTTCCCTACCACAGAGGTCAAACTGACAGGTCTGTAGTTTCCTGCCTCTGTCTTGTTCCCACTTTTGTGAAGGCGAATCACATCAGCCTTCTTCCAGTCCTCAGGTACCACACCATCCTCCCATGATTTGTTAAAAAGGGTAGTCAGTGGTGTCACTAGTTCTCTGCTTAATTCTTTTAGAATTCTGGGGTGAATTCCATCTGGCCCCATTGCTTTGTCCACCATCAGTTTTAGGAGTTCTTTCAGAACCCTTTCTTCTGTGAAAGGACTGGGATCGACCCCCTCTCCAGAGTGCTTCTATTAATTGGATTAGGCACCTCCCCCACTTCCTCTTTTGTGAATACTGAACGAAGTATTCATTCAGTATCCCTGCTTTTTCACTGTCACTCTCTGCCCACCCTTCGTCCATTCTATTCAGCCTCACTATCCCTCCCTTTGTCTTTCTACACTCCCTGATATACCTGTAAAAGGTTTTATCCCCCTTCTTAACCGAGCTAGCTCTCTTTTCCTCAGTTTGTGCCTTTCTATTCTGACTACCCTCCCTGCTTTCTTCTGCCTTAACTGGTATAGTTCTCTGTCCTTCTCCTTCTGTGTTTCCTTATATTTCCTAAATGCTATATTTTTCTCCCTAACCTTCACAGCCACCTCTTTTGAGAACCATAGTGGCTTTTTCTTTCGTTTTGATTTATTTGCTTCACACAAAGACTTGTTGCCTCTGTGATGGCAGTTTTGATATTTCCCCATTGTTGCTCCATCCCTCCTTCTAGCCTGTTTGCTAGTGCTTTTCTAAGGCACTCTCCCATCTTGCCAAAGTCAGCCCTCCTAAAGTCCAGAACCCTCACTTTTGTATGGCTTGACTCTGTGGCTGAGTTTATCATGAATCACACTGTTTTGTGGTCACTTGTTCCCAAATGGCTACCCACTTCTAGATCTAAGATCCTCTCACTGTCCCCATTTGAGAGTACGAGGTCTAAGATTGCTCCCTCATGAGTAGGTTCCAAAACTAGCTGTCTGAGGCATGCCACCCGAAGGGCATCAAGAATGGCCCTGCTTTTGGATGTGGCTGCAGCAAAGGTGGTAGGAGAAAGCTTCTTGGCTATGGAGGAAGAGCGACGAGGAATGATTAGAATGCGAACATACGAATGTGCCAGCAGAAACAGACCACCCAGTCTGTCTGCTCGAGTGAGCAGCCAACACCCCTAGTTTGCAGCTTCCCTTCCCCTCCCTTTGTCATCCACTGTCACCCACCTCCCCAACTCCCCCCCACCCTCACTCTCCCTGTTCCCTGTTCCATGCCCTTTTTAGGCTGTTAGCAGATTTACATGACACCACCATTCTGATAGGGCATTCCATTTTTGCCACCCTCTCTGCCAGAAACAGTGTTTTCTCATTTCCTTCCTAAATCTTCCCCTCTATTCTTAGCCCATGCCCCCTGGTGACCCTCCCCCTCCTTAACTTAAAGACTCCATGTGCCCCATCCTTATCGATTCCCCTCAGATACTCGAATGTCTCTATCATGTCCCCCAGTCCCTTCTATCCTCCAGGGTGTACATATTCAGGTCTCCCAGCCTGCTGTCATAGTCTCTCCCCTCCATTCCACATATCATCTTTGTTGCCCTCCTTTGCACCCCTTCCAGTAGCCTGATATCATGCTTTAGGTATGGCCTCCAAAACTGCACACAATACTCTAAGTGCAACCTTACTAGTGATCTGTAGAGGGGCAAGATCACCTCTCTTCACCTGGACAAAAAAACCCTCGCTATGCACCCCAGCATTTTGTTCGCTTTTGCAGTCGCTCTCCTGCACTGGGCAGTGTTGTTCATGGTCCCTGTTATTACCCCTAGGTTCATCTCCTCCTCAGTGATACCCAGCTTAACCCCCCCCCCCAGCCAGTATTCTCTCCTTGGGTTCTTCACCCCAAAGTGCATAACCTTACACTTCTTTGCATTGAATGCCAGCTGCCACCTCTCTGACCACTCCTCTAGCTTGCGTAGGTCCTCCTGCAGCTGCTTCCATCCCTGCTCTCCACCACTGCTCTGATTTTGGTGCCGTCAGCTAACAGACTTACCTTGCTCACCACCCCGTGTGCAATGTCTGATATGAAGAGCCCAGACAATACTGGCCTCAACACAGAGCCCTGTGGCACCCAACTCATCGCCGGCCTTGGAGTTGAGAGCTCCCCTCTCACCACCACCTGTTGCAGCCTGCCACTCATCCAACTTGTAATCCAGTTCATTTTTGCCTTTACCCCTACACCAGTTAGCTTCTCCCCAAGCCACTCATGAGGCACCGAATCGAAGGCCTTGCTGAAGTCCAAGTAAAGAACATCCACCACATGACCCTTATCCAGCTCACCTGTCACCCAGTCATAATATTGTATGAGGTTGGTTTGACAAGACTTACCTGAAACAAACCCATGCTGCCTCACATCCTGGATGCCATTGTCCTCCAGGTACGACACCAGTCTTTCCTTTAGTATCGTTTCCATGAGTTTGCACATTATGGAGATGAGACTTGCTGGACGATAATTACCTGGTTCATCCCTTGGCCTGCTCTTGTGTAAGGGTACTACATGTACCATCCTCCAGTCCAGTGATACACATCCTGACTCCAGAGAGGTGCTGTACAGATCTGCCAGTGGCTCTGCCAACACCTCCGCCATCTCCCTAAGCACCCTGGGGTGGATACCATCCAGCCCTGGTGCCTTGTCTACCTTCAGTGTCCTCAGTCCCTCTAGGACTCTACTTGCCCTCAATTCTTCCATCAGTCGCCTCCTGTCCCCCTGTCCTCACCCTCCCAGCCCATGCTGGTAGTGGTCCCCCCTTTCTTCCGTGAACACTGAGCAAAAGTATTCATTTAGTGCTTCTGCCTGCTCCTCCCTTTTCAAGTCACTCCCCACCTTTTTATCCTCACTATTGTCTCCTTGCACTTCTCCTGATGTATCTAAAAAAGTCTCCCGCCCCCCCATATTATTTCCTGTGCTAATCTCCAACCCTCCGGGCCTTGGCTTCTCTCACTTTTCTAGTCACCTCCCTGGACCATCTTGCATATTCCTCCCTGTCCTCTTCCTTCCCTATCCTCCTAGACCTCTGGTGCGCCACTCGTTTTGCCCTCACCACCTCCACAACCTCTCTGTTCAACCAGCATAGTTTTCTTGCTCTGCTCCTCTTACTCTGTGCCTTGGTGCAGGCTTCTGTTGCCTCTGTAACCCCCCGTTTAATAATATCCCATTTCTGTTCCACGTCCATCTCCTGCCTTATGCCCTCCAGTTTCCCTTTCAGTACTTCCTGCATCCTCCCAAAGTCCGCCCCCCTGAACTTTACCACCCGAGTAAATGATTTCTCTGGCTTCCCGTACATCGTGATATTAAACCACACCGTTTGATGATTGCTGTCGGCTAGTGGGTCCTCTACCTTTATTTCCCTCACTGCCTCCCCATTCGACAATATCAGATCTTAAGTGTTCTTTAGCCTAGAAGGTACAGTAACCAACTGTGTCAGGAGACCCTCCTGGATCACGTCCAGGAACACTTGCTTCCTACAACTGGAGGTGACCGGAATACTTCAGTCAACCCCTGGTAAGTTGAAATCCCCCACAATGACCACTTTCCCTTTTTTACGTACCTTTTTGATTTGTCCTGCTAACTCCCTGTCAAGCTCCTCAGACTGGGAAGGTGGCCTGTATACCACCCCAAACCTCAATTTCCTACCCCTTGAGTCTAGGAGCTGCAGCCAGATTGTCTCTGTTCTCCTTTCTTCTCCCTCATCCCTTGTGCATTTGATCCCGTCCCTCACATAGATTGCCACCCCACCCTCCCCTCCGTACAGTCCTTCTTCTATAATTTGTATCCTGGGATTGCCAGATGCGAGCATCAGCGGATCTGAGAGGTCGGGAGGAGGGGGGTGGGGCAGTGAATGAGGAGAAGAGGAGTGCATGCCAAGTGCCATTTACAAACAAACATACACCTGGGATTTAATTTGGCTCAGCTGTCCTGATCCTGATCCAAAAATTATATGAGCCGCCAGGCTATAGGAGCGGGTCTCCTGCTGTAAAAAAATTAACTCCGATTGAATAGTAAGGATAGTCCGGTTGCTGCAGCAAGAAATCTAATAGCAGAGCTGTAAAACATGTAAATAAGGGAAATAGCAGGTACGGTACATGGCCAATCACTACCCAGCACTAGGGGATGCAGATTATTGTCTATAAAAACATTAATTATGGAAACTGCCCTCTCTCTGCTAGCCAGAAAAATCTACTAATATTTGCAATTTAGCCCATCAAGCATTTGAGCAATAAATGTCCTCTTTATGGATCTGTATTAGTTTTCTACCGTACAGCAGGGTTTTGTTCTGGTTGTAAAGCCGATTTTGTTGCACAAAAAAAAAAAAAATTAGCAAAGGGCTTGCTTTTTACATACATCTGGAGGGTCTTTGAAAATCCGGCAGGGCTGGGGTGCAGTATGTGATAGTGCAGAGCTGGATTTTACATGCAAATAAATCTGTATCCTGTACTTTGAAAAGGGACAACCAGCATTTTTTTTACTTTCCAGAGAGTGATGAGTGAATGTGTTTTTTTTCTTACTGTTTACACTGTTTTAGCAGTACCACAAAATATGTTGGCAGACATTCCACCCACCTCCCATAGTTGAACATGAGATTTATTGCTGTTGGTATACACCATGTAAAATTTGGCTAAATACACTCAGACGTGTAAATTTGTTCTGTGCACCATCTGAAAAACTTTTCCTGAGAGCAGAATGAAATTTTGCTGACGTGCAAAGCGTGTCCATCGTGAGCGGCTACTGTATGAGTGGCTGTCAGAACTGGCTGCTCTGTGTGAAGAAAAAGCACTTCTGTATAAACATTTAGGGCTTCTTTCCCAGAGCAGTGTTTTTTGTTTTTTTTAATATATAAACTGAACTTTGATAAAGCCAAATTTCTCTTACTGCTTGTTGACTCAAGAAGCTGCACACTCCTTGAAAAAGGTGCAAGACTAGAGACAGAGGTTATTTATTTATTTATTTATTTTTAGATATTTCTTTACCCTGGATAGCCCACCTGAGAAAGGAAGGTAGTGAAAGAGTTTGTGACACCGCTTCTGGAATGTCTTTAACTCTGCTCAAAACAGGAAGACCCAGCTTTTGTTTGAGGGTTGGGTGGGGGCAGGGTAGGATTTGATCTTTGTCATGTTTGTGGTGGTGGAACTAGCCCTGTTTCCCAAAATTTGCCAAACGAACTTGGAAGGGAAAAAATTTTTCTGACGTGTGTGTGTGTGTGTTATGCATACATACAGTGTAAGGCTGTCATTTTAAAACTATACAGTAGTAGATTTTCCCATTTTTTCAACTACTTTAGGAACCCTGTTGTAATCATGAGCTATTGGGCGCAGAGTGCTTAATGAATTTAAAAGCTAATTTTACCAAGAAAAAGAGATAAATTATTATTTCACTTTTTATACAGTGTTACTCCTTTTGCCTATGGCTTTTTTCAGAGTACCAGCCCTCTCTTGGTCGTGCTATAATAAAGTAAGGTGAAGAGCAAACAGAATAGCAAGCAGATGATGCCGATAATGTGCAGACAATGTTTGCTGGTGAAATGCTAACTAGTGTTATTTGAATTAGGTTACCATTTGATCAATTAATTTGTTTCAGTAGTAGTTCTCAGTCTGTCTTTGAACCATTTTATCATTTACTATTGTGTCTTCTGTTAAGCAGTGGTACACTAAGACATAAATAAATTGAGCTAGTGACTTGATATTTATAACAGCTACCAAACTCTGTATGTTCCTGAGTAATATGACACTGAACCTCCATGTGCTTCATAGTTACCCCTGTAAACAAGCTGAAATGGACAGTCACCCTTTCAATTGCTGGCTGAGAAAGCATTTTTTATGTGGATGCTGTCCTAAAGCCCACGCACCACTTTGAATATCGGTGTCTGCAGATCAGAGTCATGGCCACATCTGAATACTGTACTGCTGGGTAGTTACAAGTGGAACACTATCACCACTTTCATGCTTAGACCTTTGGTGCAAACTAATTACAGTGAATGATTTGTTTTTGACTTTCTTGATGATTTGCCCCAGGGGAGGGGGAGGAGTGGCAGTCAGCTCAGTTAATGGCGTTATAGAAAACTCGTAGTGTGTGCCTGTGCTGCGGTATGTTGGGTCTTCTCGCACTCTGTCATAGCCCAGGCACACACTAATGAACCAGCAGAAGGCAATAGTCATTAAATGAGTTGAACTGAATGTTCACTCCCCAACCCCCATTAAGCAAATCATCAGGAAAGCCAAACACATATCAGTCATTTTATTCAGTCTGCAAAAAAAGGTCTACACATAAAGTGGTGGTGTTTCTCACAGTGCCTACATGGACTTTAGAAGAGCAATGCAGGTGCACTGACAAATTGAAATAGATGTATTTGTTAGCCATGATAGCTTTTACTGCACACATGAATTATAGTGCAGTACTGTGCTTTTTGTTTAGGGTAGTCTTAGGTTAAGACACAAAGGGCAACCTTAGGAGGCATATGCCAAGTGCAGTCCAGCCCATGGCTTTACTGTCTGCTGAGCTTCACTGATCTTCACCGACTGAGAGAGAGACCTATCAAGGAGGGAAGGCAGACTCTGACAGGTGCAGAAGCAGGGATTCCTTGGCAGCGGTTTTACCTGGCTGAATCCCCCTTGGAGTGCACAGTCCTGGTTCCTATCTCCACTGAGGCTACTTCTCTCCTCGATCCTACAGATCAGTTAGTTTGACCTCAGTGGTAGGGAAAATGATGGAATCACTTCTGAAGGAAAGAATTGTTGAGTACCTAGAGGCCAGTGGGGCACAGGACCCAAGGCAGCATGGATTCACGATGGGAAGGTCATGTCAGATGAATGTAATAGATTTCTTTGACTGGGTGACCAAAGTAGTAGACCAGGAAGGGGCTGTGGACATGGCCTACCTAGATTTTAGCCAAGGCATTTGATACAGTCCCTCACAAAAGATTAATACATGAGTTAGCCAGCCTTGGAGTGGGTCCCAAGGTGGTAGCCTGGATAAAAAAAATGGCTAGACAACAGGACGCAAAGGGTAGTAATAAACGGAGTCCACAGTGAAGAAAGGAGGGTTACTAGTGGAGTACTGCAGGGTTCAGTACTGGGATCGGTCCTTTTTGACGTCTTTATAAGTGACATTGCAGAGGAACTGGAAGGAAAATTATGTCTCTTTGCAGATGACACAAAGATCTGCAACAGGTTTGATAAACAAGATGGAGTGGAAAGGATGAGAAGGGACTTGGCAAGGTTGGAGTAATGGTCAAATGTATGGCAGCTCAGATTTAATGCAAAGAAGTGCAAGGTAATGCACCTGGGAAACAAAACCCTAGGGGAAGAGTACACAATGGGGGGTGAGATACTAACAACAACAAAAATGGAAAGGGACCTGGGGGTAGTCATATCAGATGACCTAAAGGTGGGCAAGCAATGTGAGAAGGCAGTAAGGAAGGCTGGGGGGATACTGTGATGCATAGGGAGAGGCATCAATAGTAGAAAACAGGAAGTTGTTATCCCTCTATACAGACAGTTGGTGAGACCCCATCTGGAGTACTGTGTGCAGTTCTGGAGACCCCATCTCCGCAAAGACATAGAGAGAGTGGAGGCTGTATAGAGGAGGGCAACAAAAATGGTGCAGGGTCTACACCAGAAGACATACGAAGAAAGACTAAAGGAGCTTAATATGTATACCCTTGAGGAAAGAAGGGAGAGAGGGGACATGATAGAAACGTTCCCGTACCTCAAGGGAATCAACAAAGTCCAAGAGGGTAGCATCTTTCAGAAAAAGAGATGTGCAAGAAAAAGGGGGCACAATTTGAAGATAGAGGGGGGGGGGGTGGCTCAGAGGTAATGTGAGGAAGTATTTTTTCACAGAGAGGGTTGTGGATGCATGGAACAGCCTCCCTGAGGAGGCTGTGGATTCAAGAACAGTGGCGGAATTCAAGAATGCATGGGACAGACATAAGGCAGTCCTAGTTGGGGGTAGGAGGAAGTAAGCTGTTGGTTAACTAGGATCTGCAGCTTATCTGTTAGGTAGGAAAATGGGAAGACTAGGTGGGCCAAGCAGTCCTTATCTGACATCAAATTCTATGTTTCTGTATTTCTGTCACTCTGCTCAGACCCAGCCAGTGGCTGCTCTCTCAGCATAAGAAGCAGTTGGAACACTTACGCAGAATTTCTAGTTGCTGTATGTAAATCAGCATTTGTACTGCTGTACCAGTACTGAAATAGTGGTCGACTAATAGAAAGCTCTCATCTGGAAGCAACAGATCAGACACAAAGGGCAACCCTAGGAGGCATACCCTATGAGCGGTCCAGCCCCTAGCCTTACTATCTGCTGTACCCACTACGTAAATAGTGGTTGGCTAATATAAAGCTGTCAGACAGAAACAACCAGCAGCAACAGCTCAGACACAAAGGGCAACCCTAGGAGTCATATGCCAAGTGCGGTCCAGCTCCTAGCCTTACTGTCTGCTGAGCGTCACTGATCTTCAGCGACTAGGAAAAAGATGGTAATGGAACAGACTGATGCAGAGCACTGCACAAGTAATTTCTCTTCTGACATTTATACAGAGTGCTTATGCTGGCATTAAGAAAAGAAAGCTCATTAACTATTATTCAGTGTTTCTTACCCCATTTCTGCTTGTTTTACACATTATTGGGGATTTTCAGAGAGCTTATGATGGCCTTAGGTCAAGAAACCTCATTACTCAGAACTATACAATGAATAGCCAACCCTGTAATCAGTGAGATTGACAGCAGCAGTTTGGATGCTGTCACCGGAGGAGACACTTTAACTGTTGAGGTGTGCTGTAAAACGGAGGGACCATTAACACATGTATTATATGATTCTGCCTATTGTAAAATGCAATTTTGTGTCTTACTGTAGCATATATTTCTATGTCCCTGTTGAGTGAACTCCTGGGCAATTTGCCCTAGCCACATGTGACACAGTGCAGAAGCGCCAGTAAACTCATGAATGAAGCAGTTGGAATTTTCACAAAGCAGTGTAAGATAAAGATATTTTAAAATGCAAGATACTTTCCTGAGCGTGGCAAAGTGAATGCCCTGCCGAAACGAGCACTCCCTATCGGAATCCTTATATGAAATATAAAGCATGACATACAGTAGTTGAGATAACAATTACAGTTTGTTACAGCACTCATTTCAACAAGGCATTCATTTGTTCATGCTCAGGAAAGTGACTTGCATTTGAAAATAAGCTTATCTTGTAGTGCTTGAGGAGATTTACAGTAAACTCATTCATCAGTACATCTAATAGAGAAAATAAAACAGAGGAATGTGTTAAGCATCACCACTCATGCTCCAGATTAGACAATCCATGGCCCCTGTGCACTAAAAGGGTGGGTAATACGCCCCTGTGGTACATACCCTGCCCGCGCAGCTCCACACCCGCAGGAGATCCGCGGGTGTCCACATTCACGAAGCGTGGCCACCGCACGACTCCCGTACGTGGCCATTCCCCCCTGGCCCGCAGGCCCGCCGGGGGGGCAGTTGGGGATGGCACCATGGATCTGGGTGGGTGGCCAATCAGCCGCCCAACCCAGACCCCTAGTGGATCTCCTCGCGTCCATGTGCGCTGGGCGAGGATCCGTGCCTAGAGCACCACAGTGTGGTGTGGGGCTGTGTGCCTGGACACCACCTCGGAGGCCCCCCAGTATGCCCCACAAGCTAGTGCTCCCTCGGTGGGAGTGCGATGGACCCCACCTCGCAGCCGCAGCCTGCGGCTGTCACTCTTGGGGGGCCGCGTAACAGGCCCCCTGCCTTTATGGATGCCCCACCCTGGTGGAGGAGGCGACACCTGCGCCCAGCATGCCGCATATTCGTGCATCCCGTGGAGTGCCAGGCCACCCCCTGTGCCTCCCCCCGCACGTAGGGCCTCTTGCTGCCTGGGCTTCTGCATGGGGGGGGCGGCTGTCCGGTCGTGAATGCCTTGCAGGGGGCGCAGTGGGTCCAGGTGGGTGTGGAGTGGGCTGTGCGGCCCGTATCCACTCCGCACTATTGTGAATAGGGCCCCATGAGAGGACGAGGAGAACAGTGGTTTGGTACAAATAATAATAAAGCAAAACAGAGGGATATTGCTTCTTAAGCCCTGCAGTGCATGCGCAAGTGGTCGATATCAATACCAAACAGGATGGCAGCAGTACATGGTTAAACACTTTTGTGTGGAGTAGCTGGCAGGTTCAGACATACTGAGTTATCTCTATGTTAGAACTGTCTTACTCTAATTTAGGCAAGTTACAGGGTATAGTACTGGCTGATGACACATTTCGCATTTCTATGTTCAGCTTTTGAATTACATGATCTTTGTACAGCGATCACATTTTGGAAATGAGAGTCAGGTAGTTGAAACATTAGGAAGTCTTTCACTATTAAGCCTGCCAACCAACACTGTTCCTCAGTTTGTTTCAGAGACAGTTCCATTAAATAACATACACAGGTATGTGTCGACTGTTGTGACATCAAAGAACTCATGAAGTTAGTAGTTGCTTTAAAAGTCGGTGGAAAAAAATTATTTTTACTTTACAATCAGATATATGTCCCCTTGTCATATAAAGCAGTTTTCACATGCCGGTGTATATGATTTGAGGATACTGTCTGGAATTGAGCAGTATAGTATACTGTAAGTGGACAAACGGAAGTCAGCACCTAAATGCTTTTATTTCAGACTGGATAGATATACCAGCACTTGCAGATACTGTACATTACAGGGTTTGATGAAGTACATCCGTATTACCACTGTTTTGCACTCTTTTTTACATGATCGCTAAGTGTGCCACTCCCTCCGCCCCCCCAACACACAGACACTTGTTTGACAAACCTCAAGCATAAGAGCCATTGCTGCCACTACTTGAATTAGAAAAGAAGCAATTAATGTCATGATTACTTTGCTGTCACAGCACAACCAATCGGTGTCATCACTCATCACTCAAGTCTATGCTTACTAAAACAAGCACATACTGTACGTAAACTAGAACAGTGAGTACTAAATATGTAAAAATGAACACACATACACACACACACACACACACACACACACACAGTGACTAACAGTTGCAGTTCAAAAGTCGCAGATAATGAGCCAAATGGGGCTACCCTGAAAAAATGATTATTTGCCACTGATCTCTACAAAATTTATTTTGTTTCAGTGGAATGAACTAATCATTTGAGAACAGCACTAGCAGGATGGCTTTTTTAAAAACAGAACGGATCAATGGGAAACAGGGATGAAGAAGTTTGGCAAGAGTATTTGTGTTAGCTCGGCTCAAAATTTTGAAGAGCCTGAACATGCCAGTATAGTCATATGCAGGATTTGGTTAAGATTTTGTCTGGCTGAAATGCTTTTTTTTCCACACACTGTGGCTCCGCTTATGGGGGGCAACCTATGAAACGGCACACAGTTTCATGCTTCTCAAATATAGTGTAATGCCATCTGCTGGTGAAAACATCCCTGAAGTTGAAACAAATGTAAAATAGGACTCCAGGACAGCAGTCACTCTGGAATAAGTGACTACTGCCATTATGCGACCAAATGAGAAACTGCATTAAAGCACCTTCTGTAATGCTGGAACTCAGTAACGTGGTACCACTTCACCTCCCTCAATACCGACTGGTACAGCTGTATAACGAGCATCATACCTTGATATCTGGAAACATTTTGATAACAACCACTGTAAAAGAGGGGACAGAGGCAACTGAAATAGATTTTAGCCCTAGATTTCTTAAAGAGGCTGCCAATGAGTTAAAACCTACAGTCACTTGCATTATTAACAAATTTATTGGGGTAGGGAAAGTTGTTTTAGACTGGAGAAAAGCAGTTGCAACTCCTTTTCACAAGAAAGGTGATCTGGAAATTGCAGGTAGTTACACTACATCAGTAAGTCTCATGGCTGTAATAGGTAAATTAGTGGAAAGTTTCATCAATGAATGTATAAAAGATTGTATGAGTAGTAACAGCATAACCAGGAGTAGGCCGCATGGGTTTACAGCAGGTAGATAGTGCTTTGCAAACCTCATTTCCTTGTTTGAAGATGTAAATAAGGCCATAGAAAAAAGAAATTTGTTTGATGTTACCTACCTTGATTAAAAAGAAAAAAAAAAGCATTTGGCAGTGTTCCATATAATGGCATCATTGATTAGCTAATACAAATGGGGCTTAATTGTAATACAGTAGGATGGATTACTGACTGGCTCATTGACAGGACACAGGCAGTGAGAGTTAATGGATCACTCTCTTACTGGGGGAGGTGGCAAGCAGAATCCCATAGGGTAGCTTGTGATGTGGGCGAGTCAAATTGAGCCACTCCGTTTGAGCGACTCAGTTCTCAAGAAAACTCAAGAATGGTCTGTAGGACAAACAACACTGGTTTATGGCAGGCAGATCATGTCAGATGAACTTAATAGAGTTCTTTCACAGGGTCACGAAGGCAGTGGATAAGGGCCAGTGAGTGGATATCACCTTCTGGACTTTAGCAAGGCCTTCGATTCGGTGCCACACCGAAGGCTGATAACGAAGCTGAGGGACCTAGGGGTGAGGGAGAAATGAGTAAGACTGGTTGAAAACTGGTTGAGGGTCAGGATGCAGAGGGTAGTGGTGGTGGGAGTTCTCCAGTACCAAGGACATCACCAGTGGGGTTCCGCAGGGGTCGTTGTTGGGCCCAGTTTTGTGTAATATCTTTATTAGCGATATTGGGGAAGGCATTCAGGGCAAAATGTATCTGTTTGCAGGAGACACCAAGCTCTTTGGGAGGGTGGACACCCTGGAAGGGATACAAGAATTGAGGGAGGACCTAGCTAGGCTGGAGAGATGGTCAGGGATATGGCAACTTGGGTTCAATGCCAAAAAGTGTAAAGTGATGCACATTGGGGCCAAGAACACAAGGGCAGAGTACTACATAGGAAAGGTTCAGGTAGCTGTGTCTGAAAAGGAAAATGACCTGGGGTGGTAATTCTAGTGATCTGAAACAGTCCATTCAGTGCAAAAAGGCAGTAGCAAAAGCAGACAGAATGCTGGGATATATTGTAAGGGGATTTAGTAGTAGGCAGAGCGAGGTTATTTTGCCACTGTATAGGTCACTGGTAAGGCCACATTTGGAATATGGAGTGAGGTACTGGCATCCATACCTGAGGAAGGACATTAAGATGCTGGAAGGAGTACAGAGGAGAGCAACTAAAATGATCAGGGGATAGCAGGATAAGTTGAATGAGGAGAGGCTAGAAGCCCTAGGGATATATTCACTTGGAGAGAGGAGGCAGAGGGGGATATGATAGAGACCTTCAAGTACTTGAAGGGAGTAAACAGAGTGGATTGTGAGGGTCTAGTCAACATGAGTGATAACACCACCACCAGAGGACACAGCCTAAAACTGAGGAGGGGTAGATTCACGAGGGATGTGAGGAGCATTTCTTTACAGAGAGGGTGGTGATGGCTAAGACAGTGGGTTCTTTCAAAAGATCCTGGGACAGATATGCAGGGAAGTCGTGGGACAAAGGAAGCGGAAAGGGGGTGGAGGAGGGAGAGAGCGGGCCAGGGTCACTGGGGTAAGTGTATAACCAGGACCCTGCATCATTTCAAGCAGACAAGATGGACCATGTGGTCTCCTTCTCTGGCTACTTTCGTATGTTCATAATTTGGCCACCTGTAGGAATAACAAATCAGAAAATGTAGCGAGGAGTCACGCATAATCAGTGTAGCAATGACCCCTGCAGCAGGATATGGGGCTGTGTTCGGCCAAGCAGTTTCAAGCTGGCCATTTAGTGTAGTGGCTTGAGTCACCACCACTGAAGCTGGTGGACCTGGGTTCAGGTCCATCTAGGGTGGAATTCATTTTTTTTTTTAGATTTTCTTCTTTCCCCTGTGCCCAACCCCCTGAGTTGATTATAATAAAGTTGGGGGGTGCAGGGGGCATAAACACATTTATGTTTTATTGCCGCCATGGAGACTGTAAGCTACCGTCACTGTTGTGGCGGTCGCTGTAAATCTGGTCACCCTTTTGATGTTGAGCGATGTTTTGTTTGCTTTTTTGGTCGGCACTGTGAATTAGTCACCGTTATCACATAAAACCTCCCATAGGTATCCATATTGGGACCTTTGTTGTTTAGCATATTTATAGGGGATATACAACGTAAGCATAATAGCTGATGCATCAGGTCTGCTGATGATGTAACAGTGGAGAGTATTGTTAACTCTAAGATACAACAGTCATCTCTACAAGCTGGCATAAAAACAATGGAAGATGGCAGCAGGTAACCATATGTGCTTTAGTATAGTCTATAGACAAGTGTGCATTAATACACTTTGGCAAAAAGAATGCTGAAAATACTGTAATTGTGTTCTGAATGTGATAGTTAGCAGGAGCAACCCCCCCCCCTTCAGTGCTGGCAACTTGAGCATTTTTCTTCCTCACTCAGTAAGACTACTGCAGTAGCACTCCTTTACTTGCCTTTTTCTCTCTACTGTAATTCACTTTCTGCTCACGTGGATTTGGCCACCCACTTGAGTACCTCTTTCCCTTTGCACTGTTCCCTCTCTATTTTTTTCTATTTACCTCCCCACCTAGTTGCCGAATCACTCTGTGGCCCTTGTCTGTGCTTTTCCTTATTTGCAGCTTCTGCGTGTCTCTTGCTGCCAGCACTGGCTGTCAAATGTTTGTATCTGGACAGCGCTGGTATAAAAAAGAAAAATTTAGAGAGAAAAACAAAAGAAATACATCCCTTTCTGCATATTTAAAGCATCGGTGGTAATTACCTCCCTGTAGCTCTCATTCACCGAGCGGATCCACCACAAAGCCTGGCGCAAGATAAATGAAATGCCTCCAGATTCGGATGTGTGCGTCAGGCTAGTTAAAACTTCACTGTCTAAAGTTTTCAACCACCTGCAAGACATCCTTGCTCTGTCAGAAGCATATAGTTGTTTTTCTTTAGTGTGGCTGTCTGAAGGCTATCTCATTGCGGCTCCCATTGGCACCAAAATACAAACTGAGGAAGGTTTGGTTACACAGTCTAAGGACAGAAAATGGGATAGCTGGTGCAAAACGCATGCAAATTGCCTGATGAAAGAAAACAAAAAGGGCAAGAAATAAATATGAGGAGGTCCAAGAGCCTCCGTTGCAAATATAATGTTTTGCAGTGTTTTGCACCATAAGAGATGATGAAAATAAATAATGAAAGACAAAAATATATGAAAATAATAAAAAAAGAAATGAATCACTAAGAATAAGATAGGGGGGAGGTACAATAATTCTGGATATCTTTATTTGAAGTGCATACCTGGTGACATGTTCAGACATATTCAGAGTCAGACCTGTAGACCTAGCTGTGGGAAATGATCCTCTGGGACCGTTCCCTAGGGAGCCAGCGGCCCCAACCTGAGGCTACTTAAGGTGTGGCATGTGTCCATCACCAGGAGGTGGGAGGAGCTATGTGTTCAAACAATATTTTCTTCTTCATTTGTGAATACAAATTACAAAAAGGTGACAAACTGATATGCATGAAACTGTTTATAATGTTCTGGCACATTGATCCCCTATTTATTTTTGTATTAGATTGGGGGCGGATCTTGTGACATGTTTACCCTATAAAAAAGGACCTTTTTCTTCCATTGAGTTCAGTTCAGCTTGAGAGACTGTACCTGAAGCATCTGTGTCAGACACAGAGCATAGTGGATAGCTGAGTAAATCTAGTATTGCACTCTGTGACTATTGCTTGATCTTTTTTTTTTTATTTTTGTTTCGTTCTGTATTCGCAATAAATTAAACACACTGTGATGTGTTTTAAACCTTATATAATGATGTCTGAGTTATCCATTCCCACACCTTATCACAGTTGGTGTCAGAAGTGGGATTGGCTGACTTTCCAAATGCCAAAAGGAGAGATGGTCGCAGATACCAGTCCAGGTATTGGGATAACTGCAGAAAGGAATGGCTGATGGAAGCAAAGAACGGAAGAGTGATATCACAACTGGGATAGCGACAAGATCCCGTACACAGAAGATGGGGGAACCCCTACTGCCTGGTCTGGAGGCCAGTGTGAGGAGAAGAACTCCCAAAGAGAAGGAAGAGACTGACCTTGATGAGTAGGAAGACTAAATGAGCCTGAAGGAAGAGGACGCCAGGATACCTAGAGAGGAACCTCCTGAGGGGATCCCTGACCTGCTACAATGGTTAGCCATAGGGGTTGGTCATGGGAGTGGTGGAGAAGGAGCTAACCTCAAGGACATAAAACTTACCAAAATGACTGAAACAGATGATAGTGAGATATATTTAACGACTTTCGAAAGAGTGGCAAGGGCATGCTGGTGGCCTCCTAATCAGTGGGTAGTATGTTTAGCCCCGTATTTAACTGGAAAGGCTCAACTTACTTATAGCAACATGGACTCAAGGAGTGCAGACTCCTGTGAACTGGTGAAGAAAGGGATTTTAAAGAAATATGATATAAATTCAGAAACATACAAAGATTTCGGACACTAAAATTCTCCACCCATGACAACCCCAGGGAAACATTTACCCGATTGAAAGAGGTATGTGTTAAATGGCTACAACCAGAGGGCAAGACTGTGGCACAAATTACAGAGATCATAGTGTTAGAACAGTTCATCCAAATTCTACCACTTGAAGTTCAAATTTAGGTGAGAGAACACAACTCTGAAACTGCAGAGGTAGCCATCACCCTTGCTGAGGACTTTGTGACCGCTCACCAATCCTACAGGAAAAGTACAAGAACAATAGAAATATCCACTCCTAAGGTTCAACAACCAGTAAAATCTGGTCAGACTGGTCGCCCCGGACTTATGAGGGAAAAACAGGGGGTAAGAACACTCCTGGGGGCAGAGCTTTTCTACCAGATATCATTTGTAGGAACTGTCAAGGAGAAGGAAATAAAGCACAATTTTGCCTTACAAAGAAGGGAGAACTCACCCATCTGGCCCTCTTAAATACTGGGACTTTTACTACAGAAGTGACTGTGGGAATCTGTCTACTACTGCTTTAATTGATTCAGGCAGTAAACAAACTTTGATAAGACCTGAGTTAGTAAAGACAACTGAAAAAGGTACCCAGATGAGTGTAATTTGTGTTCATGGTGATGTACATCATTATCCAACAGCAAAAGTGAATCTAGAGATTATGGGACATGGTAGCATGGTGATAGCCGGGGTGGTACCTCATTTACCTGTACCTGTTGTGATTGGCAATAACTTTTCTGGGTTTACTTCCCTAATACTAGAAAGAGGGAATGTGGCTGCGGTTACCACCAGAGCCCAAAGCAAAAGAGAACAAAACACGGGAATTTTTTCCTTTTGATGAAGAAGTGCTAGGGGAACCTGGGAAGTCTAGAAAATCCAGGAATGTAAAAATGAAAGCCCCGACACAGTGGCATTTAGAAAAGAGGGGTTTGACACCTGAAAATGTCACGGATGTATTTGTGAAGGCCAACCTTGTACAAGAGCAACAGGCAGATAACAGTCTAACTCATTTTTACTTGCAGGTGGGGAAACCCTGTAAACCAACTGAACCTAAAATGATCATCCAAAATCAAATTCATACTGGGTTTGTACCAATCCAATTACACAAGAGAAAATTGAACAGTTGATGGTACCCACTATATTTAAGTCATAACCTACCATGGGCAGGACATGCAGGATGGGAAAGAACACTGGGACGTTTAACCCACCATTTTTTCTGGCCCAGGATACATGAGGATGTGGCAACTTATTGTAAAGAATATAAAGAGTGCCAGTTGGTAGCCCCAGTAGGTAAGAAAGAAACAGTACCTTTAATGCCCCTGCCACTAGATACCACACCTTTTGAATGTATTGGGATGGATATTGTGGGACCCGTAAATAACAGCTTGAAAGGCAATAGGTTTATTCTGGTGATCACGGATTATGCCACCAAATATCCTGAAGCCATTCCCATGCAGGTAGCCACTACCCCAAGAATAGTAGGAAGAGCTGGTTAAATTGTTCAGTAGAGTTGACATTCCTAAAGAGAGTCTTACTGACCGTGGCAGTAATTTTATTGCCGCCCTACTAAGGGAGCTCTACCACCTTCTGGGGATAGTTGCAGTGAGAACTTCACCCTATTGCCACCAAACAAACAGGTTAATGGATCACTTCAACCAAACTTTAAAGCACATGTTGAAGAAATTTGTTAATGATGAGGGGAAGAACTGGGATAAGTTTCTACTGTTTTTACTATTTGCAAATTGGGAGGTACCCCAAGTGTCGACAGGATATTCCGGTTTTTCGTTACTTTATGGGAGGAATCCCCGAGGTCCCTTGGATATTGTAAAAGAGTACTGGGAGCAGGGAAAGGACTTAAAGCACCCTGTTATAGAGGCATATATGAGACAACTGAGAGAAAGACTAGTGAAGTATGCTCAGACAACACACAAAGCTAATTTACAATCCCAGAAGATGCAAAAAGAGAAATATGATCAAGGGACAGGGAATAAAGCTTTTTTGACAGGTGAACAGGTCCTGTTGTTGTTACCTACCTCTTCCAACAAGCTCCTCATGAAGTGGCTGGCAAGGACCTTATCAGGTCTTGAGACAAGTAGAGCCTGTAACCTATGAAACAGAGACCCTGATAAGAAATAGGAGAAGAAAATATTCATGCCAATCTCCTAAAGAAATGGCATGAGCTCACCATGATGGAACTTGGGATGTTGGTACTCCCTGAGAGTAAAGAAAGTGAAGTGGAGATGGCTTATACTCGTTTAGAAAACACCCAGGGGGTCAGAGAGGTAGATGTTAACCCTACCCTAGAAACCTCACAGAAGCAAGAATTATAAGCCCTCATGCAGGATTATTCTGATGTTTTCACTAGTTTACCAGGTAGAGCTACAGGGGTACAACATGTCATCCAGACTAAGGCTCAGCCCTTCTGGAAAAAAATCATATAGACTTCCTGAAAGGGTTCGAGGGACAGTCCAGCAAGAGATCTAGAAATTGTTAGCCCTTGATATCATAGAACCATCCACCAGTGCTTGGAGCTCTCCCAATGTTATAGTCCCAAAGAAAGAAGGGGGTATACGACTATGCCTTGACTTCAGAGGCCTGAATCAGGTATCTCAATTTGATGCATACCCGATACCCAGGGTGGATGACATAATAGATCGGATTGGAAATGCTAAATTCATATCCACCCTGGACTTCACAAAGGGCTATTGGCAGATACCCTTAGAAGAGACGTCTAAAGGAAAAACAACTTGTTGCTCTCCCTTGGGATTGTTTCAGTTCAAAACAATGCCCTTTGGATTACACGGAGCACCAGCCACATTCCAAAGGTATACGAATCAGTTATTAACACCACGTACCAACTTCTGTGTGGCCTACCTGGACGATGTGGTTATTTTCAGCCCTGATTGGGATACCCACCTCGTAGAGCTGTAATTGAGTCCTATCAAAAATGCAGGAATGACTAGCAGTCCAGCAAAATGTGCACTAGCAATGACTGAGACCCAATACTTGGGTTTTTCTTCCTCCCTCTGTAAGACTGCTGCAGCAGCACTCCTTTACTTGCCTTTTTCTCTCTACTGTAATTCACTAGTTTCTACTCATGTGGATTTGGCTACCTACTCAAGTACCTCTTACCCTCTGTGCTGTTCCCTCTTTATTTTCTTCTATTTACCTCCCCGCCTAGTTGCTGAAACACTCTGCGGCACCTGTCTGTGCCTTCACTTATACGCAGCTTCTGCACGTCTCTTGCTGCCAGCACTACCTGTCAAATGTTTGTATCTGCACAGTGCTGATATAAAAACAAAGAACAACTTAGAGAGAAAAACAAAAGAAATATGTCCCTTTCTGCATATTTAAAGCATCGGTGGTAATTATCTCCCTGCAGCTCTCATTTGCTGAGCAGATTGACCACGAACCCTGGCGCAAGATAAAAGAAATGCCTCCAGATTCGGACGTGTGTATCAGGCTGGTTAAAACTTCACTGTCCAAAGTTTACAACCGCTTGCAAAACGTCCTTGCTTGTCAGAAGCATTTTGCTGTTTTTCTTTAGTGTGACTGTCTGAAGGCTATCTCAGTGCGGCTCCCGTTGGCACCAGAATACAAACCGAGGAAGGTTTGGTCACACAGTCTAGGGACAGAAAATGGGATAGCTGGTGCAAAATGCACACAAATTCCCTGATGAAAGAAAAACAAAAAGGGCAAGAAATAAATATGAGGAGGTCCAAGAGCCTCCTTTGCAAATATGATGTTTTGCACCGTAAGAGTTGATGAAAAGAAATAATGAAAGACAAAAATGTAACCCCCCTACAAACTGGGACCCGCGCCTGAGCGGTGCTTTCTGTACCATGTGGCCATCTCCACGGCCGCCGACCTACCCAAGCTGCAGGTTCTTGGCTGCCCTCATGGTCCTCTCACACAGATTCCTAGTCCAGGGACCTGTGCCCGAGCGGTGCTTTCTGTACCAGGTGGCCATCTCCACGGCCTCCGACTGACCCAAGCTGCAAGTTCTTGGCCACCCTCCTGATCCTCACACATGGATTCCTAGTCCAGGGACCCATGCCTGAGCGGCACTTTCTGTACCACGTGGCCACCTCCACGGCTGCTGACCGACCCAAGCTACAGGTTCTCAGCCACCCTCCTGGTCCTCTCACATGGATTCCTAGTCTAGGGACCCACGGCCTGAGCGGCGCTTTCTGTACCATGTGGCTGTCTCCATGGCCACCGGCTGACTCAAGCTGCAAGTTCTCGGCCACCCTCCTGGTCCTCTCACATGGATTCCTGGTCCAGAGACCCGTACCTAAGCGATGCTTTCTGTACCACATGGCCATCTCCACGCCCAACAACTGACCCAAGCTGCAGGTTCTCGGCCACCCTCCTGGTCCTCTTACACAGATTCCTAGTCCAGGGACCCACGCCTGAGTGGTGCTTTCCGTACCGCATGGCCACCTCCATGACCTCTGACCGACCCAAGAAAGCAGGTTCTCGGTTGCTCTCCTGGTCCTCTCACACAGATTCCTAGTCCAGGGACCCGCACCTGAGTGGCGCTTTCTGTACCGCATGGCCATCTCCATGACCTCTGACTGACCCAAGAAGCAGGTTCTCGGCCGCCTTCCCGGTCCTCTCACATGGATTCCTAGTCCAGGGACCTGCGCCTGAGCGGCACTTTCTATACTGCATGGCTGTCTCCATGGCCACCGACTGACTTAAGTTGCAGGTTCTCGGCCGCCCACCTGGTCCTCTCACACGGATTCCTAGTCCAGGGACCCATGCCTGAGTGGCGCTTTCTGTACCTCATGGCCATCTTCACAGCCGATGACCGACCCAAGCTACAGGTTCTTGGCCACCCTCCTGGTCCTCTTACACAGATTCCTAGTCTAGGGACCCACGCCTGAGCATCCCTTTCTGTATCATGTGGCCGTCTCCATGGCCGCCGACCGACTCAAGCTGCAAGTTCTCGGCCACCCTCCTGGTCCTCTCATAAAGATTCCTAGTCCAGAGACCCGTACCTGAGTGATGCTTTCTGTACCACGTGGCCATCTCCACGCCCGACCCAAGCTGCAGGTTCTCGGCTGCCCTCCTGGTCCTCTCACATGGATTCCTAGTCCAGGGACCTGCGCCTGAGCAGCGCTTTCTTTTTTTTGTAACTTTTTATTTAAGTAACCATTATCATTCATTTTTTTTTTTTTTTAAATAATGAAAATTAAAAACACATACATAAATAACAGATTTACATACATAGGTGTCAGATTTGATTACATTGTCAATACAGTTCTAAGAATCACAAGGCAAAACTGCAGTTCCATTTCATCTTAATACCTTATCTTATTTATGTTCCTAGTTAGGAGTAAGCTATTGTTCAAGGGAATGAGGCTCAGATTCCATTCTGTATCTACTTTATCCACCCCTGGTTCAGGCCATAACATCTTTCTCCTTTCTTCTTTTTTATTATTATTATTTCCCAACCTCCATCACTGTTTTCAAGGTACAAATGTAGGGTTATGTTTCATAATGTATATTACCCACTGTCTCCATCTAAATTAAAATTTTCCTCAGTGTGACGAGTCCAAGCTGTAATTTTTTCCATTCTATAAATCTCATTCATCAGATTTTGCCACTCCCTAATTGATGGGGTGTCTATCGACAACCAATGTCTTGTTACTATTTTTTTTGCTGCTAAAATACCAGTTAGCATAACTGTTCTCGTATTGGAGTCCCTTTGTCTATCTGCACATTGAGTAAGAAGGAATAGCTCCTTTGTGATTTCTACTGGAGAGGAGAACACTTCTGTTAGAGCCTCTTGCAAATTGTTGTAAAAGGGCCTGAGCTGCGGACATGTCCAAAATATATGCCCATAAGTGGCAGGTGAAGTACCACATTCTCTCCAGCAAAAGCCTCATTAGTTCCGGCATGTACTTCCTCTGTGTTGCTCGTGTTTTAAAAAACCTAACTGATACCTTCCAGTTAAATTCTCTCCAATAAGGAGAGGCCATAACAGTGTGTAGTTGCCTAAGATGCTGTGTCCAGATTTCCTCTGGGATCTCTATTTCCAAATCTGTTTCCCACCTCTGTTTTATGTAATGTTTTGAGTTTCTTTTCATGCTCACTATGGCCTTATAAATTTGAGATGTCATGTGAGTCGGGGCGGCCACACCCTCTAGTGCTCTCCTGATGAGATCAACAATGGGAGCATTATAATTCTGAGTTAGATTTTCCTGCGGGAGCTTCTTAATAAAAGCTGCCACTTGCATATACCTAAATCTATCGTGCGGGGCTAGGCTGTACCTCCAGGTCAGAGTATCAAAGTAATTTAAGATGCCTTTCTCTAATAGATGCCAAAGAATGATAATGCCTTGTTTCTTCCATCTCCTGAAGCCACTATCTATAGAGGCTGGTCCAAATTGGGTATTTCTGGCGAAGGAAAAAATCAGGTCTTTAGCTTTTTGAAACTGTTTCATTGCAAGTAACCTGTTCCAGTACTTAAGAGTGTTGGAAGTGTATGTGTTGTCAGTTAAACTCGATAGTAGGGGTCTGGGAGAGGAGAGGAAGATGTGGTAAGAATTGGTTATATCTTCTGCTTTTACTTCTAATTCTCTCCATTTTGCACAGTAAGATCTGTGTAGCCATAAAAATACCACTCTTAACTGGGCGGCCAGATGATAATTATTAAAATCCGGAGTGCTAGTCCTCCTCCTTGTTTCGATAGTTGTAAGGTGGTTAACCTGACTCTTAGGCATTCATTGTTCCAGATGTAGCTGGAAACTTTTTTATTTAACTCTATGAAAAATTTTTCTGGGGGGTTTATAGGCAGGGTCTGTGCAAGATATAACACTCTGGGCAACAAGTTCATTCTTACTGCTTCTACCGTTTGTATTAATGGAATTGGTAATATCTTCCACTGCTCTATATCTTTGTAAATAGTATCCGGAAGGGGGGCATAGTTTATGTCCATAAAGTTTTGCTGGATCCAGTGTTAAATTAATTCCCAAGTACTTTAAGGATTTTAGGCCCCATTTGAAGGGAAACCGGGAAGTTACTCTTTGTGAGGGGATGTAGTTCAATTGGAGAATCTCTGTTTTGTGCATATTTAGTTTGTATCCTGCAACCCTGCTGAAAGATTCCAATACCTCCCATAATGGGGGCAGAGACATCTCTGGGTTCACCAAATATACCAGCAGGTCGTCAGCATATAGTGCAACTTTGTGTATTTCTCCTTCTATTCCTCTTATATTCCTTTCCTGTCTTATTGCCTGTGCCAGTGGTTCTAGGTAAATTACGAACAGCAAGGGACTAAGGGGACACCCCTGTCTCGTACCTCTTAATAGGTTGATAGGTGGAGCTATAGCACCATTTATACGGACATAGGCCCTTGGGTCTACATACAGGGCTTGTATAATCTTGATAAAGGTATCGGCAATTCCCAGGGCCTCCATAGCTGCATATAGAAAAGGCCACACCACCCGGTTGAAGGCCTTCTCAGCATCCAAGCTCATTAAAAGAAATGGGACCTTCGACCCAGTGGCGTGGTGTAACACGTGCAGAATTCTTTTAATATTATCTTGGGTCTGTCTCGTAGGAATAAATCCACACTGGTCATAATTAATAATAGTAGGTAATATACCTTCTAGCCTTTACGCATATATTTTTGAGAAGATCTTGTAGTCTGTGTTTAGAATCAAAATTGGTCTGTACGAAGTGCAAAGCGCCCGATCTTTACCTGGCTTGGGGACACTGGCTATTACAGCATAGTGCCATGAGGGCGGTATGGGGTCTCCCTCTGCAATACTACTGTACATTTTTAAAAGTATGGGCTGTAGCAGCTTAATAAACTGCTTGAAAAATTCCCCAGAGTATCTGTGTGGGCCTGGGCTTTTCCCAGTTTTTAAATTACGAATTGTCAATTCAAGTTCAGCCCCTGTGATGGGTGCTGCCATTATTACCCTCTGTGTTTCTGTTATTTTGGGCAGCTGTAAATGATTTAGGAAGGTGATGATCCCCTCCTCTGTTACCTTATGTTCCGGGGAGTAAAGATTTGAATAAAACTGTCGGAAGGCGGCTCTAATCTCCTTGGGGTCATTTGTTTTTCGAGCCAGTGTTTCCGAGAAGATTTGAGTGATCGAGATCTGTGTGGTTCTTTGCCTTAGTCGATGTGCTAGGATCCAGGTGGCCCTAGGACCTCCCTCATAATATCTTTGTTTGAGAAATTGCAGGGCGTGTTCTGTTTTTAAATCTAGGTGCTCCTGTATGTGTTGTTGGGTGGCTATTAGTAGGGGATATACTGCGTGGTCTCCTCTCTGGTGTTGGTCCTGTAAATCCCGGAGTTGTGTCTGTAAGTGTTATAATGTCTCTGCCTGTCTTTTTTTATAATGTGCTGCATATTTTATTAACTGTCCCCGGAGCACCACCTTCAAGGTATCCCACTGGATGCCTGGTTTAACTTCCCGAGCTTCATTTTCTTTTAGAATTTGCGGGATGAGCTCCTCCATTGTTTCCCTAAAATCTGGTAAGTTTAGGAAGAAGTTATTAAATCTCCACAATGTGGATTTTTTCTCCTTCTGCCAATCCAGAGTTAACTCTATCAGGCTGTCGTCCGAGGGAGGGAAAGGAAGCATTTCACACCTCCGAATGAGGTGTGCATGCTCATTAGAAATGTGAAAATAATCTATTCTAGTATGGGTTTTATTCGGTGCCGAATAGTGGGAGTATTTTCTTTGAGTGGGATTTAAATACCGCCATGCATCTGTCAATTTGACCTGTTTTATATAGATTGCTGTAGCTCTCTGAGTAGGGGTAATTCTGTGTGGGCGTGAATTTGTTGTGTCTCTATTTTGGTATATCATATTATGGTCGCCTCCTATTACTAGTGTTCCTTCCTGGAATGTTGTTATGTTTTGGAGAAGAAACCTGGCAGAGTGTGCGTCTGTACCTGGTGGGAGGTACAGGCTGGCTACTGTAATTGGAGATCCCTCTAATTCGTCTTTCACTATAGCTAGTCGCCCCTCTGTATCTGCATAAGTTGCAGTAACCCAGAAGTGGCTAGTCTTTGACACTAATATGGCTGTGCCCCTTCTTTTCCCCTGTTTAAATGAAGAAGAAATCACATGGATATAACCCTGTCGGGACAGTTTTTCGTGCTCCGTTCATGAAAGATGAGTTTCCTGCATCAAAATAAAAGTCAGGTGCTGTTTTTTCAACAGTGTTATCGTTTTATGTCTTTTAACAGGGTTATTCAACCCGTTCACATTGCAGGAGCTTATTATAATCTTACCCATAGAAAACAGTTTTGGGATTTTCGGGCTGTGTTGAGTCTACCTGACTTATCTCATATAAGATCTGCCTGAATCCGAGCTTCCATTCTGTCCTCCTGTATCTATGACCCTTTTTCTTCTTCTTTATGATTGTACTTTGAAATACTCCCAACCTTATTTTAAATATTGGACCCGCTAGTTTTCCCTGCAGACCTGCGTTATCTGACTTTTGACACCTCAGTGCATCCAAAGCATTCATGAACTGTAACTTCAACATTAACAAACCATATCTATTATACACAGGTGAACTCCCAAGGGAGAAAGGCACATAACGTTGCCCTTTAAAAGGCCAGGAATTGCCCCAAGCCAAGTGGAGGACCTGACTAAGAGGCCACGAAATATCCTCTCGCATGCAGCCTCTTGGATCAGTGACAGCTGAATCCTGCTCGTATAGTAGCTGACCATAATATTGGAGCAAAAAAAACAGTACTGCTATACTGGATCCACAGGTGCAACCTTTCCTCTCCATAGTTGTAACCTTCCTCTTTGCAGATCTCTCTCCTCAAGTAAGGATGAGGACGTAAGACCATTAGTAAGAGCTGCTCAGGTCTGTGATCCAGCTCTTAGTATGTCTCACACTGCTATCTTTCACACAAAACATTCTTTAATTTTACCCTTTAAAGGGAGTTTTACATCGTTTGTGACCTTTACCTCTTATATAGATAGTAGGTATGCATAGCACTCCATTTTAGCAAGACATGTCATTTTCCTTACACCCTTGCTTGAAAAAAAAGGGAAGCAAACAACAGATCAATAAAGGGGTATATCTCACATATGAGCTGCTTTGTGAGTGTTTGGATTTCTTCTTGGGCTTTCTCACAGTCTGTCTCTTATGTATACAAGATGAGCAGCGAGTTTATAACATCCATAATGGACAAAAAAGAAAAAAAAAGGTTAAAGTCTTTCATTCTTATTTCTGATCTCACCCCAGTCTGGAATTACTTTCTTTAATTTACAGCTTCAAGCAGTTTTGTAGTTGCTATGCGCCTCTTACCAAAATGAGGGCCATGAATAAAGATCTCTAATGGTCGGCCTTTCTTCAGTATGGGAGAGTTCCGGCCCCCCCAGTCTCTCAATCGCAAGAATAAAATTTCGACTCACAAGGCCTTTTTGTCCTCTCAAGTTAGACCCTCTGCTTCTGCTGTTGCTGTAGGAGTCTTCGGTGGAGCCGTAATATCGTGGAGGAGCTTCTGAATGTCTTTTTTTTTTTTTTTTTAATTCAAGTTTATTGCATTTTTTTGGCACAGGATTACAAACATTCCATATCATTGTCACCATTTTCAGTTCATAGTACATTTTATCCCTGTTTTATTAGGCGTCAATATATCATATTTTCTCATTTCAGGCTGCTTAGGTATCCAAAGCCCACTCATTCTATTTTAGTCACACTTTACGTTTTAGTGAGCAGCCCAGAGGCAGTACGACTCTGTTGTTCTTAATGAAGGGAGTATTCTCTATGTCCCCACTCTGTCTCCCCCCAATCCAAATGACCTTCCCCATCTTCATGCTATCAACCACGGGGTCCATCGTCTCACAAAGACCTGTGTCCTCATATTTATTTTGTATGTGATCTCCTCCATATCTTTAATTTCATTGCAATTGCCCTCCAATCTTGGGTTGTCGGGGGGTGGGATGAGAGCCATCTTCTAGTTATGGCTTTGTGGGATGCCACCAGAAGGACATTCCAGAGATAGACTTTGTCTGCTCCCTGAGCTCCTCTGGTTTAATCCCCAATATTAGATTTTTGGGACCTAACTTAAGTTGTATGGAGAGTATCTGTCTTATCTTCTGTTCGATTTCTGTCCAAAAACCTATGAGGGACGGGCAAGACCAAAATACGTGTAAATGATCTGCCACCGGTGACCCACACTCCCGCCAACATTGCCCTGAACAATTATTGTCCCATTTAGACTGTGTATTTGGCGTTATGAAAAATCTTAATCTAACCTTCCTCTCGAACTCCCTCCACATTGGAGATGATGTGGTCCTAGAGGCCAGTGTCAAGGCAGATATCCAATCCTTCTCCTCAAGAGGAACCCCTATCTCCCGTTCCCATCTATGTTTAGTCTCCGAGGTCTTATTCCCCTTTCTGTCTCTCAAGGCCCCATAGATGGCCGAGACCAATCCCTTAAGTCTTCCTGATTTAAGAGTTTCATTTATAATATTCAGAAGCCCTGGTGAGACTCCTGTGTGTACATATTGAGTTTGCAATTGATGTATATAGGCCCTAATTTGTAAGTATCTATAGTGGTCTACCTGTCTCAGAGAGAGAAATTTTCCCTAACTTGAGTGAATTCCATAACTTTATTTCCACTCATGAGTTGATTTAGGGTATTTAAGCCCAGCCTCCCCCATCTTCTAAATGTAAGATCCTATCTGGACGGTGTGAAGTCTATGTCCCAAGCGAACCACCTTAAAGGCCAAAGCTCCTCATCTAGCTTGTATTTGGTCCACAGTCTTTTTAAGGACCCCAATGTATTACGGACCGACAGAGGTGAGTCATTTAGCCCCATGGTATGATTCCCTATTGTCCAGGCCCTCGACTCTAGGGGAACCCCATCTGTCAGGGCTTCCTCTGTTGTCTTCCAGCGAGCTGAGTAGGTTCTATTGGACCATAGGAGTGCCCATTTTAACTGGGTAGCTAAGAAATAGTCCTCTAAATTAGGGACATTTTGACCCCCGTATTTTTTATTTGTCTGCATTACTATATTTTTAATTCTTGGTCTCCTGTTGTTCCAAATGTAATTCGCCAGCATCCTTTGCCATATCTGGAATTGATTCTTATGAATTTTAATAGGGAGACACTGAAAAAGGTACAGGTATTTAGGTAAAATATTCATTGATACCGAGCTTATTCTTGAGTATAGTGGCAACCTCAGAGTCTCCCATCTGCTGATGTCCTGCCTAATCTGGGCTATAATTGGGTCGAAATTAGCCGAAAATAGCATTACTGGGTTCTTTGGGATTTGGATACCCAAGTATTTCATTTTCGCCCTATTCCATTGCACCTCAAGGGTTTGCCTTATTTGGTCAGGGGGGTTATAGTGAAATTTTAAAACTTCCGTTTTATTTTTGTTTAGTGTGTATCCTGAGTACTGACTAAATTTATCAATGATGGACCATATTTTAGGGATGGATTTGTCCGGGTTGGTAATATATAGGAGGACATCGTCCGCATATAGAGAAATTTTATGTTCTTCCTCATTTATTCTTACTCCCTCCACCCCTTCTGATTCCCTTATAGCTTGGGCTAAGGGTTCTATATATAAGTCAAAAAGAAGAGGCGAGAGTGGGCAGCCCTGTCTGGTACCCCTTCCCAACCCAAACCTCTGTGAGACTCCGCCATTCACCTAACATAAGCCTGTGGGAAGCGTAGATAGCTTTAATCGCTTCTAGAAATTGTGGGGAAACCCAGTCTCTTGACAACCAGAAAAGAAGGCTCAAGCTGACCTTATCAAACGCTTTCTCAGCGTCCAAGCTCGTAAGGCAGGCCGAAATACGTTTTTTATTGATAAAATCAATTATGTTTATAGTTCTTCTGACTCCTTCTGGAGCCTGCCTGCCTTCTACGAAGCCCGTTTGGTCAGGGTGGACAAGACCTGCAAGAATAGGCTGCAACCTTTTGGCTATTATAGCTGTAAAAATGTTATAATCTACATTAAGTAGGGATATTGGCCTGTATGAGCCACATTCCCTCGGGTCTTTGCCTTCTTTCGGGATCACCGTTATGGTGGTGTAATTCCATGAAGGGGGAATTGCTTCTCCGTCCAACCAAATCGGTTATAGACCGTGTTAAGTGTAGAGGCTATGTCAGTCACGAACACCTTATATAGTTCATTCCCAAACCCATCTGGTCCTGGGCACTTACCCTTTTAAGTGTTTTCACTGTATCTAAAATCTCCTGCTGGGTGATTGGGCAGCTCAGAGTCTTCCTCTGGATATCTGTAAGCCCGGGTAACTTTAAGGTATTCAAAAATCCTGCGGCCTCCTCAGTGTGTGAGTCAGGCTGGGGCAGGTACAGGCATCTATAAAATGTGACCAAAGTTCCCGCTGTTTGTTCCCACTTGTGGAGAATACAACCAGAGTTCGGGTCCCGGAGCCCCGTAACATTTGCCCTGGCCGATTGCTGTTTCAACCTATATGCCAAGAGGCGGGTGGCCCTTGGTCCTCCCTCATAATAGGTTTGCTTTGTATAAATGAGAGCTTTCTCTACCTCCGAGAGCTGTAATCTCTGGAGACTCCGCTTAAGTTCCCCAATTTCCGTTTCTCTCTTCCTACAAAACTTTATTTTCTGCTGTCCCTCTAAGTTATTAAGAGTTTGGTTTAGTTGTGCTCTACGATTATCTCTCTCCCTCTTCTTATACGTAGCTATTGAGATTAGTTTGCCACGGATCATTGTTTTAACTGTATCCCATATAATTTGGGGAGCGGTGTCAGTGTTCTAATTTAATTCTATAACCTGTTTTATTATTTCTCGTATCTCCTCTTTTACTTTCTCATCTCGGAGTAGACTGACATTCAGTCTCCAATGTGTCGGTTTTTTAGGTAGTTGGAGGTCGGCTTGCGCGTATATGGGTTTATGGTCTGATAGGCTCTCCGAGCCCACCCAGACTGAGTCAAAGATTGTCAAATCTTTATTAAATGTGAAATACATGTCTAATCTCGAGTATATTTTGTATCTTGGGGAATAGTATGTATAATCCCGAGCTAATGGGTATTTTTCCCTCCAGACATCCACCAGACCTGTGTCATTCATGAGTCTCTTTAAGTACTTGGAAACTTTCTCTTTGGGCGCCTTGAAGCCTGAAGTCATGTCCAAGGCCCTCCCCCCCTGCAATTAGGACCCCCTTTACCTTCTCCACTAGTAGTTTAATTACATCTGCGAAGAAACCTGTGTCTGAGCCTGGGGGAGCATAAACATTTAATAGTGTTACTTGAAGATCCTGAATACGTCCCACCACCATCACAAACCTAGCCCCCATGTCTACTAATACCTCCTCCTCCTCAAAGGGGAGGGAGGACGACAATAATATTGCCACTCCTGTCTTCCTCCCCTTCGCCAGAGATGCATGGTACACAGTTGGAAAAGCTCTACTTTTTAATTTTAAAGCCTCCTTCGGAGATAGGTGTGTTTCCTGCAGAAAATGAATTTCGCATTTCTGTCTTTCTAAAAATTTTTGGAGTTGTTTTCTCTTTGCAGGATGGCTTATGCCATTCACATTGAGAGAGCTAATTTTTGATTTAATTCTGTCCATGTTTTGAACTTCTGTATTTCTTCATTGTTTCATATGCCTTGATGTCATTAAGGGAACCGTCCTCCCTCCCCTCAGTCCACATATTCTCTTCCTGCCCCGGAGCTGCTCTCCTATCCCTCCTTTCTCTTCTAGTCATAATATAAGGTGTTCTGTGCATAACCCTGTGCCATATTTTATAACTATTTAGTATTAGCAACTCACTGGCCATGAACTGCCAGCCTGACTGTATGTCATTGGGAACACAAACAAAACTTTCCAACACCATTAAAAATAAACATCTTTTAACATTTAAGAACCAAGGAACTTTTAACACAGATTTCATTCATTCCCTTAACATAATAAAATCTATTTCTGAACAATTGTGTAGCAACCTTTCAATCGTTGTCTTGTCTAAAAGTGGTTTCTGTTCCAAAACTGCATGACTCAGAAAACTCCCACTTCCTAGGTCAGTCCACCTCTGTTTGGATAGACTGGTTTGTGTCTCACTTGGGACACTTAGCCCTGTAAGATGTTCTGGGCATATCCTCATAACAGCACCATTTACGGGTCTTGGCCCAGTGCTTTGAGGTATTACGTACGTCAGCAACATCGAGAGGCAAACATATCCCGCTCTCATCTGTGGACCTTCCGAACTGCCCCCTGTCCAGTCTTGTCTTTAACCTTTTTAAGTGGCTAGATGGGGTGGTCCTTTTTCAATCCCCCTTCCCCCCCGCAACGTGGACCCTTCTTAGGGCAGTTATCGAAGGAGAACGTCAACAACAACTAAAAAAAAAAAAAAAGGGGGGGGATTTTATAGACTCTTAGCTACCCCCCTCCTAAAACTAATATAGTCTGACAATCATTTATTACAGGTCTCCTCGCCCCCATACCCCCATTATCGCATGGAGGCCAGGGGCAGGCCCGGCGACCCACCCCCAACAACAAGGCATTCACCCCCAGTCAGCCTCCAGAGCGAACCCCTCCCGAATCTCCCCAGAGTATCCCCAGGCAAAAAAAAAGATAAATTGAAGCCCATCTCCCCGACCCCCCGCCCTAAGCACACCCCAGCCCATGAAACCGCCCCCAAGCATAGCAAGCAAACGAGAGAGTGACCCCCACCATTCCAACTCCCATTCGTCCATCCCCCCTGTCCTCCCTCTTCAACCCTCACGTTCAAACAGAGTAAGAAAAGGGCACCCAATAACCAAGAGTCTTTTCTGAGTTCAGACTCTGCATCGGCCTTGCGAGTACCCACCTCCGAATCCATGAGGGGGATAAGAAAAAGGACCACAGAGCCAGACTAAAATCATCATGTCCCTAACGAACCCCATGTCAGGTACCAAAGTCTTCTCGGCATATTAAAACAAGCCCCCCCCCCCAAAACCCCACTTCTCATCAGTGCTCATTAGGTTAAAACCCCATCTGCCACTTGTGCTATAGGATCCCAAATACTGTTACTCATATTCGACCACAGCCCTCACTTTCACAGTTATTTTACCACTCAGTTCTTAGGGGGAACCATTGTCTGGTTTCTTATTTCAGATCCCGATGTCTCCCTTGAGGTCAAATCAGCTAACTGCCCTGTCGAAGCGTAGGGCCTGAGGAGTGCAGTGATGTCCGCCCGCAGATTGGTGTCCTGTGGATTAGCATGGCGCGCCAGCCCTTTTCGCGCCACCGACCATGCCAGACGTTTCAGTTCCTTCTCGAGTCTTTCTTTCTCCAGGCTTGGCACGTTAATCCCGATTTCCTCCAGAAAATCTCTAGCCTCCAGAAGATCTTCAAAAACTTTTATACCTTGTCTGGTCACCACGCGAAGGCGAGCTGGAAACAACATTTGTGCCTTTAGACTTCTGGCTTTAAGTTGTTTCAACACGGACCACATGGTGCGATGCGCTTCCTGTACTCCTGTTGTGTAGTCATTGTCTAATGTTATACGGTGAGATCCAAACATGATTTTTTGTTGTTTCCATGCTCTCTTAAGGATCTCCTCCTTTGTAGAGTAGTTGGTGAGTCGTACCACAAACGATCTTGGGCGAGCATTAGGGCCCGTTGAGCGTTGAATGAGGGAGCGGTGTGCTCGGTCCATGGAGACATCCAGTTCTGGGGGTAGTTTCAATAATTCTTTCAGCAAGTCCTGTACAAAAGTAATAGCATCCGTTGACCCTTCCTCTGCTCTTTCAGGGATACCATATATTCGAAGGTTTTGTCTCCTACTCCTCCCTTCTAGGTCGTCTATTTTGGCCCGTAGCTCCCTTTCCCTTGCCATTAAGAACAGCAAGAGCCGATCATGACGGTCTGTTTGTTCTGAAACTGTGGTCAGCCCCAGCTCCAATTTATCTGCTCCGTGCTTGATTTTTTTGATATCGGATTTCAGTTCAGTCAGAGCAGCATCTATTTTTTGCACTGTTTTGGCTGTTTGTAGGATCGAGGCCACCAACTGTGAACAATCCTCCTCTGGCCCTGCATCTGCCACCGTAGTCTCCACATCTTCATTAGGCCCCGAGAGTCTCGCTCCTTTTTCTTCATGTAGCATGAGCTGTAGTTTCTGAACCGGGGTCTGAGCATTTTTGATGGTCCCCGCTTTCGATCTTGTACTTTTGGCTGGCGATTGCATGTTTAGATCCTGTGGATGCCTATCGATTTTACTTTTAGGCTGGGAGGCAGTCTGGCTCTATGCTGCCATTCAGGTTGCTGACGTCACCGGAAACCCTTCTGAGTGTCTTGAAGCATTGATGTTACCAAGCGCTTACCCTGTGTTCTCGCATTGTGCTTGTTTACCGAGAGCCACTGCGATGGTCGGGACCTTCTGGTATCAACGTTCTTTCGGCTTTCCGGTTCCCAGCCTCTCTCCAATAGAGCCTGTTTCGCTCTTTCTGGGTTCTGGTAAGTCTCCACTCCTGTGCTCCAAAATACCTTTAATTTCGAGGGATATGGGGTTTGAAAGCGAATCCCTTTTGCTCGAAGAATTTTTAGGATCGGTGTATAAGCTTGTCTCTGCTGTAGGATAGCTGTTGGGTAATCTTGATCGAAATACAGGCGTGTTCCATTGTACTGAACATGCTTCTGTTGCCACGCTTGCCTGAGTATAAATTCCTTATGTCTGAAGCTAGAGAATTTGGCTATTATGGATCGGGGCCTGGATTTGGGATCCACTGGTTTTGACATTAACGCCCGATGGGCTCGTTCTATTTTAAAAGTGAAGGTTTGGGGAAGCTCCAGCATGTGTTGCAGCAGATCAGTTAGAAAGTCCTCCATAGCCCCTACTTCGGAGCCTTCCGGTAGCCCATAAATTCGTAGATTGTCTTGTTGAGACCTAGCCTCCAGATCCAAGCATTTGGAAGCCGTCTGTTCCTTTTGTTCTACCAGGCATTGCACAGCTTTAGTGAGTTGAATTAGGCCATACTCTGTGGTAGTTACTCTTTCCTCCGTTGTTTGAACCCTTGTTTCAAGTTTAGTGAGCTGTGTGTTTAATTTGGAGAACTCCCGCTGGTTTTCGGTCCTGAAGTTTTTGATCTCAGTAATTATTGCTTCAAATCGGGACCTTGCTAGCCTCTCCTGCTCTGCCTCCGTATCGGTATCTGTTCCAGTCATGCTGGTAGGTGAGGGGTTTCGGCTTGGCATTGCATCTGTTGATTCATATCCACGCCCATCCGCTTTAGATTTCCATTGTTTCGATCTGCTGTTTTGTGAAGCTCCACTATTTCTAGATGCCATTATTTATATTTTTAATGAAGCTCGTTCTGTGTAGAGAAGTATTTTGGTCTCTGCTCCTCTGTCAGCCAGCCATCTCGTTGATGACGTCACCGGAAGTCCCTGAGCAGCGCTTTCTGTACTGCATGACTGTCTCCACGGCCACCAACTGACCCAAGCTGCAGGTTCTCGGCTGCCCTCCTGATCCTCTCACACGGATTCCTAGTCCAGGGACCTGTGCCTGAGTGGCACTTTCTGTACTGCGTGGCCATATCCATGGCTGCCGACCGACCCAAGAAGCAGGTTCTCGGCCGCTCTCCTGGTCCTCTCACTTGGATTCCTAGTCCAGGGACCTGCGCCTGAGCAGCCCTTTCTGTACCACATGACTGTCTCCATGGCCATCGACTGACCCAGGCTGCAGGTTCTCGGCCGCCATCCTGGTCCTCTCACACTGATTCCTAGTCCAGGGACCTGTGCCTGAGTGGTGCTTTCTGTACTGCGTGACCATCTCCATGGCGGCTGACTGACCCAAGATGCAGGTTCTCGACCGCTCTCCTGGTCCTCTCACATGGAGTCCTAGTCCAGGGACCTGTGCTTGAGTGGCGCTTGCTATGCCATGTGGCCATCTACACGGCCGCTGACCGACCCAAGCTGCAGGTACTTGGCCGCTCTCCTGGTCCTTATGTGGATTCCTAGTTCAGGGACCCGTGCCTGAGCGGTGCATTCTGTACTGCATGGCTGACTCCACAGCCGCTGACCGACCCAAGCTGCAGGTTCTTGACAGCCCTCCTGGTCCTCTTATACAGATTCCTAGTCCAGGGACCCATGCCTGAGTGGCGCTTCCTGTACCGCGTGGCCATCTCCGCAGCCTCCGACCGACCCAAGCTGCAGGTTCTCGGCCGCTGTCCTGGTCCTCTCACACAGATTCTTAGTTCAGGGACCCACGCCCGAGCGGCACTTTCTGTACTATTCTGTCCTATCTTTTCACCTCAAGACACCATCTTGCTCTCTGTTGTAATTCTACCCCCATCTCTGTGCTACCTTGCACCTTCTCTACTAACCCCCCTCCTTTACCCATTGTTTCTCTTTCTGACTCCACCCCGCCATCTCTACATCACTGCTTATGTTTTGTACTCGCGCCCACCCCCCCGCTGATGATCTGCCACCAGCTGCCCACTCCCGTGTCTCTAAGCAACTGTATTTACTTGCTGTTTTTCCCTTCCTCCCCCCAGGGACCCACGCCTGACAGCACTTTCTGTACCGTGTGGCCACCTCCATGGCCGCCAACCAACCCAAGCTGCAGGTTCTCAGCCGCCCTTCTGGTCCTCTCACATGGATTCCTAGTCCAGGTACTGCCACCAAGTGATTTTAAGAACCATCTTGGGAAGGAGGCTTCCGATTGGTGTGCCGACTTGGAGGCAGAGTCCCATTGGTCTGCCTGTTTGCAGAGCCTAAACCGATTGGTGCGCCTTTCCTTACTGGATTTATATTGACTTTTGGGCTGTTTTCTTGGTGCTAAACCTCCTCGGTTTTGTATTATTTTGCTTAAGTTGTATTTCTGTGCCCTTTCATACTGCTAAAGAATCTGCTGCTGTGATTATTTGCACTGATTTTAGATTCCACTGTTTCAGTTTGCCAAATTTCTGTTTGCTCTGCCATCCTTAGTTTCTCTTGTAAGCTTAGCCAGACTGCAGTTTTTATTTGTCTAAAATTAGTTACCCCAATTTGCCTGTTTGCTGTATTCTGTTTGTTCTAATTTCCTCTCCCTTCCACCGCCTGGCCTATTTTTCTAGACTCCACTTGGGGTCCCTGGTTTAACCCTAGCTCCTCCATTCATTTCCTCTCCAGACCCCCCCCCAGTTGCTCTGTCCTATCTTTTCAACTCAAGACTCCATCTTGCTCTCTGTTGTAATCCTACTCCCATCTCTGTGCTACCTTGCACCTTCTCTACTTACACTCCCTCCCTTTACCCACTGTTTCTCTTTCTGACCCCACCCCTTCTTTCTCTACATCACTGCTTGTGTTTTGTACTCACCACCACGCCCCGCTGATGATCTGCCACCAGCCGCCCGCCCACCTGTCTCTGAGCAGCTATATTTACTTGCTGTTTTTCCCTTCTTCCCCCCAGGGACCTGTGCCTGAGCGGCGCTTTCTGCCCCACATGGCCGTCTCCACCGCCGCCGACCGACCCAAGCTGCAGGTTCTCGGCCGTCATCCTGGTCCTTCACACGGATTCCTAGTCCAGGTACCGCTGCCAAGTGATTTTAAGAGCCATCTCGAGAAGGAGGCCTCCGATTGGAGTGACGATTTGGAGGCAGAGTCCCATTGGTCTGCCTGCTTGCAGAGCCTAAACCAATTGGTACGTCTTTCCTCATTGGATTTATGTTGACTTTTGGGCTGTTTTCCTAGCACTAAACCTCCTCAGGTTTTCTCCCACCCCTGCCCAGGCCTCTTTTAAATACACTATCGTACTGCCCTCCTCGGCAATACTACCTCCCATTGGCCAACTGTGAACCGGCTCTCCTATAATCCGTGCCTAGGAGAACTGACTTTTTTGCTCACCGCTCAGCTCTCCTGTAAACTATCGTCAACTACCTCAGGCAGCCTTTCTGGCGGTGCCTCTCTGCTTTTACTTTACACTGAATCACACCTACTTTACTCCTTTTCTCACTTATTCTTACTACTCAGTCTCTGGCTCAGATACAGTACTGTATCACATCCTACCTTTGAATTATCTGATTACAGCTAGGTTAACTCTACTTGACCTCCTCTCCCTGCCACCCACTGTCTCTCTCTCCTTACTTTCACCCTTTCCTCCCTCCTCTGAACTGCACTTTCCCTTAGCTGTACTTAGTGCTCCTTCCTCACCTCCTTACTCCCACCCCTCTCCCTCTCCCTTTTCAGCTCCTCATAGGCTGCGTCTCTCCCTTTCTTCATAGCCCAGCTGTCATAACTTCTAACCTCTGAGCATAATATTTGTCCATTATGCCTTTTCATCTGATTATTTTCTCCTCTCTGTTACCTCTGTTCTACCTTCCTGGAGCTTGTTACCCCTCTCTTCCCCCTAGCTACCTGATTGACTATATCTACACACACTCAAGCACCCTACCCTCTGTACCAGACTCACCATATGCATCCTCCACTGGGAAAGTCTGGCAACACCCATGGAATCACGATAGGGTGTTATATGCTCATTTGTTTCCTCTTCCACATCTGGCACACATGGCCTCTCTCTGGGACTATTGACAGAAACACTGCCTTCGCTCCCACAGCAAACAGGAGTAAAATCTCCCTCAGGCAACTACGTTGGTGCACCCTGAAGCTCCTGCTCTTTCTGCTGTTTCTATCTGGCAATATTCACCAAAACCCAGGCCCAATAACCCCTAGCTCAGACAATCAACTGAGTCACTCAAGGAAACTCATCCCTGCAACCCTCAACATCTGCAGCCTCCTACCAGAACTTGATGCCCTGCAGATATTTGCAAACCAACACAATCCTGAAATCCTTGCGGTTGTCAAAACATGGCTCACAACTAAAATCCCTGACATGGCAATTACCCTGCCAGGTTACAGTGTCCTCAGACTTGACAGGAATACAAAAAGAGGTGGTGGCTGTGCCTTATACCTCAAAGAGTCTCTCTTGGGCCACCCTATAACAACCCCCGTCTCTAATACATATGCGCAGTTCAAACAACTTGAAGTCTTGCTGTATTCTGACAAGTGCAGTTAGCCCCAGCCTTTAAACTGCCCTGGAGAACAAAGGGTTAAACTTTCTATGCAGAGCAGAGAATGCTGAGCTCGAGCTCGGTTGATGTCTGTCTGTTTCCCTTTGAAATCTAACCATCAGATTCTTACGAGCAAAACCTCACTAGCTATTCCATGTGGAAATTGTAAAATTTACTAGCCAACTGGCAACAGAACGTTTTGGATTCCCAAAGGAAGACTCAAGTCAGGAACCCCAAACCCCAAAACCCTAACCAAACAAGAATAATAATAATAAAACAACACCCAAACAAAAAGAGGGTGTAAAAGGAGCACCCCTGAGGTGCAACACTGCGCCTGCCCACCACTTCCCAAAACCAGGTTCTGAGAGGGGAGGCAGGGAGGGAGGTCAGAATACAGCAAGACTCCAATAGAAGAAACATAATTACTAAGGTGAGTAATTTTTTCTTCAAACAACTTGAAGTCTTGCTGTATTCTGACAAGTACAGACTACCAAGCAGTACCTTCATGGAGGAGGGACAAAACCTACTTTGGGAATAGGCTCTGAAGTACTGCTGTGCCAAGCCAAGCATCACTCCTTGCCTGGATGTCCAGAGAGTAATGGTTGTTAAAGGTATGGACTCAGGGTTCCCCCCGTCTGAAAATATAGGGTGGAGGCAGTGATGATAGAGTCCAAAGGTGCATTATTTTTCTGGACCTTCTATATGCACTGTACATGTGCATAAGTGGATTTTAAGTAAAATATAGTGAATTGGTATCAGAGCGGGGTAGTAGTGCAATAAAGGATGCGAATAAAAGACAATTTTGTAGGATTTTATAACAAACAATCAGTAATGGATAAAAATATAGGGTGGTGGCAAAAAAATATAGGGTGGTTGTAAAAAATATGGAGTGGTGGTAAAAAATATAGGGTGGTGGCCCACCGCGCAAAAATAATGAATGGGGAACACTGGGACTGTTTTCCAGGTGGCTGCTTGACAAATTTCTAAGAGAGGGATATCCCTGGCAGCAGCCAGGGAAGCAGCTGTACCTCTTGTAGAGTGAGCCCTCAGGCATGAGGGTGGAATCTTTCCCAGTTTTTCATAGCAGAATTGTATACAAGACACAATCCACCTGGCAATAGTTCTCATGGTGGCAGGTTTGCCCTTTCCCACTTCTCCATAATTGAGGAACAACTGGAGGGATTCAAACCTGTGACCCTTGGTACACTCTATGTAGTAGCTAAGGGCTCTTTTAACATCTAAACTGTGTAGCCTCCTCTCTCCTGAGGAAGAATGATCGGTGAAGGACACAGGGAGAGACACAGACTGATTCAAATGGAAGTCTGAAACCACTTTGGGCAAGAACCTTCTATTAGTTCTAAGGACCACTTTATCCCTGTGAAAGGAGATAAAATCAGGCTCCACTGACAGGGCTTGTAATTCACTGATATGCCTGGCAGAGGTAAGGGCTACCAAGAACACAGTTTTCCAAGTCAAGTTCTTAAGCTCTGCTGAGGCCATAGGCTCAAAAGGTGGTTGCATAAGTTGAGCAATGCAAACATTTAAATCCCTGGCAGGGGCAGGGTCTCTAAAGGGAGGATTGGTATGAAGCAATCCTTTAAAAAATTTACAGAACACAGGATGAGATGATAGTGAGGAAGACTTCCCCACTGACAGAAAAGTAGAAACAGCTGACAAGTGTACCTTGGGAGTAGCTGATCTGAGGCCTAGGCCATTAAGATAGACCATATAATCCAGAACCGTAGGCAATTCAGGAGAAATATGCTTCTTGGAACACCAAATGCTGAATCTTTTCCATTTGGAGTTATAAGTCTTTCTGGTGGAGGGCTTTCGAGAAGCTTTGAGAATATCCAGAACCGCCTGAGAAAGATGCAAATCTGCAAACTGTAACTCTTCAAGAGCCATGCCTTGAGACTGAAGATTGGGATACCAAATCCTCCCCTGAGAGGAGGTTAACATGTTGTAATTCCTGGGAAGAGGCAGGGGACAACAACAGGGGGTACCAAGGCTGTCTGGCCCAGTCTGGAGCAATCAGAATCACTTTGCAAGGTTGTGACCTTATCTTGACTAAAACGTTGAACAGAAGTGGGAAGGGAGGGAAGGCATACAGAAATTTCCCTTCCCACTTCAGAATCAGAGCATCCAGGGGGACCGAGCCCAAGACTGGGGGTATGCAACAAAAGAAAGGAAGTTGGTGATTGTCTGGGGCTGCAAAAAGATCCATCTTTGGAGTGCCCCACCTTGAAAAAATCACCTTCAATAACAGAGGGTCCAGGGATCATTCATGATGGCCCTGTGAGATCCTGCTCAGTGCATCTGCTAGCACATTGTCCTTCCCTGGAAGGTGAACTGCTGTCAGAGAGGTTTGCAGGGAATAAGCCAGGGACCACAACTTCATGGCTTCTGTGCACAAGGCCGTAGACAGAGTGCCTCCCTGCTTGTTGATGTACCACATGGTGGTGCTGTTGTCTGTTCTGACCTGAACCACCTTGTTTTGCACTGACTGAGAGAAAGCTTGCAGGGCCAGAAAAACTGCCCTGAGTTCTAGGAGATTGATGTGGAGAAGGGATTCCTGAGGGGACCACAGTCCCTGGGCAGTGAGGGCCCCCAGATGGGCTCCCCAGCCCAGAAGGGAAGCATCCGTGGTAAGGACCACTGAATGAGACTGAGTGGCAAATGGGACCCCTTACCTTAAATTGTCCTGATCCTGCCACCATTGAAGTGCTTGGATCAAGGTCAGAGTCACTGGGATCAGTTTGGTAAGGGCATTTTTCCTCTTGAGACCAAAAAGCCCTCAGGTGAAACTGAATGTCCCTCATCTGGAATCTTGCCCCTTGGACCACTGCTGTTGAAGCTGCCATGTGGCCCAAGAGCTGGAGGAAATGCCTTGCTGGTCAAGATACCTGAAGGCTGAAGGAAGAGGCTAGTTCTATAAGAACCCTTGCCCTTTCCAGGGGAAGAAAGGCTCTTGCTTTGACCATATCCAGTTCTGCCCCTATAAAGGTAAGAAGCTGGACTGGTTCGAGAACTGACTTGGGAAGGTTGAGAAGAAATCCTAGGGAACTGAGCACTTGCTGGGTCACTTGCAGGTGTGACTTGACTTGGTCTGGAGACTGGCCCACTATTAGACAATCGTCCAGATATGGAAAAATAGAAATCTTTTGCCTTCTTAGAAAGGCAACTACTACTGCCAGGCACTTTGTGAAAACCCTTGGGGCTGAAGTTAGGCCAAAGGGCATTGCTCTGATCTGATAGTGGCCTGAGAGCAACTCGAACCTGAGGTACTTTCTGTGGGAGCACCTGATGGGAATGTGAAAGTAGGCATCTTTGAGGTCCAGGGAGGCTAGCCAGTCCCCTGGCCTTAGAGAGGGAAGGATTATTCCCAGAGTTACCATCTTGAACTTTGGTTTTAAAAGATGTTTGTTCAGGTATCTTAGGTCTAGTATAGGTCGCCACTCTCCTGTCTTTTTTGGGGTAAGGAAGTACCTGACGTACAGACCTTTGCCCCAGTGTAGGGTAGGTACTCTCTCTGTGGCTCTTAAAGCCAGCAGAGATGAAACCTCTGCCTCTAGGGCAAGGGTTTCTGAGAGACTTGCAGGTGGAAAAGATCTGGCTCTCATCTTTGGAAATTTTTTGAAGCTGAGAACCAGTCCTTGGCTTACTACTTCCAGGAGCCACTTGTCTGATGTAATAGACATCCAGTCCTGGACGAAGTAAGCCAGCCTGCCCCCTACTGGAATAGGAGAGTCAACCCGGGCAGGCCCATCAGGGTGTCTGCTTGGCAGGGGCCTTAGGCTGAGGAGTGGATGCAGCCCTGCTCATCCCCTTTCTGCCTGTCCCTCTGAAGAACCCCCTCTGTGAAAAGGGAGAAGAGGCCTGTGCTTGGTTAAAAAAAAAAAAAAAGCGGCCTATGAAAAGGCCTGCCGCTGCCCCTAGACTGCTGCCTTTGAGGAGCTGCCTGCCTCTCGCTGGCCTGAGCACTCCTGTAAGTGGTCCTGTACCCATCCATTTTCTTCATGTAATTCTCTGTCTGCTCCCCAAACAGAGAATTACCCACTACAGGAAAATCCATGGCCTTACCCTGGGTATCCTGCGAGAGGCTAGTACATCTGAGCCAAGCCATTCTCTGAAGAGCCACAGATGTAGCCATGACTCTTGATGACACATCATTGGAGTCCACAGCAGCATGAAACTGAACCTTTGATGCCTCAATCCCACCAGCAGCCACGTCCTCCAGCTCCTTGGCTAGCTGGGGGGAGGCCTGTTTAGCCAGTGCCAGTACAGTGTCCCACCTGGACTTCTGGTACCTGGCTGTATAGGCCATATAATTCACCTGCCTGAGTCCCAAGGAAGTTGCCACGTACTGCTTTTTTGCCATGGCATCAATCTTCCTGGAGTCTTTGTCTGGGGGGTGTGAAGCCAAGGGAATGTTTGCCTTATCACAGGCAGCAGCCTGCACAACCCCAACATGGCTGCATTGCTGATATAAAAACTTTGTATCTGAGCCTGATAGTGTATACCTCTTGTCCATTCTTCTATCCACAGGAGGTATAGAATTGGGACTGCCTTGTTACTTAATTGTCCTGTTTTGTATTGTACTTCATCTGATGTGGAACCTTTGTAAAAGAGCCTTGGCTCAAAGGTACTTGTAATCCTAGACTCAAATAAAAAAAAAAAAGTCATTTTTCTGGGCTGCCTAATGCCCACTGTCAGGATGGTGTCCTGTGTCTGCAGTAGCTGTATGTGTCTGCAATTTAATGCTATAGAAAGCCTCAGTGCCTGTCTCTTTAAGAGAGTCATTATGCTGTGTTAGAAATTAATCTGGACTGGATTCAAGTAGTTTAGGCAAGTAGCATTTCTGCTTCATTCTGCAGTCGCTGTATGTGCAGAGGGAGCTCTGTAATGAACTGTGTTCATTTGCTGTTTATCTACCTTATGAATAATAGTATAGAAGTTTGTCTAACCTTCCTACTCTTGCAACTTGGACTTTTTGTATAAGAGCCACCATTTTGGTTCTGGACTGCCAGAGTTTGACCAATCAAACCTCAGGGGGCCTAAAATGGAGACTGTCCCCAGAGGGCTTGTGGGATTGAAATCTGTAGGAATTGTAGTTTCTAAGGTTTGGTGCCTAAATGGACCTGGAGGGGGAGCCCTTGCTGTGACAGACAGTTCCATCAGCCAACCAAACCTCTTGGATCTCAGAGGAAATCCCCAGAACTGCCTGCAGCAGAGTCAGTTGTGAGCTGGAGTTTGTAGAGTGAACAGCTTGAGCCATCAAGCAGCTGCTTCTGCGTAGGTGCACGGGAGAATCAGCGGGAAGGCTGCGCTGGCCTGCCTGTCGCATCTTCCAGTGAGGAAATCTGGTGAATGTGAAAGTTGAACTTAAATCTAATTCTTTTGTTTGAGATCTGAAGAGAAAGAGAGTGATCATTGCCTGAATTTAGGACTGAAGACTTGCTCCAGAAGCGATCGGCCTGCCAGGTCCCGAAGTGAGTCACGGATTGATAGGTTTGCGCAGAACGTCTGCTAAATTGCAACCGGACTTTACCCGAACTGTGACTAAGAGTTGTGTTGCTTATAAGTGTGCTGAATGTGCTGCGTGGGTCATGATTTGGTTCCCCACCTTCAAGTGTGTTATGCTAGCTGGAAGCTGCTCCAGAAGTCGCATGGACTAAATCCGAACTGCCTGCTCTGGTCTGGGCCCTGTCATCTCAGCCTAGACTGCTGCTCCCATCGCCGAGACATTTCCAATGAAAGACCCGCTCGGGGATTCGGCTCCCTGCTCAAAACCATCGAACAGGTAGTGACCACCTCGGTGAGTCATGTGGGCCCTACTTCCCCTGGCAAACCAGAACACCATCCAGTGGTCTCCTCAGTCCTGCCTCCTGGTTTGAGTAGCATGAGTACCAAACAGGGTAGCTCCATGCAACAAAACTGCAATCATTGTGTGTATTCTAATTTATTTGTTTGGGTTTATTACAACGAACTGAACCATCCAGCTCCGGATTACAAAATTCTGGGTTGATGTGTACGCTAATTGTTTTCTCTCCTAAGGGCCCCAACAACAGCTGCAATGCCAGCCTGCCCCGGGCATCGCTTCAGGCTAGCCTGCTTAACAACTGGGTACCCAGGGTTGTGTGACTGTATACAAGGGACTCGCTGTGCATGGATGTTCTGCCTGAATTAATCAGATCTGTCAATCATCCACTAGATTCATACCCAACCCCTGTTCACATCCCCCTGAATAAATCAGATTTTGTTCTTTTTGCATTTAACCTGGCTAGTGTGTACCTTATTGGTGGGGGCATTGTACTGGCATTGAACTGTTGCATTACAGGTCTTACTTTACAGGGGTCTCCAGGGCAGCTACAGAGGATCCAGCCCTGGTGGTAAGTGCAAGTGGTGTGAGCAAGTCATTACTGCCATATGGCACATGTGAATGTTTTGCTGCTAAACTGCTTAGGCCACTAGAGGGGTTGGTGGGGGGGCTATAACATCCCCGAGGGCCATACCAACAGCAGTTACACTACCCCAGAACCATTCCTGCGGGTCGAGGCCCCCTTTCAACTCGCTCAGGCCCCTCAGCCTGCGCCTAGTCATGCAGGCAGGGGTAGTAGCACTTAGGATGGTGCCACCTAAGGGTTACAAAAATATATGAAAATAAGGAAAAAACTAATTCCTAAGAATAAGATAGGGGAAAAGGTACAATAATTCTGGATATCTTTCTTTATTTGAAGTGCATATGTGGGGACATGTTCAGATACGTTCAGACCTGTAGACCTAGCTGTGGGAGATGATTCTCTGGAACTGTTCCCTAGGGAGCCAGGGGCCCTAACCTGAGGCTACTTAAGGTGTGGCATGTGTCCATCACCAGGAGGTGGGAGGAGCTATGTATTCAAGCAATATTTTTTTCATTTGTGAATAAAAATTACAAAAAGGTGACAAACTGATATGCATAAAACTGTTTATAATGTTGTGGCACATTGATCCCCCATTTTTGTTTGTATTAGAGTAGAATTTATTTTTTTTGTATTAGATTGGGGCGGATCATGTGACCTGTTTACCCTATAAAAAGGGACCTTTTTCTTCCATTGAGTTCAGATCAGCTTGGGAGCCTGTACCTGAAGCATCTCTGTCAGACACAGAGCATAGTGGAAAGCTGAGCAAATGTAGTATTCCAGTCTGTGACTATTGCTTGATCGTTTTTTTTTTTAATTCAAAGTTTATTGATACATTTTCCACAATAACAGTCAGTTACAATGAGAATGAGGTAAAAATACAGACTCAATGTAGAGGGGTAACTGCCCAACCCACCTATCCCTCCCCTTACTGCAGTAACCAAACCTAGTGTCCCCTAAGTGCCAAGCTCTTTACCTAAGAGCCTACATGGCCGTTTAAACTGAGACATGATTAAGACTGAGCCAGTGAAATTAGAGAGTGAAGGGGATCCCAAATTTTGGTATATATTGCCAATCTATTATGAAGACTGGCAATCGCTTTTTCTGTACGCAGATTGGACAAGATTTCGTTTACGCATTCTTGGAAAGATGGGGAAGACTTGTCTTTCCAATGACGTAAAATAAGCTTCTTAGCCGATAAGGCAATCATGGAAGTATGATACTTTCTTACTATAACTCTAATAGAAGACAGGTCCCCTAAAAGGCAAATATCGGGAGTAAAATACTCTTGAAGGCCCAGTAAAGGGTCCAGGGAGGTCTTAATTGAATCCCAAAAGAGGGAAACTTTGGGGTAGGACCAGAACATGTGAAGAAGTGTTCCTTCTTCCTGCAAACACTTAATACATGTATTGGAATTCAAGAGACCCCATTTCTGTAATTTAAACGGAGTGTAATACAAAGTGTGTAATATATGATATTGCATGAGACGCGGTCTGTCTTGAGAAACATATTTATGACAGGATCTCCACAGGGATTGCCAATCCAGATGGTACTGAGGGAGATCATTTTTTTTTTTAATTTTTATTCCGTTCTATGTTTGCAATAAATTATACACTCTTTGGTGTGTTTTAAACCGTATATATCGTGTCTGAGTTATCCATTTCCATGCCTTATCACGCTGAACATGCAGGTCTTGAGGAAATCAGACTGAGAAAGAGACTTGGCCTTAATTATTGACAGTTGTTTCAGTCTTCACAGTCAGGTATCTGGGAGTTATTATTGGCGACTCATTTACGCAATCAAGTCAGTGAAACTAGGCCAATAGCATGGCTAACAGGATGCTGGGATATATCGGTAGGGGTATTGACAGCAGAAGAAAGGAGGTAATACTTCCCCTCTACAGATCCCTGGTGAGGCATCACCTAGAGTACTGCACCCAGTTCTGGAGTCCTCACCTCAGAAAGGATAAGAATTGGTTGGAGACAGTGCAGTGCAGAATAACAAAAATGATTCAGGGCCAGCAGGGCAGATCCTATGAGGAGTGCCTCAAGGCACTAAATATGTACTCACTGGAGACCAGAAGGCAGAGGGGAGATAATGATAGAGACCTTCAAGTTCCTTACAGGAATTAATAAAGCGAACTGCAGGGAACTATTTAGCCTGAATACCAATTTGCAGTCACGTGGACATGAATGGAAATTAACAGGAAGTAGGTTCAGGAGAGATATGAGGAAGTACTACCTTATGGAAAGGGTGGTGGAACCTTGGAACAGTCTGTCAGCTGACTTGATGGGTGCAAAAACAATCAGAAGCTTCAGACAGGGCTGGGACATAATGAAAGGGGAATAGTGTTTACCAGGGGCGACAGGACCGAGGAGGAGAACAGAGAGAGGATGGGGAGGGTTAGTACCCTGGAGGAACAGTAGGTTCCAGGGGTTATAGTGAACTTGGGCAGACTGGATGGACCTCTGGTCTTTTTCTGCCATCATTGTCTATGTTTCTATGTAGGTATCACTCGTCGTAAAAAAAAAATGCAGCTGGATTATTGCAAATATTAAACACATTACAACTAGGCATCAGGAGGTGTTGCCTCTTTACAGGTCATTGGTACGACGAGATTTGAAATATTATGCCCAGTTTCAAAAGGGTGATTCCAAAAGTTTTGAAATGGTCTAACAGAGGTACAGAAGGGTAATATCTGGCAGGCAAATTATGGATTATGGCACTAGACTGGAACGTTTACACCTTTACTCACTAGAACTTAGAAGAGTCAGAGGTGACATGATTAAGCAGCAAGGCGCGGCAGGGTGGGTTGAAGCACCAGGCCACAGGTTGTGTGTGTTCAACATCCAAAAAGTGACATTATTACATAACACATATCCCTGGAGTGCCTTATTACTACTATACAATGACTCCTTTGTAATAAAATAAAAAACAGCTTAAAAATATGTTTAAAAATATTTTTAGTCATTTTTTTTATTGGGTAGGTATTTAGTGCTATATTGTTTTGTCCGGTAGGGGTTGCAGTTTTTTTTTTTTTTGGTACAGTGTGCTTGTTCTACTGTACACTTCCCCCCTCCCCAACACACACACTCACTTCTGTTTGGTAACCTGTCTCTGCCACTTGAGTTTAATTGACTCTGTCCTGCTGACTGCCCTGGTACCAGGTGAAGATGTATGCATCTTTTTTTAAATTTTTTTTGAGTATTATTCTACTTGAAAGCGAAACCACGTGTGCTGAAACCATGGTGCAAGAGAAGAGGAGCTGGGCAGAGACTTCCAGTGTTCTTTTCTGATTGGTCAGTTGCCGTGTATCGGAATGATCGCGTACATCAGATAAAATGTTTTTTTCATTAGGTAAAGTAATTTTACATATTGTACGAACAGCTACTGCATATGACTTTGTGGAGAAATGGCCAAGCGCTGAGGAGCGAGTGCGTCCTGCAGGCAGGGACAGTGAAGCTGGTCGCACGCAGTGGCCATTTCTTAATTTGAATGATTGAATGCTGAAATATTGAATTGAACTTGGCTGGGGGGGGAGCTGGGATGGCGAAGCTGGGATGGCTTAGATACTGCAGGTGAAGTTCTGTATAGATTGGGTAGGGAGTGATTTCAGAATCGGTCATGCAGTCATTTCTGTGCCTGCCCTAGATCCAGTGATGTTATTGTCAGATATCTTCATCAGTAGTGGGGCATAGCAGCCAATCAGATTCATAGGATTATCCTTGCCATTGTATAGTTTTAATTTACAAACCCCTATGCAAGGGTACATTAGAATCCAGTCTAAGGATTGTAGTCAAATCACCAAGAGTTTAAACACTAGGAGCTGGAGCCATGTACTGTAAGTAAATTAAAGGGGCAAACATCTGAAACCACAAAAAGGGCAGGGTATTGCTCAGAAAGAGGGATTACAATATGGAAAAGGCTGCTACAAGAGGTACTTACAGTCCAATACATTGATATCTTCAAAAGAAAGTTGCACATTTTTATAGATATCCATAGGATTAATGGCTGCTACCACTGCTGAGTAATTGGTGGACTAGAAATACAATGGTCCCCTTCTACCAGTAGCATTCATGGGTTCAAATTGATAGCCTAGTGGAGTCAGGTAAACTAGAAATGCAGTTAATGCTACCAGCAACTGAAAATGGGAAACAAATCAGGACTGTGGTAATCTACAGACCACCGGGTCAGAATCAGGGGGCAGACAACGAGCTGGGAGAGATCTTTAGGATGACAGAGCATTTAGGGAAGGTGGTGGTAGTAGGGGACTTTATTGTGCTGGCTTTGAACTGGAAAGCGCCAGTTGCGGCACATACAAGGATTCAGTACCTGGTGGATGCATGCCAGGAAGTGTTCCTAGTTCAGGGCCTGACAGGGGAAGGGAGTCTGCTGTATCTGGTGCTCTACAACAGTGAGAGGATCCAAAATGTAGCAGTTGTGGAACCACTTAGTTCCACTGACCACAGAACTGTGGCACTGGAGGTCAAGTTAGGGACTAATAAGATGGCAAACACAGTAAGGGTATAAGATTTTAAAAAAGCAGGTTCCAGCAAAATGAGCGAACAGCTGGAAAAAAGCACAAGGAGTAATAGAGCAGACGGAGGGGACAGAGGAAAAATGGGAAGAATTTAAAAAAGCAATGATGCCAAAAGAATGTCAGAAAGCTTAACTGTGAAGGTATCAAAGATAAAAAGGAGTCTAATGTGGTTCACAGCCAAAGTAAAGATGGTGGTAAGAGCCAAAAGGAGAGCATTCCTACAGTATAAGGGAAGCTAGTGGGAGGAGGATAGGGAAGTAACTAAGGTAGCCACCAGGAAGCTGAGGGAGGCCAAGGCAGTGATAGAACTCCGTCTAGCATAAGGGAGTGAAGCAAGGGGAAAAGGCATTATGTAGTTACTCTTGGTGAAGCATAAGGTCAAAGAGGGTATTGTGAGACTGAAAAGTGAGCAAGAATAGGAGGAAGAGGACAAATGGAAAGCAGAGACACTGAACAAATAGTTTTGTTCTGCATTTACTAGGGAGAGGGATGGACAACTGCTTGAATGTGTGGTTACATAGAAACATAGATTTTGACGGCAGATAAGGACCGCTTGGCCCACCCAGTCTGCCCATTTCTCTACCTAATGGATAAGCTGCAGATCCTAGTTAACCAGCAGCCTACTTCTTCCTACCCCCACCCTCTAGAATTGCCTTATGACTGTCCCATGCATGCTTGAATTCCACCACTGTTTTTGACTCCACAACCTCCTCTGGAAGGCTGTTCCATGCATCCACAACCCTCTGTGAAAAAGTACTTCCTTAAATTACCTCTGAGCCACCCCTTCTATCTTCAAATTGTGCCCCCTTGTTCTTGCACACCTCTTCTTTTTGAAAGATGCTACCCTCTTGGACTTTGTTGATTCCCTTGAGGTACTTGAAAGTTTCTATCATGTCCCCCTCTCCCTCCTTTCCTCGAGGCTATACATATTCAGCTCCTTAAGTCTCTCTTCATATGTCTTCCGGTGCAGACCCTGCACCATTTTAGTTGCCCTCCTCTGGACAGCCTCCATCCTGTCTATGTCCTTGCGGAGATTGGGTCTCCAGAACTGCACACAGTACTCCAGATGGGGTCTCACCAACTGTCTGTACAGAGGCATAATAACTTCCTGTTTTCTACTGGTGATGCCTCTCCCTATGCATCCCAGTATTCCCCCAGCCCTCCTTGCTGCCCTCTCACATTGCTTGCCCACCTTTAGGTCATCTGATATAACTACCCCCAGGTCCCTTTCCATTTTTGGTGTTGTTAGAATCTCACCCCCCATTGTGTACTCTTCCCCTGGGTTTTGTTTCCCAGGTGCATTACCTTGCACTTCTTAGCATTGAATCTAAGCTGCCATACATTTGACCATTCCTCTAACCTTGCCAAGTCCCTCTCATCCTTTCCACCCCACCTTGTGCATCAACTCTGTTGCAGATCTTTGTGTCATCTGCAAAGACATACATTCCTTCAGTTCCTCTGCAATGTGCATATAAAGACATTGAGAGAGCCGAGTCTAATACTGAACCCTACGTGTACCCACTGGTAACCCCTTTCTTCAGAGTGGACTCCATTTACTATTACCCTCTGTGTCCTATTCCCCAGCCAATTCTTTACCCAGGCTGTCATCTTGGGACCCATTCCCAGGCTGGCTAACTTGTATATTAATCTTTTGTGTGGGACTGTGTCAAATGCCTTGCTAAAGTCTAGGTAGGCCATGTCCACAGCCCCTCCCTGATCTACTACTTTGGTCACCCAGTCAAAGAAATCTATCAGATTTGTCTGGCATGACCTTCCTGCTGTGAATCCATGCTGCCTTGGGTCCTGAGCCCTCTGGCCTCTAGATACTCAACAATTCTTTCCTTCAGAAGTGATTCCATCATTTTCCCTACCACTGAGGTTAAACTAACAGGTCTGTAGTTTTCTGCTTCTGCCTTGCTCCCACTTTTGTGAAGGGAATCACATCTGCCCTTCTCCAGTCCGGTACCACACCATCCTCCCATGATTTATTAAAGAGAGTAGTCAGTGGTGTCACTAGTTCTACCCTTAGTTCTTTTAGAATTCTGGGATGAATCCCATCAGGCCCCATTGCTTTGTCCACCTTCAGTTTTAGAGTTCTTTCAGAACCCTTTCTTCTGTAAATGGGCTGGTATCAACTTCTGTATCCAGAGTGTTTCTACTGTTTGTTTTAGGTACCTCCTCCACTTCCTTTGTAAATACTGAGCAAATATATTTGTTTAGTATCTGCCTTTACATTACCCTCTGCCCACCCTCCCTCCTCTTTATTAAGCCTCACTAGCCCTCCCTTGGTCTTCCTTCGCTCCTGATGTACCTATAAAAGGTTTTATCCCCTTCTTAACTGAGTTGGCTATCTTTTCCTCAGTTTGGGCCTTTGCTGTTCTGACTGCCTTCCCAGCTTCCTTTGCTTTACTGATACAGTTCCCTGTCCTGCTCCTTCTGTGATTCCTTGTACTTCCTGAATGCTTTCTTTTCTCTTGAACCTTCACTGCCACTTCCTTTGAGAACCATAGTGGTTTCTTACATCGCTTCGTTTTGTTAATTTGCTTCACACACAGGCTTGTTACCTCTGTGATGGCAGTTTTCATTATTCCCATTGTTCTTCCACCCCTCCTTCCTGCCCATTTGCTAGTGCATTCTTAGGCACTCACCCATTTATGAAGTCAGCCCTCCTAAAGTCCAGTACTTTTGCCTTTGTATGGCTTAGACTCTATTGCTGTGTTTATTGTGAACCATACTGTTTGATGGTCGCTAGTTCCCAGATGGCTACCCACTTCTACATCTGTGATCCTCTCTTCATCTCCATTTGAGAGAACCAGGTCTAAGATTGCTTCCTCTCGAGTGGGCTCCAATACTAGTTGTCTAAGGCATGCCCCTTGTAGGGCATCTAGAATAACCCCACTCTTTGAAGTGGCTGCTGCAGCTGCACTCCAGTTAACATCTGGCATATTCAGATCACCCATCAGCAATATCTCCCCTTTTTCTACCATTCTAAGTATTCTTTCTATCATTTCCTTGTCCATTTCCTCCCCCTGAGGGGTTAAAAGGGTAATTTATGTATTTATTTAAAAGTTTTACCAGGAAGGCATACTGAGCTGTGCAACGCTTGATTCCAGATGCGCCCTGGGGGTGGGGGATAGGGGAAAACAGCAAAATACTAGATCACAGGATATATCGACGAAGTGCATTACAGAGAACACACTAGGTAAAGACATTGTGCAGTTATAATACATAGAATGACTTAGTACTGCATAGCGTCTGAGTGCAGCAGCAAGAAAAATACAGAATATACTAACTTACACCTAGTCATGGTAAGGGAGGAGTTGGAGCAATTGGGCCGTCCTGTGGAACTAGGTGCACGAGTAGGAGGAGGAGAAGTACAACTTGAGTAGGGAATTTAGCTGCTGGGTGTTGGCGTTTTGTCTAATGTCTCCTGGCAGGGAGTTCCATGCTTTAGGCATACGGTACTTGAAAGCATTTTGTCCTTTAGAGGAGGACATATGTGGGACAGAGAGAAGCCGGGAGTCGGAGTTCCAGAGAGAGTATGAGGGAGGAGATTGAGCTATAAGGGCAGTTGCAAGGTAAGGGGGTAGGGACTGGGCCCAGAATTTTGCTGTGAACCTAGCGCAGTGCGCCCGCCTCCGATCCTGGAGTGAGGGTAGGTTTAGGGACCTGTAGAGGTCACAGTGATGGGTTGTGGGAGGGCAGTCCAGTGCAAAACGGCACAAGGAGTGGAAGAGAGGGTCAAGTCTGGCTAAGGAGGTCTTAGGAGCTGCACTGTATACTATGTCTGCATAGTCAAATATTGGGAGGATAATTTTCTGTACGATTGCTTTGCGGGTTGGTAGTGGGATGCATCCGTGGTTTTGGTATAGGGCACCCAGTTTGGGGTGCAGCTTATTGTGGATCGCATTGACGTGGTCTGAGAAGTCGAGGTACTGGTCAAGCCAGACCCCGAGGTATCTGAAAGAGGTGCAGGTCTCCAGAGGGGTCCCATCGATGGTGTGGAAAGTAGGGGTGGGGGGGGGGAGTCGGGCGAGTCTCTGCCTCGAACCAAAAGTTAGGGAGACAATTTTCTTGGGATTGATTAATAGCTGGTTTGTGCGGAACCAGAGTTGAATAGCATTGAAGTCCCGCTGGAGCCTAGAGACCACTTCATTGGAGGAGAGACCTGTTGCATACAGTACTGTGTTGTTGGCGTACAAGTGTATGGATAAGTGTGGGCATACTGAGGGCAGGTCATTTAGGAAAATGGAGAAGAGTAACGGGCCAAGGACCGAGCCTTGGGGAACCCCAGAAGTGACGGGAAGGGGGACAGAAGTGTGAGGAACAATTCTTACTGCTTGTGACCTGCGGCTGCCTGCCTGGTAGGAATGGAACCAGCTGGAAGCAGATCCGGAGAGGCCGGCGAGGGAGAGTTTAGATAGCAGAAGGGAGTGAGAGACAGTGTCGAAAGCTTTTGCCAGGTCGACAAAGATAGCTGAGGTGGTGTGCCCATTATCCATGCCAGTAAGGATGTCATCGGTGAGCCTTAACAGGGAAGTGATGGTAGAGTGTGATTTCCTAAAGCCGGACTGGTAGTGTGAGAAGAAGGAAGAGGAGTCGAGAAAGGAGGATAGTTAGGAGAGAACAAGTTGCTCCTGAACTTTGGCCAGAATAGAGAGTAGGGAGATAGGACGGTAGTTGCCCGGCGAGGAGGGGTCACCTCCTTTAGGGAGAGGGATGACTATGGCATGCTTCCATTCAGATGGAGTTGCCGCCAGTGAGAAAGAGAGATTGAAGAGGGCGGTCAGAGGGGATGCAATAGCAGGGGTGGATAGGTATAGCATTTTGGAGTAATGGAGGAGAGCAAGGGCTCAAGTGGCAGGGCCACAATACTGGAAAAAAATGGATGTTGGAAAAGCTTACATGGTTAAAAGTAGATGAATCTATGGGACCTTGGAGCTTTACACCCAAGGATGCTAAAGGAGGTAGCAGAAGTGGTACCAGGGCCATGTGCAGACATATTTAGCTGCTTGCTCACCACGGAGTTAAACTCTAGGGACTTGAGGACAGTGGACTTGGTTCCTCTACACAACAGCAGAAGGAGGGATGAGTCAGGGAACTATAAACCAGTCGGTTTGATGTCTGTAGTGGAAACAATTATGAAGTGTTTGCTAAGGGAGGAACTGGTGTCTTGGCCCGGTGGCGCAGAGGGCTGAGGTGTTATGCCTTACCTTGCACTATGCCAGCGACCTTTGTTCAAAAACAACCTCGGGTTGTCGGGGTGCAGGCATGGAGGGGGAGGGAGCAGAATTGAGCAGCCTAACGACAGCTCTCCTCTCCTGGGAGGTTGTCGCCCCACCCGTAGTTCCGCTGCCACTGGGTGGAGGTCTGGTGGCAGCGCAGGCAAGAGGGAGTGACAAGTTGGGAGGGCATCTCGGAATGCGCCGGGCGCATGCCTCCGAGGCAGGGGTAGGGCAAAAACCGGGGAAAAAATACCTACAAATGTAAGTTAAAAAAATAAGGGAGGAACTGGTGGACTTCCTGGAGGGAAATTGGCTACAGGACCCACGACAGCATGGATTCTTGATAGGAAGGCCTTGCCAGACAAATGTTTGTTTTTTTTGAAATAGTAAACTTTATTGAGCTTTTGAACAATACAAATAATACTTACAACACATATCCATACAAATATGTACTAATCTATGACAATGAATGTTGCACAGGAAATAGTACAGTAATGAGCGGCAAAACAATGTCAGGTGGAAGTTACAGAGGTATGGTGTTGCACGCCCTCTATCCCCCACTGGGGGGGGTGGAGAAGAGAGGATATTGGCCTCAGCCACTGCAGTCTGGTGGTCCACAATGGCTCTAGTTGTACCTAATAGCTCTGGGTAGCCAAGGCAGGATTAGCCCTACTCAGCGGGGGTTAGTGTAATGGTAGAGTTTGGCATCCTTGCCCCCCCCCCCCCCGTATTGGATCCCTTGTGTTCCTCAGGCATTTAGTAGGAAGGCCTCGAGCATTCCCCATCTTTTCCAATAGAGTTTGGGGGCATTATGGATATAGCTAATCATCTTTTCAATGCGTAATGCTTCCAGGATGGAGTTGTGAAATTCCTGAAAGGAAGGGGCATGGCCATCGTCCAGTGTATGAGAATCATCTTTTTGACCATGGCTGAGATCAGGGAGATACGGTGTTCCGTGACTCCCACCACCGCCTCCATGTTGAGCCCCAGTTAGCACATTTGTGGGGTGAAGGCATCCGCCAGACCCAACATAGGGTCTAGCTTTGACTTCACCTCCTCCCACAGGGGTTTTGCTTTCGTACAGTCCCATAAGATATGTTTGAGGGATCCTGTTGTGTCAACTTGCAATGGGAGCAGAGGTTGGAGGTCAGTTTGCCCATCCTGAATAGCTTGACTGGGGTGTAGTACAGGTTGTGGTTGATTTTGAATTGCATAAGTCTTAGCGTGTCGAATTGAAGTAATTTACGTTTTTGTTTCCAAAGGGCAGTTGGGGTTACCATGGTCCCCAGCTCTGGGAATGCCTTTTCCCAGTAGGCACAGTGGGAGATATCGGGGGCTGTGTTCAGGGATAGGAGGCATTTGTACAGCTGGGATGCTGCATGACCCTGGTTTGATAAGGCACAAAGTTCATTCCATTTGTCGAATGGACCTGTGTCCCATGGTTTGGGGCCAATGGTTGTGGCGATCGAGTGTCTCAGTTGAAAGAATGAGAAGGCCGGTATTCTAGTCTGGGCCATCCTCTGTTGGAAAGTTTGGTATGATGTTAGTGAGTCGCTGTCCAGAAAGGCCCTGAGCTTCTGGATTTCAATATCTTTGAGGAAATGTTTAGGGATAGGTTTGTTCTGTATCCTGAAGATCAGGTTCCTTACCACAGGTTGTGCTGGGTCAAGTTGTGGCCGTGTGCCAAAAAGGGTGTGCAGTTGTTTACAAATCTTCACCGATGTCCCTATTACGGAGGTTTTGAGGGCTACTGGAAGGACTTTGTGTGGAATGCTGGTAAGGGCCTGAATCTGTATTCCGGCAGCCCGGCAGAGATCCAGTTCCATCTGCTTCCACTGTGGGAAGTAGTTAGGGCTCCTAGCTGGGGTGGAGTACATTCCCCACCACAGGAATTGGGCTGCATGTGCCACGAGGTAGTATAGCCTGAAATCTGAGAGCTGGAGCCCTCCCATGTCCTTTGATGCTGTGAGTTTGTGGTATGCTCTCCTGGGGGGCTTGCCATTCCAGAGGAAGGAGGATATTGAGGATTTCAAAACTGTAAACCAGGAGGCTGGGAGAAAACAGCAAGACATGCTGAGGGGATATAGTAGTCATGGGAGTATGTTCATTTTTATGTTGTTTATTCGCATCCAAAGGGTTAGGGGAGTGAGGCCCACCTGTCTAGGTCCTGTTTAATTCTTGCCCTTGTGGAATCTAAGTTTTGTGTTCGCTGTATTCTGTTGCTTTGCGATATAACGATTCCTAGGTATTTAATAAAGATGAGCTCCATGATCCCCTCCCCCACTGTTCTGGGTGGGGGGAGGTGGAACGTCTCCTGTTCAACGGCATCATGTTACTCTTTGTGAGGTTAATTTTGTACCCTGAAGCGTGTCCAGATTCCTGTAATAGGGAGAGGTAGGGGATGTGGAGTGGGCCAGGTCCTCCAGGTGGAGGAGTACATCGTCTGCATAGTTGGAGATTTTGTAGCTGCGACACCCCACCTGAATGCCTCTGATTGCCTCATCTGCTAGGATTCTCCGTATCAGCAGTTCTATGTACAGGTTGAACAGGTAGGGGGAGAGGAGGCAGCCCTGTCTGCTGCCTGTGTGTAACTGGAATGGCGAGGACAGAGTATCCTGAATGTAGGGCTCGAATATACAAGCCTGACCCAGTCCACAGATGCTCCAGGCAGTCCAAGTTCCTGCAAGGTTTCAAACTGGAATGGCCAGGGGGAAACTGTCAAGTGCCTTTTCGGTGTCTAGGGACAGCAATACCATGAGGATATCAAAGTCCCTAGTCACCGCCAAGATGTGTGCCAATTTCCATAAGTGATCAGCAGACCAGCCTGCCCTGCATGAATCCCACTTGGTGGGGACTTATTAGGCTGCCCATTATTCCCTGCATTCGGTTAGCAAGCACCTTTGGCAGGATTTTGAGGTTCGTATTGAGGAAGGAGACTGGTCTGTAATTACCCATGGCGGTTAAGTCTTTGTCTGGCTTAGGGAGGAGGGTGATGAAGGCTTCCGTGGGTCCATGGTTCCCACTGATGTCGCTTCGTTTAAGAAGTTGGCTAGGTATTCGGTGATGTGGGGCCCCAGGGCCTTGTAAAAGTTAGCTGAGTAGCCATCTTGGCCTGGCGCCTTGTCCAGTTGCAGGGAGGCTATCGCTTTATTGACCTCTCCTACTGTGAAGGGGGGGCCCATTTGCTTGAGCATTTCTTTCAGTACATGTGGAAGGTGAGCCTTTGCAAGAAATTGGTGTATATCTGCGGCAGGGACCTGTGCATCTTTAGCGTATAGCTCCGCAAAGAAGTCTCGAAAAGCCACTGCAATCTTTTGGGGTTGGGTAATGACCTCCCCGGTTAGGGTCTTTATTGTTGTGACTGCTCAGCTGGCCTCCTGTTGCTTGCATCGGAGGGCTAGTAATTTCACCGTCTTTTTCCCTCTGGTCTACACATCGAGTTCTGGATCTAAAGATGGTAAATTCTGCTTGTTCCTTTAGCAGCTCCCCGTATTTGGCTCTCGCCATGTTGAGTTGTAACCCTATGCTGGAATTGGGTGGGCCTTTTGCTTTACGTTCCAGTTGATGTATCTTAGTTAGTAATTGGGTGCATTCTGCTTCCCTCTTTTTTTTCTTGGTGGAAGCCTATCTGATTAATGCTCCTCGGAGGGTGCATTTGAAGGCCCCCCAGAGGTGTGCCTGGGATTTGATGGAGCCAGCATTTTCCAAAAAGAAGAGCTCTGTGCTTTCTTTTATTCGGGTGAGGGTGTGTTGGTCTTTTAAGAGGTTATTGTTTATCCACCCTACACTAGGGCATGGTCTGATATTACCATAGGATGTATTTCACACTTCGCTGTGACTTTTAGGATCTGTTGGTTAACCAGAAAGTAGTCCAATCTGGAGGATGTATCACAGGGTGCCGACCAGAAGGTGTATTCCCTGGTGTTCGGGTGGAGTATCCACCACATGTCCACTACCCCCAAAGAGTCTTGAAGCTCGGACAGTGCTCTTTGGGTGGGGGAGAGGCCTATTTTCTTGGGCTTGGACTTGCGTAATGAGTTGTCTTGGGCCAGGTTCCAGTCACCCACCAGTATGGTTGGGGTGGGTGGCATTGTTGAGATAAGGGTCAGTAATTTTGTAAAAAAGTTTGGGTCCTCTTAGTTTGGACCGTACACCACCGCCAGTATATATTCCTATGCGTGTATGGTCCCTCTGACTACCAAGAACCTCCCATTCGAGTCGGGATGTTCTGTTGGTTTGAAGGGGGATACCCCTATGGATCAATATGGCCACTCCGGCCCTCCTGTTACTGTCCCCGGCTAAGAATACTTGTCCCACCCAGTCTCTCCTCCATAACTGTGCCCAGTGGGCAGGAGTGTGCGTTTCTTGCAGAAAGGCTATTTGGGTTGACAAGGACTTTAAATGCCTTAGTATCTGGTATCTTTTTTTTTTTTTTAGTGTGCGCCCCCTTCACATTCCAAATGACGCATTTGTAAGAGCTTGTCATTATGTTAAGGAGGTGTCAGGTATGCCCCACGTGAGGCGCCTGTCTTAGGCCCACATGCAGGTGGTAGTGGTGGTCTTGATAGGAGTCTGCTCCTCCCGGGAGCCTGTATTGGTTAATTTTGTATGGGCTATAATCTGGCGATATCTGCTTTGGCTCCCCCACATTCACATGCTGTCTTCATACGTGCAACTTGTGTTCCTGTCATAGAAATTACCTCTACCCTAAGACAAACATTACAACATAATACAAGAACTACAAACCTAACTAAACAGTAACCTGGGTCTACTTGTGATTGGGCCCTTTGGGGCATCATGCCCTGTTCCCCATACTCGTAGGGGGACCATTGAGTCCGGTTGGTCCCCATCTCTTTTGGTTCCGTGCTTGGCTTCCATGATTGTGGCCACTTTCTGCCTGTGGTTACCCAGCCTGTGTTACCAAATCTCAATTCCTCAAATCTTTTACCATAGGGATCCCCATCCTCTCTCCTCTATTCCCCTTATCCACTTGTACCCCCCCCCTCCAGGCTTGTCTTTGACCCTATTCACAGTTGTGTGCATAGCTTCCTCCTGACTATGCTATGCCTGCTCTGATAGCTTTTGGGCCAGTGCCTCAGCAAACTACCCCTGTCTAAGTGCTGTTTTGGGGTGTGTCTGTTGATGCATTTGGTATGTATGTGTCTGTAGGCAGGCCCCCTCCCCCCATACTTGATTTGTGCTTTCTGGTGAGGACCGTGTTTGGGGTGGTTGTGACATCCAACCTGTTAAGGTCCACTGCCTAGCAGTCCCCTTCCCGCAGTTGTAACCTTGCCCTCCAGTAAGTGTTTAGTTTGTGAGCCCCCGACTTTGTCCCCCATTGCGTTCTCCAAAATTCTCGCAGATTAGTTGACTTTGTTCCTCGCTGTCCTGTCCTCTACTCTGTATTCCGCCCCTTCCCCGAGTCTACTCCTTTCACTTTTATGTGGCATAACTCTCTCTCTCTCTCTCTCTCTCCCCTGACCCCTGTATCCTCCTCTGCTTCCCCTGGACCATGGCCCCACACCCCGTAAACCCCACGCCTCGATCCCTGTGGCATGATCGCCTGTCTGCATCTGGAGACTGGCCCCTCACTCTTAGTGCCGGGCATTTCTGTAGTGTCTGTTCATGGTATGGATGAGCCCATTCTCCCCCCCCCCCCAACACCCTGTTCCTTGAGCATGCTTTGATTTCTGTGTGGATGTTTGGGGAAGGGGGGCCCTGTGATCTCTCCGGGGGGTCAGTGGAGGCACTCCAAGGATACAGAGACAATCGCTTGGATTTCAGTCCAGTGAGGAAGGGGACTGGAAATTAAAAGAAAAGAAGAAAAGGCCAGTCTGGGGTTTGTTCTACTCCACCGTAACATTTGTGTTTAAATAACTACACAAGCATGCATTCAGTCCAACTTATTGAAGCTGTAAATTACCTCCGTCTGGTTCAGGAGCTGCCCAGAATGAGTCTGGAGTAGCGTCTCTGGTTTGAGCATGAGGAGTATTTACCCCCAAGTCCAGCCTTTGCATACCGTACATTGCTCCCAGCCCAGTCATTGAGACTCCACCAGATTGGTACAGGGGAAGGATTTCCTCTTCGGGCTGTCTCACGTCAGTCACTGGGAGGGAGTCCCCATGACATCACTGCTATCTGAGTGTCAGAGGCTTTGCTCTGCCGGTTCTGCAATTTTCGAAGAGCAGAGTGCTGCAGGGTCGCGCTGTCCTATTTTGGATCCAAGGGCCGCTGCGAGAGTGAATATGCCATTCCAGTCGCTGAGAAGGTGAGGGGGTTGGTCTGATTGTGGAATGTCTGCTTGGGCACTGGCTTGATTTATGGGCTTGCTTTGGACAAAGGAGCAGGCTTAAGGTGCAGGAACTTGTGTCCATTATATGCCAGTCCCATCTTTAGTTTGTTTATGTGGTGTTTTGCCTGCCGGTTTCCCCTGATGAAAAGTCCTGTCATCCTGTACTTCTTGCCATCAGTACCCTGGTGCAGTCCGTGTGTGTGTGTGTGTGTGTGTGTGTGTGTGTGTGTGTGTCCCCAAGTCTTTAAGGTCGGGGTGCCTGGGCAAGTAGTCCTTATGCTGGAGTTTGCCTGGAGGGGGCTACATATGTCTGCTCTGTCTGATTGTACAATATGCCATTTCTAGTTCTTCAGCATTTAGTGTCGGGGTTGGGGGAAAGAAGGATGTCCCATTCCTGACCAAAACTACCATCATAACAATGAGATCAATGTGTGTTGTGGAATTTTTACTTTTTCTGCTCTGTTGGAAAGACCTAGGGGAGGATTTTCGGCAGTTCCCTGTTGGCTGTCTATATTCGGAAACTTTCTTGATCCGACTGGGTATTAACAACTAGCCTGGCTCGATGGAGAGCTCTGAAAGGAACCCGTGCCTTATGCAGGATATTCTTTATCTTTTGGTAGGCTCTTTGTTTGTCTCTAACAGCTGGGGTTACATCACTGTAAATGTGGAACTGCTTCCCTTTGTGTTCCAGTGCCCCTTTTAGTCGAGGTTGTGCTTATGTATTGTTTGTCCTCCAGGTTAGTTAGCCGGGCTATTATGACTCTTGGTTTTTCGCCCTGCTTTGCTGACCTGTGTGCGTATTCTAGTTGATATGCTGGCCCCGTTACAGGCAGTCTTGCGACATCTGCAAGTAGTTGTTGGACAAATTTAGGTAGGTCGGGTCCCTCTGCTTTCTCTGGGATCCTGACCAGCACAATATTGTTACACCCGAGTCGGCTCTCCTGGTCCCCAAGTCTGTCCTCAAGTTTGTTCAGTTTTTTTCTCATCTCTGTGTCGAGTTTCTCATCTTTACTCTGCCTGTCTTCCACTGAGATGATCCTCGCCTCTGTGTCGCTCACTCTTGTTGTAAAATTTTCAACTGTTTGTTTTATTGCTTTAATGTCTGTGGCCTATCACCCAAAGTTATTTTGACTAAAGCCAACTCACTGAAAAATCTGTCCCACTTGCCCACGATTAGCTCTGTCTATAGGTGCCAGTCCGTTTAGTGCTTCCAACGGAGAATCAGGTTTTTGTCTTTTGGAAGGCTGGCTTGGGGAATGCGAGGAGGTAGCTGGAGAGAAATCCATTTGGCGTTGTTCTTCAGTGTCCATTCGTGGAAATGTGTGCAGATTTCATTTCGGGCCAAATTTAGCAAATGAAATCTTTAGTTGTTGGTGCAGCTTAAAAAGATTTGATGGTTTTAAAGCCGTGTTTTAGTTAGTGACCATGGAGCTCTGAAAGAAGCTCCTGTTCTGGGCTAGCTCATCACGTGATTCCCCCTTGCCAGACAAATTTGGTTGACTTCTTCAACCAGAGGACCAGGCAGCAGATAGGGGACAAGCAGATGATGTGGTATACTTGGATTTCAGCAAGGCCTTTGACTCTGTCCCCACAGGAGGCTGGTCAAAAAAGATAAGAGATTTAGGGTTGGGAAAAAATTGGTAATGTGGTTTAAAACCTGGCTGATGGGAATAACACAAAGTGCAGTAGTTAACGAAGAGTTTTCAGAGGCAAGTGAAGTAACAAGCGGAGTACCTCAGGGATTAGTGCTGGGCCCAGTCCCTTTCAATATATTCATTTGTGACATAGGGGAAGGCATCAATTGCAAGATCGGCCTATTTGCAGATGACACAAAGGTGGACATGGAGGAAGGGATAAGGGAACTCTGGTTGGATCAGGGTAGTTTGGAGAGCAGGTCAAAAATCCGGCAGTGGGGCTGCAGTGCTAAAAGATGTAAAGTGATGCACATTGGGAAGAGGAACCCAAGAGTGCAATATAAAATGGGGGGAAGGTGCTGGAAAGCACTTTGGAGGAGATGGACCTGGGAGTCATGATATCAGAGAGCTTGAAAACAACTGCACATTGTAGTAGAGCTGTGGGCAAGGCAAACAGGAGGCTGGGTTGCACAGGGAGGAGGATGAATAATAGAATTCAAGAGGTGATCCTCTTGTTGTACAGGTCACTGGTGCCACCACACCTGGAATACTGCTCAAGGTACTTCAGTTCACACCTGAGGAGAGACTGCAACAAGGTGAAAGCTGTACAGCACAGGTAAACCAAGATGGTCCATGGACTAGAGGGCTATCTATATGAGGAGAGGCTGCAGGACTTGAACATGTACACTCTTGAGAAAAGGAGGGAAGGGGTGACATGATGGAGACATACAGGTACCCGCACGGGATAGAGTGGACACCAAGGAACTCTTCTGCTTGAGTTCAACTACTAGTTTTTGCATTTAATGTTCTACTAATTGTGTGTGTATTTATTATTCTAGGGACGTGGATATGGTTCACGTTCCACTGGAATGCGATGACTGGCCGAACGTCTTTAAGCTAAGCTCCTCCCACCACACGGCAGATATATCCCCTTGACTCTGCTCTGTGACGTAAGATCTTTCTTTCCACTGGAAGAACAGGTCTCTATCCCTCATGCTTCGCTTAGGATTTTCTCTATGCCGTAGGCGAAACGTAAGCTGTTTTGCTGGTATTTTGTGATTCTTTCAACTCTATCTTCAGACCAAAGATGGATCGCAAGAAACCTGGATTTAAATTTTGTGTTTGGTGCCGCCAGAAGATGTTGGTCACACATCCACACAACATGTGTATACTGCCTGTGCGGGCAACACGGCATGGGTGGGTGTCGTCTTTGCTTTTCTGTGCTTTCTGTGTCCCTTGAGGATAGGAAGCTCCAGCTCGCTCTGGATCAGCCTTCAAACTAGGATCTGAAGGACTGCCCTAATGGTAGCATAAAGGCCTCGGCGGCTGCCAGGTCTGTAGTGCAGCTTTCGGTTCTTGAGGCAAAAGTGGTAGTAGCCACGGCATGCACCTCCTTGGCCTTGGTGCTGTTCCCAGTTGGGGCCCATTATCGTAGGGACCTTCACAGACCAGTTAACCATGGGAGAGAGCCCTGCCCACCGTGGCTCTAAGTCCAAGACTACAACCAAGAAATCTCATCACCATGTTGTGGGATGGGAAGAGATCGTGGTCCTCCTGGTCACTTGAATTCGCACAACTGCTTGGTGGCTGTCAAGCGCCTGTCAGCTAAGGGGCTGGTCGGGTAGGTCAAAGGCTTTTCAGCTTCGCTGTTGAGCTGGACTACCTGGACTTCAGTCGACTAAGCCATCAAGATTTTCTTGACCCAGTCGACCTGTTGTAGGACAAGGCTGAGGAGTTAGCCTCACAGATCCTGGTGCTCGCAGTCCTCACTCAGGAGGTGTGGATTGATCAGTGACTTCGGTTGACCCTGCCAGGAACCAGCCTCCACCCGGGGTCGAGTCTTCACCCTTGCTACTGAAAGTGGGTAGGCGCATTATCCATGGCCGACCTCAGGAATACCCTACTTGCTGGCGACTGGGTGGTCGATGGTTGAAGTCGCGGTTGAGGCATTTGCACTCTTGATCCTGCTTAACTGTGAGGCACTGCCATCGATACTCTTTGCCCTCCTCATCTTTGGGTGAGTAGAGGCACCAACTCAAAAAGTGCCGGTACTACAAGGTGTTCCTCTGGCAGCAGTGGGCAGGGTAAAGCGCTACCCCGAGGACCTTCATTCCCCTGGCAGCCACCAGTGGTTGTCCTACCAGGCCAGGTTCTGCAGGTGCTCCCTACACCTGCCTCTCCATTGATCACAGTGAAGCCACCATCCCAACAGCCGCCAGTCAGCACTCCGACCAAGGAGGCCAACTGTTCGGCTCCTGGCTTACTAGACCAGTTGTCGTGGAGGATTACAAAAGGTGAAGAATCCTGGGAGGTCCGTGGTAAACAACAGCTGAGGGATGTTTTTGAGCAGTCATCAGATAACTCAGATCAAGAGTCTGTGACCTCCTCTGGGGCTTAACTCTTCGACTGTGGCTTGGTCAAGGAGCTTTCCACGAACCAGGGATTAGTATTCTTTGGTGCGATGTTCCACCTGATCACAGAGTCCATATCCATCCCATTGAAGCCAGTCCAGAAGAGGGTCAAGTACCCTTTTACAGCAATTTTGGACTGGGACAAATCCCTGGAGGTTATCTTACCAATGGCTGACATCATCTTGGGACCAGCATCCAGCATCCTGACCAGGACCCTCAGATGGTCCGCAAGTATGTAGTCCCTATGGGCTCGCTTTCTGTGTCTTCTGACCACTCTTTGGCCAAATATCTGGTCACGGATTCAGTGTTCCACAAGTCTGGACACCAGGGGAACATGGCCGAGCCTCTGGACAAGGAGTCCCGAAAGGTTGACCACGCCACCAAAAAGATGTACACTGCAGCTACCCTGGGTCTCTGTCAGGCTAACTATGCCATTATGATGGCTACTTATGGGCATTCCCTAATGGGTATGTTTGATATAGTCCTCCCGCTCCTCCACCCAGAGCAGCAGGTTGTGGTGGAGCTTGTAAGAGACCACAGTCAGTCAGTGGCTAAGTACCAGCTCCATATAGCCTTGGGCAAGGGCGACTCTTGTGCCTGTGCCGTGGCAGCGGTTGTTTCCATGCGTTGCAGGGCTTGGCTGTGCTTGTCCACCTTCATGGCAGACACCCAATAGAGGTTGGCTGATGTCCCTTTGCTGGGCACTGACCTCTTTGGCTCTGGGGTGGAAGGGCATCTCACGAGGATTGAGACACCCAGTGCCACCCTTGACTCTGTGACCTCATTCCAGAAGGACCAGAAAAAGAAGCCAAAGAAACTGGCTTCCCAGTTCAGGTCCTTTCAGTCACAGCCTCCCAGGCAGTAGCCCCAGAAAGGCCAGTTTCAGACCTGGTGCCCCAAGAAGTCTGGGGGCCAGGGTCCCAACAGGGGAGGGAGTAGGGGTAGTGGTTCCCCTCTGGCAGCAGCTGCCGATGCCCCTGCAAAATGCTGCCCAGTGACAGGTTGGGGGTGTTATCCCTCCTCCTGTCCCGTCCCTGGCTGCTGCCCCCATGGGAGGCTGACTACGTCACTTCTTGCCATTTTGGTCCACCATCATAATGGACAAGTGGGTCATGGCTTGAAATAATGACCTTGGTGGTACATTTCCTCCAGAAATGTGACCATTCTAGCATACATTTCAAGGGCAACTGTTACATTTCCACATCCCAGGGGTGTGACCAACCTACTCAACTGTCATGTGGTCCCCAACGTCCCCAGTGCTAAAACATCAAATGCTTTAGGGGGTACTACTGCAGTGAGCACCCTCCAACCCTCCCACCGAGTCTAAACACACTGCCTCTACAGCATGCCCTTGGATTGGTTTAGTGGGGGAGGGGGACAGGTTTGAGTCCAATGTGACAACCAGCTGCTCCCACCCCCCACCCCCACTCCAAGTACCATAGTACTGGGTGATGAGGTTTTTGAAGCAGAGTTTTTGTTTGCATTTTGTTTTGTTTTCTTTTGTGGGGAAACCACTTGAATCAAAGACACACACAATTACTGCCACTGTGTTTGGTAAAGGGGGACAGTTGCACTCAGCCTTGACTCCCACCTTTGTCCAGTAGAGGCCAAACAGGTACGTTGTAGTGCCAGAACCTCTAACCTCAAATTACCTTCTCCGTAAACAAACTCTCTCTCTCTCTCTCTCCATATATATATATATATATATATATATATATAAAGGGATATGCAGCGGTTCAGTGTGTGATAATGCATTTATCTTGTACAGTTTCCAGTGATCTCAAGTATCCTCACGAGTGCGAAGGCAAGGTAGGAATTCGAAGGTCACTGGAACTGTACAAATAATGCATTATCACATACTGACCACTATATTCCATTTATGCAACAGGTTTAGATGTTGTGTGAACATTTTGATTTTGGTAGGTGTAAATAATTTGTCAAAGGAAAAGGAAAATTGAATTTTATGCTGTTTTTGCTAATTATAAAAAAAAAATGGTATCTATAAATGAAACACCACTCATTTTGTAGATATTTTTGAGCTGAACATTTTTCGTGCTCACAGTACCATGCTATGATTTTTTGTTTTAAAGTTATTTATATTTGTTTTTAAAAAAAGTGAACAAAAAATTACATTTTCTTCTGTTTTCTTGCTAACCATATACAATATACAGGGTTTACATAAATGAAACATTATTCATTTTGTAGATAATTTTGTGCTGAACAATTTTCGTGCTCACAGTACCATGTTATCTTTTTTCGTTTTTAAGTTATTGACATTTAAATATGGTTAGTACTGCTTCTGAGGCCGAACATTCTAAATGAATTCTGAAGAGAACTGTGTAGATAAATGAGCTACTGATGTAGTTACTGTGTGGATAAATGGGTGATGATGTAGTTACTATGTGGATAAATAAATTTATTACCATAGTAGCGAAGATAAATGGTTTTATTGTACAGTTTTTATCCTGACCCCTGTTGCATAAATGTATATATAAATAGAATAATAGATAGGCGAGTGTCTATTACAAGGGAATTATACCATCGAGAGCGAAGCTCGAGAGGTTCCCTTGACCCCAGAACCTCGAGATGGTATAATTCCCGAGTCATAGACACTCGGCTATTTTTAATTTTTTGTAATATATGGATGCGAGTTTTCTTGGCACTTTGTGAGGTGCTGTGACTCCAGGGCAGGCTGTCGTCGTAGGAAGGACACAGAAAGTGACTCTCTCCGTCTCCACACTACCCCCGGCCCCCGCCTGCTTGCTCGCTCGCTCGCTCAGTGTGTCTGTTGAGCTGCTTATTTTTTAAGGCAGTCCTACCTTTAATTGTTTCTTGCGATGCCGTATGCAGGATTGTAAAATCAGTTTTGAGGCAAAGAATCAGCAGGAGAGTGAACGGATCACTTTCTCTCGCTAAGCGAGAGACGGACGCCATTTTTTTCGAACTGTTTTGCCCGCCCACAGAGACACTAAGTCTAATCAAGAGGCACGATCTGTGGTACGTCAGCACGCATTAAATGTATGGTATTGGAGGGTTTTGAGACTGCGCTGTTCTGGTTTGGTGATAATACCATCGTTCAGAGCTCGAACGATAGTATTACGAGTTTTGAACGATAGTATTATCACTTGGCAACGATAGTATTATCACTTTACCTGTAGTGTATTACAATGAATTTTGTGTATGCATTTTGGTAGTATTATTTTGATGATCCATATATTATATATATATTACCATAAAGCTTATTTTGCACAAACAGGAACTGGGTTTGTGACTACAGGCATAAATACATCTATCCCTATGTGTTTCATCACTGGCTGTGGTACACAGAGATAGGACTGAAAACCAGCAGAGTCTAGCTGAGAAAAGCCACTTTGCAAACTCTGCCTGTTTCATGAATTTTTGTCTGAAAAAGGCTCCTGATTCTACCTTGATCCATGTCTATACTGAGAGGGGCATAAACTGAACTCTAACCATCCAACACTCATAGTTCAGCTGCTGCTTTTGGGCACTGTGCCATTCCTGCTCCTAATTAAAAAGACTCCCCAGTTTAGCGATTTGCACCACAAATATTGGTGCCTTACCTCTGCGAAATGCTGCCGATGCATATGTGACCCAAAAATTTCCACTAGTTTAGATGTGAGATAAATGGTAAAATGTCCCCCCAGGTCCTTACACTTCCTGGTCTGTAAATCCACCCCTCTTACAGCCAAGTTATAGCGTGGACCCAGGGAGGCGTGGGGCGTACTCCATAATAGTCTGTTGGGGCAACTTTAACAATGCTTTTATATATCACAGTGATCATTTGGTGATTAATCAAGGGTACTGAGTGACTAAAAGGCCTTGTTAGTCACTCAGTACCCTTGATTAATCACCAAATGATCACTGTGATATATAAAAACCTTGTTAAAGTTGCCCCCCCCATAGACTATAATGGAGTGCGTCCCCGTACTCTCCCTGGGTCCACGTCATAAGGTGGCTGAGCGTGGGGGCGGATCTGCAGACCAGGAAGTGTAAGTGACCTGGTGGGGGGATATTTTATGATCTATCTCATGTCTAAACTAGTGGAAATTTTTTGATCACATATGCATCAGTAGCATTTTGCAGTGGTAAGTCACCGATATGTGTGGTGCAAATCTAGATTAATTTAAATTGGTGAGTCTCTTTAAACACTTCTCACCTCTGTGTTAATCACCATGCTGTGTCCAGCCAGACATGCATCTCTGTTGCTCCTCCAGTTCCCCACTTTTTTCATCAGCCCTCCCTCACTTCAGGACAGGACACTCACCCCCCCACCTTGTTTCAGCACTGTGACCCCTTCCCCCTGCTTCAGCACAGGATATGCTCTGGCATTTGTGCCTTGTGGCTTCTTCTTCCCCTGGGCTTTAGTACATAAACACACACAACTTTGTCTCCCAGCTTCTGGACTGCCCCCACCACGCTTCAGTGAATGACATGCTCTCACTCCTTTTTTTTTCCCTCAGCAGTCAGCAGCCCTCCTCCACCATCCTTAGGTCATGATGTACACTGAGATGCTCTCTACTGCCACTGTGGCCAAGCCGTCACATGCATTTCCAGCTAGAAATGCTGCCTTTAAAAACACATTTGCAGACTGAAAACTGCCTTTCCACGGAAATTCGGTAGGGCTATATTTTGAGCCCTGTGGATGCTGGACGTAGTGTGCAGAGGACTGTCTCTAGACTTTGAGGCTTTCCCACCATGCTGCCTTCATGCACCTTGAGAGTCCGGGGTGTCTCAGGACATGCTGTTCACCCTCAAGAAGGACATTGCTCAGCTGTTTGTGAAAGGTGCCATAGCCAGTGTCCCGGACACCCTGGCCAATCAGAGTTACATGTACAGGTACTTCCTCATCTCAAAACAGACAGGGTGTTGGTGCCTCATACTGGATCTTCATGATCCCAACTAGTACTTGTGGAAGTGCAAGTTCCAAATGGTCACTCTGAGCTAGATTATACCATCCTTAGAGCTGAACATATGGTTTTGCTCCCTGGACCTCCAGGATGCGTTCGTCCACATTCCTGTCCGCGGGTCCCACCACTGGTACCTCTAGTTCCGAGCAGAAGGGGTCCTGTACCAGGTTCAGGTCATGCAATTCGGCCTCTCCTCAGCTCCAAGGGTCTTTACCAAGTGCATGGCAGTGGTGGCGGCCCACCTCTGGTAGCTAGGAATCAGGGTGTACCCCTTCCTGGGCGACTGGTTGATAGCCAGTCCATCCAGAGAGGTTGTAGCAAGATCCACAGACCTGGACGTCCAGACCTGCCAAGGCTTGGCCTGTTGGTCAACCCGGACAAGCCCGAACTGGTACTGAAGCAGGTGATCAAGTTAATTGGGGCAGAACTTGACTTCCTGTGGGCCAAGGCCCACCTCCTTGGAGATGGGGCACAGGATCTTGTCCACTTTGTCTGATCATTTCAGGTTGGCTCTTGCACCCTGCCTGGGATTCCCTATGGCTGCTGGGGTAAAGAGCATGTTGCATCAATGTGATCTGCTGGGCCTGCTGGTGGATGTACCACCTTCAGTGGGAGTTGGGCCTACCACCTTCAGTGGGAGTTGGGCCATCAGTGGTTCCAGTGCTTGGGCCACTTGGACCGGCCAGTCAGTTACCCAGTTGATGTGGGATGCCATCCAGTGGTGGCTGGTCCTGGAACATCTGGAGGAGGGAATTCTGTTTGTCCACCCAGAGCCAACCATCACGCTGATGATGGATGCATCTCTGGTAGGGTGGGGAGTGCACCTGGGAAACCACACAGCCCACCTGCTGTGGTCACCCAGAGAGTCCTATCACCACATAAACCTGCTGGACCTCCATGCAGTATGGTTGTCTCTGACTGCATTTGCTCTACTAGTCAGGGGTTGGGTTGTTCAGGTCCAAATGGACAACACCATGACCATGTTTTAGCTGAACAAACAGGGTGACACATTCTCTCTTCCCTGTGTTGGGACGCACTCTGCACCTGGACCCTCTTGTGCATCCTGAGTGCCAGTCTGTGGTGTTTAATGTTACAGGGGAGAACAATCAGCTGGCAGATGCTCTCAGTCCAGTAGGAGAGATGTCACATAAGTTATCTCTGAATCAGATGGCGATCCACCTTTTCTCCCTGTGGGGATCACCCTTAGTGGACTTGTTTGCCTCCTGGGAGAATGCCAGACTGAGGTAGTTTTGTGCTTGCCCCCGTCACAGTCTAGGACACTGATGGGGGACGCCTTTGTGAGGCCCTGGACCATGGGCCTCCTGTATGCCTTTTCTCCCTTCCCCTTGATTAACAGAGTACTGGTCGAGGTCAGGAAGGACAAGACATAGATGATCCTGATAGCTTCAGACTGGTTAAGGCATTTCTGGTACCTGGATTTCCTTAGTTTAGCCCCAGCAGCCAGTCTTTGTGGCAACTGCCTCTCCACCCAAACCTGCTGACCAGACTTCAGGGGACTGTCCTGCACCCAGACCTTCAGTCCCAGCACCTCACGTCATGGTACCTGAGTGACTAGAGTTCCAGGTCTTGGGTCTTTTCGAGAATGTCCTCCATGTAGTGGAGATCTCCAGGAAGGAGCAGACTCGTAGTTGCTATGCCTTTAAATGAAAGAGATTTTCTATTTGGTGCCAGGAAAAGGAGTTTGAGCCCCTTGCCTGCCCTGTGGCTAGCATCCTGGACTACTTCTGGTCCCTTTTCCAGCTGGGACTGTGAGCAACAACTCTTAAGGTACACCTGCCAGCTATCTCTGCTTACTGGGCTGCTATGTCGATGGTGGCCCAGGAGAAGGTGGTTGAGTGCTATTTCAAGGGTCTTGATCACTTGCCCTTACGATGCGTGATCCACCTCCACTGTGGGATTTACTGCTGGTCCTGGCTTTACTCATGAGCAAGTCATTTGAGCCAGGGCACAGGTGTGAATCCTCACACCTGTCGTGGAAGACAGCCTTCCTGGTGGCCATTACATCTGTCAGGTAGGTATCTAAAGGGCATAAATAGGGTACTGGAAGGTAGCATCTTTCAGAAAAGGAGATGTTCAGGAACAAGGGGGCATGACATGAGGTTGGAAGGGGGTAGACTAAGGGGTAATGTGAGGAAGTATTTCTTCACAGAAAGGGTAGTGGATGCATGGAATAGACTCCCAGCAGAGGTGGGGAGGGGGGAAACACAGTTGAGGGGATTAAAAATTGCATGGGACAGGCATAGGAGAAACCTAGCAATAGGAATGAGAAAGTAAAGCCAGAGATCAAGTAGAGTCTGCAGCTTTTGCAGTCGGTAGGGAAAATGGACAGACTAGATGTGCCTAGCAGTCCTTATCTGCCATCAGTTTCTATGTTTCAGAAGGATTGGGTTGCTCCAGGCTCTCTTTGGGCTCTCCCTATTTGGTCTACCACAGGGACAGAGTCATCCTTTACCCCAACCCGAAGTTCCTCCTGAAGCTGCGAAGGCAGTGTTGAAGTTTCACCTTAACAAGGAGACTAGCTTACCAGTATACTTTACCAACCCTTCTTCAGAGGCCGATCACAGGCTCCATACCCTTGACCTGCGGAGAATGCTCTCCTATTATGTTGTCTGTATGGATGGAATTCATGACAGGCTCACCAGCTGTTAGTCACCTATGCTGAAGCTGCGTCTGGCAGATGGGCAGCAAAGCGGACAGTTACAAGGTGGATTGCATCTTACATCGACCTCTACTATATGTTGGCTGGTTGGGAATCTCCTGTTGGGATTAAGGTTCATTCCACCAGACATACCATTGCCTTGTTGGCTGCCTCTGGGGATATTCCCATACAGGAGATCTGTAGGGCTGCTGCCTGGAAGTCAGCACACACCTTCATTTCCCACTACCACATTGGCCTTGAGTCATGCCGGGATGCATGTTGTGGGACCTCGGTTCTCCAATCTCTGTTCGCCAAATAGGGATCCATGCCTTGCCCCCTCCTCCCAGAGAACTGCTAGAAGTCTGCCAGAGTGTGGATAAGTGACCACCTCCACGCCCCTAGAAGAATAGGTTACTCACCTGTAACTGTAGTTCTAGGAGTGGTATATGGTTCACATCCACACAACCCACCTGGCCTCCCTTGGCAAGTGGCAACTGATCTTGCTTCCAGCGTGCGAGATCTGATGTCATGGGGCAGAGTCAGAGAATATATCTGCCCAGATGGTGGAAGGAGCTTAGCTAAAAGACGTCTGACCAATAGTCACATTCCACTGGAAATGCCAGAGTGTGGATGTGAACCATATACCACTCCTACAACTACTGTTACAGGTGAGTAACCTGTTTTATTGTACCGTGCTCAGAGCCCTTGGGATTGGATGCTTAAGAAATAGTCTACTACTACTACTACCACAGCCACTACAGGGATTAGAGGGAACTCACTTAACCTCATGGGGGTGGATTCAAAAGGGGCATCCATAAGCACTTTTTTATAGAAAGTGTGGTGTTCAAGTGGAATAACCTACCAAAAGAAGTGATACAGGCCAAATCAATGAGCAGTTTGAAGCAGGGATGTGACAGGCAAATGGGATTAGTTGGGGGGGGGGCAGAAACAAAGGGGAGGGATGATCCCTAGGGGTCAGTGCAGAGTAATTAGGTAGGGTAGACAGGCTAGATGGGCCAACAGGTCATTGTCTATGTATCTATGGAATGAAGGTGAGGCAATCTCAGAATGTGAAGTGGATTCTTAGTCATGGAATGTGGCAGTGACATATGATTTTGGAATAAGGGACATGGAGTCTGGAAATGTGATGTGCTGTGCAGTCTCAGAATACTGTGGGAATGCACAATTTCAGAATGTCAATCAATCAAGTCTTTATTTCAATCAATCAAGTCTTTATTTTACCAGGCGTTCATCGTAGAGCAGAAGCTCATTTGCAAGATGGACCTGGGTGGAGCATGAACAATTGTATATACAGGTCAACACAGGTATTTATACAATACAGATAATACTCTTTACAGAGAGGAAGAAAAGAAGTTCATATGTACATAGAATTATACAGATATTGTACAGATTACACGGTATTTACATACATAGAAGTGTCTATAGGAAGATAAAGCAGCTATCTAAGGTTGCAGGAGGAAGTAACGGAAGAAAAAATAAAAATAAAAATATACCAGGTAGAGGTGGAAGGTAGGGGGAGAGAGAGGGAGGGAAGTAGGGGAGAAAGGCTAGGAGGGCACGGTGCACAGAAAGGAGTTGGTAAAGCTGGATGTAGAGAAGGTGGATGGAGAAAAGGAGTGTGTGGAGCCCGGATTGAATGCTATAAAGTACGGGGCATGTAGGATGTCACAACCCAGGGTAGTGAGCTCCATCCGAGGTTGGGAAAGGAAGAATAAGGGGATGGATGGGCCTAGTGTTGATAAGATAGGGGACAAGAGAGAGAACAATTAGGCTGGTGAGGAGAGAAGCTGGGGGTCAGTACTTAAAATTGGGTCCAGGGCGTGGCTATATATCAGTACTGGTCTGAGTGAGCGAAGCAGTTACATACTTTCGATTGTATGGAAACAAAGCATCTTGAAAGCATTTATACCGATTAGAGTGCTTAATTTGAGGGTTTTTTGTAGATCGTTCCATAAGGTAGGTAGCACGAAGCTTATGGCTGCCCTGCCGAAGCGGGATTTTGCTTTGGGTACTTTAAGTGTAATAGCTGAGTAACTTCTTAACGCGTATTTCCCAATTATACTCAGGGGAAGACAGCAGGAGATATAGTAAGGCAGCTTATTAGAGATGGCTCTATAGAATGTGGTGAATGGAGGCAGTCTAGAGGAGGGCAACCAAAATGGCGCAGGGTCGGGCCGGCCCGTCGGCACAGTGGTTTGATTTCCATTCACGGCGCCAGCAACCCAGGTTCGGGAACGAGCTCGGGGAGCTGGAGAACCAGCCGGGGGAGGAGACTTGAATGTCCTAGGGACAGCTAGTCTTCTCCGGGGAGACAGCATCTAGGCACTTGACTGGCCCCAGGTGGAGGTCTGGGGCACAGCAAGCACTGAGGCAGATGCAGTGGGAGGACGCCACGGATGTTGGTGCTATGCTCCTGACATCAGGGCACCTGCACTGCCCATAAAAGAAAAAGTGAAAAGCCTTCCAGCTCCAAGGAGACAGAGTCTGAGCCAGTCTTCCATTGCAAAGCTCCACCTGCCTGGCTGCCGCCTGAACCAACCCAGACAAGAAAGTGTTCGGGGTGTACGGGCCCCACCTCATCTCCATCTGGGGGGAAACCGCAGCTTCATGGGGATCAGGACGGATCAGGTAAGGTGGATAGCAGGGGTAGACTCCATGGGGCTTCTGAGGAACCAGAGCTGGAGGGATATAGGGGGATAAATAGAGATAACAAAAAAAAAGGTGCAGGGTCTGCATCAAAAGTCCTATGAGGAAAAACTGAAGGACCTCGATATGTATACCATGGAGGAAAGGGGGGGGGCAGGGATATGACATAAACTTTCAAATATCTCACAGGAATAAATAAGGTTCAAGAGGGAAGCATTTTTCAGAATAAAAGATGCTCAAGAACTAGGGGTCATGCTATGAAACTGGAGGGGTTTAGACTCAGAGGAGATGTGAGGAAGTACTTCTTCATGAAGTGAGTGGTGAATGCCTGGAATAGCCTCCCAGCAGAGGTGGTTGGGCCAAAAACTGTAATGGGGTTCAAAAAATCATGGGATAGACATAGGGGAATATTAGTGATAAGACAAGGGGGATAAGCTGGAGATCAAGTAGGGTCTGCGGTGATACAGTAGGTAGGGAAAAATGGGAAGACTAGCTGGGCCAAGCGGTCCTTATCTGCCGTCAAATTCTATTTTTCTGTGGTGGAGATATACATTCTCAGAATGTGTTAGAATGTGACTGGAGAGACAATTTTATTCTGAAATTGGTGGTACCTGCCACATTTCAAAACTGTAAATGACCACCACATTTCAAAATTGCACATCCCTGCCACATTCCAACACTGTGCATCCCCGCCCCATTCTGAAATTGCACATCCCGAAACAGCACATCCCCACCACATTCCAAAATTGTCTATTGTATTCTGAAATTGTATCGCTGCCACATTCCAAAATTGTGCATCCCATGACAGTCTGAAATTACACATCACTGCTAGATTCCATCATTGCGCTTCCTCGACACATTTTGACATCACATGTCCCCGTCACATTACAATACTGTGCGACCTCACAACATTCCAAAATTTTGCATTTCTGCCCCATTCTGAAACTGCGTTGCCCCACCACATGCCAGAATTGCACATCCTTGCCACATTCGGACGTTGTGTGTCCCAACCTTATTCTAAGATTGCATATCCCTACCACATTGTGACATTGCTTGTCCCCTCCATATTCTGTAATTGTGTGTCCCTGCCACATTCCAGCATTGCACATATCTGCAACATTTTGAAATTGTGCATCCCTGCCACATTACAAAATTGCACATCCCCCCATTCTGAAATTCTGTCATTGCCACATTCTAAAACTGATTGTCCTTGTCACATTCCAAAAATGTACATCCCCACCACATTCAAAAATTGGGCATCTCCCCATTCCGAAATTGTGTCTCCATCATGTTCTGAAATTGTGCCTTCCTGTCACAATGAAATTGTCATCTCCACATTCCAAAATTGCCCCTTCTATCACATTCCAAAAATGCACATCCCTTCCACATTCTGAAACTGCATGTCTCAGATACATTCCAAAGTTGCATATCCCTGACACTATCTGAAAGTGTACATCCCTGCCACACTCATAAAACTGTACTGCCGTCATTCTGAAAAGGTGTTTCCCTGCCACACTCCAAAATTTAAAAAAAAAGTTACATTCCAAAAATGTGCAGTCCTGCCACATTCTGATATTGCATATCATTACTGCATTCTGCAACTGTGCATCCTTGTGAACTTCAGTGTCCATACAGTGCCACATTCTGAAATTGCATTTTGCCATCACAGTCTGAAACTAAGCATCACTACAGCATTCTGAATTGAGCATTGCCACCACGTGGCAAAATTATGCATCCTGAACATAATGTGAAATTGCCCATCCCTGCCACAGTCTGCAACTGTGTCCCCCACATTCAGAAACTGAGTACTGTACTTCTGCAACATTCTAAAAATCGGTGACACTGTCATTTTATGAATTTCATCATCCCTGCCACATTCCAAAATTGTTTCCCAGCTGCTTTCTGAGATTGTGTACTGGTTACATTTCAAAATTATAACTGGGTGGCATTCTGAAATCTCATCCCTACGGTATTTTGAAAATGGGCACAACCTTGACACAATCTTATGCCATGTTTGTTACAGCATTCTGAAACTACCTCCCTGCTATATTCTTAAGTTCCTTGTATCTTGTGTCTGTAGATGCATGCAATACACTCACCCAGTGTCAGCTTTCCTTTTTTAAATGTTTACTACAACTACAGTTTTATGTAATTTGGGAGACATGTCCTATAAGGTTGCCGGCAGGGAGGACAGTGCTGTGAGTTCTGGTTATGACATCTTCAGTAGCTGTTAACTGCAACCAGATTTTTTGGACAGGCAGTGAAATCAGGTCTACAAAATGGTTTCTAACTTTAATAAAAAAAGTACCAGCACAATTTCAGATGATCTATGGAGGGAAGACATGGCACTTCACTACCCCCCAGGATGTTGGCAGATGGACGGAAGGTGGAAACTGAATTTGCAGTGAGGAAGAAACCCACCGATTTGCAGAGCTCCGAAGCAGAGGGCGATTGAAGGGAATTCTCAGGGCTCACATTTGCAGTAGGCTGGGACTTTCTTTAATTGTATCTGTCACGTTGGGAACTATCTGAGTACCATTGGACTCTATAGGGAACTATGGACTTCAGTGGGTCATTTGTTGGGGTCTGTTTAAATGAGGGCATTACAGAGGGGTCTTTCTTGTTTGTTTAATTAGGTATTCGATGCATGTGGGATTACCTGCCATTTCTGTGGTCCCTAGAAGTTTTCTCCACCAGCTGAGATGCAGAAAGGGTCGAGCCCAAATTTATACCATCAGACTTTAAAATATTAAAGTTACAAAATGTTATGGTTGTGTGCTATTAAAATCGTTACTGCCTTACTGTTTAAAATAGGTACATTTTAAATGCATCTAAACTGAATGCTGGGTTATATTGATGTTTCTGCAGGGTCGGAGGGAATTGAGGGGAATTCGAGTTATTACTATATAAGTTCTACCTAACTATAACAGGTTGAACTAGCAGTCTTTTAGTCTGTGTTTAGTTCTTCCATTTTGATTCTACCTAGAGGATACACCTTTACCGTTAAAGAGGCTGGCAAGTTTCGATAAACTCATGGATCTAATAAAGGGGCTTATTGTCCGGGACTTACCCCCCCTTCCTTTTGTACCAGACTACAAGGGGGTCTTTCTATGTGATTTTCAAATATGTGATGTTGCCTTTTACCAATACCTTGTACGAGTAAATGTAGATTGATTGTTTGCTAAAACAGAAAATTAATAAACATAAAGTGTAAAAAAAAAAAAAAAAAAAAAGGCATTAGCAGGGGGGTGCTGTGGAGCCCAGCAGCATGGACATAAGTTTTGCAGCTCTGCATCGGATCTATTATTAAATATTTATTTTAACTATCTCACAATTTGAGCATTTCCAAACTCACCAAACTGTAGCTGAATCAGTTGATGGCATGGGCAACCCTAAAAAAGTGAATGTAAGTTGGGGACTCTGGGCAGAGTGAAAGAAGGACAGCACATCAGTAACAGACTTGAACTTTTAGAGAACTAAATTTAAAGTGCAAATAGAAAATCTCTGCCTTATCAGCCTTCCGGAAGCGATGGAAAGAGAATCCTTCCCCCTACTGTTTATTAAAGAATGGCTGAAGGAACAATTTACAAGCTAAGGAAATTTAATGGACTGGTGCGTTGTGAACGTGTATAGAGTGCACCCTCATGGCAGAACACCTGAAGAAGCCCCCCAAAGCCCTGATGGTGGTTACAGACAGCATGGGGACATGGGACCAGATACTCAATTTGGCAAAAAGGCTCAGTCTTCCAAGTATAGAGGGGAAAAAATGGTTTATCTTTTTCCCCGATGTCTTCTATGCAACCAGGCAACAGAAAAATTTGACGGGGTTCAGTCGAAACTCTGAGAACTCAATATCCCCCACACCATTTTGTTCCCTGCGAAACATCGTCTGGTGCACCAGGATAAAGTCAACATCTTTACAGACCCCCATGATGCTGGTAAATGGGTGGCCAACATGGAAGCGTGCCGTAACAGGGACGCAGCACAGCAAGTTCTCGATGGAGAGGATGGCAGTTGAATGTTGTTATAATGAATCCTCTTGTACTTTCACTTCATTAAAATTACTCTTCAGTGTGATCTGTTTATGCATTGCAGCTTCGACTGTTTATACCCGTTACTGGTTAATGTGTTACGTAGGTTTGCTAAGAATCTTGTTTATTGATATGAGGGGGAGGGGTAACTGTCTCCCACATAGGAATATTACTTCAGTTAGTGTGGATTGAAAAATCCACCATGATGGAAAACCAACTTGAAGTATATATGTGGCACCCAGTGGCTCTATAATGGGGCATGGCTATTTGCAGGAGACTTTATGGACACTTATGTAGGATCCAGTGACACGTGCTCTTGGGCTACAGTTCCACAGGCGATATAATAATTTTGACTTAAGGCTTGTATGTGTAACATGTTAGTTTAGCCCTGCAGCTTTAAGCAGCTGCCTGGAGATGCACTGTGCTACTGTGTATCAATGAAGTTGTCCTGTCGCTATTTCCAGGACAAGATAGGAGTGCTGTATTGGTTTTCTCTATGAAAGTAATAAAATGTAAGTGTAAAGAAAACATGCACCAGCAGAAACATTTCAAACCACTGCTTCCAGAACCGTTAAATCATTTGTAACTGAAAGTTCAAAATAGTTAAAATTAAAAGCAGTGGAGGAAGCATATTTTTTCCCAGAGTTTTTTTTTTCTTTCCTCAAAGTACTTTCCGACCAAAAATAAAATGGAGAGTACTGTCCAATTTTAGACTCAAGAGGTCTCAACAAATATAAACAAGCTGTGGTCAAAGCCGCAATGGCTGCTCCTGCAATAGTATTAAAGTAATGTGAATGCACATGCTCGTAAGCTGAGTGTGCCCTGATTCAGACTCGACTGCCAGTTCCCGAGTAGCTCCCAACTGTGCTGCTGCATTGCGTGCGGCTGGAGAGGTAGATGAGTTCGAGAGGACTGGGGTGCTTCAAATTGGGCTGGCTGTAAAATTAGGTGGAGGTGGGCAAGTTCAGCAGCGGGGAAGGGGGGTTGCATTGTCTGCAGCTGACAGGTGGGTTTGGTAGCAGGAGGGGGTTCTGTGCAGCCAGCATGGAAGTAGATTGAGAGGCTGACATGTGCAATAGTGGTGGGAGGGGGTTTCTTTTTTTGTGTATGGACAGGCCAAGGAAGAGATTGGATAGATGGCAGGTGAGTTTGGTACCTACCCAGTATTTACAGTGTCTCTAAAAGTTAATTGTGTGGCAGTGAAAGGGGACTTAAGTACAGCTGGCAGGCAAGTTCGGCAGCAAATTAGTTTTTCTCTGCCATTGGCAGGGAGATTGTATTGGAAGTGGGTGAGTTCAGCACGCTGAAGGGGTGTTTCTTGTGTGCAGTCAAGGAAGAGACGAGCTAGGAAGAGGGTGATTTGGCAATGCTGTTAATCAACTGGGTCAGGTAGGAGGGGCTCAGAAAGTTTATTTATTTATTTTTGTTGCTGGATTGGATGGGAGGGGGATAGTTGGGGTAGGAGCAGGGGTGAATGGAGTATGAGTAGCTTGCTATGTGAAGGGGAAAACGGTGCCAAAATGGGGAGGGGACAGAGAAAAGGAGACAGAGAGGAAGTAGGTGGTAAAGAGAGAGAGGAAGCGTGAGAGAGGAAGCACACTGATTCATGAATGATGTGCTTCCACTCCACATACAGTACGTAAATCATTCATTGATGGTGCACTGCCTGCTCATTTTGCCAGTAGCTGTTGCATGGCAGCACAGAGTTATTGTGCTAGTGTAGGGGTCAATTTTCAATATTGTTTAACTTGTCCTGGGCACAGAAGTGCACACTGCTCAGGACTGTGCAGCCATAAAACGACATGTGAAAGAAAAGAACAGCTAAACTTAAGTGTGTCAGACAGTATGTCAGAAAGGGCTGGGTCTCAAATTTGTCATTCAAACCAGGAGGGCTCAGTTCCCACATTCTAAAGGTCCCAAACTGCTCTCTCTCTTGCCCAGCAGATTTTCACCCCCCCAAAACATTTGATTGCACTGCTTCTAATGCAATTACTTTGAATTTGTGCAGCCTGGGACTTCCGCTATTATTTACGTGAACTGCCATAGCATATCCATATTTATAAAATTGGTGCCGAAAATCCAGTATTCTGATTTGTCAAAACAGATCATCTGACCATAGATTAATCCACTGTAAACCCACAGTTGCCTTGTCACACTACAAAATCCTGAGTGACAGCAATGTAAAGTGGCCTTTTCAGATCACTCCCCCAAAAAGATGCATAAAAAACTTCGACTACGGCATCCTCATTAGGACATAGCCACCTAGTGGAGAACTACAACTATGGCATCCTTAGAAGGACAAACCCATTAGGCGGAATAACTATTTTATTACAAATGCATGTAAACATGTTTCTTTTAATATTTATTTGGGTAAACCTCCAAAATAAAGTTGCCCATTTTATAAGTGGATTAACCTGCTCCAGAGCAAGGGTTTACTGAGCAGTAATCCACACCTGGGTGGTTGAACTCACTAGGTCTGCAGCCTTATGCCTCATAACCCCCTCAGGCATGGAGTAATGCTCTGTAAACCCATGCTCTGTTGTGGGTTAATCTGTTCTTATTGTTTTGGATAGCTCACAAGTGCCCATCAATCCAATCATTCTGTTTAGGCTGGCCAATGTAAAATGCATTGCATGTGCACAACATCCGATATCCTGTACTACACCTTCAGTGTTACAGTTGACAGTACCACTGATATGCTCTGTCTTTCCAGTTCTAGTATTCTAATGCTGAAGTCTGTAAAGGACTGAAGAACATAAATATTCACAAATCTGTAGGGCCAGATGAGATGGAGGGTAGGTTTCTTCGGCTAGCAGCAAATCATATAACTCCCATAGTAACTTACATTTTCAATTGGAGTTTGAAAATAGGGTATTTCCCATTAAAGAGCTACTGACGCCTCAAGGACAACTTTTTTTTTTGTATATTTTGTTTATGCTCCTACCTCTCTACCCCTGGACTCTCTCCAGTGTGGTTACTCGACCTCCACTTTCTCCCACCCGGTCTGAAGTATTCTCCTCCATCCTCTGGTGTCCTGGCCCTCACCGTCCAGACTACTCAACCCCCCCCCAGCTCTGAGTTCCCCAGGGTGGGACCACTGACTCCTTTCTGGCGCTCTGTAATCCGGTAGAGCGGCCAGATGACGAAGCACCAGAGGAGGAGAGAGACCTGACAGTGGGCGTGGATGCGGAGTCCCGGAACACACCTTCACCTACCAGGGGTAGGACCATTTTCCTTAGTTCCTCCCCTTACTGGCGCGGATGTTCACTGGTGTCGGCATGCAAGGGAGGTGCTCCCGCCTCCCTCCACTGACACCCGCTGCATCCAGTACCCTATTGGCTACCCCCCTGCCAGAGGTATAGCTTCCCCAGTCACCGCCAGGAGCAGCCACCAAGCAGGAGATCCCCTGGAACACACTCCAGGAGAGAAGAGCAGTCTTCCGGACATTCAATCATCTCCTTCCTCTGCCAACCTCTGGCAGTCTGAGCTCACTCCCGAATCCAGGTCGCCAGCATGGCGTGAGGCGTGGCATCCAGTGCCTCAACCCTCAGCGCCATCGGGCATGCAAGGAAAACTTTAAAAAGCATAATAATTAGATACAGTTCTGCCTGCATTCCATTAATATTTCATATATTTCTCCTCTTCGTTATTTATTACTAAGGAAAGTTGCATGAATATATGATCTTTATCCCTTAGTTTCTTTAGAGTCCATCTGCCTCTGTAGTTTACTCTCTACTTTGTCATAATCCTCTGTTGCGACATCACAATCTGCTACAATGGAAGTAACTGTGATGTCACAAGCAGTGCTCTGTGACTTCAGGTAGGGTGAAAGCAGGAATAGACAAACTCTTTAGGAGCAAAGATCCTGTTTTCAGTAATAAATAATGGGGAGGCTAAATATAGAAATAATTTGAAATACAAGCTGCACTGTGTCTAAATATTATGTTTTGTTAAAGTTGTCCTGAACGTGTCACCAGCTCTTGAACCTGGAAATAAAGTAAAATTACCATAGAGGTAAAGCAGAGGGAGGGTCAGAAGCCTTAATCAAATACGGGGCTTACAGGCAGACTAGATGGGCCTAGTGGTCCTTATCTGCCAACTGTTTCTATCCCTGTACCGGGGGAGGGGGGGCATAGATTTGAATAAATAATTTGTCTTGTCTAAGTGCTTGAAGAAACATTTTCATGTTCAAATACCCGAGCACTTGGACAAACATAACCTATTAATGCCTTTCCAGTCTGGGTTTAGAAAGGGGTATTCAACCACTTTAGCTCTACTGGAATTTAATAACTTGTTCTGTACATCACTGGATTCTGGACTGGAAACAGCAGTTATTTTTGTGGATTTATCAAAGGCCTTTGACCTGGTGGACCACTCCCTCCTACTCAATAAACTAGGGGGCATGGGAATAACTGAGGGATCTTGGATCTGGTTGAAATCTTACTTGACGGGTCATACCCAGAGGGTCTTGGTCTGTTGGTGTTTGTCCGCCCTTGGAAAATAGAGGTGTGCCCTAGGGGTCCATTTTAGGACCCCTATTACTTTTGTTATTAAATAACGACTTACCTCAAGTCACACGGCATTCAGTTATTAGATTTACGCGGATGATACTGCTCTAGTTACTTCTGGAGAAAACATCCAAGAACTTCAAACAAAATTGCAAACAGATTTTGATGAGGTGGGGGAGTGGTTTACCAGGTCGAGGCTTATAATGAATGTCAGAAAGAACTAAGTTGCTACGCTTTGCACCAAACAAAGAACACTACTCAGATTTAAATTCTCACAAATAAAAAAGAACTTGAAATGGTCAACAGTTATTGCTACTTGGGAATAACTTTTGACGCCCAATTGACTTTTACTGATCATATTATCACAACTATAGGAAAGGTCAATAAGAAAATTGGAGTGCTAAGGTGCACAACAAAATGACTGAACAAGGAGGCTAGGAAAAAAGTGTCTGAACAACTATTAATGTCACCCTTAACTTACGGGGATTTAACATATCGCACAGCCAACAAACAGTTGTTGACTAAATTAGAGTGCAGTACAAAATCACCAGATTTGCTCTACGTTGCAATTTTAGTACCCACCACTGTACACTTCTTACTAGATTAAGCTGGCAGCTGTTAGAGGCTGGCCATGCTAAAAATTAGATAAAAATTATTTGTAAATACCAGACATTATATCCCAATCACGATATCTCACAAACTGTTTTTGGTAGAGTAAGTAAAGTTCTCAGAGAACTAAAGAAATTGGTGCATATAAATAAAGCTCATCTTACTAAAACCAAAAATAAATATGGGGACAAAACCCTGTGGTCTCGAGCAGCAAAAGTATGGAATGATTTACCTCATTCAATAAGAATATCTCTTTATGGGGTATTTATCCATGCTGTAAAGGAACTGTATCCATTTACATGCAGTTTCAAATAGTAGCAATATTTGATACCATAATGTATTAGGTGAATCTTGTTTTGTTAAGGTATCTGTATGTACATTTTTTATTTATTTATTGAAGTCTAGGAATTACAATGCTTTGAATCAGGGACTCTTTCAAAGGCTCCACGTCAGTACAAAGTGTGGCAAGCAAGTATTACAGACATCACGAACAATGACAGTAATTGTACACACATTGTCTTGTGTTATGCTTATATATGGTATCTGTTACTTGTAAAGTGTATTTAACGTAACTTATAAGGTATTATCAGGACTATCTTGCGAACAGAGTTGCCAAACCCTAATGACATGCATTTCCTGTATAAAAATAAAGCTTTTATCTGTCTATCTAACTCTTTCTCTATCTATCTATCTGTCTGTTTGTCTGTCTATCGCAGCGGGGGGGGGGCAACCACACTGTACTGAATGGAGAGGACACGGAGAGTTGTGCTTCAACTCCACTCAGTGGAAGGAGACAGACTGCTGCATCCAAAAACCGTTCCAGACCGCCCCTTTTTCTACTGACGTCATTGCAATATATCACTGTAGCTCTTGCTATGCAACCGTAAAAAGGAGAGGCTCAAAATGATAACTGTAAAGATAGTAATCCCTGCTCTGGATACAGGGGACTGGCTAACTTCCCTAGATCTGAAAGGTGCTCCTTTTTTATCAGGGTAAGGGGAATTCACAGAAAATGTCTGAGTTCCGGGCCTTGCCATTTGACCTGACATCAGCTCTAAGGGTATTCACAGAATGCTTTTCTGGCTTGGTGGTGAAGAGGGCTGAGATTCTGAAGTACGACTTACCTTTCCCCATGCCGACAACCTGGGTTTGGGAATGGACTTGGGTCATCAGAGGTCAGCTGGGGATGGAGAGGATTGAGCATCCGAGGGACTGCTCTCTTCTTCTGGGAAGGGGAAGTTTGTCGTTCCAGCCTCACCTACTCCAGGTGGAGGCCTGAGGATAGAGCAGGTTAGGAAGCTAAGTATGGGAGGGAACTGTGGGGACCATGGGACAGGTGTGCCTCTATGCAAGAGTTCCACATTCTGCAGGAGTGATGGGACAGAAAATTTAGCCCAGTCGTCCCCACCCCGTCACTCAGCGCACAACATGGTCCACCTCAGATTTGGTTCACTGGAGGCAGGGTGAGGGGCCGACCTCCCTCCTTGGCTCTGCCATGAGATGGGAACTTTTGGGGAGACATGTGACCAGGTGCGTCCCGGGAGAGGTGAAGAGCCGACGTGGGGGAACTGGGAACTGGGCTGATGTAGCTTCCCCCCCCACCCCGAGATGTAGGAGCAATAAACAACTATATGGGAAAAAAAAGCCTTTCTGTGGTAGTAGCAGCACTTAGCAGAAAGGGCATTATGTTTTTTTTCCCTACCTGGATGACTGACATGTATGTGGAAAAAACAGCAGAAGTAGCTTATAGCTTATGGGATGTGTGTGTTGTACTGCATATGGAAATCCATACATGGTTAAATGCCATTGTGCTGCAGTAGTTATGTCATACAACAGTGATGGTGTGTGTCGCAGTGATTGGGCATGCAGTCTGTTTGCATGAACTGAGCAGCAGTTTCATCGCAGAGTGCAGTCATTTTAAAAACAAGCTACACTGTTTTTAGCACCAAGAGGTGGGTGGGTGGGGGATTAATATGGAGGATGGGAGAGTGCAGTAGTTGGGATTGTGAGGGGTAGGTGGATGGGGGAGAATGTGAGCAATTACAACATTCCGTGTGGCGTCGGGTAGTGCAGCGGCATGTAGTAGTGCCGAGGTATGTTTGGCCACAACAGGAAGCATGGAGGAAAGTCTACCAGAATGCAGCATCAATAAGTCCTGATTAAAAATACATGGTCACAGAGGATTTGTGTTATGGTTGCCCATATACTGTAAAGAATAAGTTGTGGGCAATCATACACTCCAAGGCTACATTTTTCAACATGGGGTTGCATTGACGACAGGGACCTCTCAAGCTTCGCTTTCAAGGTCACGCTGTCATCATGGCAACCCCTCAGTGAAACACAGCTTTGTTGTGTATGGTTGTCTGTACATTATTCTATATATTCAGTAAGGTAGCTAACAAAAACATTGCTAACTCAGCTAGGTTTTATGTTTGAACCTGGAAAAATCTCAGATTAACCCAGAACAATGTCTGGAGTGATCAGGAGAAAAGTTTAACAAACTGAAAGGAAAAACCTTCTTGCCTTTAGAAAGGGCAGAAAACATAGAAAAATATATAACATCCTTGCTGGGAAAACATAGAAGCATAGAAACATTTATAAGCAGAAAAAGACCAAAGGTCCATCCAGTCTATTTAGATCTTACCTTCTGCCACTCCAATCTATTGCTATGTGGGCTCTAGATTAAGCCCCCTACTAGTAGCATGGGTAGATCTTCCAAGAATCAATCTTTTCCATTGATTCCCACTTATGGGTCTGTACTGGAGGCACTAGGACCCTGTGAGAGCAAAGCTTTTGGCAAGGGAGCTGGCCACAACCACTGGATGCAGTCCCTGCACACACCCCTGTGCTGCTACGACATGCTAGCCAATAGCTGTTCCAGCTCCTTCACCACTCTCAGTTCTATTTGTCCCATCGTCAGATGCACATTCAGGGAGCATAGTGCCACAAGAGCGCCTGCCTGGCCCTGTCCAATATCAGGTCTCACCCGAACTGTAAGGGCCCCTGGCCTCAGGTGGGGAAGGAAAGGATGTTCACCACAGTACCTTCCTTCCTTTCTTCTAAATAATTAGAACAGCTGGTACAACTCAACCTTCCCTATCTCCCCTTTTTAGGATTATAGATAGGTTATGGTAAGTGTTACATGGTTTCTCTAGTTTGAGCTTTACAGTAAACATTAGCCTGTTTAAATTTGTGTTTTAATTTTTACTTAAATGTTATTTAATATATTACAATTTTACTAAAATCTAATTGGCATTTCTTTTTTTTTTTTTGCAATTGCCTTTTTTTAAATTAGTTTTTTTTTTTGCAATTGCCAATTTTTTTAAATGAGGTATTTTTTTTTGCAATTGCCATTGTTTTTTAAATTAGGTCTTGACTATAGCTGGACTCCTTAGCAAAAGATCTGTTAGGGAAAGGCTATCCGCGTGAGACCAGCACAGAGAGAAAGTTTTCTTTTAAAAAACATCCTAAGCTTGGGGCACCGTTCCCCAGGTGAAGACGATGCAAGAGTTGTACTAGCTCTTTATTTAGAGGAAAGGCAGGTACTGTGGTGAGTATCCTTTCCATTTTTGCCTCAGAATAAAGATTTATAATATTGCATCATGAAAAATGTTCTTATTGTTAGCAGACTGTGGTCTAGTTGTAGTTTGTTTAAATAAATGTCTGCACTGTGTTCACAACTGTATTGGCTTTAATTTATTTGTGTGACTAAGCTCATGTTTGTTTATTTTTTAGCTGCTGCCCTGGGAAACCTTGTGTCTGATCTGGCTGGGTTGGGGTAAGTACTGTGTACTCAAGTTGACTTTTTGAAGTTTAGAATAGTAGCATTGCATTAAGTCCACTGCTTATAGGCCATTAAACATCCATATAATCTTCCAAAAGATTTGAAAAATAAAATTTAAAGTGGAATGAAGTTATTAGATTATATTTACACTATAAAAAGTATTATGAAAATACAGAAACAGTATTGCCACTTCTGTCAACGCGAATGTGATGTATATTGCCACACTAATAGCATCACGTCCACAGCTGTGAGCTGGCCCGTCAGTGCAGTGATAGCGCTGCCTGCTTGTGACACTGGTGACCTGGGTTTGGAAGCAAGCCCGATTCATCAGGGCTGGCCAGTGGGAGGAGACTCGAGCATCCCACAGGGCGGTCTTCTCCTCCTCCTCCTCCAGGCTGGAAGGGTAGCCAGCTCTGGTGCAAGACTGCCACCTAGGTAGCAGTACACCCAGGAGCAACTCCGTGGGAGGAGAGATGCTGGCGCACGACATGCACCACGCTTGCATCATTCCCCAGGGCCAGTGTCATGAGAGAGGCAAGCTGGAGTAAGGTGAAGGACCAACCCCTTGCAGGCCCCCACATGGCAGCGATGTGGCAGCCTTCCCAAGAACTGGATCCAGGTGTGTGGCAGTTGAGGGTCCTGCTGCACCCCGCCACATGGGGCAAGCCATGGGGGCAAACAGGGAAGAAATCGTTAAGTCCGTGGGAAGCCGGGTGGGGGTCTGGGGGGGAGGTTCTGTCCAGATGGAGGTACTGCCTGTCAGGAGGAGAGAGAAAAAAAGTCTGCATCCCCTTCCCCACAAGCAGCTTTCCACTTTACTCTGTCCCAACCTCTCGTGAAGCTGTCCACAGTCATAGAATCAGAATTTGCTGGCAGAAAAGGATCGTCTGCCCGTTTTTCCTGCCTATAGTACCATGGTTTGATAGGGAGTTCAGGGAGATGAAGACCATGGGTCAGAGGTTGGCATTGTTGGTAGAAATACAGGTCTGATGGGGACAAGCTAACTATGAGAACTCATTACAGTAAGTATCAAAGAGTGATCTCCCATAGAAGGTAGAATTCCTGTCCAGGGAGATTGCTTCAGAGAGGATCATATCGTTTCATCTGTTTCGTATAGTGGACAGGTTATTCCATCCTACCTAGAGTAACTTTGGTGCGATAGTTTTTTGGGGGAGTACAGAACCATAAAGGGATTTTACAGTGTCATTCAAGACTGCAGTGATGAAATGTTGGTGGGGGGACCTGTCCCCCCCTGTAATTACACCCCACAAGGGCAGTTTCATCCACCAGGTGTGAAGAGTTCACTCAGTTCTTTTCTGATGGAGTGTCTTTTCTCATTTCCAGCATTGCCCCAGTTGGGCTGTCACTTCCTTGCAAAGGAGAACTGGTTGTCAGTAGGAGCACACCTCCTGTCTGGAGCAAGTTTGGGCCAGTAGGGGTAGAAGAGGTTTGTGAGTTAATCTCAAATTTGTGGACACTTGTGAACTGGACCCAGGTCTAACTCATCTCCTTGTGGGCTGTGTGGGATCTTTTGGTCCAGTGTTTGTTGAGATAGTCAGGTGTTCTCTCTCAGAGGGGTCTTTCCGTAACATTTTGAAAGAGGCGATGGTGAAGCTCCTATTGAAGAAACAATCTTTGGACCCAAACTGCTTAGTTTCTGACCTTCCCTGTTTGGGAAAGGTTACTGAGAAGATAACGGCACTTCAGCTTAAGGCCCATCTCACTGCCATTAACATCTATGAGACTCTCCAGTCTTGATTCAGGACTAGGCACAGTATAGAGACTGCATTGGTTAAGGTGCAGAATGACCTCAGGGCAAGAGATAGAGGGGAATGGTCAGTTCTTGTTCTACTTGGCATTTAACACTGTGGACCACGAATAGAGATGATGTGAAGTTTTAATTCACAGGTGAAGTTAAGGCGAGGTCACCAGATCTGCTTCCATGGATAATTTAAGTTTTTCTATTTAATAGGAATTCACCATTAAAAAACATCACCTGTAACTTCTCCTAGGGGTACATACATGATGGTGAAGTTGGGTCAGAATGAAGTTACTGATGCATAAAAGTCTCAAGGTCAGTAGTCCTCATTGCCACTCCCCCCATTCCATAGCAGCCGTTAACCCATGATATGAGCTACTCAAATTGAGCGATTCAATTTGAGCGACTGTGGAGACAGTGAGTATTGGTAAAGAATGACGGGAATTACAGCAAAAGTGAAAGACTGCTGTGTAGTGAATAGCCAGGTAGAGATATGACATGAAGGATAGAGAGTGTGTTTGGGAGGGCTGTTTCCAGCTGGCCGTCTGATGTGGTGGGTTAGGTGGAGGTTTGCGATGCTGGTATACCGGGGTTCAGGACTGGAGTGGTGCTTCTGGTTTTTATTGTGTTTTTCAGGTTGTTGGAGTTTATTTATATATTTTTTTGTTTTTAGAGGTGTTCCATTCCCACTGAGGTTGTTTCCCCCCCCAAAGATCTCACCTTGTGCACAAGTAGCTCCCCATCTGTGATTTCCTCTTCCCCAAGTGTTACACCCTCAACAGAGTTGATTTTATTAGTTAGAGGGTAGGGGGGGCAAAGCCCGCCACAAAGAGTGGTGTGGGGGGCATAGTGCCTCACAGAAAATGATCTTTTAAGTTTATTTTTGTAAAAAGTAAGTTTTGATTGCTTTTTTTTGTAGGGCGCTGTGGTGTCCATGGCTTTTATTGCTGTTGCACATATCTAATAGCCGTTTAGTTCACCACTGTTTTTGGTGGGGCTATCACATGGTACCATAGCAGCCTGAAGACCCTGTGCCGCCCCCACCCCTGTTGTACCACCACCATAGGCTGCATACATTCATCAGTCTCAGTCAGGAGCAGTTGTAATATTTTCTGACCTGTGTGTGATCCAGTTAAACTTTTCACTGCCAGTGTGACATGCTGGCAAATGCCCAGAGTGTTTCTACCACCGCAGTTGTACTTAGTGAAGTTTTTCCCACCGGCCAGAGTTGAATACTACCCCAGGTACCTATGCCCACTGTGCTGCAATGCACAGAAAGGAGCTGCCAGCTGTTTGGCCACTGGTCCACATTATCCACACAGGGGACCTATTATCCAGATCAGGCTTAGTGCCAAAACCACTAGCAGTCAAGGGGATACTAGCAACCTCCTCACTGACCACTGTCCCAAATCCTGAGCCAGAGATTTTGCTACCTCTTGGACTGATCCTCTTGTCGCCACCTCCCCCAGCACCCACCAGCATGGATGCCACAGATTTGGCAGAGAATTTAATTTGATAACACGAATGCCACCATCTCACTTCCACCAACTACTCCTTTGCTACTATTACTACTGCCCTCAGAGCCAAGGGATGAAGCTGCTGCAGAGATAGTTTTTTAGGTGCAACAACATTTTGCCCCACAGAGCAAACAAATAAACCAATGGCAGCACTCAGTAGAAAACAAATAACATTTTTGAATGTTAAATCCAACTTTTATTCATTCCACATAGCGAGCAGGGCACTAAGCCCCAGTGATTCACCTCATATGCTTAAACACTTTGTTGATATTGCTGGTCACAATGAGCTACTTATTCTAGGTGACACCAACCTAAATTGGCTTGGTCCCAATCATAACACACTCCTCTCCTTAGTGCAAAGTCACAACCTGCATCAAGTCATAACCACGCCCACTAGAATAACCTCTAATGCCACATCAAGTACCCTGATCGACTGGGCCCTAACAAAGCGAGTCGATAGAATTGTGGCTGCTGGCACCTTACCTGATTCCATATCTGACCACTCCCCTATATGCGGTGTGTAGAATCACTCTGTGGCCTCTTCCTCGCTGCCTCGTTACATTACATTCAGGAACTGTGCTGTCCTTAACCAGACACATTTCTTATTTGATGTTTCTTGTATTGTTTGGTCCTACCTTTCCCAGGCCAATGATGCCCATGCTGTGTTAGACTACTTTTTATCTAAATTTAGTGCATTACAAGATAGGCACACACCCTTTATCACCTGGCGTGTTCATTGTAAACCCACTAGGTGGCTCCATAAGGATCTTCGGGCATCCATCCGTCTTAGAGACAAGAGCTGGAGGCAGTTTAAAAGCTCTGGTCTAACAGCTGATTACAATACCTACAGGTCTCAACAGCCAAGAGCTCCTACTGTAAAGAACTCCTGACTGATGCTGCTAGTGACCCTAGGAAAGTCTGGGCCCACATTAAAACATTTCTTGGTTCGAAGCATACTCTCTCTACCAATGGCATGATTATTGATGGTGTTCATTGTAATAACTCCTCAACGATTGCTAACTTGTTTAATAAACATTTCTCTGGCCTATCCAATTACACATCCACCTTCCAATCTGCCTGGCCTCCTCCTCAGTCCACTCCCTGTACTTCCCTGGCTACGCATCCACCCTTTTACTTTTGGGCCGTATCCAAATCTGACATCCTAAAACTACTAAATTCTATCTCGGAGACCACTAGTGTTGGATCTGATGGACTCGAACCAAAACTCTTAAGATTTGCTGCTCCCTTCATTGCCCTGCCTCTGTCCAAAATCTTTACCATTTTCCTCTGTCATGGCATTGTACCTGACATTTGGAAAACCATGAAAATTACTCTGGTATTCAAAAAAGGAGACAAAAAGACATTACTAATTACCGGCCTATAGCCATATTATCAGTCCTAAGTAAAATCCTTGAAAAGCTAGTAGCAGCCCAAGTCACAAATTTTCTGTCCGAGTATAACCTCCTGTCCCCAATTCAACATGGCTTCCAAAAAGGGCACAGCACTTCTACTGCCCTGCTCCATTTCACAAACGACACCCTGTGTGCCCTGGACTCTGGATTACTTACTGGTGCTGTTTTTATTGACCTTACAAAGGCATTTGACCTTGTGGACTATCCCCTCCTTCTCGATAAGCTTCTAGACCTTGGCTTCTCCCAGCACTCGGTCGCTTGGTTCAATGGCTACGTATCAAATAGATTTCAGACTGTTAAATTCAACTCAGCCTTGTCTGATCAGATGTCGATCAACTTTAGCGTCCCTCAGGGATCCATACTTGATCCGCTTCTCTTTTCAGTTTTTGTTAATGGTATCGCAACTAATGCTTCTGGCTGTTCATCTGTCCTATATGCAGAAGACCTTGTTCTGTACTCTAGTTCCAAGGATACACCCCAGAGAAAGCAAACTTTCTCTTCAGCCTTTACCGTCATTCAATCCTGGCTATCCAGTCACAAGTTAATACTTAACAATTTCAAAACTCAGTTAATACTCTTTGAAACATAGAAACATAGAATTTGACGGCAGATAAGGACCGCTTGGCCCACCCAGTCTACCCATTTTCCTACCTAATGGATAAGCTGCAGATCCTAGTTAACCAGCAGCCTACTTCTTCATACCCCCACCCCCTAGAATTGCCTTATGACTGTCCCATGCATGCTTGAATTCCACCACTGTTTTTGACTCCACGACTTCCTCTGGAAGGCCGTTCCATGCATCCACAACCCTCTCTGTGAAAAAAATACTTCCTTAAATTACCTCTGAGCCGCCCCTCCTCTGTCTTCAAATTGTGCCCCCTTGTTCTTGCACACCTCTTTTTTTTGCTTGCCCACCTTTAGGTCATCTGATATGACTACCCCCAGGTCCCTTTCCATTTTTGTTGTTGTTAGTATCTCTCCCCCCATTGTGTACTCTTTCCCCGGGTTTTTGTTTCCCAGGTGCATTACCTTGCACTTCTTAGCATTGAATCTAAGCTGCCATACATTTGACCATTCCTCTAACCTCCAAGTCCATTCTCAACCTTCCACCCCACCTTGTGCATCAACTGTGTTGCAGATCTTTGTGTCATCTGTAAAGAGACATACTTTAATCTCCAGTTCCTCTGCAATGTCACTTATAAAGACATTGAAGAGGACCGGTCCTAATACTGAACCCTGTGGTACCCTACTAGTAACCCCTTTCTTCAGAGTAGACTCCATTTACTATTACTCTGTGTCCTATTCTCCAGCCAACCTTACCCAGGCTGTCATCTTGGGACCCACTCCCAGGCTGGCTAACTTGTATATTAATCTTTTATGTGGGACTGTGTCAAATGCCTTGCTAAAGTCTAGGTAGGCCATGTCCACAGCCCCTCCCTGATGTACTACTTTGGTCACCCAGTCAAAGAAATCTATCAGATTTGTCTTGTGTGACCTTCTCGCTGTGAATCCATGTTGCCTTGGGTCCTGTGCCCCTCTGGCCTCTAGATACTCGGCAGTTCTTTCCTTCAGAAGTGGTTACATCATTTTCCCTACCACTGAGGTTAAACTAACAGGTCTGTAGTTTCCTGCTTCTGCCTTGCTCCCACTTTTGTGAAGGGGAATCACATCTGCCCTCCTCCAGTCCTTGGGTACCACCCCATCCTCCCATGATTTGTTAAAGAGGGTAGTCAGTGGTGTCACTAGTTCTACCCTTAGTTCTTTTAGAATTCTGGGATGAATCCATCAGGCCCCATTGCTTTGTCCACCTTCAGTTTTAAGAGTTCTTTCAGAACCCTTTCTTCTGTAAATGGGCTGGTATCAACTTCTGTATCCAGAGTGTTTCTACTGTTTGTTTTAGGTACCTCCCTCTTCCTTTGTAAATACTGAGCAAAAATATTTGTTTAGAATCTCTGCCTTTTCACAGTCACCCTCTGCCCACCCTCCCTCCCTTTATTAAGCCTCACTATCCCTCCCTTGGTCTTCCTTCGCTCCCTGATGTACCTATAAAAGGTTTTATCCCCCTTCTTAACTGAGTTGGCTATCTTTTCCTCGGTTTGGGCCTTTGCTGTTCTGACTGCCTTCCCAGCTTCCTTTTGCTTTAACTGATACAGTTCTCTGTCCTGCTCCTTTTGTGATTCCTTGTACTTCCTGAATGCTTTCTTTTTCTCTTGAACCTTCACTGCCACATCCTTTGAGAACCATAGTGGTTTCTTACATCGTTTCATTTTATTTGCTTCACACAAAGGCTTGTTACCTCTGTGATGGCAGTTTTTATTATTTTCCATTGTTCTTCCACCCCTCCTTTGGGCCCATTTGATAGTGCATTCCTTAGGCACTCACCCATTTTGTCAAAGTCAGCCCTCCTAAAGTCCAGTACTTTTGCCTTTGTATGGCTTGACTCAGTTGCTGTGTTTATTGTGAACCATACTGTTCGATGGTCGCTAGTTCCCAGATGGCTACCCACTTCTACATCTGTGATCCTCTTTTCGTCTCCATTTGAGATAACCAGGTCTAAGATTGCTCCCTCTCGAGTGGGCTCCAATACTAGTCTAAGGCATGCCCCCTGTAGGGCATCTAGAATAACCCCACTTTTCGAAGTGGCTGCTGCAACTGCACTCCAGTTAACATCTGGCATATTCAGATCACCCATCAGCAATATCTCCCCTTTTTCTACCATTCTAATTATACTTTCTATCATTTCTTGTCCATTTCCCTCCCTGGAGAAGGGGGTCTGTATACAACCCTTGTGAGGATTATTGGTGCCATTGCTGTCTCCAAATTTACCCACAGTGCTTCTTCTCCTCCCTGTTTACCCTATTGTTCTGTTGCTTTGATTCCTTCCCTATGTAAAGAGCTACCTCCTCCTCCTCTTTACCCCTGCTTGTCCCTCCTGTAGATAGTGTATCCTGGTATGTTTACGCCCCAGTCATGGTTTTTGTGTACCATGTTTCTGTGACTGCCACGATATCCAGATGTTCCTCCTCCATCAAGGCCACTAATTCAGGAAGCTTGTTACTCAGACTACAGGCATTGGTACTCATTGCTCTCCATTTTTTGATGGCTTTACCTTCTGTTGCAGCATCATTTAGTACCCTGTTTTGTAGGGAGAGGCTGGGATTTTCCTGCTGCTTATCAGTGCCTCCCCCCTTGGCTAGTTTAAAAGCTTGCCATTGAAGCATTTAAACTGATTGCTCAAAAGATTTGTTCCCTTCCTGGACAGATGCAGACCATCCTGCCAGTATAGGCTGGTGTCCCTCCAGGTGGAACCCCAGTCCCCAATGAAGCCAAACCCCTGTGCTCCACACCATTTTTTCAACCATTCATTAAACTGCATGGTGCAAAGTACCCTCACCTCACTCATGCCATTGACAGGCAGCACCTCTGAGAAGGATACTGTGTGTGCTACTTGTGTTAGGCCCCTCCCCAATTCTACAAAGTCCTTCTGCACTGCTCTAATCTCATGATGAGCCAAGTTATTTGTCCCTAGGTGGACAGTGATGTCCAGCTCAGACTCCCGTGCAGCTGTTCTCATGATCCTGAGGATGCGCTCCTGTCCCTCCAAGCCATGGCACCAGGCAGGCACCTTACTTCAGTTTTCCTGCTCCCCACAGTTCTATCCCCTAATAATTGAGTCCCACCAGGGCTGCTTCCTTCATTGTGGTGTCCTCTGCCTCCTTCCTGTGGGCCTCCCTTGTGACAGTTGTCCTCAACCTCCTTAGTCTGCTCATGGTGCATCCATATGGGAGCTATGCTTCCAGAATGGTGTATGGATTGTGGAGTGGAACAACTGACTGGTGTGCCTCTGTTCCACCATCCTCACCTCCCTGAGCCCACTGTGGTCCAACTGCTGTGCTTTCTTCGCAACCTCTGAGGTAGTGGTGGTGGCCCTGGTGCTCCCTGGATGGGGAGGTTCCTTCCCACCGGCCCAGTGTGGCCTGGGGAAGGTTCCCTTACTACTATCCAGTGTGGCCTGAAGACAGGCAACTTCCTCCCTCAGGGCAGAGAGTTGTCTGCAAATAGGCAGCATCTCAGCTCAGAAAGACTCCCGGAAGACTGCTGCCCCACAGCCATTACATTGCACTACTCCCCACATGTTTATCTACTTTTTTGTGTGTGTGTGTGTGTGTGTGTGTGTGATTGGTTTGTTATATAGAAATATATATATTATACAATGCGTATGCTTATATTGTCAGTGCAGTGTGCTACAGAGGATATGACAGTGATATGCACCTTGCACTCTTGAGGAAATGATGTCAGAACCCCAGGTATGAATGAACTATTTCCAGGGGTGGGTGGGTGAGGGGTGGGAAGGGTTAGGCCTAAACTGTGCCTCACAAAACAATCAGCTAAAAGCTCTGACCCACCGCTGCGATGAGTGCCTTCCTGTCAGCAAGATGCCCTACGCAACAATTTGACAGAGAAAATACCCTGCTAATCAAACAGAAAAATCCAGACTTCCAAGTCAGACACAGGTAAACCTCCCCAGCCCCAAAACAGCCTGGTGGTTTGTGCTCTGAAAGCAGTCAACCCCAAAATAAGTCAGCTGTGCTTTAAACTCTTCCTGCACTGAAAATCTTAAGAATTGTAACAAAAGTAAAGCTAGATCCACCTCCCTCTGTTGCTTGAATGACTGTCTTTTCCTGATAATTCTAAGTTCCTTATTTCACCTTTCAGTTAGAAGTAGCCTCCACCTGCAGAATATCTGCTACAAACCAAAGACAATTGTAAGGTTCACCTCCCTCTGTTGTGAGCACAACTCGCTTTCTTGCAAATCTTATGTTCAGTATTGCAGCTTCCAGCCAGAGGTAGTTTCACTTGAAGAATATTAGCTGTTCAGCCGCCAAATTAAAATCTACTTGTACCTTGTTCAAAATATCCTGCATGGATGGTTCCCTACTGGAATCAGTTAGCTCTTTCGAATACCTTGGAGTCCTACTTGATGAAAACCTTAACTTTCATAGACACATTATAGCCACATGCGAGTCTGTCAATATCAGAATTGGTGTGGCATCCAAAACTAGCCATGTCCTCACTCCCTCTACCAGATTTGCCATCGCCCAGGGTATCTTACTTCTGGCACTCTATAATGGTTCTGTAACCTACCTAAATGCATCCAAGACTCTACTAAGGAAGTGGGATACCACCTACAACAGCATCTGTAGGTATGCTTCTGCCTCTCCTCATTTTGAAACATCACTGTCAGCTTTACTCTGACCTTAACTGGCTATCCCCCTCTTCCTTTCGGCTTGCACTCGGTTCCCTGACAGACAATATTATTAGAGCTGGCACCCCCGTTTCCTTAGCCTCCCTGTTATTCCCTTAGCCCTCTATCCAAAGTCTTTGCTCAGCGCACAGATCACTTCTGTATGTTCCTTTATGCAAGACTCTCAAAGGAAGTAAAACTTTCTCCTATGCAGGACCTAAATTTTGGAACTCCCTACCCCTGGAAGTTTGCCTTGCTTCTAGTCATGCTCAATTCAGAAATTATTACTGTTCCCTTCTTGAAAGGCAAGCCTCCTGCACTTGCTTTAACCTCCCCCTTGACTTTTTGCTACCTCTCTATATATACCCCTTTATGGCCCCTTCTCTACTTATTTCTTTCTCCCAATCCTCCTGTTTGATTACAAGTTCTGCACTTACTACTGCTGTACTGCCACTGTATCCTGGTCTACGTATTATTACTTGAAGTTTGTCTACATGTCTGCTTGTTCGTTACCCTTGACTTGATTGTAGTTGATTGATTTCTTGTTTCATATAATATTCTGTAACTTTTGTTTTGTTTGTTTTTATCCTGTATCCTTGTAATCCTTGTATCCATGTTAATCCTTGTGACCTCCTGGGGCGTGTCTGAAAATAGTCATTTTTTGGCTATGGCACCTACCCAGTAAACAAAAATGAAATAAATAAATATGCATGAGGCTTCGTCGGGGGGTGGCTTGACAGCAAAAACTGAATGGGTTATAAAGCACAGCGTAAAAGACACAGTAGCTCAAAAAAGCAGTTTTGCTGTTAAAAGCTTATAACAGCCAAATTAAAGACAAGCTCCCATAAACTAGTAGTGAAATATAAACCCATGAACAACCACAGATAGTAAATTATCAATCCACTATTAATGGAACTTAAGCAGTAACTAACGATTACAACTTTTGCTTATTTTTTAAATGAAAATGATGTGGGTTTGGAATTTACATATGATTGTAACCCAAGCAGAATCACATTCTTGGATATATGGATGTCTACCTCTAGACTGGAGGTTGGCCAATGTTGTGCCCCTCCACAACAGTGGACCTCAGGATGATCCTTAAACCTATTCAGCAGGTCAGCCCTCCACTCCCAAAGTGCCAACCTCCGAGTGTAGTCTTGTGAACAGTTAACAGAAACAGGGTAACCCTTCTGTCTGTTTTGTGGGTTCAAATCAACCTTTGGTCTCAGTTCTGGAGGAATTCAAACTGTGAACCTCTTGCTAGCGTACCCAGTGCACAGGCTCAGATAATTCTGTCTTTGAGGGGGCCAGATATCTTTGCCTACGGGCACCTAACTAGGTGTACAGAAATGAACCCTTAAAAACTCTAACAAAGATCTCAGATTAATCTTACCTTTTTCCAGTTTGGTATCACCATTCAAGCTTATGCACAGTGTCTGCTTTAACCATATATATTTCACTTGTTAAAGGAAGAAATTCAAAGAGAGACCAAGTAGGCTCTAAAATAGAGTTTTACTAAAATAGATAAAAAAATAGGTAAAACATAAAATACAGAACCATATATCACAAAACATACAAATCTTTTAAAAGAACAAGGTTTTAACAGTGCAGTTCCTACTACAGTACTTAGATTTTGTCTCTCTCTCTCTCTCTCTCTCTCTCTCCTGTATACTTGCTTAAAGTGCTCAAAGATGTTTCATTGTCAGAGTGTAGATAAAAGTCTCTGAAGGAAAACAGAATTCTGTTTAAAGGCTGGCTTTGCCCACCCCTTTGCATGAGGTCACCTAGCACCTCCTCTGTTTATGAAAAATAATACACCCAGGATATTTTATCTTATTAGAAGGTAAGATAATTAAGGTTACATCAACAGAAACTTCTTTCCCCATGTGACTTCCCCAATCAAGTCTGTAAATTTCCTTTCATCTATAAGCAGTATCCTCTCTCACACAGACATCAAAGCATTTATGACTTCGTACCAGTGTCACATAATCCTGCACTCTTCCCCTAAATGCCATAAAAGTTTTTGATTTCCCTCTTAGCAACTACAGCTATAATTAACTTAGATAAATAGGAAATCCTTGATCAAGGCCTCTTCTACTCTGTAGTTAGCTTCTGGCCTTCCAGGTAACAGCTTGTATCTAAAACCTGTGTGTGTATGTCATACTCACATGCTGTTTCAGCATTTCTCATGAGAGACAGTTCATAACACATTTTTATATTACAAAAAACGATGCAGTGATCAGAACCAGCTGTCCAAGTGTCACAGTTGTAACCCAAGCAGAATCACATTCTTGGATATATAGATGTCTCCCTCTAGACTGGAGGTTGGCCAATGTTGTGCCCCTCCACAAGAGTGGACCTCGGGATGGTCCGGTGAACTACAGGCTGGTCAGCCTGACATCCATTGAGGGGAAGGTGATGGAGGGCATCTTGAAGGATTGGTTAGTGGAGTTTCAGGAGAACAACGGTTCTCAGGATGCTAACCCAACATGGATTTATCCAGGGGAAATCATGTCAAACAAACCAAACTGAATTGTACGACTGAGTGATACAGGCCATTGATGGGGGTAAGCCAGTTGATGTCCTGTACCTGGACTTCAGCAAGGCTTTCAATTCCATCCCGCATGGTAGGTTAATTTGGAAATTGAGGGAACTGGGGTTGGGGGTAAAATTGGTAGAGTGGGTAGCAAATTGGCTTAGTAATAGACAGCAGAGGGTAGTGGTTGGGGGTGAAGTCTTGATGCCTAAGGAGGTCATCAGCGGGGTCCCACAAGGTTTTGTATTGGGGCCTATGCTTTTTAATGTGTACATTTCAGACATTGGGGAGGGAACTGGGAGTAAAATGAGTCTATTTGCTGATGACACTAAAGTGGGCGCAGTGGTTGATAGTGAGGAGGGTAGGAGGGCACTACAGGATGATCTGGGCAGGCTGGAAAACTGGGCCCACATGTGACAGTTGGGGTTTAATGCACGCAAATGTAGTGTTCTGCACCTAGGCGTTAGGAACCCTGGGTATGCCTACCACTTATGAGGGATACAGCTGACTGTCATGACGGTAGCAAAGGAGCTAGGAGTGATGATTGATACTAAAGGGAACCACTCAGAGCAGTGCAGGGGAGCAGCAGCTAAGGCTAACAAAATGTTTGGGTGCATTGTCGGGGGGATATCGTCCAGCAGAAGGGAAGTTATACTGCCCTTGTACAAAGCCTTGGTGAGGCTGTACCTGGAGTATTGTGGGCAGTTCTGGCAATCACGCCTAAAAAGGGACATGTACTGTTGGAGAGAGTCCAGAGAGGGGAGACGAAGATGATTAGTGGCCTGCAAGGGTTGGCATATGAGAACAGACTTAGGGAGCTGAACATATACTCTCTGGAGGACAGGAGGGATAGAGGGGACATGATTTAGACCTTCATGTACATGGAGTTCAATAAGGGGAATAAGGAGGATCTGTTCAAATTGAGGGAAGAGGAGCCTACAAGGAGCTATAGCCTGAAGTTGGGGGGTGGTACAGAAGAGAGGCGAGGGGCATTATTTTATGGAGAGGGTGGTGGTGCCCTGGAATGCTCAGCTGGTTGATCTGGTAAAATTGGGAACTGATAGATGGTTTCAAGAGGGGCTGGGATAGGTTCAGGGGTATGGTGATTGGTGGAGGGGGAACTAGAGGGGAGCAGGCTGGGAATCAGGGAAGGGAGTGAATCTACATGGGGGGGTGAGGCAGCTACTGTGGCATACCAGTGTGCTGTGATGGGCAGACTCGATAGACCGAAGGGCCTAATCTGCTGGCATCTATGTATTGTATGTATGTTTTCACTTATGTGAGGGTGAACCCATACAATCAGAAGCATTTAGGAAACCTATTTCCGGTAATACCTTTCTTCACTTTTTGAGTGCCCACCCCCAACGTCTTAATATCCCCTTTGGACAATTTATTAGGCAAAATTGTTTAAATCTGGAAGCTTTTGAAATTCATGCACGTGACTTAAAGAACAGGTTTTTAGAGAGGGGTACTCCTTACAGCTCCTTGAAGAAGCGATTGAAAAAGTTTTTTAGGGAGGCAGTATAGCGCAGTGGTTTAAGGCTCTGAGCTGCAAATCTGGAGACCTGGGTTTGAATCCTACAGCCCCCACTTGCATACTGTGTGACCCTGAGCAAGTCACTTAACTTCCTTGTGCTCCCAGGTTGCACCTGTTAAACAAGCTTTCAGCTTAGTGTGTCTCACCTGGTTAAACAATTGGGGGGAGGGGGGGGAGTTAGTTCCGTAGAGGAACAGGCCCTTTTTATGCCAAAACAGAGTCAAAAACAATTCTGTCATATTGGTCACTGAATACAACTGGATTTCACATCAGATATTTAAGATAACACACAAATGTTGCCATATTTTAGATAGTGACCTTCTTTTAAAATCAGCAGTTGTTGAGAAACTGAGAATTTCCGATAGACGTAGCAATATAGGAGATTATGTAACCCACAGTTTATATACAATACCAGAAGGGGAGACAAGATTACATTGGCTCCCTACTGGATCTATGGGTTGCTATAAATGTAGCCAATGAAATAGCTGCAATTTTTTGTGTTAAAGAAAATATTTTTAAACACCCATTTTGTAGCGCTCCACACTGTCAATGGGTAGTCATTACAGATGGGTATTGTGCACCCCTACTAGGGGAAGTGGCACAGACCAAAGGCTGAATCAGCATAGCATGTTGGACACAAGAGCATTCCGGACAGCAGCAACTCCTCTCCATTCTTTGCTGTGCCATCTAATGGGAAACAACTAAAAAGCTTCTCTGAAGACAGTCAACTTACAGCTTGTGGGGCTGCAATTCTGCATACCAGGTTGGGGCTGCCTGGTGACAGGGAGCAGCCCTAAATTAAAATTGTGCCTGTTATGCTGTGGCTTTCAAATTGGCTAACTTGCTGTTCCCATTTCTACTGCCTGTGCTTGGATTGGAGGCCATGCCTGCCTCATAACTTTGGGGTGTCTATTTTAACAGGTCTCCAATTTTACAAAAAAAAAAAAAAAGGGTGCCTCAGGTAAGTACCTGTCATTTCGCTGGGTTTTAAAATGAGGGTGTTCCCTTTAGTTTTTTCTGCATCTTTTGGCGTTGGTACCCTCCCCCAGTCTTATAGGGTCACTTGGTGTGTTGTGCCTGGCAGGTGCCTTTTATAATGCTTTTATGGAGACAGTTCCCTTTAATTGACCCTTTTGTTAGAAGAGTCATTCTCCTTCACTTTTCAAGTTTTCAAAAAAACGAAGCAAAAGCAAAACAAAGCCTGACTGCAGTGTGAGCCTTTGTTCAGAAGCTTTCTATAGCCTCAAATGCGCGTTTTGTGTACCTGTGTTGTGCATGCACCCCTTCTGACATGTGGACGTCATGAACATGCACCTTGAGAGAGCACGTGCACTTGCACTTCTCCCGTGCTAGACGTAGTGGCTTTGTGTTTACTGTTCTGTCCAGCCTGACTGGCTGTTCGCATTCCCTCTACTGGCAGCCAGCTCAGTGGATAAATGTTTTCCTTTCAGCTCTTGGCCTTTTTAACTCAGAATCGGAGGTGAGGATTGTGGCAGTAGTTCTATAGATTTAGTATTGGCGAAACCTTGTTTTTAACCTTGGGCAACTGCATGGCTGTTTTCCTTCAGGCACCATGGCTTATCGGAGACCTCTGAATTTCAAAAGATCTAAGACCTGCTAAAGGGTAATGAGACCCTCTCCTCTGGGTTCCTGTTGCCCTCCTTTGTGTTACTCAAGCTAATATCTCTCTTAAAGTCCCCCCAAGTTGGACCTCTGAGCTGGGGGGGGGGTGCACCTGGTGTACTAGCTGGCAAAGCAGAATTGCGTAAATCTTTCTTGTTGCTCTTAGGAGCGCTTTTGGGCCCTGATGTTCTGCAGCACATCTCAACAGACACACCAAATCCCAAACCAGGCCCCTCAGGTTGGGGGGGGGGGTGAAGGGGCCCACAGGCACGTCCAAGTGCACTGTAGCAGGACAGGGCTGCTAATATGGATCTGCAGGCAGACCCCAACCCTGACCATACAGTGGGTTAGGATTAGGATATCAGGGTCTTGGGGAAAATCCTGACCCTAGGAAGCTATTTGCTGAGGAAGAGGAGGAAGGGGAGTGGATGGAGCCAAAGAGGAGAATTCCTATCCCTTCCCTGTTTGATGCCAAGTCTTTGTCCTATCTGATAACTGAGGCATGTATGACATTACAGCTCCAGGAAGTGCAGTCCATGGAGGCACTGGGTGTCAATCCTATCCTGTCCGTGACCTACTTCGCTCCAAGGTGTTTTCCAAACTTTATTCACTGTGACCGAATTATTGAACAGGGATGGGCAGATGCGGACCAAAGAAAATATCTGCCGAAACCTAAGGTATGGTGTTTCCCTTTTTTTGGAAGAAAATACCCGCAAGTGGGAAACCTCCCCTCTGGTGGATAAGGTGGTTCATAATTCTGTCCGACACATTAAGGGTCCTTGGCCTTAATGAATTTGCACGACAAGTGAGTGGATGCTTTGTGCAGAAGAGTTTTATCCTCCAACGGTGCAAACCTCTGCACCTCCTATGCCTTCTTTATTGTTGCCAGAGAGTTAAACTTGTGGATTATGACCTTGGGTAGCTTCATTCCCTTGGATTCCAAGGGGGTGAGCATTTTGCAGTTGGTATCCATGGCCTCCACCTTCTTAGGGGATGTCACTGTGGAGAATTTGCACATGTCGACTTGCTTCACTTACCACATTGTGTCTGCTATGCGAGGAGTGTGGCTTTGACACTGGGTCGCTGATCAGGCTTCACAGACCAAGCTGTTTAACTTAGCCTTCGAGGGAGGCTTTTTGTTTGGTTCTGGCCTGGATGATATTTTGAAGAGTATCCAGGATAAAAAGGGCCACTTTCCCATGTCAAAGCAATAGCAAAAGGCCAGTTCAGCTCCAAAAGGTCAAGGAGGTGACTAACAGGGCCAGTATTGGGGGGTTGTCATCCCTGTCAGAACTTTGGGACCCAAAGGAGTAAAGGAGCCTGCTCTGGTACTGAGAGCAATAGTAGCAGAGAAGCCCTTGCCTAAAGATGCAATAGAGGCCCTGGGCAAAAAAGCAGGCACCTCACAATGAGGGTACGTGGGCCCATCTCTGCCTCCCTTCCCTTGGTGGAAGACTGCACAGTTTTTACACAAGATGGGCCCAGATAACATCAGATGTTTGGGTTTTAGAAATTCTGGCTTTAGGTTATGCAATAGAATTTTCAACAATTCCCTCAAAAGAGCATTTTCTGCTGTCCCCAGTTCCAAAGTACCACATGAAGAAGACATTTCTTCATACTTACTGTATTTTCCTTTTCTGTTAGCTTCAGCATTGTCTTTGGGGCCTGCCCAGGAGCCTTGCTCCTGTGGAGAATATTGTCTGGTATGCCAGCATGAGGATGTCCGTTGTTCTCTTAAAAACTTTGATTGTTAATCTGTCTGGACATCCCTCTTTACCTGCTGCACCTGTGTTTATATAGATATGCAGACAAAAAAAAGAGAGAGGGCAGTTCAACACTAGAATATTGGTTGCTGGCACGCAGATTTAACAGGTTCGAATATGATGTTAACCAAGGGTGCCTTCTTTGATGCAGGTGAGTGCTTACGTTGCATGCAGTCTTTTCCCTCGTTTTATCTGTTTACATTAATCCCCTTAGTACATCTGTTCTAGTTAATTCCATGCTGTAGAACCTTCCAAGACTTTACAGAACTGGAAGACTAGCTTCAATCCCTTACCTCCACCATCGGACAAGGTAGGCGACTATTTTACTGTATTTTATAACATGGGGTAAGCTGTATAAGACGGATGATTGGTGTAGCCCTACCACCTGACCGTGCATTAATGTATGATATACTTACAGTTGCTGTGCTCAGTCCAACAATGAAATCAGTGGGCAGCATGGACTTTTGTTCTCAGTGCAACGGCACGAACGTCCTAAGCAGCCATTTTTATTCGGTAGCTTAGCAGCACATGGTGGAGTCCTGAAGCAGTCGGACCATGGGTAGACTGTATCTGTCTGTGTCTCCATGGAACAAGATCCAGAACCGATCACTAAGTGCACTGCATAGTGTTCCAGATTGTGTCTTTCCCACCCACCTGCTCCGCAGATCACTGGGGACCTGCCGTACACTGTGGTGGGAGAGAGAGACATGACTTGATTGTGTCCTTCCCGCCCCAAGGAGAATGATTGAGTGGGACTCCATTCCTGGCAGTTCGGTAGGTGAAAGTGGAGATGTCTGCACAGCCCGCCACAGAGAGAGAGTGGGGGGGGGGGCAGAATGAGACCAAGGTGCAACAGTAGTTAGTGACGGTGTGTAAGTGATAGTGTGTGCGCTGTCCTCTGTCTCTTGCTGTGTGTGTCTTTCTGTCTGTAGGCAGCAGTGGTGTGTCAAGCATGCATATTCCTGCAGTGTCGTGTTTTCGGTCTCTCTCTCTCTCTATCTGTGTGTCTTGAGTGTGAAGAGCGAGGAGCGAGCAGTGTTCCCCCCATCCCTGTTTGTGGCGAGCAGTGCGGCTGTCATGTTAGCGGGTGAGAGATCTGACCTGCTGTCAGTGTGTCTGGCTGTGATCCATCTATATGCAAATGTGGTGACAAATATAACTCTGAGTGGTGCAATGGACACAGCAGTGTGGTCATGCAGGTACGGGCACACTGCAGAGTTTGTAAAGGTAGGCGAGCGGGCGGCATCGTATAGCGGTTGCAAAAGTGTCAGTGCTCCCCTGTCAGCAAGTGAGAGAGAGTGAAACAGAGTCACAGAGGCACATTTCAGTCAGCAGTGCTGCACTGTCATCTGTCCTCTCTGTGCGACGGTTCATGAGGAGTGTTGAAGACAAATATCCTGCGAGTGTTGCAAAGTGAAGTGGCGTTGTTAGGGAGCATGACAGTGTTCCTCAAGTAAACTGGTATTGTTAGGGATCGGCACATAATGTTGCAGGCGATCGCAAGTGGCACCAGTGATCGGAGAGTAGCATAACATCAATTAGTGTAGTGCACCGCATGGCACCCTCGGACTGCGTTAGGCAAGTGTATTAACTCTGTGACAGCTGTCTGACCCGCAGCGATTGTCTCCCACTGCAGACCAGGACAGAAAGACTGTAATCAGCACTGTCTGCAGCCAAGTTAGCTTCAGTGAGAGAGTGGATGCTGAGTTCCCTGTGTTTGGTCACTGTACTGAAACTCGGTAGTGCATATAATATAGCCATGTATTAATGTGTGGACAATCCTCTGTAAGGTCCCCCAGAATCTTACTTCCCCTGCTCTGGAGTTGAGTCCCTGCTAGTACTGCAGACACACAGAAGCATTGATTAATAGTGTTCACCAGTGTCAACAAAACAGCAGTTCTGCTGGTGGCCTCACAACACACCTGGGGTTAATCCCCAGTACCCGCACACCCTGTCCTGGGTTATTGCTTACTTATTCTGGCAAAAAGTCCTATCTGTGTAGACAGTTGATTTGTGTGCTTTCGTGTCAAGTCGGTCAGTATGATATTTTTTCCATATTTAGAGGCACTGCGTGGACAATAGTGGTTGAAGAGTTGCTGCTGTTTGGAATGCTCATGTGCCCAACATTCTAGACTGTCTGCCTTTGGGCTATGCCATTTCCCCTAGTAGGGGTGTCCAATAACCATCTGTAGTGGATACCCATCAACAATGTAGGAGCTAACAGAAAAGGAAATTACAGTAAGTATGAAGACATTTCTTTTTTGTTGTCTAAAACTGTAGAGGTTAGACAGTTTACTAATTGCTAGACACCATTTGTTGTTTATGTTTTGGTTTGTACTCGTCCAAGAATATATGTGGGCTGCACCACCAGAGCCCTAGAGGAGCCAGATTCAGGAGCATGTACATTCCATATTAAAAGCTAGTCCTAATACACCTTTGAAGATGCAAGTGGGTTGAAATTCATGGGCATAGAACATGTCCCTAGAAATATAAAGGGTGGAGACAGGAAAATAATCACACCAGTAGAAAGTGTCTCAATGGATATACACCTTAAAATGTTTCTTTATGTACTATATGATGCAATTGATATTCTGACATTCTTATAATTGTATTATTATCTCAGAACCCTTGATGTCTCTCTGTTGTTTTGAATCATGTCTATATAGAAAAAATTCTTGTAAACAATCTAAATGGGTAAATGTTTTTGTGATTTCATATTCTTACATGCTTGAAACTTAAATAACAAATAGGTTATATTCAGGCATGTTTTCTCCTCATTTGTCTTCTCTCATTCTTTCATTTTTCTCCTGCTTTCTTCACCCCTCCCCCAGTATCCGAAACCCGTCCTCTTGCCATGTCCTTCTTTTTTTCCTTTCCCTCTCAATATGTCCCTGTCCTCCATACTCTGCCCTATTTTCCAAACCCTTTTATTCCCCTTTGATGTTTCTATAAAAAAATGTATTTTGAAATTTGTCATGTGTAAGCATTAGTTTATGATATGAGTGCTTTTCATAGTGAACACCATCTTTTTTTTTTAACATTTCTTTTTCCCTCCGGTCACGTCCTACGGAGCCTCTCTTGGGCACCCTGCCTGTTCTGCCCTCCTGAGGTCCTCTCAGCCCCAAGCCTCCTCTCTCTCCCCCCCCCCACTGCAGTCAGTACCCCCATCTTAACCCCTCCGGGTTGGGGCCGCCCCTCCTCATTGGGCGCTCTTAGAGACAGACCCTGGCTGCAGGTGAGGGCCTGGGTGGAGGAACTGGAAGGCCGGGAGAGATGGATCCGGCAGTGGGCATGGGGGTCAGATGCCATCACCTACCCTTGCAGAGCTAGGATTTTCCTTGTCCTGGTGAGCTCCCCATCCTCCCTCCCCCTTGCGTGGTGCACACCTGATGTCATGGCTCACGGCAACCCTGCCAGTGTCAGCCATGCAACTGTATGTGCTGTCCACGTTATGCAGCTGCTGGAACGCCGGACAAACCCCAGTCCTCCACCCGGGAGAGGAGAGCAGCCCAGCGGTTGCTCGATCCTCACCCTCCCCTACCGACCCCTGGTGCCCGAGCTTGCTCCTGAACTTGGGTCACTGGTGTGGTGCAAGGTGTGGCATCCAGTGCCTCCACCCTCAGTGCCACCGGGCCATAAACACCATCTTTACAATTGTGATTTGCTAACATCAGTTTCCTTCTTTGCCTCTTATTTTTTTTTTAAGTATGTGGGACTGATATAGTCGTATTATACTTAGTATTTATTTAAAATGTGTTTTTTGCATACTTTAATTATGTTCTACACATTATTTAGCTGCTTTTGTTATTGCTGAAGTTCCATGCATATTGGATTGAAACTTTACTGTCTGTGGGTGTTGATGGGTTTATATTTTATATTCTACTACTAATTTATTGGAGCTTATCTTTAAATCGGCTGTTATAACTGATGTGCTTTAAACAGCGAAGCTGCTCTTTTGAACTACTGTCTTTAACACTGTGCTTTATAACACATCCAGTTTTTGCTGTCAAGCCATGCCCCCTGACAAAGCCTCACAGATACGAGGCGAAGCACTGGGGTTAGTGCCGTGCTCGCTAGGTGGAATGAATGAAAGTTGGATTTAACATTCAAATCCATTTATTTGTTTTCTGCTGATAGCTGCCATTGGTGTGTGTGTTTGTTTGTGCAGTCTTTCTGGCTTGCACCTTTTTGGTCGAGAGCATGTGGTGTGGTGATATAAGTACTTTTTGGCTGCCTTGCCGGCACCTCTCCCTTTACTCAAGCTTCAGTTTCCAGTCATTTTATATATTTAGGTGTTTAATATTGCAAGGAAAAAAAGAATAAACACTGCAGTAAAACTAAATACCAGCAGTAGCGGACAACACCTCACCAGAGGGATTAGCAATCTTTTTTTCTCCTTCCTGACGGCCCAGAAACCAGAGATTGTGATGTGGTGGTTGCCTTAGGCATAACTCAGTAAATGTTTTGTATTTGCCTGAAACTTGGTATGGTTATAGTCCAAGAGGAGATAACATTTAGTGCATGGTTGATGACTGTCAGACTTGCATTGTGGATTTGGCACCATGGTGAAGTTGGGAGGTAAATTTGGGGTGTTGTGTGTACCCCACGAAATTGTCTCAGGAGTATTTGTAATCTGAAGCATCAAATAAATAAATAAACATAAAACAGCACTTATTTCACCTGTCTGGAGTTGCTCTTATTTATCCACTTGCTGAATTGTTCTGAGGTTTGCTACCTCTGTAAGAGCACCTGCCTCGTTAGTGGCGCACTGCTTTGCATTTGTTTTGCTTTGTGCAGATCAACACAGGCAACACGACCACCATGTTTAATCTGAACAAACAGGGGGAACACAATCCCTTTCCTGTGTTTCTGAAGTCACTCAGCACATGGTTCTTGTCTCTGTCCCTGCAAGCAAATGTTGTGTTAGTCCATGTTGCGGGAACCAACAACCAGTTGGTTGATGGTCCCTATCTTGTGGGACAGGCATTGCATGAGTAGGCACTGCACCAGGATATGGTGTCCCAGGTGCTCACCTGTTGGGGAACGCAGTCTGTGGACCTGTTCACCTCCTAGGGGAGCAGGAAGCTGAGATTCTTCTGTGCCCCTCTTCCAGAGGGTTACCCTGATGGGGGATGTGTTTTCTCGGTTTTGAGCTCAGGGTCTTTTATATGCCTTTTCCATTTCCCATGGTCCACAAGATGTGGGAGACAAGGCTTCAATGATCCTGATAGCTTTAGACTGGCCATGCTAGTTTGGTACCAGGATCTTTGTGGTCTCAGTAGTAGACCTCCATGGCTGCTTCCACCAGACAAGAACTTCTGATGAGGTCTGGAGGGATAAACTAGTGTCCCTACACCTAACTACCTGGTTTCTGAGCTGCATGAGTTCCAGGCCGTGGGCCTTTCTGAAGATGTGCTCTGGATGTTGGAGGCATCTTGGAAGGAGTCACCTTGCAAGATGTATACTTGCAGGTGGACAAGGTTTTCACACTTTTGTGTGGGGTAGAAGGAGAGTCCTCTTTCCTGTTCCATTGCCCGCATTCCCAACTAACTTTGGCCCCTGTCTCACTCAGGGCTGTGAGCCAGGTTACTTAAGGTTCCTTTGACCGCCATTTTTGTATACTGTGGTAGGACAAGGGTGTTACAGGAGAAAGTGTTCAGTTGTTTTTTTTAAGGGCTGGATCACTTGTCTCTTTGGTGAGAGAACCTCTTCGTGGGACTTAACTCTGGTGCTGTCATGACTAATGGATAACCCATTTGAGCCTGTGGACAGATGTGACCTATCACATCTGCCGTGGAAGATTGCATTTTAGATTGCAATCTCCTTGACCTGATGGATGACTGAGCTCAACTCATTGTCTGTGGAGTCTCCTTATCTGATGGGCAAAGTTGCCCTATGCCCTGCTGCAACATTACTACCAGAGGTAGTTTATAAGTTTTACCTTAACCAGACACTCATTCTACCAACCTTCTTTCCAATGCCACACACTTGTGACCAAGCAACAACTTCACTTGCTAGACGTTTGCAGGGCACTGTTCTTCTACCTGGTAGTTTACAGCAGGAATTCGAGGCTCCTCAGCTGTGTCTCACATGTGCTGAAGCTGGCCTAGGCAAACCATAAGTTAAATGGACAACTGTCCAATGGATAACCTCCTGCATTGCTCTTTGTTACAGGTTGGCTGGTTGATGACTCACTCCACCAGTCATACTGCTGCCTCTCTTGTGGCTGCTAACTGTGTCCCCATTTCTGAGATTTGTAAAGCTGCTGCCTTTTCCAGCGTGCACACATTAATATCCCACCACAGCATCGTTGTGCTCAGTGTTCATGAAGCTGCATTTGGGTCCGCAGTCCACCAGTCCATTTCACCCAGTTTGGGGTGCCTGCCTTGCCCCCTCCTCTTGAGGACTGCTAGGAGTCTGCCTGATTATGGATAGTGAACAGAATCTAGGTAGTTAGAAATAGAAGTTACTTTTTTAAATTCAATATACTTTATTGTTTGCAAGAAGTAACATAACAGTGCAACATACAAACAACGAACGAGCAACAATCCCTTCCCCCTCATCTATCCAAGCCACCCAATAGGTGGAGTGAAAAGCAATATGACCCAACCAAATACAACCTAATAGCAGAATGACTGAAGGACTCAGTACATGATTAAGATAACATAAATACATACGGAAAGGAAAGGTGTCTACTAAAAAAAAGGAAAATAAAGTCATACATAATGGGGTTGCTCCACGGTAAGCTACATCGTGTACAAGGCATGCAGCTTGCTCCACTTTCTATTATAAACTGGAAGTCTATTACACACACTCGCTATCATTTTCTCTAAACGAAGGTTCAATAAAAGTTCCTGCAACCATTCCTGATATGTAATCAAGGTTTGGTCAAGCCAGTGATGAAGAACTACTCTCTTAACCGAAAAGGAACTCAAGGCCCATGTGATATCTCCTTTCCCTCACTGCAGTCCCCAACAATACATATTTCAGGGAGGAAAGCCCCTTCAAGGCCAAGGAAAGGATCAGCTCTAGATTTAATCAGATCCCATAGGGGCGCCACTTTGGGGCATTCCCAGAAACAAATAGCAGAGTGTCGTCTGCTTGGCCACATCTTGTACAAAGGGGAGAATCTAGGTAGTTAGAAATAGAAGTTCTTTTTTTTTTTAGTTCAGTATACTTTATTGTTTGCAAGAAGCAACATAACAGAACAACATAAAACAACAAATGAACAACAATCCCCTCCCCATCAACCCATCGTGACTAATTTTGGAGATATAAAATAAATGTTATGCAAGATGTGGAATTGGGTGAGACCGAGTTTGTCATGGGAAATATAAACATGAAGATCTTCCCAAATTTTATTCCAGCTAAAGACATGTTGTGGGAAAACACCATTCCAATCTGGGGTTTCTCCGGTGATACCAGGGAATAAACTGGGGAAGAAAAGGGAATATAAACACAATACTGCATGTGGCTGTGACACAATATCAGTAGCTGATTGCAGGAACTCACTAAAATTAACATCCCATGGTGTAGAACCAAACCATTGAAAAAGAACATGTTGAAGTTGAAATATCTTGAATACACACTTGGGCCCGGATATTCAGACTGCGTCAGGTAGTGGCGCAAGCCTGGGTGCAGCGCAACTGGGATGCGCGGGGGCCAGGACCAGGTGATATTCAACAGTGATGCACCATGGCGCTGCACCATTGAATACACGGCGTAGAGGTACTGCACCAGTGCAAACCACAGATAGGGAGCACGAGGATGCACAAGTGCAGTTGCGCTAGGCGCATCACCCCCGATATTCTGCGGGGGGCATGTAAATGAGGCCATAATATATACAAGGTGCAAATGGAGCCATTTGCATGTCATTATGGCCCCATTTGCATGCTTTGTGCAGGGCAGCCCAGCAACTTGCTCCTGGCGCCCTGCACAGCATGACATGTGCAGTGGGGATCCCGGGGCATCCCCCGCTCCGTAGCCGCGATCGCAGTAGATGTACATCAAAACAATCCCTGGTAGTCTAGTGATGCCCCCTCCCTCAATCCTTCCCACCCCTCCACCACACAGAACCCTTGCCCACCCGCCTCCCCCACCAACATAGGTGGCAGCACCGCTGTATTGGAAAGTTTTGAAATACTAAATGAGATAGGTATAGTAGTGGGCTTGCAGGCATAGTATAGATAGTCCCAAATATGTGAATGACTTCATTCACATATTTGGAACTATCTAGTAAAGTATTCCCTACAAGCCCTTTGGTCCACACTGGGGACCAATGGGACTACAGCCCATACTGTACCTGTCATTCCGGGGTGGCGGGCAGTATGAGGATGGGTTGCTGCCGCCGCCATGGCGGGGGGCAGGGTGGGCAAGGGGTTCTGTGTGGGTGGAGAGGTAGGGGGTGCCATTGTATCACCAGGTATTTATTATTCGGAGAGGTAGTGTGGTCATGGCAACAGGGAAGGGGGGGGAGTTCCACTAGACTACCAGGGATTTACTTAAATGACAGACACCGGTGATTGGGGACATGGGCGGGAGGGAGGTACCACTAGACTGCCAGGGCATGTTTTATTTTACATTTACCACAATCGCGGAACCGGGTGGAGTGGGGGTCCACTGGACTACCAGGGATGTAACTATACATTGGATACCCGCTCTCGGGGACATGGGTGGATGGGGGGTGCCACTAGACCACCAGGGTTGTGTGGGCGCCTCGAAGTGTGCTGGTGGGTGGGTGACCACCATGGCTGGCGGGCTGTGTTGCACCTTGCAATACAGGCAGCCTGCCTGTGGTGACCAGGATTTGTTCCCCAATATTCACTGGCTCAACTTTGAAGCTATATGACGCAATGCAGGGGTTGTGCCAGAATATACTGCACATCCTGGGCTGAATATCGGATGTGCCGTGATATGCATGGGCATGCCCCCTGCATCTGCGCTGCATACATTATCATTGCACCCCGGTGCATCGGTATTTGCGCTATGCCAGGCAGCCTTCTCAATATCCCACCGGGGGGCAATATCCAGGCCTTACTGTCTAAATGATAAGAGGTCAGAATATCCTGACATGATTTTAATGATTCTTCGTGAAGCAAGTCACAGATCTTCGCAGCAGCAAGTTGGGGTAACAAATTTTCTGTCAGCACTTGACCTCCTACTTTAAAGTTGGGATTATGAAAAATGGGTTGAGAGATGTCTTTAAAAAATGAATAACACATGAGCGGACATAACCGTAAATGGACCTTAACCAAACTGCTTATAACAGAGTCTGAAGATTCGCAGGAAGAGACTTGGGAGGAATAAAATACACAGCAGAAGGGGATAGAACATTTTCTTTAATCCAATCTCTTTCTAACTTTTCTAAATAAGGTAATAATACTTTAGCATGTGCTGTTACATGAGCATAGGCCTTTATTCAGAAGACATTTAATCTGACTTCATTAATATCTTACGTAGGTTTTAAAAATTATACAAGAAGTATTTTACTACACAGATGTGATTGTTATGGATGATTACTTGAAACTTGATTGTTACTTTTATGTTTTATGAATTGATGACTTTGTGTATTTGTATGTGCTATGTTTGTTTGTTTATTTATGGATGCAATTGAAAATGAGAGTTTACTCTCTATTGCCTTCCAATAAATTTGAATTTGAACCCAAGCCACAAAGGGGGATTCTCCATCTACTGGATTTTGAACCGTCCACCTTAAGTACTTACTAGCATGGCTGGCCAGATAACAGACAGAAAAATGCGGCACCTGAAGACCACCAAATGCCTTAGGTGCCAATAACTGGTTATATGCTCTTCTAGGTGTCATGCCCAACCAAATAAAGTCAGAGATCATCCTATGAACCCGTTTAAACCAAGACAATGGGAGCAAAACATTAAGCATACTGAGTGGATAAAATATACGGGGAAGAACATTCATTTTAATAATATTTATTCTACCCCACAGGGTCAACGCCAAAGACTTCCATCTGTTTAGGTCCTGTTGTATAATAATCAGAAAGTCATCAAGATTAAGCTTTCTGAGCTGCACCACACTTCTCGAAAGAAAGATTCCAAGATATTTAAGCTGTTTTGGAGCCCAAGATAATCTCAACTCTAAAATGTCTGATTTAAAAATAGCAAAATTTAAAGGCATAACCATCATTTTTTCAAAATTAAGCTTATAATTGGATAACAGGCTAAAATCTGTGATAGTGGATAAAGCAGCTGGATTAGACACATTTGGATTGGTCACATTGAGTAAAATGTTGTCTGCATAGGCAGATATCTGTAGATTCCATGCTCCCACCCATATACCAGTTAGATTGGGATTACTCTTGAGTTTCTGTATCAAGGGCTCCAAGTACAAATTAATTAGTAGGGGGGACAAGGGACATCCTTGCCAAGTCCTCGAAAACAAAAGAAAGTGGAGGAAAAAAAATCCATTACAGTAAATTCTGGTGCACGGGCATGAGTACAAAGCCATAAGCCATCGAAAAAATGTAGGAGGGAAGCCAAATGCCTCTAAAGTAGCAAACAAAAAGGCCCAGTTGACCCTATCAAAAGCTTTCTCCGTGTCCAGGGAGACCAGGGCCTCAGGGATACTGGAATCCCTGGACGCGGAGAAACTGTGACATAACTTGCAGAGATGGTCAGCTAAGGAACGGGATGGCATGAAGTCAACTTGCTCGTGGCTTATAAGCCCCACCCAAACCGCAGTGATCCTAGAAGCCAGTAGTTTAGCCAAAATCTTAATGTCATAATTCATACATGAAATAGGATGATAGCTGGCAACATTATCCATAGACTTAGCAGGTTTAAGCTACAAGACAATCATAGTTTCAAGGAGAGTACCACCCGAGGTGCCAGAGTCATATAAGGAAAGAAAAAGTGGTACAACAAAGGGACTAGTTTGTTGGCAAAAACTTTATAAAAATTAGGAGTAAGGCCATCTGCCCCAGGTGCTTTGTCAAGTGGTGAAGCATTGATGGTATTTAAAATTTCCTGTTGAGTTAGAGGTTGCGTCAGACTGGTCTGCTGGAATTCTGTTAATGTGGGAAGCGGAATCCTGGCTAAATATGCTTGGAGATCTGGAGTCGAGGGAGGATTAGGCAGGTTCCATAAAGTTCTTTATAGTATGTCTAAAACTCATGGGTGATTTCCTTGGGGGGTGATCTAATAGAATTGTCACTCTTGGATTTAACAGAGGCAATAATATGCAATGCCTCTTGTCTTCGGAGGTATAAAGCCAGGAGGCGACCTGCTTTCTCCCCCTGATCCACATAAGTGGAATGCATTTTGAAAATAAACTATTCGGCCTTTTCATGCAGATATTCCGCATATTTCTCATGTAGAGATAGTAATTCACTGTGGTGCTCTTCAGGGGACTTGGGGTTCAGATGCTTCTCAATCTCCCTAATACGGTTCAAGGTAACAGAAGCTTCTGTCTCTCTGCGTTGCTTCCTTTTAGACGACTGATGGATAAATTCACCTCTGACAAGACTCTTAATATGCGCTCCATTCCATATCCCCTTTTTCAGTGGAGCCTGTATAATGGGAGACAAATACTTCCATCTGTTTCCTAAGTCTAGTAATAACATAGTCCTCCTTTAAAAGCTGGCTGTTTAGCTTCCATAGGGTGTTCTTTCGAATCTTAGACACCAAACTATGCCTTAACCACACCAGGGAGTGATCAGAGAGGACCCACGGAGCTATCTCACAACCTAGTACGCCACACATGATACTTTGACTAATCAGAATGTAATCGATTTGGAAAAAACAGCCATGTACCAAGGAACAGAATGTATACTCCTTAACATTAGGATATAAAATACACCACGGGTCACACAACCCCAAGGAGTCAACCATGTCTCGAATGGTGTGCTGGGCAGAAGACAGACCAGCTTGCATTTTACTTGTCCTATCTAAATCCCGAGTAAAAGAAATATTCCAATCCTCCCCTATAATAATAGGGATTGTAAGGAAGGGATCTAGAAGGGTGGCCAATCCATAAAAAAGGAAGGTGTTTCTATTTTGGGCCATAGACACTACCTAATAGAACTTCAGTATGGTCCAGAATACCTTTAACAAAAATATAGCTGCCTTGAGGATCTTCGAAACTCTGCGTACACTGAAAGTTAACACTTTTGGAAATTAAAATGGCTACCCCTTTATTTTTGGTGCTGTTACGAGCAGCAAAGATTTGGCTGACCGATTTGTCTATGAAAGAGATTGCCCTCAGAGGTTACCAAATGAGTTTCCTGCAAGAATGTAATATTACACTGTAACTGTTTCAGACGTTTAATAATGTGATACCTTTTAACTCTGGAGCAAGCCCCTTTTACATTCCAAGAGGCATACATAATAGTATTAGACATAGTAAATTCTTAAAAAAATAATAAATTATGGTGTCCTTCTAAACAAGAGACATAAAGACGAGCCAAAAAATATACACTCTGCCACCTTCCCAAAAATATACCCCAATTTTACTTCCTCAGGAAAAAGTAATGTTACAACCACCATTAGCAATGCCCCTGTTCCAAGGAATATCCAAAAATATAGAAGTACAGTGCAAACTGAAAAAAAGAAAAACAAAATCCACCCCTCCCACGTGGAACCATAACAAGAAACCCCACCTTCCTCCACCCAACAGGAAAGACATTCCCAAAGTAGCAACCAAAGAAAAACCTTCAACCCTGGTCCCAAGGACTGTACCCCAAAAAACACCTGGCCCATCATATGTGCAGAGCAACCCCCCGGTCCCCACGATCCTGCAATAACCCCAACATGAATGTAATAACCTAGCCCAGAGTAAGTGAAGTAATAGGCAATACTACCAAAAACAATGATATTCCACTTCCCCCCCGCTCTCATAAAGAAAGCCAAACCATTTCAATATGAACATAAATCCGACTAATCCCCCCCCAGACAGCCAATAGGTGGCTACAGAACTAATGAAGCAGCAAACTGAAGCAACCCTCCTGCCAACCATTAAAGGAGAACTGCCTTGAATCTGTAAAAAATGGGTTTTTAATACTGAATCACATTCTGTTTTTGTTCCACCTGTACTGGCCTTTTAGTAGACTGACTGGGTGTTTCTGCAAAATGCTGGGGTGCATAGCGAGGGGGTTTTCATCCAGGCGAAGTGAGGTGATTTTGTCCCTCTACAGATTACTGGTAAGGCCGCACTTGGAGTGTTGTGTGCAGTTTTGGAGGCCATACCTAAAGCGTGATATCAGGCTGCTGGAGGGGGTGCAGAGGAGGGCAACAAAGATAATATGTGGACTGGAGGGGAGAGACTATGACAGCAGGCTGGGAGACCTCAATATGTACACCCTGGAGGATAGAAGGGACGGGGGGGACATGATAGAGACATTCAAGTATCTGAGGGGAATCAATAAGGGTGGGGCAGATGGGGTCTTTAAGTTAAGGAGGGGGAGGGTCACCAGGGGGCATGGACTAAGAATGGAGGGGGGAAGATTTAGGAGGGAGATGAGGAGACACAATTTCACAGAGAGGGTGGTAGCAAAATGGAACACCCTACCAGAATGGGAGATATCATGTAAATCTGTGAACAGCTTCAAAAGGGCATGGGACAGGGAACGGGGAGAGTGAGGGTGGGGGGTGGCAGTGGGATGACAGAAGGGAGGGGAGGTTGGGGCAGCTGCAAACTAGGGGTGTTGGCTGCACACTCGAGCAGGCTTAGATAGACCAGGTGGTCTGTTTCTGCTGGCACATTCGTATGTTTGTATATGCTGTTCACTGTGGTGTACAGTGCCATTTTAGAACTGTATGATGTACTTTATGTCCTTGTTAAAGAACTGTCATTGTTTTCACAGTGCATTTGGGTTCTATTCTGGAGCTCTGTGGCCCAAAACGGACATAAACTACACTGTAACATGGCCACTAACAGTTGTAAAAATAAAACATTATTATTGGTTAAATGGCAACATGTGATGGATTTGGAGCGGGTATTAATCCCCAAGTAATGCCCGATACTGCAATGCCTCTCAGTGCCACATGTAACCACGGATCGCTTGCAGTAATCACCACTCCTGTAGTACCTGTACAATCCAAAACAGAAACACGCGCACACACAATAGGAAGGTTCGAGTGGTGAAATATGAATCTGTGGGCAGAACACCAGAAAACCTGCATTGTTAATTCCCCAGCCACCCGCCCCAGCGAGCTGGCACTTATCCCACACACCTCTCCAGACAAATATCAACACACGACAAGGGAGAGTGTTATAGGAAGCGTACAGTGTTAACTCCCCACCTACCCGCCCCAGCGATCTGTCATTTACTGCACGCACTTCATGTTATTTTATGATGAGATGTTAAAAGAGATCATCCAGCCGGAGACACGGAAGCTGCGGTCCTGCAGAGACAGGACACAACAGGAGAATGAAAGCAGTTCGAGTGCATTCAACCACCCAAGCGTAGATTAATTCTCTAGTAAACCCATGCTCTGGAGTGGATTAATTTGCTTATAACATGTGTATGATAATACACAAAATCATGTTTTAAAGAAAAAAAGCTAACTTTATTGATGTATCCATTCACATGGCAAAGTAGTTCCTGTTTTGTTACTACTTGTCAGCTTTACTTTAAGGCTTGTAGGCATAAATGTAAATACAGTGTGAAATCCAACATCTTGTTTACTAATATAAAACACAATATTCTTTTCAATGCAGCATTTGTTTACCATGTCAAATGTCATCCTTCCCCCATCCGCAGCCCGCCCACACGCAGTTGCAGACTCTACTGATATTCCTTTTCCTGGTCAATCACATAAAACTGTCAGTCTCTGGTCTCTCAGTCCATGACAAAGCACACCCACTTGCTTCTAAGTCTGTACTAGTAGTTTGAGCGCACATCTACCAAATACCATTTGTGGTGCTCTGAATGAAGATGGAATGAGTGAGTGGAACATCAAGGTCTGAATTATTGTGGATAAGATAAAAGTTACCCAGACAAGGAGAGGCAGGAGTCATCCAAGAGATTCAGTGCCCGCAGGGCGTTTATTCCGTACCAGTGGGTAGGGAGACACAGTCACAAGATGAGAAGGCAACACAACAATAAGGCAATAGAGAGAACATAACTACTTTTATCTCACACTGTTAAAATAATTACCAAAAGTATTTTGATGTGCACCTCGGCTTATTGCCACTATACTCTCAAATTTCCTAGCAGTAAGCTAAGAACAGCTAATATTCTTCAGGTGAAGCTACCTCTGGCTGGAAGCTGCAATACTGAACATAGGATTTGCAAGAAAGCGAGTTGTGCTCACAACAGAGGGAGGTGAACCTTACAATTGTCTTTGGTTTGTAACAGATATTCTGCAGGTGGAGGCTACTTCTAACTGAAAGGTGAAATAAGGAACTTAGAATTATCAGGAAAAGACAGTCTTTCAAACAACAGAGGGAGGTGGATCTAGCTTTACATTTGTTACAATTCTTAAGAGTTTCAGTGCAGGAAGAGTTTAAAGCACAGCTGACTTATTTTGGGGCTGACTGCTTTCAGAGCACAAACCACCAGGCTGTTTTGGGGCTGGGGAGGTTTACCTGTGTCTGACTTGGATGTCTGGATTTTTCTCTGTTTGATTAGCAGGGTATTTTCTCTTGTCAAATTGTTGTGTATGGCATCTTGCTGACAGGAAGGCACTCATTGCAGCGGTGGGTCAGAGCTTTTAGCTCATTGTTTCGTGAGGGCACAGTTTAGGCCCAACCCCTGCCCACCCTCACCCACCCACCCCTGGAAATAGTTCCTTTATACCTGGGGTTCTGATATCGTTTCCTCAAGAGTGCACGGTGCATATCACTGTCATATCCTCTCTAGCACACTGCACTGACAGTATAAGCATACACATTGTATAATACATATATTTCTATATAACAAACCAATCACACACACACACACACACACAAAAATAGATAAACGTGGGGAGTAGTGCAATGTAATGGCTGTGGGGCAGCAGTCTTCCGGGAGTCTTTCTGGAGGCTGAGATGCTGCCCTATTTGCAGACAACTCTCTGCCCTGAGGGAGGAAGTTGCCTGTCTTCAGGCCACACTGGACAGTAGTAAGGGAACCTTCCCCCAGGCCACACTGGACAGTAGGAAGGGAACCTCCCCATCCAGGGAGCACCAGAGCCACCACCACTACCTCAGAGATTGCAAAAGCACAGCAGTTGGACCACAGTGGGCTCAGGGAGGGTGAGGATGGTGGAACAGAGGCACACCCAGTCAGTTGTTCCTCCACAATCCATACACCATTCTGGGGAGCATAGCTCCCCATGGATGCACCCACAGAGGAGACTAAGGAGGCTGAGGACAACTGTCACAAGGGAGGTCCACAGGAAGGAGGCAGAGGACACCACAGGGAAGAAAGCAGCTCCTTGTGGGGACTCGATTATTAAGGGATAGAACTGGGGAACAGGAAAACTGAAGTAAGGTGCCTGCCTGGTGCCATGGCTTGGAGGGCAGGAAGCGCATCCTCAGGATCACGAGAACAGCTGCAGGGAGTCTGAGCTGGGACGTCATTGTCCACCTAGGGACAAATGACTTGGCTCATCATGAGATTAGAGCAGTGCAGGAGGACTTTGTAGAGTTGGGGAGGGGCCTAAGACAAGTAGCACACACAGTATCCTTCTCAAAGGTGCTGCCTGTCAATGGCATGGGTGAGGCGAGGGTACTTTGCACCATGCAGTTTAATGAATGGTTGAAAAAATGGAGTGGAGCACAGGGGTTTGGCTTCATTGGGGACTGGGGTTCCACCTGGAGGGACACCAGCCTATACTGGCAGGATGGTCTGTATGTGTCCAGGAAGGGAACAAGTCTTTTGAGCAATCGGTTTAAATGCTTCATTGGCAAGCTTTTAAACTAGTCAAGGGGGGAGGCACTGATAAGCAGCAGGGAAATCCCAGCCTCTCCCTACAAAACAGGGTACTAAATGAGAAAAAAGACCGAGGTAGAAAGGTCAGTGGGGGATGCTGCAACAGAAGGTAAAGCCATCAAAAAATGGAGAGCAATGAGTACCAATGCCCGTAGTCTGAGTAACAAGCTTCCTGAATTAGTGGCCTTGATGGAGGAGGAACATCTGGATATCGTGGCAGTCACAGAAACATGGTACACACAAAACCATGACTGGGACGTAAACATACCAGGATACACTATCTACAGGAGGGACAGGGAGGGTAAAAGAGGAGGAGGAGTAGCTCTTTACATAAGGGAAGGAATCAAAGCAACAGAACAAAAGGGTAAACAGGGAGGAGAAGAAGCACTGTGGGTAAATTTGGAGACAGGCAATGGCACCACAATCCGCACAGGGGTTGTATACAGACCCCCTTCTCAGGGGGAGGAAATGGACAAGGAAATGATAGAAAGTATACTTAGAATGGCAGAAAAAGGGGAGATATTGCTGATGGGTGATCTGAATATGCCAGATGTTAACTTGAGTGCAGTTGCAGCAGCCACTTCAAAGAGTGGGATTATTCTAGATGCCCTACAGGGGACATGCCTTAGACAGCTAGTATTGGAGCCCACTTGAGAGGGAGCAATCTTAGACCTGGTTCTCTCAAATGGAGATGGAGAGAGGATCACAGATGTAGAAGTGGGTAGCCATCTGGGAACTAGCGACCATCGAACAATGGAGAATAATAAAAACTGCCATCACAGAGGTAACGAGCCTTTGTGTGAAGCAAATAAAACAAAATGATGTAAGAAACCACTATGGTTCTCAAAGGAAGTGGCAGTGAAGGTTCAAGAGAAAAAGAAAGCATTCAGGAAGTACAAGGAATCACAGAAGGAGCAGGACAGAGAACTGTATCAGTTAAAGCAAAAGGAAGCTGGGAAGGCAGTCAGAACAACAAAGGCCCAAACCAAAGAAAAGATAGCCAACTCAGTTAAGAAGGGGGATAAAATCTTTTATAGGTACATCAGGAGCAAAGGAAGACCAAGGGAGGGATAGTGAGGCTTAATAAAGGGAGGGAGGGTGGGCAGAGTGACAGTGAAGGCAGAGATACTGAACAAATATTTTGCTCAGTATTTACAAAGGAAGAGGGGAGGTACCTAAACAAACAGTAGAAACACTCTGGATACATAAGTTGATACCAGCCCATTTACAGAAGAAAGGGTTCTGAAAGAACTCTTAAAACTGAAGGTGGACAAAGCAATGGGGCCTGATGGGATTCATCCCAGAATTCTAAAAGAACTAAGGGTAGAACTAGTGACACCACTGACTACCCTTCTTAGCAAATAATGGGAGGATGGGGTGGTACCCGAGGACTGGAGGAGGGCAGATGTGATTCCCCTTCACAAAAGTGGGAGCAAGGCAGAAGCAGGAAACTACAGACCTGTTAGTTTAACCTCAGTGATAGGGAAAATGATGGAATCACTTGAAGGAAAGAATTTCGAGTATCTAAAGGCCAGAGGGCACAGGACCCAAGGCAGCATGGATTCGACAGCGGAAGGTCATGCCAGACGAATCTGATAGATTTCTTTGATTGGGTGACCAAAGTAGTAGATCAGGGAGGGGCTGTGGACATGGCTACCTAGACTTTAGCAAGGCATTTGACACAGTCCCACAAAAAGATTAATATACAAGTTAGCCAGCCTGGGTGGGTCCCAAGATGACAGCCTGGGTAAAGAATTGGCTGGAGAACAGGACACAGAGGTAATAGTAAATGGAGTCCACTCTGAAGAAAGGAGGGTTACCGTAGGGTTCAGTATTAGATTCTTTTCCTTCAATGTCTTTAAGGTTACATTGCAGAGGGACGGAAGAAAAGTATGTCTCTTTGCAGATGACACAAAGATCTGCAACAGAGTTGATGCACAAGGTGGGGTGGAAAGGATGAGGAGGGACTTGGCAAGGTTAGAGGAATGGTCAAATGTATGGCAGCTTAGATTCAATGCTAAGAAGTGCAAGGTAATGCACCTGGGAAACAAAAACCCAGGGGAAGAGTACACAATGGGGGGTGAGATACTAACAACAACAAAAATGGAAAGGGACCTGGGGTAGTCATATCAGATGACCTAAAGGTGGGCAAGCAATGTGAGAGGGCAGCAAGGAGGGCTGGGGGGATACTGGGATACATAGGGAGAGGCATCACCAGTAGAAAACAGGAAGTTATTATCCCTCTGTACAGACAGCTGGTCAGACCCCATCTGGAGTACTGCATGCAGTTCTGGAGACCCAATCTCCGCAAAGACATAGACAGGATGGAAGCTGTCCAGAGGAGGGCGACTAAAATGGTGCAGGGTCTGCACCAGAAGACATATGAAGAGAGAGAGACCTAAGGAGCTTAATATGTATAGCCTCGAGGAAAGGAGGGAGTGGGGGGACATGATAGAAACTTTCAAGTACCTCAAGGGAATCAACAAAGTCCAAGAGGGTGGCATCTTTCAAAAAAAGAGGTGTGCAAGAACTAGGATCTGCAGCTTATCCATTAGGTAGGGAAATGGGCAGACTGGGTGGGCCAAGCGGTCCTTATCTGCCGTCAAAGTCTATGTTTCTATGTAAGCTGTATGTAAGACTGGTACTTCGACGGAAATCAGGTTCTATTCACTACCCACAGTATCCAGTTTTACAGTGACCATAGAATCATAACAAAGTCCAAATGTCTGGAGTCTCCGTGCGCACCGTCATTCTCTGTTGGTAGCTACAAAAGAAGTAAAACAGAACTGTAGATCACTTAGACACAATTCCCAGCACAGACCTAGTTAAGGCCACTGGGGTGGTGAGAAGTTCTGTAAACAGACCATAGGTTTCATGGCAAAACTCACTCTCTCCAAGGCTGCCGGAAAGAACGAACCAGAGAAGCTGGTTCCTGGAATGAACCCACTTACGGACTGTCTGATTCAGCACTGGATGCAAAGGATTCCTCGGCCAAAACCCACTTCTAGGGCCACCAAGGATGAAGAGAAACCAGGAGATGCGTGGCGACAAATCCACTGGAGGACTACCATGACCTGGACGATGCTGCAGCACTCCAAGGGCCAGCAAGACTTCGAAGGATCAGAGGTGAAGATGGACCTCCGATGCAACCAGGAACCAGAAGGATCTGAAGTAAAGATGGTTGATTCTGAAGTCTTGTCACAAGGAACTAGAACAAAACAATGAAATGGCAGATGCTTCTCTGCCGCCAACGGGGGACCGAAATTAAACTTTTAAAATAAATAAGGGGCTAAAGCAATAAAATGATGGGGCTCTTAAGCCAAAACCGGCCAAACTGGACGTCTACTTTCTTCGTAGTGCCCCAATGGCACCACCAACCGCAACACACAGTAGTAGCAGGAGTCTTCAGGCAGGGAAGGCAGAGCAGGCACACAGCTGAGTCCTCAGGGACGGCTTCAACAACCAGGTAAGCCCTTCCTTGTCCCTTCGACTTACTGTGTCCTCTCTCCTCTACAGCTGCCCAGGATCAACTGAACTAAACAACAGTTAGACTTTCAAACTTGAACCCCCAGGGTTCTAGAATGGCTAGAGAGGAATGCTGTGCATGAGCAGCTCAGCACAACATTCCATCCAGGCCATTGTTACCAGAGCTGCATGAAATCTATTCTTTTACAATGTTTTAAGTGCACAAGGCACTTTCCTTTTATTACACACAGTGTTTTTCCATTGTACAAGGAGGGGGAATTAACTTGAGGCCCCTTTTATCTAACCCCTGCAGTCCCTACCTGCAGCAGACACCCTGGGCACCTGTAAAACCCCCAGTTTATTTTCTTTTTCTGTGATGCCCCATCTTTGGGGCATTACAGATTCCGGCCCGCCTAAAAATACATGTCCCCGTGTATTTCCTTAAACACTTCATAAAAACATTTTCTTAACATGCTAATACCTTACTTATTACTTTATGAAACCTTACTCTGGTAAAACATTTTAAGATATCTATAACTACTGTAAAACTTTAAATTTGCGAAACTAAAGTGACTGTGTCTGGGGAATTACTCTCAATAGATCTACATATGGCACAATGAGACAAGTCGAGAGGCTTTCATTATGTACCTTTAAGGGGGAACACCTGCATTAGATCTTTGGGATCTCCGGGGTTGGAAACCTATGGGTTCTGGGACAATGCATTCTGGTTCCAGAAAATCTGGTATTTCAGGGTTTACTTCTGGTACAACAATTGGACTGTCAAAGGAATTTACATTGGAAGTGCGAATCTATGGTTCCTTGCACCAACTTGTTGGCAATTCTAGTCCCAGCATTTCGTCCTTTATGGACTCCTGCCTCTCCTTTGGTGTAGAACTGTCCTTATCTTTTTCTAGAACAGCGTCTCTAAAAGTACAGGCTTTTAAGAGATTCCGGTGAACAATCTTGGTATTATTCTCCAATTCTTTCTGGATCTTATACACGGGTAACTGCAGGTAAGGGATCTCAATAATGTGGTAAGGTTCAGGTTCCCATTTTGAAGCTAACATGCTGCATTTTTGAGTTCTCTTCAGCGTTACTCTTTCTCCGATAAGTAAGGGTGTAGCATTAGCCTTGGTATCATAGTTTGCTTTTTGTCTTTGATGCACTTGCTCCATATGTTTGCCTACAATTTGTCCAGCTTCTTGCAAACGCTGATTATGTTCTTGCACCCAATTTGTAACTGGCTTTTTTACTTTGGTTTCATCCAGCAGTACTTCTAATACTAAGTCCATTGGGAGTCTAACATGGCGTTCAAACATTAAATAATGAGGTGTATAACCAGTAGAACAGTGTATAGTGTTATTATATAGATATGTAAGTTCAGGAAGAAGAGCTGGCCGGTAGGGACGTTTATACTCCGGTAAGGCTCGCAACATTTCAAGTAGAGTCTGATTTGTTCTTTCACAGAGTCCATTACTTTGGGGGTAGTAGGCAATAGTTCCCTAAAGGGTACAGAGTTCATGAAAAAGCTTAGATACAAAAGAGATTCCTTGGTCCGTAAGGATCTTTGGTGGGTAACCAAAAGGTCGCACAAAACATCTTAGAAAGGTCTCAGCTATAGTTCGAGTGGATAGGTCTTTAACTGCACTGGCAACTACAAATTTTGATAAGTGATCAACCATAGTGAGAACATATATGTAACCACTGGTACTTGGTTCCAACTTTAGGTGATCTAGAGCAACTAGTTCCAATGGTGCATTACTAACTACGGGGTGAAGAGGAGCTTTTTGGTTACTCTTTTTTCTGCGTCTCAAAGTACAGGCTGAGCGTTCTTCACACCACTTTGCTATATCACTACGCATTCCTATCCAGTAAAACATCCTTCTAATAACAGCCTCTGTCTTTTTGTGTCCAAAATGTCCTGTGTGATCATGGTACGCTTCTAATACCACTGATGTGCTAGTCTTTGGAACTATTATCTGGGTCAATTTCATATGCGTAGTGGGGTTCTACTTTGTTTACCTAGGCGACAGTCTTCTATAGCCAGACGGGTTCTATGCCTCCATAGTTTCATTACTTCTTGGTCGAGCTTTTTCCGTTCTCGCTGGGTCAGACATTTCTGTGCTGAAACTAGAGCTTTAACTTGTTTGACAGTACGATTCTGGTCCTGCAATTGCACCCATAAACTTTTTTGGTCAGCAGTTGTATCATCCACTTCATGTCGGATTTCCATTTCTGCCTCTGGAACAACTTGATAGCAAGCCTGTATAATTTCTGCCGGTACTTGGAGAAAAGGTGGCATCTCTATGTTCTCCAACGAGGTGTCATCTACTTCTATTTCCTCTTGTCCAGGCATTCAAGACAATGCATTCGCGTTTGCATTCACTTTACCAGAACGGTATTTCAGGGAAAATTGATCATTCGCAAGTCTGGAGGCCCACCTTTGTTCTAGTGCTTCAAGCCTTGTGGTATTCAAGTGCACCAATGGGTTGTTATCTGTGAAGACCGTAAAAGGGGTAGCAGCCAAATATTGACGGAACTTTTCTGTAACGGCTCATACCAATGCTAGGAACTTGTGTTTGAAAGAGCTGTAGCAGGCATCATTCCGCTCTGAGCCTCTTAATCCTTGGCTTGCATAAGCTATAACTCATTCCACACCATCTTGTTCTTGTGCAAGTACTGCACCCAACCCCTTGTTGCTGGCATCGGGTGTATAAAAGAAAAGGCTTTGTGTAATCAGGATAAGCTAGGATAGGAGCCTCAGTTAGTACTTTCTTTAACTTATCAAATGTTCTCTGTTGCTCAGCTGCCCATACAACAGGGCGACTCCTCGGGTCTCCACCCTCTGTTGATCCTCTCAGAAGTTCGTGCAGTGGCACAGCAATTTTCGCAAAGTCCTTGAGGAATCTTTGATAATACCCCATGAAACCTAGAACTTTTGGACATCTCTGACAGTAGTAGGAACAGGCCAGTCTCTTACCACCTCTATTTTTTCTGGATTCGGTGACACTCCCTCTGAGGAAACTGTATGTCCCAGATAACTTACTTTGGATTGTAATAGATGGCATTTAGACGGCTTTATTTTAAGACCATATTGAATTAGTCTTTGAAACACCTCCCCCCAAGTGCAATAAATGATCTTCATGAGTCTTTGAGTAAACAATGATATCGTCCTGATATAGTAATAAGATATCAAAATTTCAGCTTCCTAGGCAATGCTCGACAAGTTTCTGAAAAGTTCCCGGAGCATTACAAAGTCCAAAAGGCATCCTTGTGAATTCAGAGAGACCCATGGGGATGATGAAGGCTGTTTTTACCTGATCCTTTGGTGCCATAAGAACTTGCCAGTATCCGCTGGTAAGGTCTGAAGTGGAGAACACGGCAGCAGATTGGAGAGCCATGAGAGAATCTTCTATCCGGGGCAAAGGATATGCATCTTTATGGGTGATGGCATTTAACTTGTGGTAACCAACACAGAATCAAATTTTGCCATCCTTTTTCTTAACCAAAAGAATTGGAGCTGCCCATGGGCTATGACTCTCTTCAATCACTTCAGCCTCCTTCGTCTCTCTGATCATTTCCTTCACTTGTTGGTACATGGCTGGGTGGGATTGGTCTAAAAGGCTCTCTGATGGGCGGATGTCTGTTGGTACAGATGTGGCGCTGTACACTGCGAGCTAGGCCAAAGTCCAAGGGGTGCTGGCCAAAAGCTTCTTCATAGCATGAAACTACTTTTAGTACATCAGCTCGCTGTTCTGCAGTGGTCTCAGGATTGCCCAAATTGATCTCTGCAGCCCATTTTGGTATACCAACATTTTTCATTTCTAGGGATGTGGATATGTTGTTCAATCCACACTTATTGGCAGGTTCCTTGCCACTTTAAATGTTGCCGGAAGGTCTTCAGCTGGCTACTTCCACCCACCCGGGTGGTAAAACCCTCGGCTCCGCCCCATGACACCAGATCTTCCTTACCACTTGGAAGCTCAGGTTCCCTCCTTAGCACTCTGCGTTTTAGGCCTGGATCCAAACTCTTCGGTTAACCTGAAACTAATTTTAAAGTTTGCAAGACTTTGGTCTTTGGCTTCCCTCACAGCTGTGATGGACAAATCGACTCACAGCTTTCGTCGGTGCCCTTGTGGGCAGAAGATGTCCTGAACCGATCTGCACTCCACGTGCATTTACTGCCTGGGGCTTGGTCACGATTCACAGGCTTGCGAATTGTGCAGCTCCTTCTTGGCTTCGGTCTTGGAGGACCGCGCTGCTCAACTTCTTCTGAGGCGCCCTGAAAAACGTATCTGCTGGTCAAGTCGAAGGAGGCCCGTTGGGTGGTGTCCGTGTCGGCGGGCTCTGTGGAACAGTTGGGGCAGATGATCACCTTCGAGGAGGAGGTGGCCCAGGCCGCTTCTTCTTCCTCCTCGGCTGCGGCATTTATCCCACTCTCTTTGGGCTCCTCCTAAACGGCTTCATTTAAGGAGCTTTGCCAGTCCCTGTCCACCAAGGGAGAAGGGCCATCGGGACATTCCAGTCGGTCCAAGAAGAAGGACTCAAAAGGTAAGTCCCACCGTCGATGTTCGTGGGAGCGGGAGAGATCCCCTTCTCCGGACCGTCGACTTTCGACTTCGGTCGAGGTTGCGGCTAAGGCCGGTGGCTTCACAGTGTCCCCGTCAAGTCAGCAGGCCAAGACAACCGTCGACGCGGTTGAGATTTTTCTCGACCCGTCGGACGGTTTGTCGACTGGTGATGCCGACAACCCTACTTCACCGGTTCCTCCGGTGATTACTGAGGACTTGCCTGTGCCTCCTGTGCCGGAGTCCCCGGTTAAGGTCCCTGAACCGAAGGAAGGGTGAGTTTCCCTCGTTCCCTCTCTGACCCACCCTCAGAAACCCCGAAGGTCTCGGTCTCAGTCCTCTTCCAGATCTAGCCAGTCCCGCCGATGTAAGCGGTCTCGGTCTCGGCACCGTGGAAAGCGGCCTCGTCATCCTCTTCAGAGGATAGGCTCCGGCGCAAGTTGCATCGGCGCTATGAGGATTTAATGTGGAAGCAGCTCTTATTGTCCGGGAATAAGCTGACTCCGTCGTCTTCTCTGGCCATTAAGTGGCTGTCACCGGAGTGGCCGAAACAACCCCTCATAGTGGTCGAGGAGCCGACTCCGGCACCGGTTGTTCGGCCGAAGCCAGCTGCTCTGTCCATTGTGGTGGAACACCCACCTCCACAACCGAAAACTGGGGCCCTGACCAAGGATTCTCGGTCGGGTCAGGGCTTGCCCCACAGGTTGTCGGTCACCCTCACTCCTGATCGACCTCGGCAGGTGGAGGGTGGCTCAGGCACCCGGCAGCTGTTTGCAGACTCCTCGGAGTCTGATGACGACTCTTCCCTGCTCTACAGGCCGCTTGACCTGGAGTCTGCGGGGGGGTCAGTCGGTGGACGAGAGCCCATCATCGTTTTTAGGTTACTTCGGCTCATCTTGGAGTCCACCAGGATGCAGCTCGAACCCTTTCCAAAAGGGGCCAAGTATCCCCTCATGGAGATACTGGACTGAGGGGATTCCCCTATGGAGGTCTTTCCTGTGGTCGAAGCCATTGTTGGCCCGGCCCTGGAGTTGTGGCAGCAGCCAGCATCTTGTCCCATGCCTTCAGCCAGGATGGCCCGAAGTACGCAGTCCCTACTGGCTCACTCTCCGGTTTCTCAGAGCACCCCTCTGTGGAGGGGTTAGTGACCGACAGTGTTTTCCGGCGCTCCTGGAACACTCGGGACGTGGACAAACCACCCGATAAGGAATCCAAGAAGCTGGATTACATGGGGTGGAAGGTTTACACTGCTTCCTCCCTAGGCCTTCGTCAGGCTAGCTCGGCACTTCTGATGGCACATTTCTCACACACCCTCATGGACTCCCTGGATGAGGTGATTCCTCATCTCCCGGCTGACCTTCAGACGACGGTCAAGCAGATGCGGGATCAGGGAAGGGCGGTGGCTAAACAACAGCTCCAAACTTCGTTGGACATTGGTGATTCTTGTACCTGATCAGTAGCGACTGCAGTGGCCATGCGCCACAGATCTTGGTTACGGATCTCCACCTTCACGGTGGACACCCAGCACAAGCTGGCAGACATTCCCTTCCTGGGCACCGACTCGTTTGGGCTGGGGGTGGCAGGCCATCTCCAGAGGATCAAGAAGTCCAATGCCACCTTGGACTCGGTCACGTCTGTCCAGAAGGACAAAGGATGCCAGCAGCAGCGTAAGCCCTTTCGCCCTTCCACCCCCTGTGGCACGTCCGGCCCAGCAGCACCAGCACCAGGGCCAGCATGCACACACTTGGCACCCTAAGGCCAAGTCTGCCACTTCCTCCAGTAGGAAGCCTGGAGGCAAGGGTCCAGGAGGTTCCTCTGCGGGCCCTTCCTCCAAGCCTGCCCAGTGACTGGTTGAGGGGTGTCGCCCCCAACCTCGTTACTCCTCCCCGGGTTCCCCGTGGGGATGGCTCCACCACTTCTTTCCGCCTGGTCCGCTATCACCACGGACCACTGGGTGCTAGAAGTGGTGGGCAGGGTCTGCCTCTGAAATTCAAGCAGTTCCCTCCCTATTGAGCCGTCGCCCCATGGGGGGGCAACGGGGTCCGCAGCCTCTCTGTCGGCTCATTGAGCCGACATTGCCTTGCTCCTCCAGAAGGAGGTGATCAGTGAGGTGGCGGATCCTCCTCCAGACCCAGGGTTTGTGTCCAGGTACTTCCTGGTCCCAAAACGGACGGGAGGTTGGCGCCCCATTCTCGATCTACATGGCCTGAACAAGTTCCTAAGGCAGCGCTCCTTCAGGATGGTCACTCTGGCTCAGATCATTCCATCCTTGGAACTAGGCATGTGGTTTTGTTCTCTGGACCTTCAGGACACGATCTTTCACGTCCCAATCCGTCTGTCTCATCAGCGATTCCTCCACTTTCGAGCAGAGGGATCTCTTTACAAGTTCCGGGCCATGCCCTTCGGCCTCTCTCCAGCTCCCAGGGTCTTCACCAAATGCATGGCAGTGGTGACAGCGCTCCTGTGGTGCTGAGGGGTCCAGATGTACCCTTACCTGGACAATTGGCTGATTGCAGCACCCTCCAGGTTGGAGGTAGAGCGGTCCATGGATCTGGCCCTCCAGGTCTGATCTCAGATTGGCCTCCTCATCAGCGAGGCCAAGTCGGAACTCGTGCCATCGCAGGTGATTCAGTTCATCGGGGCAGAGTGTGACTCTCTTTGAGCCAGAGCCCGGCTCCCGGCGGACAGGGCCGAGGTCCTTTCCTCCTTTGCCCAGTCATTTCTGGTTGGGCAGTTGCACCCTGCCTGGGACTTTCTGTGCCTCCTGGACCTCATGGTGGCCTGCACCAACGTGGTCCATTGGGCCTGCTGGCATATGCGTCCCCTACAATGGGGGCTGGCCTGCCAATGGTCACAGCACTCCGGTCCTCTGGACCAGCCAGTGGCGGTGACCCAGGAGATGTGGGACAGCCTACAGTGGTGGCTCGTTCCAGCTCATCTGCAGGAGGGTATCCTGTTTATCTGCCCCGAGCCGACGGTCACTCTTGACGACCGACACCTCTCTGATGGGTTGGGGTGCCCATCTGGGGGAGCTCAGAGCCCATGGCCTCTGGTTCCCTCAGGAATCTCGATGCCACATCAACCTGCTGAAGCTTCGAGCGGTCCGACTAGCCCTCACCACCTTCGCTCTGTTTGTACGGGGTCAAGTGGTCCAGGTCCAGACAGACAACACCATGACCATGTACCACCTCAACTGACAGGGTGGGATGCACTCCTTGCCCCTGTGCAAGGAAGCTCTCCGCACTTGGTCTCTCGTGATCAGCCTGGAGGCGGATCTCCTAGCCGTTCATGTGGCAGCAGCCTCCAACAGTCTGGCCGATGCCCTCAGCCTTATAGCTGCTGCATCTCACTAGTGGTCTCTCCTGCCAGAGGTAGTACAAGATCTGTTCTCCCACTGGGGCACCCCTCAGGTGGACCTGTTTGCCTCCAGGGAGAATGCAAAGCTGAGGCTGTTTCACGCCCGCCCCCCTCAGCAGGGCTCACTCCAGGGGGATGCCTACTCGAGGGCGTGGACCCCGGGCCTCTTCTACACCTTCCCCTTCATTTCCCTTGATCCACAAGGTGCTTCTCAAGGTGAAGAGGGACAAGGCGCAGGTGATTCTGGTAGCCCCAGACTGGCCCCACCAGTTCTGGTATCCAGATCTCCTCAGCCTCAGCTCCAGGCTCCCGAGGCAGCTTCCACCCCGCCTGGACCTGATCTCAGTCAACAAGGGGAAGGTACTCCATCCGGACCTTCAATCCCTGCACCTGATGGCCTGGTTCCTGGGTGGCTAGAGTTCCCAAGCCTTGGGTCTTTCCGACGAGGTCCTCAATGTCGTTGAGGCGTCCCGTAAGGAGTCGACCAGAAAATGCTATGCCTTCAAATGGAAGAGATTCTTCAGTTGGTGTCAGGACAAGGGGTTGGACCCTTCTTCCTGTTCCTTGGCTAGGATTCTGGACTACCTGTGGTCCCTTTCTCAGCTAGGGCTTCGGTCAACGACCCTTAAGGTGCACTTGGCAGCCATCTCTGCTTACCGGGCATGGGCTGGCAAGCAGTCGGTGGCGCAGGAGAAGGCGGTAGGGCGCTTTTTCAAAGGCCTTGATCACATATCCCCTCCTGTGCGAGAACCTCCACCTCCGTGGGGATCTACTGCTGGTATTGGCTAAGCTCATGGGCAAGCCATTTGAACCGATACACAGGTGTGACATCTCTCACCTGTCGTGGAAGACCACCTTCTTGGTGGCTATTACATCAGCCAGAAGGATGGGAGAGCTCCAGGCACTTTCCATCTAGTCTCCTTATCTGGTCTTCCATAGGGACAAGGTTGTCCTCTGTCCCCACCTGAAATTCCTTCCGAAGGTGGTGTCGGAGTTTTACCTTACTCAGGTGTTGACTCTGCCGGTGTTCTACCCCAGTCACACCTCGGAGGCCGAATATAGGCGCCATACTTTGGACTCTAGAAAAGTGCTGTCTTATTATAAGGAGCGGACAGCTGAAGTTCGGGGAGAAGTTCGCCAGCTGTTTGTTACCTACGCTGAAGTCGCACCTGGCAGACCTGCAGCCAAACGGACGATAGGCAGGCGGGTCACCTCCTGCATAGATCTCTGCTATAGGTTGGCGGGCATGGAGCCTCCCAAAGGGATAAGAGCTCATTCTACCTGCCATACCGCTGCTTCGGTGGCTGCTTCTAGGGATGTCCCTATCCAGGAAATCTGCAGGGCTGCTACCTGGAAGTCAGCACACACCTTTATTTCCCATTACCACATTGACCTAGAGTCACGCCGGGATGCTGGTTTTGGGACCTCTGTTCTCCAGTCCTTATTCTCTTAAGTAGGGGGTGCGCGCCTTGCCTCCCACCTCCCGGAGAACTGCTAGTAGTCTGCCAATAAGTGTGGATTGAACAACATATCCACGTCCCTAGAAATACAGGTTACTCACCTGTAACTGGAGTTCTAGGAGTGGTATATGTTGTTCATCCACACAACCCACCCGACCTCCTCGGCTTCGACGCGCTACCTGGCTTCCAGTGGGCTAGATCTGGCGTCATGGGGCAGAGCCGAGGGTTTTACCACCCAGGTGGGTGGGAGGAGCCAGCTTGAAGACCTTCCGGCAACATTTAAAGCAGCAAGGAACCTGCCAATAAGTGTGGATGAACAACATATACCACTCCTAGAACTCCTGTTACAGGTGAGTAACCTGTATTTCTTGTCTTGTTTCTGGACTCTGTCCGGTCTCTTCCTCAGCCTTGATAATGTCCTGCAAGCACACGGTGTGGATTTGAGCAACAGGCTGATTACGGTAAAGTTGCACATCATGAGTCCTGTAATTTAGCACTCTAACAGGAATCCGACCTCTGGTCACAGTGGCTATACTCCGAGCCACTATTATGGGTTCTTCTTTTTTAGTAGGATATGGTTCTGCCAAAGCATCATAATCTTGACCCCTCGGGCCCACCTTTGCCTTACACCATAGAGTGGTTTCTGTGCCCGGCTTTAATGTCACTGGCCTGATGTCTGTCACTCGGACTTTACCAATCTCATTGTCAGCACTGGCAAAACGTTGGTGGCATTGCAGAAGATTAATAGTTTGTTGTAAAGCATGTTTATCCACTTGAGGTATGGCTTGGCTTTCTATTGTAGGACCTGCACCAGCTCATCGAAACAATTTTTTGACATTCATTCCCAAGATTAATAGTGGCAAATGATTGCTTTCCATATCGCTAATGATAGAAACATAGAAACATAGACTTTGACAGCAGATAAGGACCACTTGGCCCACCCAGTCTGCCCATTTCCCTACCTATTGGATAAGCTTCAGATTCTAGTTAACCAACAGCCTACTTCCTGCAACCCCCCAGTACAATTGCCTTATGTCTGTCCCATGCATGTTTGAATTCCCCCACTGTTTTAGACCCCACAACCTTTCCAGGAAGGCGGTTCCATGCGTCCACCACTCTCTCCATGAAAAAGAATTTCCTCACATTACCCCTGAGCTGTCCCCCCTCTAACTTTAAATTGTGCCCCCTCGTTTTTACACATCTCTTTTTCTGAAAGATGCTACCGCCTGGACTTTGTTGATTCCCTTGAGGTACTTAAAAGTTTCTATCATGTCCCCCCGTCCCTCCTTTCATCAAGGGTATACATGTTAAGCTTTCTCAGTCTCTCTTCATATGGTTTCTGATGTAGACCCTGCACCATTTTAGTTGCCCTCCTCTGGACTGCTTCTATCCTGTCTATGTCCTTGCGTAGATGAGGTCTCCAAAACTGCACGCAGTACTCCAGATGGGGTCTCACCAACTGTCTGTATAGAGGATAACCACGTCCTTTTTCTACTTGTGATGCCACTCCCTATGCATCCCAGTATCCCCCTGGCTCTTCTTACTGACTTCTCACGTTGCTTACCCACCTTTAGGTCATCTGATATGACTACACCCAGATCCCTTTCCATTATTGTTGTCGTTAGTACCTCCCCTGCTATTGTGTACTCTTCTCCTGGATTTTTATTTCCCAGGTGCATTACTTTGCACTGAATCTAAGTTGCCATATGTCTGACCATTCCTCCAACCTTGCCAAGTCCCTTCTCATCCTTTCTACCCTCCCTTGTGTATCAACTCTGTTACAGATCTTTGTGTCAACCGCAAAGAGGCATACCTTTCCTTCCAGACCCTCTGCAATGTCACCTATAAAGACGTTAAAGAGGACTGGACCCAGTACTGAGCCCTGAGGTACTCCACTAGTAACCCCTCTTTCTTCAGAATGTATTCCATTCACTATTACCTTCTGTGTCCTGTTGTGCAGCCAGTTTGCTACCCAGGCTACCACCCTGGGACCCACTCCCAGACTGGCTAACTTGATTATTAATCTTTTGTGCGGGACTGTGTCATATGCCTTGCCAAAGTCTAGGTAGGCCATATCCATAGCCCCTCCCTGGTCTATTACTTTGGTCACCCAGTCAAAGAAATCGATTAGATTCATCTGACATGACCTTCCTGCTGTGAATCCATGCTGCTTTGGGTCCTGTGCCCCGCTGGCCTCTAGGTACTCAACAGTTCTTTATTTCAGAAGTGATTCCATCATTTTCCCCACCACTGAGGTTAAACTAACAGATCTGTAGTTTCCTGCTTCTGCCTTGCTCCCACTTTTGTGAAGGAGAATCACATCTGCCCTCCTCCAGTCCTCAGGTACCACCCCATCTTCCCATGATTTGTTAAAAAGTGTGGTTAGTGGTGTCACTAGGTCCTCTCTTAGCTCTTTTAGGATTCTAGGGTGAATCCCGTCAGGCCCCATTGCTTTGTCCACCTTGAGTTTTAGGAGTTCTTTCAGTACTCTTTCTTCTGTAAATGGACTGGGGTCAACCCCACTATTCAGAGTGCTTCTACTGTTTGGTTTAGGTAACTCCTCCTCTTCCTCTTTTGTGAATACTGAGCAAAAGTATTCATTCAGTATCTCTGCCTTTTCACTGTCTCCCCCTGCCCACCTCCCCTCTCCTTTATTAATCTTCACTATCCCTCCCTTAACCTTTCTATACTCCCTAATGTACTTATAAAATGTTTTATCCCCCTTCTTAACTGAGTTGGCTATCTTTTCCTTAGTTTGGGCCTTTGCTTTTCTGACTGCCTTCCCCCACTTCTTTCTGCTTTCATTGATACAATTCCCTGCCATGCTCCGTCTGTGATTCCTTATACTTTTTGAATGCAGCCTTTTTCTCCTTAACCTTCCCCGACACCTCTTTTGAGAGCCATAGTGGTTTTTTATACCGCTTTGTTTTCTTTATTTGTTTCACACAAAGGCTTGTTGCCTTCATGATGGCAGTTTTGATTTTTCTCCATTGTTCTTCCACCCCTCGTTTCTGGCCATTTGCTAATGCATTCCTCAGGTATTCACCCATTATGCCAAAGTCAGCCCTTCTAAAGTCCAGTATCCTTGTCTTTGTATGGCTTGTCTCTATGGTTGTGTTTATTGTGAAGCACACTGTGCAGTGGTCGCTTGTTCCCAGATGTCTACTGACTTCTAAGTTTGTGATCCTCTCTCCATTTGAGAGCACCAGGTCTAATATTGCTCCCTCCCGAGTGGGTTCCACCACTAGCTGTCTAAGGCATGCTCCCTGTAGGGCATCGAGAATGACCCTGCTCTTGGATGTGGCTGCAGTCCATGTCGCCCAGTTAACATCTGGCATATTCAGGTCCTCCATCAACAGTATCTCCCTTTTTCAGCCATTTTGAGAATGCCTCTATCATTTTCTTGTCCATTTCTCCCTTGAGATGGGAGTCTGTATACAACCCCTGTGCGGATTGTGATGCCATTCCCTGTCTCCAAGGTGACCCAGAGTTCCTCTTGTCCTCCCCTTTACTTTTAGTTCCGTAGCTGATCCCTTCCTTATGTAGAGAGCTACTCCACCTCCTCTTTACCCTCCCTGTCCCTTCTGTAGATTGTGTACCCTGGTATGTTGACATCCCAGTCATGGTTCTCCATGTACCTTGTTTCTGTGACTGCCACAATATCCAAGTGTTCCTCTTCCATCAGGGCTACTAGCTCTGGAAGCTTGTTTCCCAGACTATGGGCATTGGTACTCATTGCCCTCCATTTAATGTTGGCTTTATCCTTTTTTACCCCATCCCTGCTCTTATTGCCCTTGTCCATCTTTCCATGTACCCCTGTCCTGCCCTCTGTCAAGCTCTGTACCTCTGATGATGCCTTGTCTGCTTTGAGTGTTTCTTCCCAACTGAATATCAGCTTCCAGATAGCCCAAATACGGTACTTCCTTTCCATTGTTCAACATTAGCTTCACCCAAGATCTGGGTGGTGGTTTGAGATCGTTGGGCGTCCAGTATTTCTGGAAATCTCATCCCTGCATTGTGGTGACCTGCGATCCCATATCCAACAAAGTCATAAGTTCAATACCGTCCACCTTTACCGGTACCATCGGACTTTTGCCAATAAAACAAGACTGATCTGGTGGGGTTGGTGGACCTGGTCATCTGCTCTTTAAGGGTCGGTCCTCATCCCCAAAGAATTTCTGTTTAAAGTTAAGGTGGCATCCACTGGCTGACTGCATCGTCACTCCACATGGCCACTGATGCTGCACCGATGACAGATGGGACTTCCCTGGTTATCAAATCGATCCATGGGGCACCTTTCTTAACCCTTCCTTGGATGATCCATGCGATCATTCCCTTTTCTTTCTTTTACAAACTGATTATGGGACATTTCATTTTTCCACCCTTCTTTTAGACCTTTCGTCTCTTTGCACATCTGTGCCATCTGGTGGGTTAGGGTGGCAATCTGCTCGGTCAGCTCGGAGTGTTGATTGGCACTGGCCCGTACAGAGCAGATCAGTGCCTGCATCATTGAACCACACGTCTGTTTATTCTCCGAATACTGGCTTGGATATGCGACAGGTTCTCTTCAATATTTTGATCTCTGTAGGGGCAGTTCTTCGGGTTGAAGTCCCTTTTTCCAGGCAATTTCTTCCATCCACCTTTCTTTAGGATACCTAGGCCACACAGTTCCCATTGAAGCCGCCATTTGCAACTAGGCCAGAGCCTCTTCTCCGGAGTGTCCAAAACCAAATACCTTAATTGCTTTTTCCTTAAAATCTAGGAAATCAGCCTTGGGGATCCTGCAAATGTAACATGCGGCGCTCTCTCCTCAGGGCTTCGCTAAGCACCCCTTCAACAAACTTCTCTACCAACACTCGGTCTGCATCTCAGACTTCCACAGCATCTACCCTCTCTATAGCTCACAATAGCTCTTGCAGGCTCAATGCAAACTCATGCAGGGTCTCTTGGGGCTTCTGAGTGCGAGAGAAAAATTTCATCTTTAAGTCAGACACGGGTCGGGCATCAAATATTTGCTGCAGCCCTCTGTAGAATCTGTTCTGCCGTAAATTTTGCTCCACTTGGCCAGGACTGTACTTCTCTGTGAGCAGCTCCTTTTAATTGTCCAATCAGGTTTTCAACCTTCTGTTGCTCTGGGACCTGGTACAATCTGAACATAGCCTGCATCTTTGAGCGAAAATCCCCTAAGTTGCTGGTTCCGCTCCATCTCTCTCTCCGGAAAATTGTGGAAGCCATGGCGCTCCAAAGTAATATGGCATCATTAATGGTGATGGCAGAATATCTCCTTGGGGTACATCTCGGTCTCTTCCAACCGACTGTCTATCTCCACCGGACAATCCGCTGCTACACCCTGGCTCCATTTGCACTTCTCCCTAGGCAACTCCCAACTTTGGACTCCTTGGATGAATGATTATCTAATCCTGCCGACTACACCAAATTTTTTTTGGTGTGCTCTGAATGAAGATGAAATGAGTGAGTGGAACATCAAGGTCCGAATTATTGTGGATAAGATAAAAGTTACCCAGGCAAGGAGAGGCGGGAGTCATCCAAGAGATTCAGTGTCAGCAGGGCGTTTATTCAGTACCAGTGGGTAGGCAGACACAGTCACAAGAGGAGAAGGCAACACAACAATAAGGCGATAGAGAGAACAGAACTACTTTATCTCACACTGCTAAAATAATTATCAAAAGTATTGTGAGGTGCACCTCGGCTTATTGCCACTATAGTCTCAAATTTCCTAGCAGTAAGCTGTATGTAAGACTAGTACTTAGATGGAAATCGGGTTCTATTCACTACCCACAGTATCTGGTTTTACAATGACCATAGAATCATAACACAGTCCAAATGTCTGGAGTCTTTATGCGCACCGTCATTTTCCATTGGTAGCTACAAAAGAAGTAAAACAGAACTGTAGATCACTTAGACACAATTTCCAGCACAGACCTAGTTAAGGCCACTGGGGTGGTGGGAGGTTTTGTAAACAGCCAATAGGTTTCTCGGCAAAACCCAGTTTCTCCAAGGCTGCCGGAAAGAAAGAACCAGAGATGCTGGTTCCTGGAATGAACGCACTTATGGGCAGTTGGATTCAGCACTGGATGCAAAGGATTCTTCAGCCAAAACCCACTTCTAGGGCTGCCAAGGATGAAGAGAAACCAGGAGATACATGGCGACTAATCCACTGGAGGACTACCATGACCTGGACGATGCTGCAGCACTCCAAGGGCCAGCAAGACTTCGAAGGATCGGAGGTGAAGATGGATCTCTGATGCAACCAGGAACCAGAAGGATCTGAAGTAAAGATGGTTGATTCTGAAGTCTTGTCACAATGAACTAGAACAAAACAATGAAATGGCAGATGCTTCCCGCACTGGGCTGCAACGGACTCGACTTACGGTGAACAACCAGGGGGTGCAGACCAGGTTCTTCCAGGATGTGCACACTCTTCAGCGGAGGGTGACCAACTTTACGACAACCGGATCAGGAACCAAACAAAACGAAATGACACTGGCACGGCGGTCATGATGCGCTTGAACTTTGGCAAATGTAACTTCAAACTGTAGGACAGAAGAAATGGCGGGTGCAACTTATATGAACGATGACAAACTCGACTTTGGCGAACAACATGGACGGAGCAGATGATCTGATGGTTGGACACTTTCTGGTGAAGAATGATGATGAAGACTTCTTCTTCCGGGTAGAAACTGATTCCGGACAAGTAGAACAGCAGACCACACTATGGAACATCAATGTGGAGGAAGATTGAGACTGTTCCCATAAGCTGGCAACAAGGTAGCTATTAGACACACCTTCTCGCAATACCAAGAGAACTGCGTGATGACCAGATAATTTGCCAGGAGAAGGGGCAAATTATCAATTTTGGGGCAATTATTTACTTGTGGGGCAATTGTTCAGATACATGGGGCAATTGTTCAGATGCCAGGGACAGTTGTTCAGATGCCAGGGGCAATTGTTCAGGTACACAGGGCAATTGTTCAGGTACACGGGGCAATAGTTCAGATGCCGGGGCAATTGTTCATACAACCAGGGGCAAGTAACCACAATCCTAAAATCACAGTGCAGTCTTGGTGCTTTTAGCCAATACACAATCATTTAGATGCTTGAGCAATAAACAGTGGCATAAATAGTACAGTTGTTACAGTTACTTTGAAGTATATTGTGAGCTAAGCACCCTTGAATGGACCCTTTTCTGACTTTAGGGTCTCCCTGGATAGGATCTGGCTACCCCTGAACATTTGCTACGAATGCCCCAATCGCTACACTAGGGTGTACCACTTATACTAGTTGCCTGGAACACTGGAGGCCTAAATGAATTATTTTCTATGGGGCCTATATGCCCTACTTACTACTAGGCTGGCTTGCCCTTACACACTAGGCCGGGGCTGCCCTTACTACCACTAGGCTGGCTTGCCCTAACACACTAGGCCGGGGCTGCCCTTACTACCACTGGGCTGGCTTGCCCTTACTCACTAGGCCGGGACTCCCTCATTACCACTGGGCTGGCTTGCCCTTGATGGCTAGGCCTGGGCCCCCTCTTAATATGATGAGTCTAGTGCCCTCTTTAATCAGGCCTGGTGCGCTCTTTACCTCAGGCCTGGTGCCCTCTAAAATGGGCCTGGCGCCCTCTTTACCTCAGGACTGGCATCGTTGTTACTTTGGGCCTGGTGCCCACTACTTTACTTTGGGCCTGGTGCCCTCCTTTATTCTGGGCCTGGCACTTTCCTTCATTCTGGGCCTGGCACTTTCCTTTATTCTGGGCCTGCTGCCCTTCTATAAACTGTGGGCCTGGTGCCCTGCTTTACCTTGGGCCTGGCATCCTCGTTACTTTGGGCCTGGTGCCCACTACTTTACTTTGGGCCTGGTGCCCGTCTTTACTTTGGGCCTGGCACCCTCCTTTATTCTGAGCCTGGCACCCTCTTTTATTCTGGGCCTGCTGCCGTACTATAAACTGTGGGCCTGGTGCCCTGCTTTACCTTGGGCCTGGATTGCCCTTTTAACTGAGCGGACCCTTTAAATTCTCTGGCTCACAGAGAGCCTGAGCCTGCTGTTACTCCTGTGGCATGTCGCCGCCTTTGACCTGCCCCTCATAAATATTCATATGCCTTTGCTTGGCCTTACTGTGCTGGCCCCTCCTCGTTGGCATCTCTACCTCCCTGCCCCTTTTGAATATTAAGTAGGGTCCTAGTGGCCCGATTCCAGTGCGGTGCTCAGCCACTCCTCCAAGCGCCTTATGCGCTAAAAAACAGTCTTTTTCCCAATACTTCAGGCAGACAGCACATATCAGTGTGCTGCCACCGACTCACTGCACCACAAGCTTCAGGAGGCAAACGGGAGGTGGGCGGTATTCTGGCAGTGGGTGGGAGTGAACGGAGTAGCAGGCAGAACAAGGGACAACCAAGTGGGGCCTCAGAGGGCCAACAGGATGAGTGGCGATGCGGCGCTTCTCTGCCGCCGATGGGGGACTGAAATTAAACTTTTAAAATAAATAAAGGGCTAAAACAATAAGATGATGGGGCTCTTAAGCCCAAAATGGCCGAACTGGACATCTGTTTTCTTCATGGTGCCCCGATGGCACCACCGACCGCAACACGCAGCAGCAGGAGTCTTCAGGCAGGGGAGGCAGAGCAGGCACACAACTAAGTCCTCAGGGACGGCGTCAACAACCAGGTAAGCCCTTTTTGTCCCTTCGACTTACTGTGTCCTTTCTCCTCTATAGCTGCCCAGGATCAACTGATCTAAAAAACAGTTAGACTTTCAAACTTGAACCCCCAGGGTTCTAGAATGGCTGGAGTGGAATGCTGTGCATGAGCAGCTCAGCACAACATTCCATCCAGGCCATTGTTACCAGAGCTGTATGAAATCTGTTCTTTTACAATGTTTTAAGTGCACGAGGCACTTTTCTTTTATTACACACAGCATTTTTCCACTATACAAGGAGGGGGAATTAACTTGAGGCCCCTTTTATCTAACCCCTGCAGTCTCTACCTGCAGCAGGCACCCTGGGCACCTGTAAAACCCCTAATTTATTTATTTATTTATTTTCTTTTTCTGTGATGCCCCAACTTTGGGGCATTACACATTCTTCCTTCTGTCCCGGCTGTCACTAGTAAATGACGTGCACATTGTGGCACATACTGATTTCAGCCAAGAAGGAAGAAAAGGATTCGCTAACCATGTGCCCAAGGTACTAGTAAACACTTAGAAGCAAGTGGGTGAGCTTTGTCGTGGGACCGGGAACTGGTGACCAAAAGTTTAATGTGACTTACCAAGAAAAGGCATTTCAATGTATTTTTGCAAGTGCTTGCAGGGATTGGGGGGCGGGATTTGACATGGTAAACAGAAGTTGCATTGAAAACAATATTGTGCTTCATATTAAAAAACAAGATGTTAGATATCACAGCAGCTCTTTGTTAAGCCTTATTTTTGAATTATGTATTGAAGGGAAAAAGATTGTTTACTTTTCCTTTAAATTTCCTGTAGTGGATTTACATGAGTAGGATTTCTTTTTACATGAATTCCAGTCAGGATTTTGTAGTTTGGCAAGTCAACTGTGGATTTCTTGGGAATTAATTCATGGTCAGGTGATGTGTTTTGATGAATGAGAAGGTAGGATTTTTCCTAGCCATGTTATAAAACTGCATCATCTACATCCAGAGATATTAATACAAGTATTCAAGTTCACATCCACACAACCTTCCCTGGCGAGGTTTGCTTTGGATTCACGTACATAAGGGAGAAGAGGAGTTGTAGGGACAAGATTATTAGAATCAAGAAGGAGGGGGGATGGGCAGAAAAAGGGGAAGAGCATGCGGAGGTACTCACTGAGTACTTCTGCTTGGTGTTCACGAAAGAGAAGGATGACCCAATACCACAAGGGAAAGGGGAAGGGTGGGGGAAGAGATAACAGATGGGGTAATCCAGGTGGATAGGGTTTTAAAAGGCCGTAAAGCCTTGCAGGTGGACAAGGCACCGTGATCGAATGGTGTACATCCAAGAGTCTTCTGTTTAACACCTCCTTGGAGGCAGGGAATGTGCCCAGGAACTAGAGGATGGCTCACGTGGTGCCCCTCCACAAGAGTGGGCCCAAGGACAAACCCGGCAATTACAGACCAGTGAGCTTGACTTCTGTAGTGGGGAAGTTGATGGGGACCATTCTGAAGGAGAGGTTGATAACTTTTCTGGATAGTAATGGACTACAGGAAGAGATAGCATGGGTTTGTCTCGGGAAGATCTTGTCAGACTAACCTAATGGACTTCTTTGATTGGGTCACTAGGGCAGTTGGCAAAGGCCATGCTGTGAATGTCTTGTATTTAGAGTTCAGCAAGGCTTTCGACTTGGTGCTGCATGGGAGGTTACTGAGCAAACTGAGGGACCTGGAGGCGGGGGAGAAACTGGTGGGGTGGGTTAGGAGTTGGCCCTGCTGTACTCCACTAGTTATGGGTCTTGGCTTGGATGTCTCCCCTCTTACAACTACCCTCTGCTGTCTGCCCTGAATAATAATAATAATCTTTACTTATGGAGCGCTGTTCACAGTGTATCAATGCGCTGTACAGTCTATGCAATAGCAACAAAAACAATAAAATTCTAAAAATCATTCATCGAATCAATATAATTAAAAGCACAAATACAATCGTCCAGCATGAATTAAATAATTTCTTCATGCTGGATGATTTTATTTGTGTTTTTAATTATATTGATTGGAGGAAAGATTTTTAGAATTTTATTGTTTTTGTTGATATTTCATATATTGTACAATGCTTTGATACATTGTAAATAGTGCTTAATAAATAAAGATTATTATTATTATTCAGGGCAGACAGCAGAGGGTAGTTGTTAGGGGGGAGACATCCAAGCCAAGACCCGTAACTAGTGGGGCACCACAGGGTTCAGTGCTGGGCCCTGTTTTGTTCAATGTCTTCATGGGGGACATTGCAGAGAGGGTCAACAGTAAAATCAGCCTGGAGGTCACGTGATGCGGTGCGCTGGGTAAGACGCCTCTCTACCCGCTCCGACCTACCGCCCGTTATTTGCCCTTCAAAACCCTGCTTTTCAGTAATTTCTACAGAAGACTAGTAATTTACAGCCTCTCTGAGCACTCCAGTTCTGTTTGTGGGGTATCGATGGATGAGGAGATGCCGAAAATCGCTCCAAAGCACACACTTCCTACCACACCCGAGAAGGCCTCTAAGAAAGCCAGGGCCTCCCCTTCGCAACCCTCACTGCCTGCTACTGTTGAGTGTCCTGATAGTGACCCTCTTACCCTCTCAAGGTTTCCAGAGGAGTTTCAGCCTTTCAAGGCCGAAATGCAGAATATGGCAGGGGAAATTAAAAGCATTTCTAGTACCCTGGAGGAGCTTTCTAAGAGAGCTGCTGACAGTGAAGTATGTATACAATCAGTTGAAAAGAAGCAAGATAAAGTTGATCTGGAGTTGGTGGCCCTGAGGCAAAGGCTAGTGAAAATGGAGAATAAGGTTGAAGATTTGGAGGGGCGTAGTTGCAGTAATAATCGGCTTGCCAGAGGGTGAAGAGGGCTCAGATCCCGTCAAGTTTACCAAAAAGTTTGTGGAAAAGGTGGCAGGCCCTTCTCCTTTCGGTACTAGCTACATCATAGAAAGAGCTCACTGGGCACTATGCCCCCTTCCCTCAGTTGGAGCACCTCCTAGGGCATTTATATTTCGTTTTCTGAATTTTCAGGAGCGACAACACTTCCTATACAAGGTTAAAGAAGTGCAAGATTTACAATGGGAAGGTAAAAAGCTGAGGGTGGCACAAGATTTGCCCTTATCTGTACACCAGAAAAGAGCTACGTTTCATAAAGTGGTCCTCAAGCTGATCGCTGCGGGAATCAAGTTCCTCATGGGTTTTCCTGCAAGGCTTCAAGTGTGTATAAATGGCTCGTGGGTGACCTATGAAGAGGTGGAGACGGCATCTACTGGGCTCAAAGAAGCGTTCCCTGATCTATTCAAGCCCATATGAGAGAGGATCTGGTAGGAAGACACCCGAATTTCCATCTGGTGGAGCTGTCTATCTGCAGTAAATCATATTTGGCTGCATACTTTTGTGGCCAGACCACGGATATACTGTATAGATGGTTGTTTATCTCTCCATTACAGTTCTCGAGTGGAGTCCTCCTTCTGATGCAACATGGACATTCTATTCCCGATCTGGTTTTCATCCTCAGGACTTTTTGATACGTTGTGGACACTTATTTCTCATTTCTGTCTCAATTGTGATTCACGTGCTAGGTGTTAGCAGGCTCATTTGTGTTTTCTCGGCTTCATGTAATGAGCATATGTGCAGGGCCATGGCTCCTATGCTAAATCCCATTGTGCTAGTCCTGGTGCCTCTGTTTCTCAGGAGCGTTGACCCAGTCTCATGGCAATGCTCTTCTTTTCAGATTTTATTACGAGACCTCTATGGCCTTTGCGGTCTCTCCCTGGCCTGGTTAACATGGTCTATACCTTTTTTATTGTTCTCAGGTTTCACTCCTTCTCATGTTCCCTGCTACTAATGGGCAATGTACAAGGAAAATCTGTATATTAAGAGAGATTCCGCATTTAAGGATAGACGAAAATGCCAGAGTTTTGCTCGCTCTCACTGGGCTTTGGTTTGCTCCCTCTTTATAACCTTGTCCAAGTATTGTCTCTGGAGGGCCCCCGTTTTTTCCTTTTTTCCCCCTCTTTTTTTTTTCTTGTTCTTAAAAATGTTCTCCTTCTTATTGCGATAGCCACTGGTTTTGATTTAATATATGCTCTGGACAGCGATTTTGGGCCTTTCAGTTCTCCCCTATTTCACGGTGGGTAGCCAGAGACTGTCTGCTCTCAGTCTTTAAGCACTGATATTGGCTACACCGCAAGAGGGCGTCTGAGATTAATCTTCACATATAATACCTTTGGGTTTGAGCCCTCACGCTCTGTGGGCTGTGAGGTTCTATGGCTCATGGGATCACTATAGGGGGAATTGTTTTTTCTAAAGGGCTGGTATAGCCACCCCCCTGGGATCATCTAGGGATATTGTCAGGATATTAATGCTGAGAATAAGCTACCTTATTGGAACGTTCTGAGTATTGAGGGGCAATTTTGTTCCTGATTTCTGCTTTGTCGGGCGGGTTGTTGGGGAGAGGAACTTTCAATCTGCTGGACATCATGTACCATGTAAAGTATGGGAAGGGGTGGGGGGTAGGGTCTACGGGGTGTTTTGGGTGGGGGGATTGTGGGGGGGTGGTTGGGGGAGTGAATTGAATGGGGACAGAATTGGGGGTAGGGTAGAACAACCCAGCGCATACTATGGGGCACTATTGATGGAGTATGCATATATATGTGTGTTTTGGAGGATTCTGAGCTGGCAATATGAATGATGGCTAGAAACATTCAAGTTATTAGTTGGAATGTTAAGGGGTGAGGCACAAGACCAAGCAGTATAAAATACTGAAACACATAAGCCATTTAAAGGCAGAAACTGTGTTTTTGCAAGAGATGCATTTGCTCATGTGGGAGGCTGAAATGATGAAACGGCAACAAAATTGGGCAGATGTTTGCAGCGGAAGGAACGACCCATAGTAGAGGGGTCATGATCCTCCTACATAGGTCAGTTCCGTTCAAGCCTCTTCAAGTCATATCTGACCCTTCAGGCAGATTCCTGTGTATAAAAGGTAGATTGCATACCTTGGACATTCTCCTGGGTACTATTTACGGCCCCAATGCAGACTCCCCTAGCTTTTTTGCCCAGATAATTAAAATCCTAACTCCCTTTTTGGACACTCCCATGGTCATAGGGGGTGATTTCAATCTCGTTTTTGATCAGGCCCTGGACAGGTCGGGTCAATCCCGTCAAGGTCTTTCCCCGGCACAAAGAGCCTTCAGGGACCTGATGGATTCCATTGGCCTTTGTGATATCTGGCACGTATTGCATCCCAATGTAAGGGAATACACTTTTGTTTCTCCGGTGCATGCAACCTCCTCTAGGATTGATTATATCCTCATCTCTCAAAGCCTATTACCAAGGGTTATATGTTCTAGCATTGTTTCAGGACCCCCTTCGGATCACTCTGTGGTTACCTGCCTAATAACCTTGGCCTCGTTGCCAAATAAAGGGGGCAGATGGAAACTGAATAACCAAATCCTGAAAGAGCCAAAGACTGTTCAATACCTAGCACCCCAAATAGAGCAGTTTATTGCTTTTAATTTTAACTCTATGGGGAAGCAGGACATGATATGGGGTGCCTGTAAGGCATATCTAAGAGAGATTATAATTGGTTTAACATCAAAAAGGAAGAGGGAGAGGGAATCTCGGATTTCTAATCTTCTCTCCCAAATTAGAAGTATGGAGACTGTTCTTTCTCCCTCTTCCTCTGAGGCATTCAAACAAGATTTAACGAAACTGAGAGAAGCCTACCTAGCAATGTTAACGGAACAAGCCGAATATGCAGTTTTGAAAAGAAATGTGGTATATACCGATCAAGGTGAGAAGGCGGATAAAATGCTAGCAGTACGTCTTAAGCAGCAGGAATCTGCCAGACTCATTCCTGCTATCCACTCTCTTAGTGATAATTCTCTTAGGGTCTGGCCCCCGGAGATAGCGGAGGAGTTTACAAAGTACTTCCGGGATTTATATGGTCCTATGGTTAATTCCCCATCTAAGGAAAGACTTTATGAATATCTGAGTGATTTACAGTTGCCAACCCTTACACAATCCCAACAAATAATTCTGGAGTCTCCCATCTCTGACGGTGAAATCGAAAGAGTAATTAAATCTCTCCCATCCGACAAATCTCCGGGCCCTGACGGGTTTACTTCCAATTTCTATAAAGTTTTCTCAAAACAGCTTATTCCCACCCTGCTGCTGCTTTTCCAGGCCATTCTCTTGGGTAAAGTGTCTGAGCCCTCTCTTTTTGAGGCCTTAATAGTTCTGTTGCCCAAGCCGGACAGACCGCTGGATCAGGTGGCAAGCTATAGGCCGATATCCCTACTTAATCAAGATATTAAAATCCTGGCAAAATTATTAGCCAACCATGTGGAGGCAGTGCTTCATTCTCTTATCGGGGCTGAACAGGTTGGTTTCATGAAAGGGAGATCATCGGTTGACCATCTGAGGACCCTGTCCCATGTCTTCTTGGCATCCAAGGATGCTCCTCATCCAGTGGTCTTGATCTTGTTGGATGCCGAGAAGGCATTTGACAGAGTTCACTGGGAGTACCTATTTGTTACGATGGAAGCCTTTGGTTTCCCTAAGGAATTCCGGAATTGGGTGACTTCTCTATATAAGTTCCCCTCTGCCAGAATCTCATGTAATGGGGTTATTTCTAACCCCTTTAGACTACATGTTGGGACTAGACAGGGGTGTCCCCTATCTCCTCTTCTCTTTAATATTTATTTAGAGCCGCTTATCAGAAGGTTATCAGGAGCCCAGGGTATATCGGGCATCTCTCTCGGGGAACAGATGGTTAAAGTGGCAGCCTATGCAGATGACTTATTGTTACAGATATCGCATCCACTCACATCTATTCCTGCCATCTTAAAGCTTATAGATGATTTCAGTAAGGTATCAAATTATAAACTTAATGTAGGAAAGACGGTAGTTTTTCCTCTTAATCATAGGATCTATAAGCAGGATACTACTGTGTTTGGACTCACCTGGAAGTCTGATTATGTTAAATACCTTGGGCTTCTTTTAGCAAGGAACACTACGTGGCTCAGACAGTTAAATATTGATGCGTTAGTACATATAGTAGATCTTGACCTTCGTAGGTGGGCTCTACTCCCACTCTCTCTCTCTATGGGGCAGAATAAATTTAATAAAAATGAATGTTTTCCCTCGTCTGTTCTACCCCCTCAACATGTTGAACGTATGGCTTCCCTTGTCCTGGGTCAAAAAGGTACATGGTATGATTTCCGCTTTTATATGGGGGGATAAGAAGGCCAGAATGGCATTTCATAAGTTAGCGGCCCCGAAGGCCAAAGGAGGTTTGACTTCCCCATATCAGGTTATGCTATTGGGTCAGCCAGGCCAATAAATATCTCAGATGGTAGACCGTGGACCAGCTCTCCACGGTTGCTACATATATCCTGACTTGGTTAGCTGTCGAGTCTGCTTCCATTAAAAAACACGGTCTTTCCCCCGCTGCGTTGTTATATACCAAAATTGGTTCTCTACCAAAGTCTCTACGTAGTTCCCCTATAGCTGTCTCTGTCAGGGTTCATACTCAGTTGTGTGCATTTCTAAGATATATGAATCTCAAGGATTTATCACAACCTGTAATAGGCAGTCCCAATTTCTTATTAGAGGGTAAGCACCTCCCAGCCACATGGCTTTCTCAGATACGAAATTGCTGTTTAGAGGAGTTTGTGTCACCTAATAGTCAATGGTATTCTTCAGCTGATATTATGTGCAAGTTCTCGATACCTCGTACAAATATTTTTAACATTTTCCAGTTTCGTCACCGTTTGGTTAAGGTAATGGGCTCGACCCCCCTCCCCCCACCTCCTAATTTCAATTTCCAGAGCACCCTAACGGAGTTGGCAGGTCTGCCTCATGCCGTTTCCAAAATATATAGTGTTCTCTTCACCTGGGCCTACCCTGATAATTATGCTCCCGTCTCCTTTTGGGCCTCTCTCTTTCAGGGTAAAGATCTGGATTGGTCTCTCCTGTGGCAGAGCTGCTATAAGTTTCTCAAGCAGGACAGACTTAGGCTAATGCAGTTTAAGATTCTGCATAATATCTACTACTCACTGCAGAAACTTGCTAGGCTTGGTCTTGTGTCCTCCCCCCTTTGTACAAGATGTCAATCTCAAGAAGGAGATCTTCTTCATATTTTCTGGAGCTGTTCTAAAATTGTTCCACTCTGGACTGCAATCAAACAGTGTGTTGACCCTCTTTTGGGGCTCTCGGAACTCTTCACCCCCGAAATTTGCCTCCTTGGAGATTTTTCCTCCATCTCGGTGGTGAACAGGAAGTATTATATAGCTCTGATATCGATGTCCGTTAAAAAGGTGGTTTTAAGACATTGGAGGGATACGGAGGTGCCAACATATGTTGAATGGCTTTAGGAGTTACTTGCAAATCTCAGAACGGAAAGGACTATTGCCAGCTTATCTAATAAACTTAAGAAGTTCGATAAAATCTGGGGACCATTACAGGCTCTCTATGCACTTCAAGGTTAAGCATTAATAGGTAATATGCATAGGGACAATGCTAGAGATGCACAATGGTGCTGGGTTGTTTGGGGTGGGAGTGGGGTAGGGTGGATGGGAGGGTGGGGGGAGAGCGAGTCACTTCATACTCCATACTTGCTGTATATGGACATTTTATCCATTGTCTTGATTCGCTCTTTGTACGGGAAAATTAATAAAGTTTGAATTGAAAAAAAAAAGTAAAATCAGCCTGTTCGCTGGTGACGCAAAGATTTATGCAAAAGTGGACAGTGAGGAAGGGAGGCCGGCACTCAGGGAGGATCTAGCTAGGCTCAAGCAGTGGTCAGAGGTGTGGAAGTTGGGGTTTAATGCGAAGAAGTGCAAGGTCATGCACCTCGGAGCCAGGAATCCCAGGACTAGATATTGGTTGGAAGGAGTGCAGGTAGCAGCTTCAGAGGAGGAGAGGGACCTGGGAGTACTAGTCACAGGGGACATGAAGGTATCGGCACAGCATAGGAGGGTGGCAGCAAGGGCAGATTGGATGCTGGGGTGCATTGCCAAGGGTATCACCTACAGAAAAGAGGAAGTCATCCTGCCCTTGTATAGATCACTGGTGAGGCCACATTTGGAGTACTGTGTGCAGTAATGGTGCCCATACCTCAAGATGGATGTGAGATTGCTGGAGGAGGTGCAGCGTAGGGTGACAGAAATGACCCTGGGGCTAAGGGAGATGCCTTATGAGGAAAACTTGAGGGAGCTCAACATGTGCTCATTGGAGGATAGAAGGGAAATGGGGAGACATAACAGAGACCTTTAAATATCTGAAAGGCATAAACAAAGTCAGAACGGGAGGATTGTTCTGCTTAAGGGGGAAAGGGTCACTAGGTGGCACAGTCTGAAGTTGGAAGGGGGAGGTTCAGGAGGGAGATGAGGAGGCACTACTTCACAGAGAGAGTTGTGGTGGGATGGAATGCACTGCCAGAGGTGTTAATCGAACTAAGGACAGTGGATAGCGTTAAGTGGGGATGGGATAGAGTCAATTGCAGGGTAAGCACAGACAAGAACATACTGGGGGAATAGGCCTGGGAGGGATGGAGGGGATTGAGTTGGGGAGGCAGCTGCAGTAGTATTAAACTGCGAGCTGCACACTCGGGCAGACTTGATAGACCTGTGAGCCTTTTCTGCCAACTATTTCATATGTTCCAGTGTGAGGATCTGAATGCAAAGGGGCAGAGCTGGTGGGCCACATAGTTAAGTGGTGGGAGGAGTCAGGCTTGAAGACTTATGTTTTTTGAGCATGCTCAGTGGAAGACTGCCTAAGTGTGGATGTGGACCTTGTAGAACTATCATTACAGGTGAGTAGCCCCTCTTTTTGTTCTATCGAAGCACACATAAAAGCTCAATTTCTTCACTATAGTCATACGCACTGCATGCCACACGTGAATTTGGTAGCTGAAGTAGACTTCAAAGATACCAGAAAAAGGTAACCTCTTACACTGCTGTGTACTTTAAGACTCTGACAGCAGAAGGATTCAGAAAATGTGTGAATTGCTTACTTAGAGTGTTGTCTGTCCATGACATTGAGTTTAAAGAAATTTAATCTAAACCTCAGAAGAAAATGTACTTTTTCCTCAAAGGAGAACATCTCTTCTCCTACCAGAAATGTCAAAGTCATGCATCAGAGAAGTTGTCTTCTTTTCAGCTATAAGGTGTAGGTGTTTCGCATAGTTAAATAACACTTGTTTGACTTCTAGAAGATTGGTTTTATTTCCTAATCTGCAGTGTTACTTTTAGTCTTGCAGGCTATGTGGAAGCATTGGCTTCAAGGCTAGGTCTCCAAATCCCTGACCTGACACCGAAGCAGGCAGACATGTGGCAAACAAGGCTGAGTGCACACCTGGTGAGTACCTTTGTTTCTAAGAGACTGACTGTAATGAACAATCAGGTCTAATACATTCATAATGAATCCAGTAGTAATGTTTATGCACCTTGATGTGGGAATATTATTATCAAAAGTAACCTGATGTGTCTTCTCACTGGATAAGAGAAGACAGCCTCCCTCCCGAGAGAGGGGGAGCATTCTCTGGGATGCTCAATCCCTCTCCCCAAGGCTGGTGGCCGAGGCTTGTTCCCCAACCCTCATCATTGGTGTCGCGAGTGGTAGCCTTAATGCTGTGCCAGCGGGCCGGTACTAGTGATAACATTTTTGTATTGTTTTTAATTTTTTAAATTTACCAGTTTTGTACCCTGAATAGCCCAACAAAAATGCAGCATCTCATTTTCAGCAGGGTCTTGCTTTTACCCATTTTTATAGCCGGGTGAGCTGAAGCCCTTAGTGGTTAAGTGACGTCTTCTTTATAAAGTCTGCAGTTTTCTGGTCACTTTTGAAAGGTAAGTAGGTGGTATACTTTATGTAGTAAATAGAAACATAGAAACATAGAATTGTCAATGGAAAAGTCCCCCAGTTTTCTTCCCTACCTGTTCTGTCTCAGCAGACTCTACTTTGTTTCTGGTGACCTCCCCCCCTCTTTTATTTACTAATATTCCCCTATGTCTATCCTATGCTTGATAGAAACCCTCTAGAGTTTTTACCCCTGCCACCTCTTGTGACAGGCTGCTCCAAGTGTTCACCACTCTTTCAGGCAAGTAGTATTTCCTCACATCCCTCTTAAATGTCTTCCCTTCTAGCTTCATTTCATGCCCTCTTGTTATGTTGCAGTTTTTAATTTTAAACAGGCTCTATACTTGTACCTTGTTCACTCCCTTGAGATACTTGTAGGCCTCTATCATGTTCCTCCTCTTTCTGCTCTCCTCCAGGCTGTACATGTTGAGATCCCTCTGTCTCTGATCATACGGTTTCTAATACAACCCATGTACCATTTTAATTGCCCTTCTCTGAACTGCCTCTTTCCTGTCAATGATTTTTCTAAGATACAGCCTCCAGAACTGTACATAATATTACAGGTGTGATCTCTTCAATGATCAACACAGTGGTACTATCAATTCCTCCTCCTGCTTGTGATACCGCTCCCTTTGCACCCCAACAATCGAATGGCCCTGCCCATTGCCTTGCAACACTGCGCTGCAACTTTGAGGTCATCAGATAGTATAACCCCTAGATCCCTTTCCTTCTTAGTGAGTACAGTGATCCCCCCCCCCGCCCATTTCGTACTGAGCCCCTGGGTTTCTATGTCCTAGGTGCATTAAAGGCCAGTGGTATGCTGGGATGCATTGGGAGGGGAATCACAAGCAGGAAAAGGGAAGTGATCCTGCTGCTGTACAGATCACTGGTTAGGCCTCACAGGTACAGTGTCCAATTCTTGAGGTCTCACCTCAAAAAGGACATTGACCGAGTGGAGACGGTGCAGAGAAAGGCAACAAAAATGTTTCAGGGACTGCACGAGATGCCCTACGGGGCTAGACTGAAAAAAATGAACATGTATTTCCTGGAACAGAGAAGAGAGAGAGGTGACATGATCGAAACATTCAAGTACATAAAAGGTATAAACCAGGTGCAGATAGACAATCTCTTCTCTTTTAAGAAGGGCAGCAGAACCAGGGGAACATGATCTAAGGCTACAAGGAGGGCAATTCTCCACCAACACCAGGAAGTTTTTCTTCACAGAAAGAGTGGTGAATGCCTGGAACAGCCTGCCTGCAGAGGTGGTGGGGGCAAGCACAGTGGTAGGTTTCAAGAATGATTGGGACAGATAAAAGGGAGCCCTAAAACCCAAGGGCAGTTAAAAGGCTAGGCTAAAAGACAATGGGCAGACTAGATGGACCTAGTGGTCTCTTTCTGCCATCAACTTCTATGTTTTTATACTTTTTGGCATTGAACCCCAGATGCCATACTCCTTTACCAATCCTAAAGTTTGCTAAGATCCCTTCTCATTTTCTCCAACCCCTCCTAAGCATCCACCCTGTTACAGATCTTGGTGCTGTCTGCAAAAAGGCATACCTTGCCCTCAAGCTGTTCTGCGGTATCACTTACAAAGATGTTGAACAGGACTGGCCCCAATACTGAACCTTGTGGCAGCCCGCTGGTCACTCTCCCCTCATTAGAGTGAGTGCCATTTACCACCAACCATTAACATGTTTTTTTACCCAATTTACAACTTTGTCTCCCTCTGCTAGACTATCCAGTTTCTTTAACATTCTCTTATGTGGTACAGTGTCAAAGGCTTTGCTGAAGTCTAAAAAGGCCACATTCAGTACCTTTCCCTGATTTACTTTCCTGACCACCCAGTCAATGGAACCTGCTAGGTTTGCTTAACATGCTCACCCCCCCTCATGAATCCATGCTGCCTTTGGTCTTGCAACCCTCTGGATTCAAGATATTCCACTAGCCTTTCTTTTAATGGAGTTTCCATTCATTTCTCCACCACTGATGTGAGACTGACCAGTCTTTAGTTGCTAGCCTCCTCCCTGCGGCTGCTTTTATGGAGTTGTAAGTACATTAGCTCTCCTCCAGTCTCCTTGCACCTGTCCTGTTTCCAGTAGCAATAAGGCTGCTGATGGTGCGGCAAGCTCCTCCCTGAGTTCCCTTACTTCCCTTGGATGTATCTCATCTAGTCCATTAGCCTTGTTCAAATTCAGGTTTGCAAGTCCCTTCAAGACTCTTTCCTGCGTAAATGCACTTACGTTTACCTGCCCCCTTATACAGTATGTTCTTGCTGCTTCTTGTTGGTCTGTCCCCCTCCCTCTGCACTGTGAAGACCAAACAGAAGTATCTGTTCAGGATGTCAGCTTTTCCCTGTTCATCCTTGGTGCAATCGCCATCTACAAACTTCCTTATCCTCACTATCCTGCCCCTTGCCTTCCACTTCTCACTTATGTACCTGAAGAAAATCTTGTCTCCTTCTGCCACTCCTTTGGCAATCCTTTAGTCTATTTGTGCTTCCCCCCCATTGTTCTCTGTTTCCCTCTGTTTTACCTTGTGCTTCTCCCAGTCCTCTTCCCTCTTTGTTCCTCTTGAATGCCATCTCTTTTCCTTCACTTTCATGCCCATCTTCTTAAAGTGCCATTGTGGCCTTTTTCCCCCTCCTGTTCTTACTTCTTTCACACAGAGGCTAGTTGCAGTCACTATACCTTCCTTAGTTTGTCTCCAATGTTCCTTTACCCGTTCCTGGCCATCTACCACTACTCGGCTGTTTCCAAGGCAGTTTCTCATTTCTTTACAGCCTGCCCTTTTAAAGTCCAGGACCTTCATCTGCATGTGGTTTGCTTCTGTACCTGCACACTATGCAGTTATTACTGACCCCTAGGGGGATGCTCACTGTGACATCTGTTACTTGTTAGTATGCACTAGGGCCAGTTTTACCTTGTCTCTAGTGGGTTCACTTATTAACTGCCTGAGAACTATGCTTCCTTTATAGAGTGTAGGATTGTCAGCGGGACAAGAGGCAGTGTGCTCAGTGGTTGTTGGCCTTGGTACTAGGCGAGAATCGCCACTTTTACTTAGCAATTTGAAAACAGGAAGCTCCTAGCACTCCTGGAGTACTGCTGTAAAAGTAGAGGCACTGACAAATGCAGGAATGTCTTTGCAGAAATCTATGTAAATATGTGCAGTGCCATCACACACAGAGACTGCTCTTTCTGTGGCTCAAGCTTTGGCGCTTCAGTGGTAGTCCTCATCAGTGGGCTGGGTTTGCGCAGAGAACAGTCCCACTTATATATATCACTTAATACTGTAGCTGATACCCATAATTCAACTGATTGGGTTAAGTAGTTAATTAACTATATTAATACAGAGAACAAGTGGTCATAGTGGGAGTTGAACAAGGAACCATAGAAAATACATTGAAAACAGCAGTAAGTAAAACACATAAACTCCAAAGTGGGTAATGAATACTGTAGGTTGATACATTTAGTAACAGATTAAAATTGCAAGTACTAAAATATTGCAAATAACAATGACGGACGCTCAGTTTAAATCCCTGAAGAAAACAGTTCTAAGTTCAGGAACAGAAAGTAAAACAAATCTCACCACCTTAAACTTATAATGGAAATGTGTAAAGTATTATAGTATAATGCATTCATTCTTCCTCAGAGCAACACATTTACTGTCAGTCTCCTACTGTATAAATATTCCAATTCAAAGGCAAATACCCAGGGGATCAGCAGGTATTGAATTCTTGTGTGTCTGTGGAATAAAGGCTGTGGAAAGAGGAAAAGACAGTGTCCATGAATAACACCACACACACACACACACACACACACACACGATAGCAGGGGGAGTGAGGGAACAGGTTATTCAATGCTGAGTACATCAGTGATGGCAAGTAAATGGGGGAAGGTGAAGAGAGAAGAAAATTAGACATTGGTTCAAAAAAGCATAGCTAATAATTCATTTTAAGAATGGTTTGAGATCCCATTCCATGTTTAACTCTATTGGACGAATAGTACCCAGTGTAAAAATCCAATAGCTTTCCATTATCAGCAGTAAATTTTGTCTGTCATCAATCCCAACCCCGGATCTCTGTAAATGCATTTCAAACATCATGAAGTCTTGCTGTATTCTGACTATTGCAGTTAGCTCCAGCGCTTGAACTGCCCCGGTGAGAGAAGGGTTAAAATTCTATGCAAGGCATACAACGTTGAGCTCGAGCTCGGTTGAAAACTGTCTGCAGCACTCTGAAACCCAACCGTCAGATTCTTTACTTAGCCTCACTGAACAGTCGCTCTGGATATTTTCTCCTTTGCTCGGTTCAAAAAGTCGGTTAGTCTGAAATTAGTTCAGTTTTATCAGTTCAGGACTCTGTCTGCGGTACTGTAAGTACTTAGGTAGTTCTTTTGTGGAAATTGTAAAAACTGTATTTTTTGGTCGGTTCGGCTGAACCGATCCTTTAGATCTTTTGTGGAAAAATTTAGTGTGTGGTTACCGGTCCGTATCAGTTTTAATAAAAACTTGTTTTGAATGTTTTTTTCCAACACCCGTAACACAGTGAGAAACCGATAGGGGAGTCTTGCCTGGTGGTTGCCGAATAAAGGGTAAGCTTGTTAGGTTGGCCATGTCTGAGAAACCCAAGAAAAAAGACGGGCCCACTGGGTTTCAACACTGCAGTGTGTGTGTGGGGAAGTCTTTGCTAAGGCCAGGGCCCCTGGTGTTCTGCGGCAGAATTTTCTGATTTCTGCGGCATGATTTATTCATTTCTCTGGCAGAATGCAGTCCTGTCATTGGCTAAATATGATGTGATGTCATCAATGACATCATATGCTGTGCATAGAGGAGGGGCTTCAGGATAAACAAGGTGGGAAAGAAAGCCTGACACTATGGAAAAACAGTATATTTATATGAAAATTCACCAAAAACAATGAATTCTGCGGCACTATATATATTCTGTGGCATGATGCAAATTCTGCGGCAAATTCCACAACCGCAGAACCGCAGAATTCCAGGGGCCTTGGCTAAGGCCGATCCCCACACCACCTGTGTTTACTGTCTGGGGTTTGATCACCTCGATTCAGACTGCCAAATTTGCAAGAATTTCCGTAAGTCTACCCTGGAAAAAAGGTTAGGTAGACTTAGGGATAAGGAGGCCGAGAAATCTGCTGACCCGGAAGGCCTGCCCGGTTCGGTTCCCAATGAACCAGAAGGAGTGCCGTCTAACCAGGGTGATGCTTCTTCAGGCAAGAGGAGTGCCGATCCTGAGGGATTGGTTCCTACTAAAAGAAAGCACAAAGATAAATTGGCCGGTTCGGATACAGACGTTCATGTTCCTACCGCCGAAGAGATAGCCAGAGCGATTCGAATTGTTGAATCGCTTCGTCCGGTTCCGACCGATCCGGCACCTTCTCGTGGGGGCTTGGTTCGGTCGTTTCCACCAGTTCAGGATTATTCCCCTGAAGACTTTTATGAACTGGAGTTTGAAGAAGAGGGGGATTTTGAAGAGGGTGGTGATGATGAAGTAGTTCTGGATGTGCCTGTGAAACCGGAACTCTCCCTAGACAGACCTTCTGGTGTTTCCCCTCCTAGGCTTTCTAAGTCCCCTCCCCACTATCTGTTTTACAGACAGGTGGCTGAAACCCTCCAGCTTCCCATGGAGGAGTCTGTGGAGGATCAGGAAGAGCCTGATTTTGTTGAGATGATGGACATCCCAGAGTCTAAGAGACTGTCTGTTCCTCTCCATAAGTCCTTTGGGAAACAGACACAGAAAATTCTAAGGTCTCCTAACTCTGTACCTCCTGTTGACAGAAGAATGGACAAGAGGTACACCTTATCAGGCTCGGATATGGAGTTTTTCTATCAGCAGTGCAGCCATGTTGGGGTAGTGCAGGCAGCAGCCTGTGACTAGGCAAACATTCCCTTGGCTTCACACCCCCCCCCCCAGACAAACACTCGAGGAAGACCGATGCCATGGCAAAGAAACAGTACATGGCATCATCTTTGGGACTCAGGCAGGCTAACTATATGGCCTATACAGCCAGGTACTAGAAGTCCAGGTGGGACACTATACTGGCACTGGCTAAGCAGGCTTCCCCCCAGCTAGCCAAGGAGCTGGAGGGGGTGGCTGCTGATGGGATCGAGGCATCAAAGGTGCAATTTTATGCTGCTGTGGACTCCAGTGAAGTGTCATCAAGAGTCATGGCTACATCTGTGGCTCTTTGGAGGATGGCTTGGCTCACATGTACTAGCCTTTCACAGGACACCCAGGCTAAGGCCATGGATTTCCCTGTGGTGGGTAATTCTTTGTTTGGGAAGCAGACAGAGAATTACATGAAGAAAATGGATGAGCACAGGACCACTTATAGGAGCGCCCAGGCCAAGGAGAGGCAGGCAACTCCTCAAAGGCAGCAAGCTAGGGGCAGGAGCAGGCCTTTTCACAGGCCTTTCTACCAAGCGCAGGCCTTTTCTCCCTTTTCTCAGAGTGGGGTTCTTTAGAGGGAGAGGCAGAAGGGGGATGAGCAGGGCTGCATCCACCCCTCAGCCTAAGGCTCCTGCCAAGCAGACACCCTGATGTGTCAGCCTGGGTCAACTCCCCCATTCCGGTAGGAGGCAGGCTGGCTTACTTTGTCCAGGACTGACTGGATGTCTGTCAGACAAGTGGGTCCTGGAGGTAGTAAGCCAGGGACTGGTTCTCAGTTTCAAAAAATTTCTGAAAATGAGACCCAGATCCTTTCCACCTGCAAATATATCAGAAACCCTTGCTCTAGAGGCAGAGGTTTCATCTTTACTGACCTTAAGAGCCATAAAGAGAGTTCCTACCCCATACAGGGGCAAAGGTCTGTACTCCAGGTACTTCCTTATCCCAAAAAAGACAGGGGAGTGGCGACCTATCCTAGACTTGAGATACCTGAACAAGCATCTTTTAAAGCCAAAATTCAAAATGGTAACTCTGGGAACAATTCTTCCCTCTCTAAGGCCAGGAGACTGGCTAGCCTCCCCGGACCTCAAGGATGCCTATTTTCACATTCCCATCAGGTGCTCCCACAGAAAGTACCTCAGGTTCGAATTGCCCTCCGGCCATTACCAGGTCAGAGCAATGCCCTTTGGCCCTAACTTCAGCCCCAAGGGTGTTCACAAAGTGCCTAGCAGTAGTGGTGGCCTTTTTAAGAAGAAAAAGGATTTCAATCTTTCCATATCTGGATGATTGGCTCCTTGTGGGCCAGTCCCCAGACCAAGTCAAGTCAGATCTACAGGTGACCCAACAAGTTCTCACTTCCCTGGGGTTCCTTCTCAATCTTCCCAATTCAGTTCTCGAGCCCATACAGTTTCTCACTTTTATGGGAGCAGAGCTGGATATGGTCAAGGCAAGTGCTTTCTTTCCTCTGGAAAGGGCAACAGTCATCTTACAGCTGGCCTCTTTCTTCCTCCCTCTGGTCTCTCGACCAGCAAGGCATTTTCTTCAGCTTTTGGGCCACATGGCAGCTTCCACAGCAGTGGTCCAAGGGGCCAAGTTTCAGATGAGGGACATTCAGTTCCATCTGAGGGCTTTTTTGGTCCCAAAGGAAAGATCCTCTTACCAAACTAGTTCCGGTTCCTCAGACCCTTATCCAGGCCCTTCAGTGGTGACAGAATCTGGACAATCTGAGGCAGAGAGTTCCATTTGTCACTCAGAATCACTCTGTGGTCCTTACTACAGATGCTTCCCTATTGGGGTGGGGAGCCCATCTGGGGGCTCTCACAGACCAGGCACTGTGGTCCCCTCAGGAATCCCTTCTTCATATCAACTTCCTGGCGCTCAGGGCAGTACTTCTGGTCCTGCAAGCTTTCTCATAGTCAGTACATAACAAGGTAGTTCAGGTCAGGACAGACAACACCACCACCACGTGGTATATCAGCAAGCAGGGAGGCACTCGGTCTACGGTCTTGTGCATGGAAGCCGTGAAAATATGGTCCCTGGCTTATTCCCTACAGACCTCTCTGGTAGCAGTCCACCTTCCAGGAAAGGACAATGTGCTAGCAGATGTATTGAGTAGGATGTCCCAGGGCCATCACAAATGGTCCCTGGACCCTCTGGTGTTGAAAGTGATTTTTTTCAAGGTGGGGCACTCCAGAGATAGAACTCTTTGCAGCCCCAGACAATCACCAACTTCCTCTGTTTTGTTGCAGACCTCCAGTCTTGGGCTCAGTCCCTCTGAATGCTGTGATTTTGAACTGGGAAGTGAAATTTCTATATGCCTTCCCTCCTTTTCATCTACTGTTCAAGGTTCTAGTCAAGGTAAGGTCACAACCTTGCAAAGTGATTCTGATTGCTCCGGACTGGGCCAGGCAGCCTTGGTACCCCCTGTTGCTGTCTCTAGCAGTCCATCTTCCCCTGTCTCTTCCCAGGAATTACAACCTGTTAACCTCCTCTCAGGGGAGGATTTGGTACCCCAATCTTCAGTCTCTCAATCTCAAGGCATGCTCTTGAAGAGTTAGGGTATGCAGATTTGCATCTGTCCCAAGGGGTTCTGGACATTCTCAAAGCTTCTTGAAAGCCTGCCACCAGAAAAACCTACAACTCCAAATGGAAAAGATTCAGCATTTGGTGTTCCAAGAAGCATATATCCCCAGACACTGCTGAATTGTCTACAGTTCTGGATTATATGGTTCACCTTAATGGCCTAGGCCTCAGACGGGCTACTCTCAAAGTACATTTGTCAGCTGTTTCTGCTTTCCTGTCAGTGGGGAAGCCCTCCTCTCTGTCATCTCACACTGTATTCTGTACATTTTTCAAAGAATTGCTTCATACCAATCCCCACTTTAGGGACCCTGCTCCTGCCTGGGATTTGAATGTTTGCATTGCTCAGCTTATGCAACCCCCTTTTGAGTCTATGTCCTCAGCAAAGCTCAAGTACTTGACTTGGAAAACTGTGTTTTTGGTTGCTATTACCTCTGCCAGACATCAGTGAATTGCAAGCCCTGTCAGTTGAATCTGACTTCATCTCATTCCATAGAGATTGGGTGGCCCTTAGAACCAATGGAAGGTTCTTACCCAAAGTGGTTTATGATTTCCATTTAAACCAGTCTATGTCTCTTCCTGTGTTCTTCACTGATCATACTTCCACAGGAGAGCGGAGGTTGCACAGTTTAGATATTAAAAGAGCCCTTAGTTACTACATAGAACGTGCAAAGGATCATAGGTTTGACTCCCTCCAGTTGTTCCTCACTTATGGGGAAGTAGGTATGGGCAAACCTGCCACCAAGAGAACTATTGCCAGGTGGATTGTGTCCTGTATCCAATTCTGCTATGAGAAACTGGGAAAAATTCCACCCTCAGGCCTGAGGGCTCATTCCACTAGAGGTACAGCTACATCTCTGGCTGCGGCCAGGGATATTCCTTTGTTAGAAATTTGCCAAGCAGCCACCTGGAAAACAGTTCATACTTTCACCAAGCATTACTCTCTGAATATCCAGGCTAGGAGTCATGCTAGGTTTGGCACAGCAGTACTTCAGAGCCTATTCCCAAAGTAGGTTCTGTCCCTCCTGAGGTACTGCTTGGTAGTTCAGTAATAGTCAGAATACAGCAAGACTTCATGTTGTTTGAAGAAAAAATTACTCACCTTAGTAATTATGTTTCTTCTAATGGAGTCTTGCTGTATTCTGACCTCCCTCCCTGCCTTCCCTCTCAGAACCTGTTTTGGGAAGTGGATGAGCAGGTGAAGTGTTTCACTACAGGGGTGTCTTCAGCCCACTTTCTGTTGTTTTGGGTGCTTTGTGTTGATTAGTTAAGAATGTTATGCTTTATTACCTGGTTTTTGGTTTTTGGGTTTGTTGACTTGAGTCTTTATAAATCAAAAACCTTTGTTGCCAGTTGGCTAGTAGAAATTTTACAATTTCCACATTATTAAAGTCAGTAAGTTTTAGCTCGTAAGAATCTGACGGTTGGGTTTCAAAGTGCTGCAGACAGAGTTTTCAACTGAGCTCGAGCTCAACGTTCTATGCCTTGCATATAATTTTAACCCTCTCTCCCCGGGGGAAGTTCAAGTGCTGGAGCTAACTGCAATAGTCGGAATACAGCAAGACTCCATTAGAAGAAACATAATTACTAAGGTGAGTAATTTTTTCTTAATGCCCATCCATTTAAAGCAACTCATATCATTATGACATTCTGAGAAATGTTTACCAGCAGGAGTTACTGTTTGTCGGGGCTTAATGGTCCTCACATGTTCTGGTATCTGGGTACGCACAGATCTCACTGTGTGTACCATACATAAGAGGGCATGTGCACCATAGTGCATAAACCACAAATTTACTATTACATGAAACAAAGTTTTTATGCTTATTTGTTTACTGTATCTTGGCAGTTTCAAACTGTTTCCCTGGTGGAAAAATGGACAGACACTACAGTGCCCACATCTCTGCATGCCCACAGGTGATGGAGGCTGCCAGTTTCACGGTACAGAACAACAGTCAGATCATTTAAGATGGCTGTGGACTTATTTGTGTCTCAAACTTGGTGCATGAGTGAATGCTACTCTGTGGGTCTCTGAGAGCTCATCCACTCACATGGGATCACTCAAAAGTATATAGCAGTGTTTCTAACTATGTCTCCATTTTTTGCTGACACTGGTATATTTTGTGACAAAATTCATCTGTGTTTTAACATCCTACTTTTCTCTGGATTTTGGTATCAAAAGTGGCTGTCACTTCTCCTAGATTTTTCTGTGGCTTCATGTAAAATATCTTTGTCATAGCCTCTAGCTAAAAATCCCTCTATTAATTCTTCTGCCAGACTAACAACGTCCATCTCCACAGAGCTGTTTTTATGAATTCTTAGAAACTGTCCATAGGGAATGGATTTAATTAGAGGATGTGGATGGTCACTTTCTGCTCTCGACAAACTATTTGTAGCAGTCTTTTTATGATATGCTGTAGTGTGCACAGTTCATTCATGAAACATAAGAGTCACATCCAAATAGTCTGGTACTAATAGAATAATACTAGTAAATTTCAAATTGATGTAATTTTGATTCAGCCATTTCACTAATCCAGCAGCCTCTTCCTGTGTTTCCTTCCAAATACAAATAACAGTGTCAATAAAACATAGCCAGTCTACAGTTTGGTTTCTAGAAGGATCACTCAAAGGATTCAAAACTGTTTTAATTTCCCAATGACCCAAGAAAAGGTTGGCGAATGAAGGTGCCATTGCTGTGCCCATAGCTGTGCTACACAACTACAGACAGAATATCTTGCCCCAGGAACCCCTCAGTATGCTTGATTATTGCAGTATGCCAGTGGGTTCAGCTGCCCCAGAGGGGGAGACTATCCTAACGATGCAAAGGGAATTAGCCAATCAGATTGAAGTAAGAGAGTGCTGTGTGTTGGTGCTGCTGTAAGTCAGTCAGATTCATTTTTCTGCTGACTGGACAAGTCTGCCCCAGAGTTCTCTCTTCATATCTTCATTCTGAAGTACTTTTATCATACTTTTGGAGTAATTTACTTATATTTGTACTGCTTTTAGTAAGTTTTTCTTTTATTTGTGCTTTTTTTGAGTTTTCCGTAGTTACTTAGTTCCCAGGAACTGCATTTTTTATCCGCTTATTCTGAAAAAAAAAATACAGAGTTTGAGGTAAGATTTCCATGTCTTTTTAACACTGTTTTTTCCATGGATCCTTATTCTTATCAAGGAATTGTAATTTTTACCGTTTTTTCTTGTTTTCTCCTCAGGGCTGGGAGCCTTACTTTCTCTTTCACTTTTTATTCCTTTTGGGAGCTATTTTTGTAGGTCTTTTGACAAATTGTTGGGTCAGACAGACCTTGACCAGGACTAGTATTTACTGTTTTAAATTGCTGTTTACATTTTGGTTGCAGACAAGGCAAACTGCCACAACATTGTTTATATTAGAACCAGTCACTTGCTTGTCTGAGCGTTTTCACTAATTTTGATCATACATTTTTAAATAAGCCTTTAAATTATGGCTTCTCAGTCTGCCTCCCCTTCTATAAAAAATTCAGAAGAGGGTCCCGCCTCTCAACAAAAGTCTAAAGACGGGTCCTCTAAAGACCCCCTAGAAAATAAGTCTCATAAAACTAATAATAATGATGACCAAGCCAAACATAAAAGACATTCAAAGCAGGTTTCTGATTCAGGACCTGCTAAAAAGAAGCTAAATGAAATACATACCACGGCCCCTCCCTCTGAAAAGCAAAGGGAGACAGAAGTCAGTGTCAAAACAGGATATATCCTCTGTGGAGGAAATGGCAAAGACTTGGCAACTATATCAGACTTTTCCATCTGTGGGCACTCTTATGGGTGCCTCAGCTGGTCCTATTACACCCCTTCCATCTGACCCTGGCCTCGGCTTTGAGGGAGGTGATGATGAAGAGGAGGGTGAACTCCTTGATCCTGACCTTCAGGAGTTTGGTTCTTCCTCTAATGATAAATAGTATTTTTTTCCCTCTCACTATGCCTTTGTCCAACACGTGGTGGATGCTATTGGCCTTTCTACTCAAGAGTCCACTGAGGAGGAGGAGGAAGATTTCATGGACATGGTGGGTCTCCCGCCTCCCAAAAAGCTTCTCCTTCCAATTTATAAGTCCCTTAGAAGAGCTACTTTCAAAATACTTCAGAATCCTACCTCCAGTGTGGGGGTCAACAAGAAAATAGAGAAAAGTACCAGTTAGATAAATCTAATGCTAAGTACCTTTACATGCATCTGGACCATGAAGGAGTGGTGCAGGCTGCAGCCTGTGATAATGTTAAAGTACCCTTTTCTTCCCAGCCTCCAGAAAAGGAATTCTAAAACAAATGGGCACTATGGGTAAGGAATCTTACATCACAGCCTCTCTGATGTTACACCTCGCTATTTATATTGCATACACAGCTCAGTATCAGCAAGCTCTCTGGAACTCTGTCCTGGCTATTAGCCAGCAAGCCCCAGTAAAAGTGGCTCAAGATCTGGCAAAAACTGTTACAACTGCCTTGGAAGCCACAAAATATCAGTTTCACATGGCTGGGGATGTCAGTGATACTGCCTCCAGAGCTATGGCTCAGGCTGTCTCTCTCAGGAGGTTTGCCTGGCTGAGAACCAACAGTCTCTCCCAGGATAACCAAACCAGAGCTATGGATTCCCCCTGTGAGAACAACTCTTTCTGGGGACAAAACAGAAGTTTGCATGAAAAAAGTGGAAGAACACAAGTCCTTCTACCAGAGCAATGCAGCTAAAGAGAAAGCCTCTACTTCCTACAAACCCCAGGGTAGAGGGTGCAGAGGTATGGATACTTTCCCAGGGCCTTCTATCCCATGTCAGTGCCCATGCCCTTTGATTACTCTCAAATGAGAGGATTCTTTAGGGGAAGAGGTAGAATGGCTCCCAGGGTAGAGGGTGCAGAGGTAGAGGTTACTTTCCCTGGGCCTTCTGTCCCATGTCAGTACCCATGCCCTTTGATTACTCTCAAATGAGAGGATTCTTTAGGGGAAGAGGTAGAATGGCTCCCAGGGTAGAGGGTGCAGAGGTAGAGGTTACTTTCCCAGGGCCTTCTATCCCATGTCAGTACCCATGCCCTTTGATTACTCTCAAATGAGAGGATTCTTTAGGGGAAGAGGTAGAATGGCTCCCAGGGTAGAGGGTGCAGAGGTAGAGGTTACTTTCCCTGGGCCTTCTGTCCCATGTCAGTACCCATGCCCTTTGATTACTCTCAAATGAGAGGATTCTTTAGGGGAAGGGGTAGAATGGCTCAGAAATGTACTGAACCAACCCCTTCTGCAGACTCAGACTAAACAAAATCCCTGACTAGAAGGCCCAGGCTGCCTCCCCCCTCCCAGTAGTAGGAAGGCTGACCCACTACCTCAAAGAATGGTAACATGTCACCTCAGACAAGTGGATGCTGGAAGTGAAGAGTCGAGGTCTTACCCTGTAGTTTAAAAAAGTTCCCACACAGCAGGGCCATAAGAGTTTAAAACCTCTAACTTCCACAAAAGAAAATCCTGCTGGAATTAGAGGTAAAGTTTCTCCTGTCAGCAAATGCAGTGGAAAGAATTCCTCCCTTCCAATGGGGAAAAGGCCTCTATTCAGATACTTCCTCACTCTAAAGAAAAGTGCAGATTAGCGGCCTATTCTGGATCTCAGGTACCTAAACAAGCACATGTCCAATCCCAAATTCAAAATGGTCACCCTGTCAGAAGTGATTCCCTTCTCTCAACAGGGAGACTGGCTAGCCTGCCTAGACCTCAGAGACACTATTTTCACATTCCAGTCAGGTCCTTTCACAGAAAGCATCTCAGATTCAAACTGCCCTCTGGTCACTACCAGTTTGTAGCTCTTCCTTTTGGCCTCTCTTCAGCTTCCAGAGTTTTCACAAAGTGTCTGGTAGTGGTGGCAGACCAGCTCAGAAGACAGCAGATCTCTGTCTTTCCATGTCTGGATGACTGGCTCATAGTGGACAAGTCTCCCCAAAAGGTCAGAGACTCCTTCAGACTTACTGAGCACACCCTATAGTTCCTGGGCTTCCTGATAAACACAGAAAAATCCCTTTGTTATCCAGCTCAACTATTGGAGTCCATTAGAGCAGAGCTGGACACACAGCTGGGGAAAGCTCTGCTCCCACTAGACAGGGCACACAATCTGCAAACCTTGGCAAACTCATTTGTCCTAGGGCAACCAAGGCCAGCCAGGCACTTCCTCAGGCACCTAGGACACATGACATATAGTACTACAGCGGTAGCTCCAGGTGCCAGGTTTCAGATAAGAGACATTCAATTCCAGCTCAGATCTTACTGGTCTCAGAAAAGAAACTCCATGTTAAAGCTCATTCCAGTCACAAGGACCCTGTTGCAAGCTCTGGACTGGTGGAAGGATAAAGAAAACATCCAGAAAAGGACTCTCTTTCCAGTAAAAGGAACCTTCCATAGTGCTCACTTATGGATGCATCCCTTCTGTGTTGCGGTGCACATCTGGCAGATCAGTCCATAAGCAGGGTGCAATAGTAGTAAAAAAATTATTTTTATACAGGAGTAAGAAACCTGTCATTTGGATTATATAATCCAGTTTACAAGACAGTCCTGTACACTGTCTAAATTTCACATTAATATTAATACAACTATAGAAAATACAAAAAATGCAAAATTGACCTATGCACATTTACACCATATACTGTAGTGTAAAATAGACGGAGGTTAATCCATATTATATAATAGGTATGGGAGGGAAAAACAGTAACACAGGGATTACTTAGTTCATACAGTCTCCAAGGGAGTCCAGATTTCATATAAATCTCCTCGAGCTCAGAGCTGTGTACCTGGCTATCAAAGTCTTCTCCCCTCAGCTAAAGGATCAAGCTGTCCAAATCAGGACAGACAGCACCACTGCTATGTTCTACATCAACAAACAGCGTAGCACAAAATCCACAAAGCTTTGCTCAGAGGCCATGAAAATCTGGTCTCTGGCTTACTCCCTAGACATACAGCTCTCTGCCATTCACCTGCCAGGAAGGACAATGTGCTAGCAGACTCCTTATGTCACATCAGTCAGGGCCACCACCAGTGGACTTTGAACAAGGAAATACTAGCCACAATTTTCAGGCAGTGGGGCACCCCAGAGATAGACCTCTTTGCTTTCAACCTCAATCATCAAATTCCCCTGTACTGCTGCAGGCCTTCAGCTCTGGGTTCAGTGCCAATGGATGCTCTGTCTCAAGATTGGACAGGAAGGTTCCTGTATGCTTTCCCTCCATTTCCCCTGATTCTCAGGATCCTTCTCAAACTCAGAAGCCAGACAGCAACAATGATTCTGGTTGCTCCGGATTGAGCGAGGCAGCCGTGGTACTCCCTACTTCTTGCCCTCTCAAACGGCCCATTCATCTGCCCTCGACTCGCAGCCTCTTGACCCTGCCTCAGTTGAGGATAACATACCCCAGCATGGAGTCTCTTCACCTTAAAGCTTGGTACTTGGGAAGCTAGAGCTCCCAGATTCTCAGTATTCAGAACAAGTCCTCAGAAATCCTTTGACTGGCCAAAAAGTGAAGTACCAAAAAGACTTATGCTTCCAAATGGAAGAAATTTTCTTTCTGGCATAAAGACAGGCAGATTGACCCACTGCATGCTAGCCTGTCCTCTATACTAGATTACTTAGCATACTTACAAGCATCAGGCCTTAGAGCCTCATCTCTGAAAATTCTACCCGGCAGCCATTTTGGCTTATTTTTCTGCTGATAAAGAGAAAAATTATTCCTCATTCCATCTTCAAGAAATTTTTTAAAGGCCTGCTGTACCTTCAACCACCATTCAGGGAACCTGTTCCCCTCTGGCACTTGAACCTGTGTAGCCAAGCTGATGGGAGTCCCCATGCAAGCCTATGGATACTGCAGATTTAAAATATGTCACTTGGAAAACTGTTTTCCTAGTGGCCATCACTTCGACCAGAAGGATTTCAGAGCTGTAAGCTCTGTGCACTGATCATAACTACATTATTTCCCATAGGGACAAAGTAGTTCTCAGGACCAACAGGAAATTTCTTCCCAAGGTGGGGTCTGAATTTCACCTGAATCAATCTATAGTGCCTTCTGTCTTTTTCACAGACAAATCCACTCCTGGTGAGTGTAGGCTTCCTAGTCTGGATGTGAAAAGGGCTCTGACCTACTACCTGGAGCACACCAAGCAACTCAGATCCTCCCACACCCAACTCTTCCTCACTTATGGAGAGGTGGGTAAGGGCAGGCCAATCTCTGAGGAATGTGTCCTGCTGGATAGTCTCTTGTGTCCAGTCCTGTTACAGTAAGACTGGCAAACAGCCAGCACAAAGCCTCAGGGCCCACTCTACGAGGGGCACCACTGCCTCAGTGGCAGCAGCAAGGGACATACCTTTGCTTGACATCTGCAAAGCAGCTACCTGGAAGATTGTACACACCTTCATAAAACACTAATGCTTGGATGTACAGTCCAGGTCAGATGCCAGCTTTGGCACTGCAATCCTGCAGAACTTGTTTCCTCAGTAGGTTCTGTTCCCTCCTCCCAACTGCACTGCTTTGTAGCCTGCATTAGTCAAGCATACTGAGGGATTCCTGACGTGAGAAGAAAAAATTACTAACCATAGTAATATTGTATCTTCTTCAGGGGTATCTCTGTCATCAGGTTACACCACAGGAACCTTTGCCATTGGTGAAGGGGAATTTACATGGAAGATTTTCAGCAGTACAACCGGGCCGCCTACGCCATCAGTGTCGGCTAATGTCAGCAACCCTATACAAGCATGGGCAGCCCTACTACCTCCTCAGTTTTTTTCCGGCCGTCAACTTGCAAGCACAGTCTCCGTGGAAACTTCTTCGTAGTGTTCGCACCTTTTTTCAAACTATGGCCATCTTTTCCTATAACCTTTACCAAAATCTCTTTTTAGAGATTTTTTCTTTTTGTTTATGTTGAGAGCTCAACCTTCCTCTTCTCTTTTCCATCACTGCCACTGCAGAAAGAAGATTGCCTCTACAGACGGACACTCTGTTTGTGTCTCCTGCCTTGGGCCTGACCACAGTATCTCTGACTGTGAGCTTTTTCAGAAGTTTAATCAAACAACCCTTATGCGACACAGGAAGGCTCCAAAACAATTCATGGAACAACAGGTAGCCAACTCCAGGCAGGGGTCCTCTGGGACCTAGGCCACTCAGTTGCTCACCATATCTTCGAGCTCCCAGGCCTCCGAGGCCTGAGACAAGTCCTCAGGGAAACGTCATGAAAAAGACCGAGATCACAACCGCTCCCCCCGGTGGTGATCCTGTTCCCCATCGGCCTCTTCTTTGTGGGGGCCTTCATCAACGGTGGCTGCATTGATGAAGAGATCAGCTGTCCAGGTCTCTTTTCCTACCAGACCCATACTGACAGCTCCTCGGCCCGACTCCCAGGGCACTCGGCTGTCAACCTCCAGGTGGTTGGACCCTCCACGGTCAACAACTGGCATGTCGTCAACAATGACTCTGTTGAGGCCTGCCCCTTCTTCTCACAGGGCTGCAGGCTCATTGGGCTGCCAGGATGGAGGGTCGTCGGCTCCCGTGCCGTCGACCCCCCCGATTGATGACCACTATGGACCTGAACGAAGTACTCATTAAATTCACAAATGTATGCATTCTGGAGCTGGGTGCCTTCAACATGCCCTCATTGTTGGCACCGTCAATGGCGGCTTCATCTTTGACACCTGTTCATTGACCCCAAAAGACTTCCTGTGGGCTGGCGGTGGCACATCTGATGCCAGACCCAAACGAGGAGGTTGGTGTCAAGGAGGAGTATCATCCTGATCTCATCCTCCCTGATGACATTGAGGATGAAGAGGAAGAAATCCTCATCTCAGATAAGTCCACTGCCTCTTCAGTCAGTGAGGACTGTGCCAAGCATACTGCAAGGTCTCGTTCTGTGGATGCCAACTTTTTTTAATGTCATGAAGCAGTTGTCTGCTACCGTGCGCTTCCAGACTGAGGAGAAGGATGTCACCAGGAAAGACCTGGTGGATTTCTTGGAGGTTCCTGAATCTCCTTCTAAGATCATTCCTCCTCTGCTGCCAGCCCTGAAGAGTGCTATTATGGCAGCCTGGCACAGACCAGACATGGTGCCAGCTGTGCCATGTAGTGCAGACAAACTCTATAATGCCCCTCATGGCCTTTCTTACTTTGCTGCCCAAGTCAAAACTGACTCTGTGGTCATCAAGGCAGCCAGTGACAGATCCAAGGTGCCTAAGCACCTTCATTCCCTTCCCCAAACAAGGATTCCTGCAGGATTGACCTCTGGGGTAAAAGGGTTTACACCTCCTCCACTTTGGGCATGAGGATTGTAAACTATCTGTCACACATGGTTACATTCCAGAATGCCAGCTGGAGAAAGGGCAAAGCTGCTGCCCAAGCCCTTCCAGATGGCTCCCAGAAGCAAGAATTGCTCCAGCGCTTGCAAACTGTGGAGGATGTCAGTAAACATCTCCTCAGGGCCCTGTATATTATGGCCAACACAGTGACCAGGGCAGCTGCCACTGGCATATGTCTTCATAAGCACGCCTGGCTTAGGGTCTTTGGATTTGCAGCCAATGTGCAAAACAAGGTGCTTTACACCCCTTTCAATGCACCTCATAAATGATCTGCAAGCCTCTGGCATAGCCATTAAGTCTGTCCATTCTCTACCACACTCAACCCTGTGGCAGAGGGAGGTCTACTTTTCGTAGACAGACCAGTAGGCCAGGCTCGGCCCCCATACCCAGGGTAAGTGCAGAGCCCAGATTTCCTCGCCTATTCACTCAATACTGGAGCCACAGTCAAGTATCTCAGAAATGACAGACCAGTCTCCTCAGCTGGTCCCACTTTAACTTGACTCCTTGCCAGACCCCGCTGCTCTGGTCCAGACCCAGGAGGTGGTGGTCGGAGGTCAGTTCTCCTTCCATCTGAATCAGCGGAGAACCATAACTTCAGATGTATGGATCCTGCAGATCATAGATACAGGTCATACTCTGGAGTTCATCCAGCAGCCTCCAGATACCCCTCCCCCACCCTCCAACTATCCCCAGACTCACTTGTCTGTTCTCTGGGAGGAAGTACAGTCTTTTCTGCGCAAGTAGGCAATTGAACTAGTGCCAAGGTGACAGACAAATCAGGTTTTATTCCAGGTTTTTCCTGGTCCCCAAAAAGACCGGAGATCTGAGACCCATTTTAGATCTAAAGGACCTCAATCTCTATGTCCAGTACAAAAGGTTTCGGATGGTAACTTTGCCTGGCCTAATGCCCCACCTCAAAACCGAAACTGGCTCTGTTCACTGGACATGTAGGACACTTACCTGCACATTTTGATCTTTCCTCCTCACAGGAGGTTTCTTTGTTTTGTCTTTCAGGGCAAGTATTACCATTTCAAAGTGTTGCCCTTTGACTTATCCTCTGTGCTGCATGTCTGCACCAAATTCTTAGCAGCAGTCACAGCAGTTCTCAGAAGAGAGGGACTGTATGTCATCCCTTACCTAGATGATTGGCTTCTCAAGGCCCCATCCAGGAATTGCTCTCTGCTGACTCTGGAGCATACTCTCCAGCTCTTCCACTCTGTGGCATAACAGTCAACCTGCCCATGTCTGTTCTAGTACTGTCCCAAAGAATGCAGTACGTCAGGGTGGTTCTGGACTCCAAGCAGGGGAAGGCCTTCTTACCCCAAAACATTGCAGAATAGCTTATGGTCCAGGCCCAGGAGGTCGCTCAGTCAATACATTCCTGCCAGACTGTACCTCAGACTATTGGGTTTAATGGCAGTGGCCATTCCCACCATTTCATTGGCCAGACTTCATATGCACACCCTTCAGTGGACCCTCAGAGTGCAATGGTACTAGCGCATGGACAGGTTGGACCAACAGTTCGCAAGGTACCGCAATGGTGGATGGACCCTTTGAATCATCTTCAAGGGGTTCCCTTCCAGATTTCTTCTCCACATTAGATTCTAACCATGGATGTGCCAGGTCTAGGCTGGGGAGCGCACCTGGTCCCTTTCAATCCCAGGTCTCCTGGTCCCAGTGGGAAGCCACCCTGAATATCAATATCCTAGAGATGAGAGCAGTACTCTATGCCATGCAGGCATTTCAACAGCATCTTGCTCCAGGCCAGCTGCAGATGCAGTCAGACAATCTGAGTGTCGTCTGTTACATCAGCAAGCAGGGTGGGACTCACTTGTACCCTCTTTGCATGGAGGCCATGAGAGGCACTGGAGCACAGTCTGACACTCTGCGGTCCACATGCCAGGCATTCTAAATACCCTGGCGGACAGTCTCAGTGGGACTCAGTCCAGCATGCTTGATTGGGAGCTTCTCTCATTCATCGCAGAAGATCTGTTCGACAGATGGGGTCATCCAGAGTTGGACTTTTTTACGTCCCTACTCAGTGCAGAACTGCCCAATTTCTGCTCACTAGATCCAGGGCCTGGAGTTTTCTGGCAAGACACGTTGTCCCAATCTTTGAGCAGGAGATTACTGTACACATGCCCTCTGTTTCCTCTAATTCAGAGGGTGCTGATCAAGCTGCAAATGGAGGGGGCCAGCATCATCCTAGTATCCCCATTCTAGCTCCACCAGATATGGTTTCCTCTGCTTCAGCAGCTGGCGGAGGAACCTCCAGTCCCTCTGCCCCTTTGCAGGAATCTGCTGACCCAGGATCAGGGGACCCTGGTCCATCCAAATCTCATATCCTTCCGTCTGCATACATGGCTCCTGTGGACGTAGCCATTGCCAGGTTTGGGGTCTCTAGCAAGGTGGCAGACATCCTGGTGGCTGCCTGCAAGCCTTCCACCTATGCCACGTGTGCCATTAAGTGAAAGCGGCTTGCCATCTGGGCTGCCAGACATTCCCTAGACCCAATCACCTGCCCTGTGAAACATGTCCTGGGCTACCTGATTTCTTTATCTGACTCAGGCATCCAGTATTCCTCCCTCAAGATCCACCTTTCGGCTGTTTCTACCTTTCATGAGCCTGTGAGTGACTGCACTATTGCTCAGTTAGCTGTCTATAGTGCCTTTTTCAGGGCATCTTGAAACCCCCAAAATGTTCCCTGGTCCCGGCTTGGGACTTAAATTTTATTTTGGAAAAGTTAACCTGTCTCCTTTTGAGCCAGTCGCGATTTGTGCATTCTCTGTTGGAAAGCCTGTTTTTAGTTGCAATTACTTCTGCTCAAAGAATTTCAGAGTTTGAGGCCCTGTGGTGAGAGGAGCCTTATTTGATTTTTCAGAAAGAAAGGGTTTCTTTGCGCACAAATCCTAAATTTTGTACCTAAGGAGGTCTCTGAGTTCACACTTAAACAGTCTATCCACCTTCCTGTTTATTTTCCTGGGTGTGCCAATCTAGGGGAAGCACTGCTCCATATGTTAGATGTGTGCAGAACTTTGAAGTATTATCTGCTTCGAACTAGAGTCCAGAAAGTCTAAGTAGTTGTTTGTTTCTTTCACCCTAGGTAGAGAGGGCGCTTCAGTTTCTAAGCAATGTTTATCCAAATGGTTGGCAAATTGCATTGTGTTCTGATACAATAAGAACATAAGAAAAGCATTGGCAGAGGGGGACTTTGCGATCCATCTAGTCTGCCCTAGAAACTACCCCTTCCCTATGCAGCCTTCGCCCTAGCTTTTCCTTTATGTCTGTCCCATTCAAGTTTGAACTCCCTGATTGTCTTTGATGTTACCACCTCCTGGGGCAGGCTGTTCTATGGGTCTATCACTCCCTCGGTGAAGAAGTACTTCCTGAGGTTGCTTTTGAACCTTCCTCCTAACAGTCTGATATCATGCCCTCTCGTGTGTGCTGCCATGTTCTATTGAAATAGATTGCCTGCCTGGGCTGCGTTAAATCCTCTCATGTACTTAAAGCAGCAGTGCAATGAAAAAAGATATTCAAAAAGTGAATTTTCTGCAAAGGTTATGACACATATTGGCAGAACTATTGATCTGGGGTTTCTGGATGCTTCCTATGCTGTGTAGTGTACATCTGCATTTTTGTCTGGTTTCTTACCCTCTTTGGGTTCTCAGTGTTATTTCTGTGCAAAAATTAGGTGGCCATGTTTTTTTTCTTGAGAAATAATTCTTTAAAACTTTCATGCAATTCTTAAATGATGGTGAAACTGAAAATTTTACCACCAGAATAAATTGGAAGATATCTGGCATCAATTAGGAAGAAAAAAAGGTGGGGTAAAAGTTGATCCTATTTTCGTTGCACTGCTGCTTTAAATAAGTACAACAATAAGTACAGGAAATAATTGCCTGGTGCTGTCAAAGCCCATTCCACCAGAGGCATGGCTACCTTGGTGGCTTGTTTCAAAGGAGTCTCAGCCACTGATATTTGTGTGGCAGCCACCTGGAGTACCGTCCACGCTTCCACCAAGCATTACAGTCTGGACATTGCCTCTAGAGCCCATGCAGGATTTGGCAGGGATGTGCTACAAGGTCTCTTGTCTTAAGTTTATGGAGATCTAGCCTCCCAGGCTATCTGTTTACTCTTGTCACTGCTTGGTACTCATTCATGCAGTGTAACCTGATGACTGAGATACCCCTGAAGAAGAAAGAATGGTTAAGTAAGAACTTATTATAACAGTAGATCTTTGAGGGGATCTCAGTCGTCAGGTATTATTTCCCTCTCACCATCCCCCTTCTTGGGGCTCCTGTCCAGGACCTCACTATCTGCTGTTTCCACTCTTTAATTTAGAGTTGGGTCCCTCTTTCTCTCCTCGGTACCCCAGGGCATGAGCCTTACTCCCTTCGTCTATGGAGGGAAAGAACTGAGGAGGGAGCGGGGCCAGCTATGTCTGTATAGGATTGCTGATGTCAGCAGACGTCAATGGTGTGGGTGGTCCCAGTTGTACTGCTAAAAATCTTCCGTGTGGATTCCACTTCACCGATGGCAAAGGTTCCTACAGTGTAACCTGATGACCGAGATCCTCTCGAAGATCTACTGTTACGGTAAGTTCTTACATAACTGTTCTTTCTCCAGGGGATTCCTCAGTATGCTTGACCTCCCACTCAGCCTCCCCTCACATAACCTGGCTGAACATAGTTCTGCAGTCCTTGCCTCAGGCCAGATTTCTGACGTTAGAGGTTTAACATGTGTAATGTTCCACAGTGAAGCACGGTGTGCATAGTTCGCCATCAGGCGAGTTTACTTGTTATTTTTTCTATTTTTCTTCCTTTTTTCTATAGTTCTAGGATATTTTTTGAGTTTGTGGCCTTTTGTCCCTCAGGCTTCAAAATGAATCTGTCTGACTTTCAGCAGCACCAGCACACAGCGCACTCTTACTTCAATCTGATTGGCTAATTCCCTTAGCATCATTAGCATAGTCTCCACCTCCAGGGTTAGCTGAACCCAGCTGGCATACTGTATTATTCAAGCATACTGAGGCATCCCCTGGAAGAAACAATATTACTATGGTAAGTAATTTTTTTCTTCTGATCAAATTCAGAATAGTTATGGGTTAACACAAACCTTAAGTCCTCCAAAATAAATGCACTGGGAACTAACTCATGGCATGGGTTGTTTTCCAGAAAGAGCTTACAGGCTTCTATGCCATTTTCATGATTAATACTAGTGTACATTGAAACTACATTAATTCCCAGCCAGGTATAGTCATTCTCCCAATTAAAGCCATTCATGTTATTGATAAATCCATGGTGTCATGCAAATAGAATTTCAGTTGTACTACTGATTCTTTTAAAGAAATATACAAAAATCTGCATAAATTATCTTAAGTGATCCAATGCCTGATACAGTGGGGTGCCCCAGAGGGCATGTGAGGCTTTTATGAATTTTTGGCAGGGCACAGAAAGTGGGAGTGCATGGATTTTCTACCCATAAAAATGTTAACTCCGCATCAGTAATATAACATGAACCTCTCCCCCATTCCAATAAAGACCCAAGTTCTTTCTTAAAAGGATCTGTGGGATTATGTGGAAGTGTATTGTACTCATTTTTATAGAGAACAGATCAAATACACAGTTCAAGTAGTCACCGTCACCTATAAGGACAATATTGCCTCCCTTGTCTGCAGGCTGTATCATTAAACTTTTCAAGTTAGTGAGTTCTTTCAGGGTTTTACTTTCGGCTTGTAGCAGACATTTTGGGGGGGGTGCAGTATTCAACATTTTTTCGGTTCCTTTTAAAACAATAGTTTCAAAGGTCCTGATGGCAGGATTGGTGGTAATGGGACAAAACGGTGACCTAGGTTTACTGATCTTAGATCATAAACTGTATGTGCTGCATTTTTACCTGATATGTAATTAACATTTTCATCTCACTGTAGTAGATTATTCATTTTAATTTTTGGATGCAGCCTTTGAGCTCAGAGCTCGTTTACAAAGATTCCATGTCACGTAAGCTGTTGGTTAACTAGAATCTGCACCTTATCCATTAGGTAGGGAAATGGGCAGACTAGGTGGGCCAAGCAGTCCTTATCTGCCGTCAAATTCTATGCTTCTATGTATGGAGAACAATACAATGGCAGGCAAGCATATTGGGTATACAGCAACAAGTATGGATTTACAGAGCACATAACATCAGTAGTCAAACCAAGTATAAGTAACGCTATTCAATAAGATAAAAATATGACTTGTACACAAACTATAAAAAATAATGGAGGGTTTGGAGATCCACAGGCCAGCACCCAGAGATGTGGGATTGTCACAACTGTATCAGTAAAGTGAGGATGGGAGGCCAGAAAGTGAGAGATAGGAACAGGTGGTTAGGGGAGGAGGTTCCATGGGGAGGGTACAGGGTTAAAGGTATGCAGTTGAGGTTGGGTCAGCAGTGGCGAAGAGGAAGTAGAAAGGGAAGGATGGTGGCAGGGAGATGAGGGGGATGTAAAAGGGTCAATTAGAGGTCCCTGGGATAAGGATGGGGTGAAGTCGGCTTAGCTAAAGCAGAGGGGAAAAAAGCAGTCTTGAGGGCGAAGAGTCATTATACAAATTATTAGGAAATTATTATACAGGGACTCCGAAGTGTTGAAATTCTCACTCAGCTTGAGTCCAGCCACACAGTACGGTTATCACTGGGCCCAGGGGGCTGCTCACCGTGACATCTGTTACTCTGTGTTAGTGTGAACCCAGGTCCATTATTACCTCGTCTCTAGTGGGTTCACTTACCAACTGCCTGAGAAATGCTTCCTGTGTAGAGTGTAGGATTGACCTGCTTCTAACCCCAGGAATCCCTCACTTAAATGTTTGCACTTTATGCAGTCATCTCGGCAGAGGGTGACGCCCCAGAGATAGAACCTATGTAATTTATAGAATTTGGATGGAAGGTTCAAACTCTGCATCTGTGCTCAGCTCTGATTGTTGCTCAGATCTGTTTCTCCACCTGAAGAGAGCAGTTGCCCCGTAGTGAATTCTGGTAACTGCTGGTACTCCAGTCAGATTTTTAGTTTGTAGTTATACCAAAAAGTGTATTTTAGTCTGTTTTCTTGATAACTCTGTGTTTAGCTAGGGTTTTCTGTAAATTACAGTTTCTCTGGTTCACGTTTGATTCCCAGGAAACTGAGAATAACCTACTTGGCTACCACTGCAGTTTTTGACTACTTGGCTAGTAAACCTCATTGCTATGTTTGCTTTTGCACACAGTGCACAAGAAACATATTGAGGTAAGTAGAGCATTGCAGAGGTGTGGCAGTGTGTGGCCAATGGAGCCCACGTGGGGGCCCGTCCCTCGGCTACCAATCAACAGAAAAACTGCAGATGACAGCAGTTTCAGAGAGAGCGCCGGACTTAAAAGAAATGTGCTGCTCCAATCAGGGACCGTTTTGTCATCTCTGATTGCAGCGGCAGCTTTCCCCTCCCTCGCAACCAGGAACACAGAGGCACCCGACAAGATTCTCCACCCATGCGCATTATAGTGTACAGCAATGAACATGGGCGCAGTCTCCTTCTTGTTGGCTGCTGTCCTGTGCCCCTGGCCCTAGTGTGCCTTTCCTGGTGAAACAGATTTCATTATTTAAATTGGTGATTCCAGCTGCTGGCCACACACTCCTGGGGAAAGATGACATCGGCGAGCCCAATTCCATGTCAGCATATACCCCCTCTCATTAAGTGGCACACTGGGAGCCCACCCCAGTGTACCAAAATATGGCGGCTCCTGCCGCCCGCCGTTTATTCCCATATAGCCGACATGGGGTGCCCAATTACCATGTCGGCACCCCTATGTGTGTCTTTCCTGGTTAAACAATTTCCCTTTCTTTTCCAACAGGATGCTCACTTCCTATGTCAGATGCACCCCAGCCTGCCAACACCCGTGCGACATTGGTACCAGTCCACAAGTCGGCATTCTACCTCTCCCACCATTATTGTAGCACACCTGGGAGCCCACCCCAGTGTGCAAACATTTTATCCTGTAAATGAAGAACACTGTCTTCTCTGTTTTTTTTTTTCTTTAGGTTTAAAAAAAAAAAGGTCCCTCATTTTCTGCCGGGCCCCCTCCCCATCCCCACCCTCCTCTGTGCACCCCCTCCCTGCACCCTCTCTCTCTATACTTACCTCCAGAGGTCCGGCACTGCAATCATCTGTGGACCGGGAACACATCTGGACTCTTCAAAAGCCGACCGCAAAATGAAGAAAATCACGGTAAGCTTTATAATGGCGTCAGTGGGGGGTTTCAACTTAGGTTGATATGTCAGCCATTTGTTTTTTAATTTTGGCCCCAAATTGTCAACATGGGGTTCTTAGAACCCCATCTCATGAACTTTTGAATTGTCATTTTGTTTCTCGGCCCGGAAAGGTGATTTCGCGGTCGCTGTGCGGAATCAGCTTTTAGGGCCGATTTACGAAACAACAGTGACACTGTTAATGAAGTGGGTTCCAAAAAAGGCCATGTTGCAAATTTGGTGAAAAAAACATAAATAAAAATGGACTTCCGGTGACGTCACCGAGTTAATGAGCGCCTACATCAACGAGCTCCTACAACTGTCCGATTAATCAAGTGGAATCCTCCCCTCATCTCGGCATAATCGAACCTACAAATGACTACAGAGCAAGAGGGTATGTCGGCTAAAACCACAGACCGAGAAACCCAAAAAATACTGCCTCTCAAACAAAGCTGAAGCAATTAACGTTGGACGAAGAAATGGAGGCCTTTACTATTCATTTGCACCGAGACCCTGCTCTCTCAGACTCATCAGTTGATATGGAGGATGAAGACCTAGGCCTGTCGAGAAAATCTGAACGCACTCTGCAAAAAATACCGACCTCGGTCCAAAATATGGAATCCTCCCTTGCGGACCTACGACAAGATGTTCGGAACATCGACTCCAAGGTAGCGGATCACACTACAAAGCTAACTGAGCTGTCAGAGGCCCAAGAGTCAGAGGACAGGGTCTTACTATACCTGCTGCAAAGAGACAAGGAAACTCACGCCAGGCTAGAGGATGATGAGAATCACTCTCGCCAAAATAATTTTTCAGGTGCAGAGTCCCGGAGGGAGTGGAAGAAGGTTTTCCTACACCTATTGATTTTATGCAGCATCTTTTACGCTCAGTACTCTCCATCCTCTAAGATATGAATTTGACCATGGACAGAGCGCACAGATCCTTAATTCTGAAGCCCACTAACCCAGCTGCCAGACCCTGATCCTGGGTGGTCCAAATGGTATTATTTCAGTCAAAAGAATGGATTCTGAGGGAAGCGTGGAGGCTTAAAGACCTCAAATACCAAGCTACATCTATATTTTACGAACAAGATTTCTCCCCTGTGCTGCAAGCGGAACGTGTCACTGTGCGCTCCGTTATAAAGGAAATCAGGTAGAAAAAGAAGAACGTTAAAACTCAGCTGGTATTTCCCTCGAAGCGAAGGGTACATTTGGAAGAAGGGGCCAAAACTTTCACAAACCTGTTAGAAGCTGCGCCGCTCCTAAAAGAATGGGGAATCGAGTTGCCTGGGATGGAACTAGAGTTACTGGAACAGAACATGTTGAAGAATACATGCCAAACAGCAGGGAGAGGAATGAAACACCCACACCGAGGAGTGTTACAGCAAGCTCTAATCCAGGACGCCGCAAGGATTGTATGATGTGCAGATGGCAGGAAGGCCAATACTAGCAGCGTGATGGGATCCAAACAAAACCCTCCTCGTTGAACTGTCTGCATGAAGATGAAAGGACTTGAAAATGGGGCAGGACTCCGACAACTAAAGGTGTAACTTGCCCAGATAAGTCTTCTTTGTTTCTCTAGTGTTTTTTTCTTTTTTTCCCCTCACTCCCCAGGTGACCATTTAACCCTCGATCTGCTGTAAAGGAAGATAGTTTACCTATTTCCCTCACAGTCTAAGCTCCATAAAAGAGCTATTTTATTTTATATAAGGGGGATAGTTATCGGGGGGGGGGGGAGGCAGAACAAGAAGCCACCAAGGGGTTTTGACTGGGTTGAATGCCTATTTCCCCTGAGAGACCTAAATAAAATAAAATACACACTGGTTACTAGATTGAGCATTATCCCAGGCGTGAATCTTTCATGAGAACCCACAACCAGAGACTGGTAGTGTCTATTCAGATGCTGACTACTCTTAGTTGTCCCAGGCTCCTCTTTGCAGAGGGACCTGGATTTACACCTAGGAAGCAACGGAAGTGAGAATCCTAAATGGATTCTGATTGAACTATGTTAGTTCTTTTTTCTTTCCCTCCTTTCCTTCTGTGTTTAGGTGAGAGGAGGGGAAAGGAAAAACTGTTCAATTTTCTCTGTTACTACTTTTTTCTTTATTTTTATTCTTGTATTACAATTGTTATTGACTAAGATGTATCATAGTTCATATTTACCACCCAATGTTAAGGGTACAGTTTTTACTTAATGAGCCCTTGTCACCAAAGATGCTGTGGTTTAGACAGGAAAGGGCAGAGCTGGACACGGGCAATCCCTCATTAGGATTGGTGGAAGACCAACTGAACAATGCTAATTATGGTAAAAGCCCCAATCCACAGGATAACTTTATCTCAAACAGACTCCAACCCCCTCCAAAATACCAACTATGGCCTCTTTAAAAATATGCTCCTATAATGTGAAGGGGGTTAATTCCCCTATTAAGCAAACCAGGCTGCTGCAGGAGCTCAACAAATTACGGGGAGACGTGATCCTGCTACAAGAGACACACTTGTCTGCAACAGAGTACCTGAAGTTGAGAAGGGCCTGGGTAGACAGTGTGGTGGCAGCATCACATCCTCACTCTAAAAGGGCAGAAGTGGCAATTCTGTGGCGAAAAGGGCTAAACTTAAGCATAGAATCATCAGAGGGGGTATGCAAGGCAGATATGTCAGGGTATCAATGCGGTCACAAGGCAGACTTCTTCACTTAGTTAATATATATGCCCCGAACTCCAACCAGGAGGACTTCTTTAAGCTAATTTTTTAAAAAAATAGCGGATCTCCCACTGGGCCTGCTCCTCCTAGGAGGAGACGTTAATACGGCACCTCATCCTCAAAGAGATAGATTCGCCGGAACCACATCCACATCTCAAATAGCCTGTAAATCTCTGAACGCTTTAACAAAGGAAATGGGATTAGTTGTCATATGGAGAGCTCATCACCCAAAGGTTAAAGATTTTACCTTCTGCTCAGCAGTCGTATTCCCGGATAGATTTATTTTTTACCCATGCCACCTCTTTACGCTCAATTTGCAAATCTTATATACATAATATAACTTTATCAGATCATTCACCAATTTCTGTTCACCTTTCTTTATTGGCACGGGATAAACAGACGCTATGGAGACTTAATGTCTCTATTGAATAACAAACCCTTTCTCACTAAGTTAAAGCAACTGATTGCGGATTGCTCCCTGATCCACCAATCTACAGAACACTCACCCTCCCTTAAATGGGACACGCTTAAGGCAGTCCTTAGGGAGGAGGTTATAAGTTTTACGGCATCCCAAAAAAAACTATCACAATTAACACATAACAGATTACTACAGGAAATAACCGACCTGGAGGGACACCATAAACTAGATCCTCAAGATAAACAGATACAAACAGAATTAAATAAAGCTAAAAAATACTTAACAGAATTTTGAAAACGAAAGAGCGGAAGGTTATCTAAGATTCATTAATCAAAAATATCATGAGGTAGGCGGTAGGGCATTGAGACTACTGGCTTTCCGTTTGTGGAGGGCTCAGGTGGAAAGGCATGTACCTTACATCCAGGAGAATGGGCCAACAGGGCAAAAATATATCACGCCAGTGGATCTAGTCCAACAATTTCAAAAATACTATCAGAATCTATACTCGGAAGATAAAAATGCATCGAACACAAAGGAAAATACCTGAACCTTCCTGGACACCCTCACATTGTCCAAACTACCTGAGACAGTGATAACTGAACTGGGCCTTCCGATTACAGTGGAATAAACTCTTAAAGTTATTCACCAGTTACCATCTGGGAAAACCCCAGGCCCGGATGGGTTCAGTGGGGAATTTTATAAAGAACTGGCCGCACCACTGGCACCTCTGTTGACAGAAGTATTCAATCACTGCCTAGAGGAGGGTAAGGGTCCAGAAAGCTGGGTACACTCTATAACAACTGTTATACCCAAATCCGGAAAAGAAACTACAAAATGTGAATCTTTCAGGCCTATAGCCCTGCTCAACCAAGACCAGAAAATCTTTACTAAAATCTTACATAGATACATAGATACATAGACAGTGTCGGCAGATAAGGGCCTATGGCCCACCCAGTCTGCCCATTTGAGCTTGTAAGTTCAGTTTGTTTTCCTAGAAGTCTGTTTCCCCCTTACCCCTGACCTCTAGAATTCCTTTATGTCTATCCCATGCATTCTTAAATCCTGTGATTGTTTCAGCCCCCACCACTTCCTCTGGCAGGGTGTTCCACCTGTCCACTACCCGTTCTGTGAAGAAATTCTTTCTCACGTTTCCTCTGAATCGTCCTCCCTCCAACTTCATCCCATGCCCTCTAGTCCTGGAACATCTTTTTCGCTTAAAAATAGTGTTTTCCTGCACCCTGTAAGATACTTGTATGTCTCTATCATATCCCCCTCTCGCCCTCCTCTCCTCCAGGGAGTACATGTTCAGTTCCTTCAACCTGTCTTCATAGGACTTGTGATGCAATCCATGCACCATCTTTGTTGCCCTCCTCTGAACCTTCTCTACCCTGTCTATGTCCTTACGTAGGTATGGTCTCCAGAACTGTACACTGTACTCCAGGTGGGGCCTCACTAGTGTCTTGTATAGCGGAATTATGACCTCCCTTTTCCTGCTGGTGATGCCCCTGCCTATACATCCAGCATCCTATTTGCTTTACCTGCTGCCTTGTCACACTGTTTCCCTACCTTGAGGTCATCAGAGATGACAACCCCAAGATCCCTTTCCTGCTTGGTGCATGCTATATCCTCACCCCCCAACTGATATATTGTGCCAGGGTTTTTGTGCCCCATATGCATTATCTTGCACTTCTTTGCATTGAATTTCAACTGCCAAACCCTGACCATTCTTCAAGTTTCTGCAGGTAGCTTCTCATTCTGTCACACCTCTGGTGTGTCTACTCTGATTACAGAGCTTTGTGTCATCAGCGGAACAGTGAAATTCTGCCTTCTAGATCCTGCAAATGTCACTGATGAAGATGTTGAATAGGACCGGTCCCAGCACTGATCCCTGTGGTACCCCACTGGTCACTCTTCCCTCTGTGGAGTGACAGCCATTTACCACCACCCTCTGTGTCCTGCCACCCAGCAAGTTACCTACTCACCACACTACTGTCCTGCCACACCCATATTCCCCAGTTTGTGTAATAGTCTTCTATGTGGCACAGTGTCAAAGGCCTTGCTGAAGTCCAGATGGGTCATGTCCACTGCCCTCCCTGATCCACCTCCCTAGTCACCCAGTCAAAAAATTCAACGAGGTTGGTCTGACATGACCTCCCCCTGGTGAAACCATGCTGCCTTGGGTCCTGTAGTCCATTGGCAACCAGATGTTCCACCAATCTCTCCTTCAGTAGTGCTTCCATGATCTTCCCCACTACCGAGGTGAGGCTGACTGGTCTGTAGCTCCCTGCTTCCTCTTTGTTCCCACTTTTGTATAAGGGGACTACATCTGCTGTCCTCCAGTCTTTGGGTACCTCCTGTTTCCAGTGATCGGCTAAACAGGATAGCCAGAGGTTCAGCCACCACTCTCTTAGTTCTTTAAGGACCTAGGGTGCACCCTGTCTGGCCCCATTGCTTTATCAACTCTATTACTTCCAGTTCCTTCAGGACCCTTTCTCGTGTAAAGGACTTGTGTCCATTCTGCCATTCTCACCCTTGTACTCCTTCAGACCCATTACCCCCTCTTCCTCAGTAAAGACTGAGCAGAAATACCTGTTCAGTATGTCAGCTTTACTGTTGTCATCCTCCACGGCTCCCATCCTCCCCTTCAGTCTCACTATCCCTCCTTTGTCTTTCTTTTTCACTTATGTACCTGTAAAGGTTTTGTCCCTTTACCCACTGATTTTGCAATGTGTTCTTCTGTCTGAGCTTTGGCTTCCCTTACTGACCTCCCTGCCTCCCTTTGCTTCTCCTGGTACTTCTCCCTATCCCCTTCTGCCTGTGTCTTTTTGTATTGCCTGAATGCAATCTTTTTGGCCTTCACTTTCTTTGATACCTCTTTGGAAAACCATAATGGTCTCCTCTTCCTTTTCCTCTTGCTAACCTGCTTAATGCATAATTCTGTTGTTCTTATAATCCCCATTTTAAATACTGCCCACTGTTCCTCAACCCCTGATTCCTGTCCCCTTCCTTAATGCCTCTTTCAAGTATCTCCCATTTCCCAAAGTCTGCCCCTAAAATCCAGGATCGTGTTTTTGTGTGGTTTGGTTCTGCTCTTTCTGTGATTTCAAACCACAATGATTGGTGGTCACTGTTACCCAGGTGCTCCCCACTGTTACCCCATCACACTGTCCCTGTTTGTGAGCACAAGGTCCAGTATTGCCTTCTGCCGAGTTGGTTCTGTGACCAGTTGTGAGGAAGGCACCTGAAGGAGTCCAGGATAAATCTGCTCCTAGTTGATGCTGCTGCTGGGATGCTCCAGTCCACGTCTGGAATATTGAAGTCTTCAACCAGTACTACCTCACCCTTGTCTGCCATCCTTTGGATGGCTAGCATCAACTCCTATCTGTTTCTTCCTCCTGGGCTGGTGGTCTATAGAGCCACACCTGTCTGGATGAGCTGGCCCATTTTCCTTTCCAGCTAACCCACAGTATCTCTCCCCATTTTGTTCCTCCTGGATCTCTGTGGCCTTATGTCATTTTTCATACAGTGCCACTCCTCCTCCCTTCCTGCCTGCTCTGTCTCTTCTGAATATGTTATGCCAGGTATGGCCATCTCCCAGTCATGGTTATCATTACACCAGGTTTCAGTGATGGCCACAATGTCCAGGTCTGACTGTACCATGACAGCCTCCAGATCTTCCATCTTGTTGCTAAGGCTCCTGGCATTTGCACATGGCTTTCCATGATTTGACCTCCCTAGACTGCTTCACTGTTCTACTCAGCCCCTTCCTTGGTTGTCATTTATCCCTGGTTCTCCTTGCTGTCTGCCCTTCTGCTGAATTTTGCCCCTTTCTGCTTATCCACCTCTTGGGCACTAATCTCCATCTTTTGACACTGCTTTGCAGAGATAGCCCTCCTCTGGTTCACTGGTTCCACTGCTAGCTGTGGGGGTGAGCAAGTAGGGTACCCTCCTTGCTGGCCTGCCACCCCTTTGCTAGTTTAAATGCTTGTCAATGTAGCATTTAAACTTATCATTGAGTCTTGGATTACCCTCAGGATGGATGCAGGCCGTCAGGCTTGACAAACCTCCATCCCTCCAGGTGGGTCCCAGTCACCAATGAATCAAACCCTTTCTCCACAGCACCAGTTCTTCAACCATGAGTTAAAGTTCCTGGTGCATGCACTCCTATGCTCTCCCTTGCCTCTCACAGGTAGTACTTCTGAGAAAGTGACAGAAGTAGCTACTTGCTTGAGACTCCTCCCCAGTTTCCTAAACTCTTCCTGAACTTCCTTTGGCTCCCCATTTGCCAGGTCATTAGTACCTAGGTGGATAATGACATCCAGCTCACCCTCCTGACTTGCCTTCCCAGTGATCCCCAGGATCTTCCTTCCATCCCTCCATGCCGTGGCACCTGATAGGCACCTCACCTCCCTGTCCTCCCCCTCCTGTGTTCCTAGCTGGATCCCTCTTACGATGGAATCCCCCACCAGGATTCGCCTCCTCCTCCTCTGGGGTCCACTGCTTTCCCGCTGAGGTCACCTCCTTGCTAACCTCCACATCCTTTCCTTCCACTTCTCTGGGTACCTCTATTTGGTTGTCCTCATTTGCCAGTGTGGCATATGAGTTCTTGAGTGGAATAGGATCTGGGATGTGCCTCTGCCTGACTGCTCTAACCCTCCCTGAGCCACTGTCATCCAAGTGCTCCTTGTTCTCGGCATCCTTTGAGGCAGCTGCATTGGACTGGAGTCGTCCCTGGATAGGGGTGATGGTACTCCTGACCCAGTTTACTCCGCTCTGAGTCTGGCTACCTCATCCCGCAGTCAGAGATGCATGCAGATAGGGCAGCACCTCAGTGTCCAGAAGGTCTGCCTGAATATGGCTGCCCACAGCCACTGCATTTACACTCCCCACATTATACTGCAATTCCACTACTTGTCTGCTACTGAAGCTCTCCTAGTTCTCTTTTTATTAATTTACAGTACTAAAAATCCTGTCACTGATCCTCAGATAATTTTTTTAAGGAAAAAGAAACCAATAAATAAATAAATGAGTCAAACACTTGTGCTGAGGTGGGCTTCCTCCCCTTATGCCCTCCTACTTCACACCCCTTACTATACCTGTGTTTAGCTCCTGTCAATCAGATTTATCAGGGCATATAATTAGAGTTAGGGAAGGGAGGGAGAGGTGAAAATTGCAGCAATTAAAGACAGCACAGAATTACACCACCACTATGTTTTAAATTTTCAACAGCCCAAAAACAATTCTAAGTAAAGACAACAAAGAAAGTATGGTGTCACTACAAGCCCACAATCTAAGTTTAAAAGAAAAATAGCAATTACCAGTTACTCTAAAGCACTGCATTGAATATGTTTCCTTCATTCCCCTTCTGGCTTCTTCTGAGAAAATAAACCTCTGCTTGCTACTTTAACTCTGAATAAGCCCCACCTCCAGTTATCACGTAGCTGATGTCAGAGGCCAGACAATTAACACCCTTCACCCAACTACAGGGCAGTCAGACAAGCCAAGATAAAATTTGCAGCAATTAAAGACAGCACAGAATTACACCACCATGTTTTAAATTTTCAACAGCCAAAAACAATTATAAGTAAAGACAACAAAGAAAGTATAGTGCCACTACAAGCCCACAATCTAAGTTTAAAAGAAAAATAGCAATTACCAGTTACTCTAAAGCACTGAATTGAATATGTTTCCTTCCTTCCCCTTCTGGCTTCTTCTGAGAAAATAAACCTCTGCTTGCTACTTTAACTCTGACTAAGCCCCACCTCCAGCAACCTCTTAGCAACTCATTTACAAACATACATTGAATTATTAGTTCATCCTGACCAAACAGGCTTCGTTCCCCATCGTCACATGAGTGATAATGTCAGAAGACTCCTTAACATCGTAAAGGCGGGTGGTCCCCATGGCAGGTCAGCCCTAGCTGTCTTTCTCGACGTGTAAAAAGCCTTTGATAGGCTGAATTGGGCCTACCTTTTTGAGGTCCTGCATAAGATGGGGTTCAGGGGTAATTTTCTCCAGTCGATAAAAATATGTTATCAAAATCCCCAGGCCAAGGTAAGGGTGAATGGTACTGTTTCCTCATCCCTTAATATTACCAGAGGAACACAGCAGGGCTGTCCCCTCTCCCCTTTGCTTTTTGCGCTCAGCATGGAGCCTCTGGCCCAAGCTGTAAGGCAACATAGGAAAATTGAAGGGGTAGAAATTCAGAATACCCATCACGAGATTTCCCTGTATGCGGATGATAGCTTGATATATGTGGGCAACCCACAGACTGCTATCCTGCATCTCATGAAGCTGCTGTCATCTTTTGGGGACATTTCAGGCTTTAAAGTTAATACAAAGAAATCTGAGGTTCTTCTGATAGGGGAGGACCTGAAACCAGATTTGAGAGTAAAAATACCATTCAGGTGGGTCAGACATAAAATAAGATATCTCAGAATACAGATACCCATAAACCTTAATCAGCTATATAAACACAGTTATGAGGCATTGGGACAGCAAGTACGAGCAGACCTTCACAGATGGCACTGCTTCCCCTGACATTCACCAATAGACTAGAGACAGTCAAAATGAACATTCTACCCAGATTCCTTTTTTATTTATCAACCTCCCACTCCAGATCCCTAATAAGGATTGGAAGAATCTTAAGAAAAAACTCTCTGACTTTATTTGGCTTACTAAACGCCCCAGAATTCGGTGAGAAATATTAATGGAAGAAAAGGGTAAGGGAGCGATGGGAGTACCTGACTTCCCCAAGTATTATACTGCAGCTCATCTACTTCCGGTTATTAAAATGTTGTTGCCCGGTAAGAAACATGGCTGGTTGGAGATGGAGCATAGGGAATGCGAGCTAGCCTCTTTAAACATTCTCCCGTGGATGATCCGATCGAAAGATTTAAAAAAAACTTTAATAATGTTTTTACACAACACACAATGTCGCAGTGGCTGGAAGCTAGACAAAATTGGGAAATTGTCCGTCCAGTGTGGGAGTATCTGCCAGTTTCATTTCTTCCAGGGTTTCCAACTCAAGTGGGGGATCCTTGTTTTTTTAGATGGATCACCATGGGCTTAAATATCCCAGACAGCTTATAGAAGGAAACCAATCAAAACCATTTTCTCAGATGCAAGCAGCATTTGACCTGAGTAACATTGATTTTTTTTCAGGTATCGTCAGTGTTCACATTGTATTACCACTGTTATTTGCCTTGCAGATTTATCCCAGGGACCCTCAGCCCCAGTTTCACTGACTTATCAAAGAAGTATCATGGAGACACCAGATCCTTTATATCTCAAGTATATAAAATACTGATGGAAGGTAGAGGGACACTAGCAGTGCAGAGAGTGGAACTTAAATGGGAAACAGAGGCAAACTTAAACCTTACGGAACAAAACTGGCATTGTATTTGGCTAGGCATATATAAAACCACTAACTCACCCTCGTGGAGAGAATTTAGATGGAAAATTAATATTTGCTTTTTCAGAACCCCTACAATCACTGCTCATTACACTAAACACCTCTCCAACAAGTGCTGGAGAGGTTGTGACTCTATAGGATCACATTACCATGTTTTTGGGGATTGCCCTAAAATTATGTCCTTCTGGATCAATATTTCTAAGGAGATATCTCAGATCCTCTCCCTCTCCACCTCTTTAGAATTTGAGATCTGGTTCTGGGCCTTCCCAAGGGGAAATTAAGACCTCGACAGGGAAATATCTTTTTGATTTTTTTAATTGCAGCAGCACTTAAGGCCCTCACACAAAATTGGCTGTCAGATCTATCCCCCCCCTTTAGTGCATGGTACAGAAATATTGGGCAAATTCAAGGAATGGAGGCAATCACAGCCCAGCTGCGGCCATCCACAGATAAATTTAATACAAGGTGGTTACCCTTTTTTAAATATTTGGAAATAAGAGAAGGTAAACCAATCCTAGAACAGCTTCTCCAGACCTGACTTTACAGAGGCGGTATACACTTCTAAGACTTCTCTCGGACCTTATGACCATAGTTTGGTTATAACACGTTGATGTGGCTGGCCTCCTGCCTTAATCTCCAGCTCCCTCTCAACAGAACAAAATAGAGTGTACAAGGATTTGCATTAGGGTAACACCCGCTGTTACTTCAAGAGGGCTCTTGCAGTAGGTAATTACATATAGGACTGACGTCGGCAGGTGGCAGGACCCCAAGGAAAAATTTCTAGCTAGCAGTCCCCGGTGAGGGACCGCCCCCACGTCAGGTGACCGGCGTCTCACGACTCGGTATAAAGTGGCGGTCCCGGACGCCCGCCTTCCAGTTCTTTCCCGCCGTTAGCTCGTGCAGCGCCTCGCGGTAAAGTTCGTGCTTAGCAAAGCCCTGTTCTTTCGTCGTTTTTTACCGAAAACTTTTCAGTATTTTTCTTCACATCGTCAGGTTAACGTCGGTGTATGTCATCCACTTCCAAAAATAAGTGTGACTCGTGCGGTGCCCAACTGCCAAACAAGGACGGCCACTCTTTCTGCCTTTTTTGTCTAGGCCCTGACCACGTGGTCGACAAGTGCCCGCATTGCCTGCAGTTCAACGCGGCTACCCGCAGACGACGTCAACAGTCCCTGGAAGCCCATCTGCTCAAAAAGATGTCGTCTTCATTGGAGAAGGAATTGAAGAAGCTCAGGCAGGCGTCGACCTCTCCCGAAGGACACCACAAGAAGCGGGACAAAGAAAGGCACAGGGAGAAGGCCTCCTCGCCCGCGACTCCGGCCTGAGCCGCGGTTCAGGTAACGTCCCCTCTGGGGGATCGTCTGGCAGCCTCCAAGGTTTTGGAGGAGGTGTCGGCCCACCCGTTGGGCTCGCGCTTGGGTCCTGCGGGTGCCTCCTGGCTAAAGAAGGCCTCTGCCCCCAGTACCGCCGCAGGCTTGCGGCCTACTGGCGCAGGCACCTCCCATAAGCCGGACGTTGGCTCCTCCGACGTCCGTCGGGAGAAGACCGATAAGACGCCCGGCCCTGCGGGGCAGTGCACATTCACGTCCCTCTCGGACCGGGCCACTTCCCACCCTCAGCCCGTCTCCGACGAGGGACCCCATAAGCCAGACGCCAGCTCCTCTGGCGTCCGCCGGGAACCAGCCCCTAAGCTGCACGTCGGCTCCTCCAACGTGCGCCGGGCGTCGGAACCTATGACAGACCCTCCATCTTCTGTTGTCCCAGGTTCCCCACAGCCTTCGCTGCAGTCCGGGGAGCCCGAGTCGCCCCAGCCTGACCCCGGGGACTTTTCTCCTCCGTTCCCGGGCGAGGCTGGGGATATTCCTCCACCATCAGACCCTCCTCCTACAGAACTGGATCTGGCCCCGGCCCCGACACTGGCCCCACTGACGCCGGTTCCGACGCCGGCCCCACTGACGCCGGCGGGAGACTTCCCCCCCTCTGTCGGGCCCAACCCCCCACGGGCCTCTCAATGTAGACCCGCCCATGGGGCTTCCTACTGGGACATCTGTTCCGGCAGCTCCTCCGGTACTCGGGTTTCTGCCGTTCTATCCGATGCCATCCTACCCGGGTCCGCAGTATCCAGCGCCACAGTACCCGACGACGGCTCCACCGACGCCACAGTACCCAACGCCGCAATACCCGGCACCGGTTTTCCCGCAGCCGGGTTATGGATACTCGCCTTACGGATACAATCCGTATAGTTATCCCCCTCCTCCTCCTCCACCGCCCCCAAGGCCGCCAGTGGATCTGCAGGAGACTCTGGCTTCCTGGTGGGCTGAGGCCAAAGCTCAGCTCACCAAGGAAGTCGAGAGCCACCTGACGGCCAGTGCCCCCTAGCCCCGTCTCCCGAGATGGCACACTCCTCTCGCCTCCGGATTCCAGAGCTCTTCCTCTGGATCCAGAGGGAGGCAGGACGCGTTCAGGGATCCCCCTAAGGAACCCGTTCCTCCCTAGATGGGTCAGGAGTCTTACTCTGCTTCTAATTCTTCTTCTTCTTCCCTCGCTCTCAGTTCTTGATTCCTCCGACAGATGCTCTAAGAGAAACGACGAGCCTCGCTCTCTGTCCAAGCCCCGGCCAAAGACTCCTCCGAAGTGTCCTCCGGAGGATCCTTCATTCACGGAGTTGCTCAGGAAGATCCAGGAAGTACATCAGTGGCGTTCTCTGGAACCAGATCCTCAGCGGGTCAAACTCTCCGAACATCTGGACCTGCCCCTTACGGCTCCTACTTTAGTGCCACCCTGGATGGAGCCTCACGCCCACCTTGTTTCCACTATTTGGAAACAACCGTCGGCTTTAGCCCCGCGCTTCCTCGGAAGTCCAACAGGCTATACCAGGCTCCGGAGGGTGTAGATTTTTTTGATTCTCACCCCCGTGCAGACTCGGTCGTGATTAGCGCTGCTCACGGCCGGTCAGCACACCCCAAACATTTAAGCTCGTCTCCTCCGGATAAGAAATCTCGCCTTTTGGACCAGTACGGAAGAAAAATATACGCTTCTTCCACACTGGGAATTCGGGCCCTGAATTATGTAGCTCATATGGGGGATTACCAGAAAGGCTATCCTTACCCAGGCGGAATCTAAGATTGACTCCTCACCTGACTCCCAAGTCAAGCAGGAGTTAGCTGACCTAGTCCGTTCTGCTCGTTTGGCCAGTCGTCACATCCTGAGGATGACTTACGATGCAGTGGACACTGCCGGACGGAGCTCCACGTTCGCCGTAAGTCTTTGGCATCACGCCTGGCTCCGCATGTCAGGTTTGGTCGCGGAGGTGCAGTCAGCAATCCAGGAAGCACCTTTCAGGGGTTCGATGCTTTTCGGCGGTGATGTCACGGACATCATCACCGATTTGCAGGAGAAGGGGGCGGCTCTGAAATCTGTGGATTCCATGTACCATCCCCATCCCCCACAGCACCGTCCTTTTCGCAGACGCAGTCGGCCTCAAGCGAAACCCCAAGGAAGGTGGGCCACTAAACGCCGGGCCCCCGCAGCTGCCAGGTCCCCGCCGCCCAAAAAAGCAGCAGGTGCCCCAGCTGTGTCGCAGCCCCACACCACCTGACTCCTCCCTTCTCCCACCGCCTCCGGACTCCCCGGAGGTACCGGTAGGAGGGAGATTCTCCCTCCACCTTCCGGGCTGGGAGAGGATAACAATGGATTCATAGTCCTTCAGATTATTGCGGAGGGGCACTCCATAGAGTTTCTACAGAAACCTCCACGCCACCCCCCTCTGAAGTCCTCTTACGCAAGGGACAATCTTCCTTTGGTCAGGGAAGAAATATCTGCCCTTCTCGCGAAGCAGGCCATAGAACCCGTTCCTCCTCACCTTCAGGGTATGGGTTACTATTCCCATTTCTTCCTGGTCCCAAAGAAGACGGGAGATCTCAGACCTATTCTCGATCTCAGCTCCCTGAACTTCTACGTGGAATACAAGAAGTTCAGGATGCTCTCCCTTCTGCCCCTTCTTCGGCTGGGTCAATGGCTTTGTGTGCTGGATATGCAGGCTGCGTATCTGCACATCCCCATTCGTCCCTCACATCACAAATACCTCCAGTTTGCTTTCAAGGGGGACCATTACCAATTCCGGGCACACCCGTTTGGTCTTTCCTCAGCTCCATGAGTTTTTACCAAATGCCTGGCGGTGGTAGTGGCCCACCTGCGCACTATGGGAGTTCAGGTGTTTCCCTACCTGGACGACTGGCTCCTGGCGGCCTCATCCAGGGAGGAGCTCCTGCATTTTATCTCCCTCACCCAGCAGGTTTTCACTTGCCTGGGTATTACCATCAACCATTCTAAGTCTCGTCTGGACCCCTCCCAGAGACTTTAGTTCATCGGGGCTATCCTCGATATGACAGTGAGCAAGGCCTTCCTTCCTCCGGAAAGGGCGGCCTCCCTCCAGTCACAGATTTCCCTGCTATCAGAGCACAGGAAGGTTCCGGCGAGGTCGGTTCTCTGTCTCTTGGGGCTCATGGCGGCCGCCATCCCGACGGTTCACCGCGCGCGGCTCCACATCAGGATTTCTCAGTGGACTCTCCGCTCCCAGTGGGATCAACTCATAGACGACCTAGATCATCTGGTTCTGATCTCCTCACTGATGGCAAGAAACTTGCAGTGGTGGATGGTTCGAGAGAACCTGTTTCGGGGTGTCCCCTTCTGTCTTCCTCCCCCTTACCAGACTCTGACCACGGACGCTTCAGGCGAAGGTTGGGAAGCCCATCTGGGTCCTCACCGAACCCAGGGTTTATGGTCCAGATTGGAGTTAGCTCTCCACATCAATGTGCTAGAGCTACGAGCAGTGCTTTATGCTCTCCAAGCCCTTCACCAATACATCCTCCCCGGTCACCTAGCTGTCCAGACGGACAACATGTGCATGGTGTGGTACATCAACAAGCAGGGAGGGACTCGATTCTACCCGCTGTGCAGGGAAGCAATGAGGTTTTGGGACTGGGCAACGCTTCACAACCTTCACTTCACGGCGATCCATGTTCCAGGAGTCGACAATACCCTAGCAGACAAGCTAAGTCGCTCCTCTGCTCTGCCACACGAGTGGGAGTTGGAACAAAAGGTTCTAGATGACATCTTCCAGCTTTGGGGGACTCCACAGGTAGACCTGTTCGCCTCTTCCCAAAATGCAAAACTTCCCAACTTTTGGTCGCTCGCTCCAGAGCGAGGCGCTTTTTGGAGCGACGCTCTGTCTCTAAACTGGAAGGGCAGATTCATCTATGCTTTTCCCCCCAATTCCTCTGATCCCTCATGTACTGCAGAAACTAACAGCGGAAGGAGTGAGAATGATTCTGATTGCTCCTTTCTGGCCCAGGCAAATCTGGTTCTCTCTTCTACAACAATACTCAGAGGTTCCTCCTCTTCCTCTTCCTTTATCTTGAGGATTGCTGACCCAGGATCAGGGGACCCTGGTCCATCCGGGACTCAAATCCCTGCAACTTCATGCATGGCTCCTGCAGACCTAGCTCAATCCTGCTTTGGCGTCTCTCCAAAGGTGGCGGAGATGTTGGTGGAGGCTAGGAAACCCTCCTCGAGGTCCACTTACACCATGAAATGGAAGAGATTTTCTATTTGGGCCGCCTCTAGGAACATGGAGCCTTTCTCCTGTCCAGTGGCTGTTCTACTGGAGTATTTACATCATCTTTTCGACCTGGGTCTCAGCCATTCCTCCTTAAAAGTACACATGGCCGCTACCTCAACGTACCATGTTCCTTTCGCAGATAAAGCCTTTGCCCAATTAGAGGTATCCAAGACTTTTCTTAGAGGGATCCTTCATCTCAGGCCCCCTGTCTGGACTCCTGCTCCCCCTTGGGATTTGAACTTTGTTCTCGACAAACTTACCCTTCCTCCCTTCGAGCCTGCAGCCTCTGCAGACCTGAAGTTTCTATCGTGGAAGACGCTCTTCTTGGTGGCCATCACTTCCGCTAGAAGAATTTCCGAGCTCCAGGCCCTTATGTGTAAAATTCCTTATTTGATTTTTCACAAAGAACGAGTAGCTCTTCGCACGAACCCTAAGTTTCTACCTAAAGTGGTAGCGGAGTCTACCTTAAATCAGTCTATAGAGTTACCTGCCTTTTTCACCCAGTACTCCAACCAAGGGGAATATTTACTCCACACCATGGATGTTCACCAGATTCTGAGATACTACACCAACAGGACTAAGGATCTCAGGAAAACTGACCAGCTGTTCGTCTCTTTTGCTCACAAAAGAGAAGGCAATGCTGTTTCTAAGCAATGCCTGTCGAAATGGTTGGCTCATTGCATCACTTTCTGTTATGACAAGTACAACAAGACCCTTCCGGATCAAGTCAGAGGTCACTCCACTCGGGGAATTGCAGCCTCTGCGGCTTGTTTCAAGAATGTGTCTGCGGTAGATATCTGTGCTGCCACCACCTGGACTTCCGTCCATACTTTTACAAAACATTACAGTTTGGACATTGCCTCTCGCCGTAGAGCAGGCTTCGGCTTAGCGGTCTTGCAGGGCCTCCTGTCTTGAGGTTTGCAAGTTTTTTGCTGCTACTTGGAGTAGTTCCTCCTCCCGGTGCCTTTCATTTGTTCCAGACTGCTTGGGATTCTGTCCTATATGTAAACCTACTGCAAGAGCCCTCTCGAAGTAAGAGTACAGTTACGTAAGAACTTACTGTAACAGTAGATCTTCGAGAGCTCTTCTGATAAATAACTCGCCCTCCACATCCCCCTAGGGCTTTTCAGATCCTTTTCCATTGGGGAAATATCTGCTTCTCTCGTCCGGGCCTTCCGGGCCTGTGGCAGGAAAGAACTGGAAGGCGGGCGTCCGGGACCGCCCCTTTATACCGACGTCATCTGACACTGGTCACCTGACATGGGGGTGGTCCCTCGCCAGGGACTGTTAGCTAGAAATGTTTCCGTGGGGTCCTGCCGCCTGCCGACGTCAGTCCTATATGTAATTACCTACTGCAAGAGCCTCTCTCGAAGATCTACTGTTACGATAAGTTCTTACGTAACTGTACTTTGCCTTGTTAGCATTGATCCTCCTAATCATTTTAAATGAAACAAGGACTCATTTTCTTTTTAATGTTGTTTCTATTGTTGTTAAAAAGTTTTTTACTGTTGTAAGAGATCTTGATTTATTAATATAAGACACTTTCTCAAAAATCTCTAGAAAGCAAACTCAGAAACTTCTGGAATTCTTAAGCTGTGAACTAATGGAGGAAATGGTGATCTCTCCAAAAGACTTTTCCACTTGAGTAGACCAACCCTTCCTGAACTGTTCTTAATTGATGGAGGGTCACTACAGTTGACTCCGTAATAACAAACAAATGTTAGTAAATAGATCAGAGATGTAATAATTTCTGTGTAAACTCATGGCAAGAATTACACCTTTAACTTCTTGGAGATTAGAACATTAATTCTGTATTAGGAATGCTGTTTGTGTCTTATGGACTTCAATAAAATTGTTTTTTCAAGTTAAAAAAACAAAAAAAATGGCTGCGTTATGAGCATGCGTTGCGCAGTTTCTACGTACGCTCATATTTTTGCCAGTTTTCAATATTTTCACCCCAAATTTCCAACATTGCCATTTTTTCAAACCTCCTTATGAGCAGCGTAGCTGTCATTTTATGCATCCTGCCCAAAATGTGTTTTCGCACCTGTGGCACAGAATGGCGCAGTCACTGTGCAAAATCAACTTTTGGGACAGATTAACAAAATCACAGTGCCACTGTTCATAAGGGGATGTCCCAAAAAGGCCATGTTGAAAAATTGGTAAAAAAATTCCCAAAAATGACTGCATTACGAGCGTGCGTTGCGCTGTTTCTACACATGCTCGTAACTTCAATTTTTCATATTTTCACTCCAGGTTTTCAACATTGCCATTTTTCACACCTCCTCATGAACAGTACAGCTATCTTTTTTTCACATCCTACCCAAAATATGTTTTCACACCTGTTGTGCCGAATGGTGCAGTCACTGTGCAAAATCACCTTTGGGGATTGAGTAATGAAATGATAGTGCTACTATTCATGATGTGCTGTCCCATAAAGCCCATATTGAAAATTTGTAGTGAAAATACCAACAAATGCCTGGGGCGTTAGGGTTTTCAACCATAACGCCTCACCCTGTAGAGACTGACAGGCCTCGGGGGTGTGACTTGAGGTTGTCGGCTGTAATGCTCATGCTATTGCACCCCCACCCCCACCCTGAAGCCAGTGACAGGCTTTGAGGTGTGCCTTGGGGTCTTCAGCCCTAACATTCACTCCATTTTCCTATACTACACCCATCTCGGCTTATTTCCTTATGGAATGGGGTGACCGTAAGGGCCGAAGACCCCAAGGCACACCATGACACCTGTCTGTGACTGCAAGATGGGGTAGGATGAGGTGGAATGGCGTGAACTTTATGTCCGACAACCCAAAGCCACACCCCCATTGTCTGTCAGTCTCTGCAAGGTGGGGTTGGGGGGTTGGCATTAGTTCAGTACTTCACTGCCATTCCTATTATGTAGCTCTGTAACTCTTGCAGTACCAATGCTAATACCAGCAAGCAAACATTCAGCTTTGACAAATGTTTGTTTTTGATTAGTAGTGGTTTACTGTTTTTAGCTATCCTAGGGTTACCAGATTTGGGGACAAGAAAGAGGACAAGGTCTAAGAAGTAAGCAGTCTTGTTTAATTTCTAGTTTGTACACAATCAGTAAATTTGATGTTCAAAAAAAAATTAAAAAATTACACTTTGAAGCCAACATGCTAACCTGATTCCAATCCATCTATGAGTACTTTTCAGAAGAGCAAATTTTCCTAAGCAGCAGAGAGTGGCTCAGCAAATAATCATGAAACTGACTGCAAGTCAAGTGTTTAAAGTTGTACTGTGCAACAAGTAGCGCCTTCAGTGACTCAAGAGAAAGGCGGTTCCTTTCCTTTGTCCATTGAGTTTGGATCAGTGAGAAGGCCCTCTTTACATTTGCATTGTGGCAAGGAATGGCAAAAAATAATTCTGCAATCTTGAGCAGCTCTGAATAGCATTCCACATTTTTTGAGCTTGTGAAGTACCTTGTCCATTTCTCATGAGCTAGTAAAGCACCAAACTCTCCTTCACCTTGAGTGTTTTTGTTCACAAACTGCTTCAAATTGCAGAACTGATCAAAACATTTTGTGTCATTAATTTCAACCCCCTTCTCATTCAAGTACTTGATTCATGACTCAACATCATTCCAAGAAGGGGTGTCAGACAGCAACATCCATTTGAAACATGAAAACTCTTGGAAAAGATGAGTCCACATCTCCAGGTACTCAATGCAGGTTGTGTAGAGGTCTTGTACAGTGTCAATGAACCTGTCACTCTGGTCCGAACCCTTCCTTCCGCTTCTGGCTCAGAATTTCCTTTGCTTTCAAAGACATGAAGTTATGATTTTTCCTCTCCACAAGAACACCACGGACAGACTCTATTATCTCCATCACTTCTACCAAAGAATTACCCTCTCTTTCAATAGTTTCTATCTGAGAGTGGAACACTGACATGAGTGAGTGCACCTGCCACAAGTAGACCTCACTGAACTTGTTTTAAAGAACTTCTGTACCAGAATAGTGACTTCAATGCTGGGAACATTTGCAGCAGCCTCATGATAGCAGGAAAGAGAGAGAGCCATCGCGTCTTTCTATGATAAAGCAACTGTCGATATTCAACCTCAACAAAGTCACAGAATTCTTTCAAAGACTCTGTCCGTACAGTGTAAATCGAGAAGAAATTGAAAATCTTTATCAGAATTGAGTCTATATCTACCTCAAGAACATCTGCCCCATGCTGGATACAATTGTTTAAAACGTGAGCTGGGCATCCTACCCCAATCAAGCTACCTTTCAGTGACCTCTTCAGATTTGAAAACGCATTTTTGCCCACAGCTCGCCTGAGCCCCCCCCCCCCAAAACATTGTGTTACAGTTATCACCTGTGAATGCGATACATTTTTGAAGTAGGCCACCTTTTTCTAGAGTTTGTGTTACATAGTTTGAGATGGTACTTGCAGTTTCATCAGACAGGCTCTGTAATTCTATTATTTTTGTTTGTAAGCCCCCTGTTTTCCAATCAAAGTTCTGAATTAAAATTGGAAACATTTTTACTGCACCATGATTGCTTCCATCAGTGGCAGCTCCGCAGTATGAACTACTACTTAGTGATTCAATCACAGTATCTACAGCATGGGGAGCAATTACAGAGTTAATTATAGCTTTAGTCTTGGTTCGACCACTTGACATCTTACGTGCAATTTCAGAGTCAGGGTACAGCTTCTTACTTAAGCCTGAAGTACAGTCCATTGATTTGTAGCTGGCATGGTGTCTTACAGTGTGGAATGCCAAAGTGCCTTCAGCAGCATTTACAGCATCCTCAGCTTTGGAACCTGGGTGAATTAAATAATCAGTCACCTTTCCTGAGGAGCTGGTACTCCGAACACTCTTTTGATGTTTTGTGCATTGAACGTGGGCCTCTAAGTCCAGAGCTCCTTTATTAGCAACAGAGATGTACGTTCCAGCGCTACATAGCATGCACGCTGCCTTCCACTCCTCCCGGACATTTCAAAAACATGGATATTTCTTCTTGAGTTCCTCTGTAAACTTGCACTTGCGTTTTGGCATTCTTGACTACTTGGCTTCAACTTGAACACTTCAAGGCAAAAGGGTCCAGGCAGGCACAAGCAGCAGTGAATCCTGCAACACAAGAGAAGCACAGAGAGCGAGAGAGAGACGTGTCAACACACTGACTCCACGATCTGTCACAGTGCAGTGCAGCCCGAACCACCAAATCTCAACTGAATGATGGAGTTCTTCATGAAAGCAGAGCTCAGAAGAAACCAAAATGTGGTCACCATCTCTATTCAACGGCTGTGTCTGTCCTAGAAGTGTACTTAGTCTCCCTTCACGGGCGAGGCTCCCGTCACCACCAGCCCACCCCATGACACAACATAAAGGTCAGGTGCAGGCACTTTTAGTGGGCTTGTTGTAGTCCTCATTTGTTTGGGGGGGCAATGTGTCACCATGCCATGGCCAAATTTGTGATGGGGGAGAAGAGAGGCCAACATTGTATGAAACCTTTTCATATCAACCTGATGACAGGCTAAAACACAGTATTGAGTAACTAGGGCTTGCTGAAGCCAATAACAAAGAAAGGCTTTATGCAACTGCTCCAGGCAGGCACCAGCAACACCATTGTATTGTATCAAGCAATTAAATTAAATCAAATGTGATTTAAAGGTTCTCAGTCATAAATTCTGCAATCTGATTGGCTGTTAGGATTCCAACAGCCTTACATTACTCCCTGCTACACTGTTATAATATGTTTTACAGCATAAGGCATGCATCATCACTGAGTCACTGTGAGGACGAGATATGTCTTACAATAAGTATTGCCTTACTGCTTAAAATGAAGGGACAAGGGTAGGTGGAACTGAAATCAGAAACCAGTGATGCTGGTAAAGTAACCCCCACCCTTTTGCTGGCCTGCACATATCAAGAACTCAATCAAGCAACAACTAGAAGTGAATAAAGACTGACTGCGAAAAAGCAGTAGAGGGCAGCATACCAATTTTGATTGCCTGCTGGTTCTGTCCAGTCCACTAGTCTGAGTCTGAATCTGCTCCTGGGAGGTCTGTGTCTTTCTAGAGTGGACTCGATGGTGGCGGGTGCTGGTGATGCTGGATCAGGATCGGCCTTGGAAACCGGGATTGCCTCAGGAGGGGGACAAACAGGTCGGACTAAAAAAAAAAAATGGCACATACAATCAGACCACCCGCAGCCTTACAACCACAGACCAGTGTGAGATCAATGATGGATGAAGGAAAGAGTGTGGACTCGAGTCTGTTTGTCGACTGGATCTAGACTGAGGCTATGATTGGACGAAGAAGCGAGGAGCGAGTGAGTGGACATCTCACAGAGGAGTGGTCACAAATCTCACAGCCACAGACCACACAGAGATTACATAGGTGAATCTCATGCACAAGGACAGTATTATTACTAATGTACTGTCATCTGATTGTGACTGGATGATGCTGACCGGGCCGTCATCACTCATATTCATTACAGTATGTACTACAGTCCAGGTTCATGTGGCTACCTGCTGCTGCTTTTTTCTGACTGAAAACAATAAATAAATCAGCTCTGTGGTGTCGGTCTTTGAGGTGCTGGGCTGTCCAGAGTGGGATGGGTGGGAGCATGCATAGTGACTGACTGACATTACGGTCTGTAATTATTTATGTGCGCTCCTGCCCGTCCCATTCCTGGACAGCCCAGCACCTTGAAAACCCATCACCACATGAGCTGATTTTTTCCAGTCAGAGAGAAGCAGCAGCAGGCAGAACATTATTTTTATGTGGCTACCATCTTGATGGTCAAGTGGCCCACCTACCACAGCTCCAGTTGATATAACATTCCTTAGTAATCCAGTGGTACTCCATTCATTTCCTGGCATGTCGAAATCTTTTGGGAATGTTTCCATAATAGTCTTCCTCCTGCCAGCCTTGAGTTCCTTAGTCACAGTACTGCACTCCCCCCCCCCCCCACACACACACACCTTAATACCTTCCTGTAACAATTCTACAGGCAGGGGACATCACAGAAGGCTTTGTGAAGGCCATCGTGCATTTGAGAGTGACGCTATGGGCCATACATATGGCCACCCTGTGCCTGTTCCATCATGGTTCCAAGCAGTTTTGTGACCATGAAGGATGAGGTTGGGACCCCCTCAAAACACAGCCCAATGAGGTTGCAGAGGTGCCACTGGCATCTTTTTGTAACAACCTTCCCTGTTAAATTTGGAAATCCTAGATCATAATTTCAATATTAGAGCACATCTGCTCCAGATAAAAATAGAAAGATTCCGGTCAAATAAAAGGAAGCAGTGGTTGACAGTGAGAGCACCTAGGATCTGGAATAAATTGCCAGTAGAAATAATCATTAGTAGTAATATTGATGGGTTTAAGAAAGAGTTAGATACTTTCCTAATTAATAATAATATATTGGGGTACTTTTAAATTATGGCGAGCATATAGACGTCTTTTAAAGCTCTGGATAACTATGAAACCTATGAAAGACATAACACATGCAGCTTTGCAGGGACAATCAGATAGCATTTAAGTCTCCTTCTGGGCCTTCTGGCTGGTAGTGCCCTTGCCTGAGCATCACCCAGGAAAAATCTTTTGTACAGTGCATGACTAGCTACTCGTTTAACACAAATGAGATGGCTGAGAACACAATTCTCATCTGGAAATCACATGCAGTATTTAAAAACTGCTCTTCTGATCTCAGTGTCATATCCGGTGCCAGCTGAATGCTGTTCTTTTAGCCTGTCTCCCGTCCAGTCCTGGCTGTGTTTGTTTAGCCAGTTGATTATATTAGTGAGGTGAGGCAATGCCGCAAGGAAGGCCCTTCCCTCACCTCACTGTAATCAACTGGCCAATTATTTTATGGCCCCTGGGTCAGGTCAGGGTGGCCAGGGTTACTAAAGTGCAACAGCAACCTACTGTACTCCTGACCCGGCCTGTAGCTGCTGTCAAAACAGGGAAGCTGATACTCTTAGAAGTCTTAAATCTGTATTTTATTAAAACTGAACCCCGGCTCTGGTGGTGGGGTCGTGGCAGGGAGGAAGTTAGGGTGGTCCAGTGCCCGGCCTGACCTGACCCAGGGGGGCCAGCAAGAATGTTAGCCTGTCTCCTGTCCAGTCCTGGCTATGTTTGTTTGGCCAGTTGATTTATATTAGTGAGGTGAGGCAAGGGCACTGGACCACCCTAACTTCCTTGCCATGACCCCATCTCCCCCAGGGCCAGGGTTCAGTTAAAATACAGATGGACTTCTAAGAGTATGAGCTTCTCTGTTTTGACAGCAACTACAGGCGAAGTCAAGCAAGCATAAAAAAGAACTGAAGTGTCAGTGACAGCAGGAGTACTAGTCTGCAGGAGGAAAATAAAATCTAGCCAGCTACAGCCAGGCTGCAGCCTGCAGGGCAGCAGCGGGGAATATACTTGTTTGTGGCCTGGGCTTAAATTTTTCTGGTCTTCCCTCTTCCCTTCCCAATCCTTCCTACCTTACCGAGCCTCCCTTGTGGCCTTTCTATGCTGCTTCCTTCCTTCTGTCCTGCTGCAGTGACAGTCCTGGTCCACCCTTAGCACTACAAGTGTTTTGACTCATTTATTTATTTATTGGTGGTTTATTTTCTTTTTTTAAAAAGAAAAGTATCTGAGGATCAGTAGCAGGATTTTTAGGACAGTAAATTAATAAAAAGGGAACTAGGAGAGCTTCAGTAACAAACAAGTAGTGAAATTGCAGTATAATGTGGGGAGTTGTGCAGTGCTGTGGCTGTGGGGCAGCAATATTCAGGCAGACCTTCTGGACACTGAGGTGCTGCCCTATCTGCATGCATCTCTGTGGACTGTGGGATGAGGTAGCCAGACTCAGAGCGGAATTAAACTGGGTCAGGAGTACCATCACCCCTATCCAGAGACCACCCAGTCCAATGCAACTGCCTCAAAGGATGCCGAGAACGAGGCGCACTTGGATGACAGTGGGCTCAGGGAGGGTTAGAGCGGTCAGGCAGAGGCACATCCCAGATCCTATTCCACTCAAGAACTCATATGCCACACTGACAAATGGGGACAACCAAATAGAGGTACCCAGAGAAGTGGAAGGAAAGGATGTGGAGGTTAGCTAAGGAGGTGACCTCAGTGGGGAAAGCAGTGGACCCCAGAGGAGGAGGAAGTGAATCCTGGTGGGGGACTCCATCATAACAGGGGTCCAGCTAGGAACACAGGAGGGGGAGGACAGGAAGGTGAGGTGCCTACCAGGTGCCACGGCATGGAGGGATGGAAGGAAGATCCTGGGGATCACTGGGAAGACAAGACGGGAGCGTGAGCTGGATGTCATTATCCACCTAGGTACTAATGACCTGGCAAATGGGGAGCCAAAGGAAGTTCAGGAAGAGTTTAGGAAATTGGGAAGGGGTCTCAAGCAAGTAGCTACTTCTGTCACTTTCTCAAAGTACTACCTGTGAGAGGCAAGGGAGAGCATGGGGTTGCATGCACCAGGAACTTCAACTCATGGTTGAAGAACTGGTGCTGTGAGGAAAGGTTTGGATTCATTGGTGACTGGGGACCCACCTGGAGGGATGGAGGTTTGTTCAAGCCTGACAGCCTGCATCCATCCTGGAGGGTAATCCAAGCACTCAATGATAAGTTTAAATGCTACATGGACACACATTTAAACTAGCAAAGGGGGGTGGCAGGCCAGCAGGGAGGGTACCTACTTGCTCACCCCCCACAGCTAGCAGTGGAACCAGTGAACCGGAGGAGTGGCTATCTCTACAAAGCAGTGTGCAAAAGATGGAGATTAACGCTCAAGAGATGGATCGGCAGAAAAGGGGCAAAATTCAGCAGAAGGGCAGACAGCAAGGAGAACCAGGGATAAAGGACAACCAAGGAAGGGTCTGGAGTAGAACAGCAAAACAGTCTAGGGAGGTCAAATCATGGAAAGCCATGTGTGCCAATGCCAGGAGCCTTAGCAACAAGATGGAAGATCTGGAGGCTGTGATGGTGCAGTCAGACCTGGACATTGTGGCCATCACTGAAACCTAATGTAATGATAACCACGACTGGGAGATGACCATACCTGGCTACAACATATTCAGAAGAGACAGGGCAGGTAGGAAGGGAGGAGGAGTGGCACTGTATGTGAAAAATGACATAAGGGCCACAGAGATCCAGGAGGAACAAAATGGGGGAGAGATACTGTGGGTTAAGCTGGAACGGAAAATGGGGCTAGCCATCTGCACAGGTGTAGACCACCAGCCCAGGAGGAAGAAACAGATAGGGAGCTGATGCTAGCCATCCAAAGGATGGCAGACAAGGGTGAGGTAGTACTGGTTGGAGACTTCAATATTCCAGACGTGGACTGGAGCATTCCAGCAGCAGCGTCAACTAGGAGCAGATTTATCCTGGATTCCCTTCTGGGTGCCTTCCTCAAGCAACTGGTCATGGAACCAACTCGGCAGAAGGCAATACTGGACCTTGTGCTTACAAACAGGGACAGTGTGATGGGGAGTACCTGGGGAACAGTGACCACAAGTCATTGTGGTTTGAAATCACAGAAAGAGCAGAACCAAACCACACAAAAACACGTATCCTGGATTTTAAGGGGGCAGACTTTGGGAAAATGGGGAGATACTTGAAAGAGGCATTAAGGGGAATAGGGCAGGAATCAGGTTGAGGAACAGTGGGCAGTATTTAAAATGGGGATTACAAGAGCAACATAATTATGTATTAAGCAGGTTAGCAAGAGTTAAAGGAAGAGGATACCATTATGGTTTTCCAAAGAGGTAGCAAAGAAAGTGAAAGCCAAAAAGATTGCATTCAGACAATACAAAAAGACACAGGCAGAAGGGGATAGGGAGAAGTACCAGGAGAAACAAAGGGAGGCAGGGAGGTCAGTAAGGGAAGCTAAAGCTCAGACAGAAGAACACATTGCAAAATCAGTGGGTAGAGGGGACAAAACCTTTTACAGGTACATAAGGGAAAAAAGAAAGGCAAAGGGAGGGATAGTGAGACTGAAGAGGGAGGATGGGGTCGCGTGGAGGATGACGACAGTAAAGCTGACATATTGAACATGTATTTCTGCTCAGTCTTTACTGATGAAGAGGAGGGTAATGGGTCTGAAGGGAGTACAAGGGGTGAGAATGGTGCAGAAATGGACACAAGTCCCTTTACTCGAGAAAGGGTCCTGAAGGAACTGGAAGTAATAAGCATTGATAAAGCAATGGGGCCAGATGGGGTGCACCCCAGTGTCCTTAAAGAACTAAGAGGTGGTGGCTGAACCTCTGGCTATCCTGTTTAGCGATCACTGGAAACAGAGGAGGTACCCAAAGACTGGAGGACAGTAGATGTAGCCCCTTTACAAAAGTGGGAACAAAGAGGAAGCGGGAACTACAGATCAGTCAGCTCACCTCGGTAGTGGGGAAGATCATGGAAGCACTACTGAAGGAGAGACTGGTGGAACATCTGGTTGTTAATGGACTACAGGACCCAAGGCAGCATAGTTTCACCAGGGGGAGGTCATGTCAGACCAACCTTATTGAATTTTTTGACTGGGTGACTAGGGAGGTGGATCAGGGGAGGGCAGTAGACATGGCCTATCTGGACTTCAGCAAGGCTTTGACACTGTGCCACACAGAAGACTATTACACAAACTGTGGAATATGGGTGTGGGCATGACAGTAGTGTGGTGGGTAGGTAACTGGCAGGGCACAGAAGGTTGTGGTAAATGGCTGTCACTCCACAGAGGGAAGAGTGACCAGTGGGGTACCACAGGGATCAGTGCTGGGACCAGTCCTATTCAACATCTTCATCAGTGACATTGCGCAGGACCTAGAAGGCAGAATTTCACTGTTCGCTGATGACACAAAGCTCTGTAACAGAGTAGGCACACCAGAGGGTGTAGACAGAATAAGGGACCTGCAGAAACTTGAAGAATGGTCAGGGGTTTGGCAGTTGAAATTCAATGCAAGGAAGTGCAAGATAATGCATGTGGGGCACAAAAACCCTGGCACAATATATCAGTTGGGGGGTGAGGATATAGCATGCACCAAGCAGGAAAGGGATCTTGGGGTTATCATTTCTGATGACCTTAAGGTAGGGAAACAGTGTGACAAGGCAGCAGGTAAAGCAAATAGGATGCTGGGATGCATAGGCAGGGGCATCACCAGCAGGAAGAGAGAGGTCATAATTCCACTGTACAAGACACTAGTGAGGCCCCACTGGAGTACAGTGTACAGTTCTGGAGACCTTACCTACGTGAGGACATAGATAGGGTAGAGAAGGTTCAGAGGAGGGCAACAAAGATGGTACATGGATTGCGTCACAAGTCCTATGAGGACAGGTTGAAGGAACTGAGTATGTACTCCTGGAGGAGAGGAGGGGAGGGATATGATAGAGACATACAAGTATCTTACAGGAGGAACAGGATGCAGGAATACACTATTTTAAGTGAAAAGATGTTCCAGAACTAGAGGGCATGGGATGAAGTTGGAGGGAGGACGATTCAGAGGAAACGTGAGGAAGAATTTCTTCACAGAACGGGTGGTGGACAAGTGGAACACCCTGCCAGAGGAAGGTGGTGGGGGCTGAAACAATCACAGGATTTAAGAATGCATGGGATAGACACAAAGGAATTCTGGAGGTCAGGGGGTAAGGGGCAACAGACTTCTAGGAAAACGTAAACTGAACTTACAAGCTCAAATGGGCAGACTGGGTGGGCCACAGACCCTTATCTGCCGACACTGTCTATGTATCTATGTACTCCTGAGTCCGACCTGGCCTACCTAGGCCCCGGCAACATCTTAAGCAACCGTCTCCGCTGGCGCAGCCTCAGGAACTCCCTCACACTGACGCTGGCTTGCGGCTTCACTTCTTGCCCCTCGGCTCACACTCACTCAGCAGTCAGCACCACAAGCGTGATCGCCGATGCCAGTGAAATTGTTGCTGGCAGCCAGGCAGCCTGGCGAGTCGGACTTGGACGACTGCAACTCGGACTCGTCTCGGGGGGCTAAGCCTAAGGGCGTGGGCCGGCTGACACTAGCCCAGGGCAGCAGCGGGAGGGTGGCCAACACCGCGAGATAACAGTGAGCAGCAGCAACAACAAAGTTCAAAAGCAGGCAGCTGCTGGCAGCATAATGTGGGCCCGTGGCACCATGGATAGACGCGTGTGGAGACGGACGGAGTAGTCCCAATGGAGCCGGATCTTGAGCTGCTGCTGGCCATCATTGCGGTCTTGTCTTGCAGAGGATAACTGTCTGCTCAGGCTCGGCAGGTGGCTAGGCTAGCAAATGGTTGCCAGTGGATGCAAATCCTGCTCGCGGGAGCCTAAGCAGAGAGAGGCCGCATGCGCAGAGTTGGACACTTTGCTCGCAGACAGACGCATACTTTTTTCTTATTGGTCTGGACTGTCACTGGTTGATAACAGTAATGGTTGCCATGGCAACTGACACAGAAGCAGCTGTGCCAGGTGGGAAGTCCAACCGGACAAAACAGCACCGTTTTAAAAATCCACCTGTACAAAAATTCTGACGTCAAAAAGAGGACATGTCCGGGTAAAAGAGGACGACGTCTGGTAACCCTAAGCTATCCAGTTTACAGAGAATGGAGCCTTTTCACTTTCTGTTTCTGTCTGTGTCCTTTCACCTTAATTAATTGGTTCCTCTTATAGGAGCTGCAGTTTGACCTTTGGCATAGTTTCTTCACTGCAAGAGCTGTTTTTTTACTATTGGGCTGTTGTACTGCATCTTGTTTGGGAATCATTTTATTATTTCAAGGCTCTCTCAAATTGGTATGTCAGAGAAACTTTGTAGATCATCAAAAAGTACAAATTGTTTTCAGCTCCTGGCAAGAGCAGACTGTCACGAGCGTTGCTTAGTGTTTAGTTCCGCAACACAACTTTATAAATTGTAAGTCCCATCATAGTATTAGACCAAAAACCTAATTTAGAAAGGTATCATTTTTAAAAGTAAGCATGCTTTCTTACCCCAGGAGTCCTTTAGCATCAGTAACTTTTTTGCACTTAGCTGGCTAGGTGCAACTGCCCCGGAGGTGTGCCTTTAAGAGATATTTAAATAAGCGTAAGGCCAAGCCATTCAAAAGACAGGAGGGGGTGTGAGCTAAGTGACAGCTGTTGAAGGCTTCAAAATGTTTTCTCCGCTGGACTGAGCAATATTGCCTCTGAGGTGTCTCCTAACTTTCCTTGTTGACCGCCTCCTAGTGCTTATCTGGGTAAAGTTTTCCTCATAAATTATTTCCTTTAGAGTGCTGAGTAAATGTTTTACTTTTTCATTAGCGCTGGGCAAACTTTTTTTTTAGTGCGACGGCGCTATTTTGACTTTATGTTTACCGCGACTATTTAGTTTAAAGCCTAATTTTAACATGGGCGCTTATTTTCGACAGTTTCCTTCATTTCTGGGGCAAATTCTTGTGGGAACCATCAAATTAGGGACAGTTGCCTTGTTTTTTACCTCAGACCTCACGGAGTTTACCACGAGGCACCTGCAATGGATTTCAAATTTAAACAGTGCCTAGGGGTTTTCTCTCTAGATTGCAATTACGAGGAAATCTTTTTTGTTATATTACTGGACCTTGGTATCCTCTGCGTCAGGACTGTCCATAAGGGATGCCTCGGAGGCCGGGAGATCAGAAGGCTGTGGGTTCTGGCCCCACACCAGGCACTTGGGTTAATATCCCAATACTGACACTGCAGTGCAGCATGAAGGGGGTGCTGCACTCCTGAGGTACCGTCTTTCGGACAAGACGTTAAACTAAGGTCCATTCTGCCTGTTCTGGTGGTAGTTCAGGTGGATGTTAAAGATCCCATGGCACTTCTTGAAAAGAGTAGGGGTAAATTTTATTAAACAGAATATCGGAACATAATAAAGAAAAATCAGAAACAAAAGCATGGAATCAAAAACATAGTCAAGTTGACAAAAGAAGAAGTAATAAAAAGGGTATCAGGAGTCACCAACAATAATAACAAAAAAAAGGAATACTGTTCAAATAGGAAAAAAAAGTAACCAGCAGCCAGGAACAGAACCCCTGTTCCCAGTAAAGTGAAGAAGGAAACAAGGAAATCCCCAAAGAAATCATCGTGTCACTGCTGGCAGTTCAGTAATCCAAGGCAACTCCTTCCATAATGCAGGTATCTCATTACCTGATAAGGCAAGACATTCAGCAGCATAGGCAGTTTTAACATCTTTCAGTATCTTGTTACCCAGCTCCAAATGGGAACATTCCTTTTGCTGTAAGGTAAAAGCACACCTAGCCAACCAAATATTCCACTTGATAATAGTAAATAAGAGATGAAGAGTACTCGTATTCCACTTTCGCCAAACAGGTGGAGCAAAACCATACATAAGGTGGTCATAGGTCAGGTGTGCAAATAAAGGCATGTCCCACACATCAGTCAAGTAAACCCAAAAAGATTTAATAAAGGAACAATGAAAAAATAAATGCTCCATAGTCTCAGTTATATTAACACAAGGCAGTCTGCTGCAAACCCGATCTTGTACCTGTTTATGCTTATGGTTAGCTTTAACGTTAATCCTCACATGACAGGAAAGCCAATGGAAATCCCACATATGGATAGGTATCCTGGAATTATGATAAAAAAGGCACAAGGAGGAACAAAACTGGTCAGGCAGCCCGAATAAACATAAGGAATGCCACAGAGAGAGGACAACAGGGATCTATAGAGTACCTTATGGGAAGCAGAAGATGAAAGTTGTTGGGGTGTAATCCTCCATTGCTTCAAATGAAGAAATGTCTCTCTAAGATATCGTAGAAAAACTGGGCCCTTCAGGGCCTTTAACGCATTTTGCTTCCATTGGCAGAACCAGGGCTCACAATTCCCAAACAACCAGGGCTCCCAACCCTTACCTGTATTAACAAATAAAGGTTTCAAATTTGACACAAAAAAAAAAATACTATTAAAAAATAAAATGGGGTTAACCATATTCAGGCCACCCTCCTTAATGGGCAAATATACTACATTCTATTTGATATGGTTGAGACGGCTACCCCAAATGGCTTGAAAGAAAACACTCAAAAGGGAGGTTTCCAGTTTTTTTGGAATGGGAAACACATAACTAAGATATAGGAAAACCGGAATAAGAAAAGTCTTAACCAAATAAACTCTCTTTTTCTTCCCAATCTTACTTTTATTCCATTGCATAACTTTATGTTTCCAGAGAGCAAGTTTCTCCTCCCAGTTTAAGGTAGCCATCTCAACAGAACCTAGCTTAATTTCAAGGATGGTCAGAGGGCCTGAGGTGAGAGAAATAGGCCCTAGAGTGGACTGGGGACCGAGGTCAAGACCCAGAGCCTTCCTACAGCATTTATCTAAATTCAAGGAAGCACCGGACACTGCACCAAAGGATGAAAAGAGGTGAAGAGCCCGATGAACAGACCGGCAGTCAGCAACTAATAAGCAATGACTCTGGCCGAAGCCTGAGCAGACGGCCCCAGTACTGGAGCGATGGTAGAAAGGCCATTAATGGACCACAGCAAGGGATTAATAAAAAAAAAGTATACAGTACAGGGCTCATGGGACAACCCTGCCAGACTCCCCTTTTAATAGAGAACATGGGGCCAACATGGCCATTCACAACTGGTGTCACAGTAGCAGTAGCATAGAGGGACTGAATCCACCCTACCAGGAGAGGTGGAACATGATAGTGACTGAGCGTTTCCCATAACAGGGTGTGGCAGATGGAATCAAATGCCTTCCTCTGATCGAGGGATACCACCAATCCACTGCAGGAACCTTTTAGACCATGGGTAAAGACTTCCCGTAATAGGATCAAATGATCCTGGATACTACGGGTAGGGATGGCATTAACCTGTTTCGGGGAAATAACCTGTTCAGCTATCAGAAGCAGCCTATAAGTCAGAATTTTAGTAAGTAATTTACAATCTGCATTCAACATGCAGATAGGTCTCCAATTATTCAGATCAGCCTTATGCCTTTTTTTAAACAAAAAAAATCAAAGTTCCTTTATTAAAACTCAAAGGAATAGTACTAGTGCTCAGCATAGCATTAAATACAGCAGCAAGTTCAGGGCACAGATGTTTACCAATAATTTTATATAATTCAAATGGTAAACCATCCGGCCCAGGAGAAACATTATTTCTCAAGTGCTGGAGAACAACTTCAACCTCCTCACGGGTAATCAAACAGTCTGCCTGCTGCACTATTCGAGAGGGAACTGTTGGTACTGAGATGGTCCTCATAAACTCTCGAATCTCCCTAAGGTCTGAGGGTATGTTAGTGAAAAGGGCTCTGGAGAAGTCAGCAGCTATTTGGGAAAGTGAAATACTAGAGGTGTGTAAGAGGCCAGAGGAGTCTCGAAGACTGGACATGGTGTGAGTCCCCACTCTGTGGGCCTGCCGAGCAAAGGGGTCAACTTCCTGGGAAGTGCCCTGAGTGCCAGATTTATGTTGGGCATACAAACGAGTAGTGTATTGAGAGGAAAACAACATCATGTCTTTGCGAACCAATTGAATTTGGGAAGTTAGGTCTTGACCAGTAGTGTGGGCAACAGTCAATAAATTCTGAAGGTGTCGTCTGTGCTGTAGATAGGTCAAGTAAGCAGTACTACATTTCTGCTTAGTATAACATTTTAAAAGAAAAATTAAATCAGTCTTCCTATCCATCCACCAAGTAATAGGGTCATCATAGAAAAGTAACACGTATGTCCAAGCAGTAAGACATTGGTGTTGTGCAAACAATAACTCTGGGTCTGTCAACAAAGGTATTAAATTTCCAAAGTCCCGGACCCTGGCAATGGGAGAGAGTACCACCAATAGAGATGGATACCCTCCCATGGTCCGAGAATTCAACCGGAGTAACAGTAGCATTCGAAATAGGTAGTGTTGGGGAAGAAAAAATAAAGTCAATTCTAGTGGCCAAGACACCTTTGTGAAATGTGGGGGTGTGCTGGTTAGTAAAGTCTAAGTAAGTGTCTCATAAGTGAGCCGTACAGATAACAGTGTGTAGAAAGCGAGAATCACAAAAAAGCTTCTCAGTGGTAGCAAAAGAACTTTTGTCCTGCAGACTCAGGCCATAGTTGAAATCCCCAGCAAACAGAATCTGCTTGGAGTTGAATAAATAAGGTTGGATAAGAGAAAGAATGTCAATACGACTCTACTTAGTTTGTGGGGCATAAATATTAATTAAGTGAAAGGGTATGTGATGTATAACTGCGTCAAGAATAAGGACTCGGCCAGGCATTAAATCATAGAGTTTAAGCAAATGAAAATCGAGAGAATGGACTAAAATACCAACACCAGTGCAGGTCTCATGGGCAATGGACCAAAAAGAGGGGCCACATAACCAGTGTCTTTGAACATGATGTAGTTCATGCAAAGTATGGAAGCGAATAACCTGTAAAAAAAAAAAAAAAAATCAAGCCAAGTTGTAATGAAGCAAGGAAAGCAAAAATGTAATTACGCTTGTCTATATGTTTAATGCTGTTCACATTCAACATGTGACGAACAAAAGGTGTGAAAGTATTAGGCAGCATGAGAAAAAGGGCAGGAGCACAAAGAACCAACCAGAAAAAAAACACTATTTCTTTTTGCCTGAAACAGCCATACTCTTCCCTTTCATCCAGGCTTTCCTTTTCTGAGGACCTCTACTCTTAGTCCCCATTTCAGTATCAGTAGTCCCATCAGGGTGGGAGGAAGGGATAGAGGAGGAATCTGACTCCTTTCCAGAGTCAGCAGAAGTATCCTGCAAAACATCTTAAGGATTAGAAACAGGAATAGGCGAGGGTCTGAGGGCCTTAGGGGGTGGTGGGGCAGCTTTTTGTTTGAACCTCATAGTGTCTACAACTCACAGGAAGAGGCTTGGGGGGGCATTCCAGTGTCAGCCGGGGCCACCCCGAAGGGTTCAGGGACAACAACTGCGGGCACCAAAGAAAGAACAGGCGGAGTGCAAGACCCCGGGCACTGTACAATACAGAACTCGGGTGCAGTCAATGTGGAGGGTCTGGGAGGGCCCAAATCTGGCTGTGGTGGAGAAATCTTACTCCGAAGTTTAGCCTTCTGGGCTTGGGAGATAATAAAATGCTGCTCAGCACCATCATCATGGTGCTCCTGATTGCGGGCTGCCCATGTACAGTTCTGAAAAGTGTGCCCAGGTTCCTCACATAAACTGCATTTACTCTCATCGAGGCAGGCAGAGCTAACATGACCCAACTCTCCACTGGAGTTGCATTTAACCTTATCACAAGCACTACTCAGGTGAGAGGAATCGCCACACCCGACCTGTAGCAGGCCTTAGGCTGACTGGAATAAAACAACTCCCCCCTGTCATGACCCAAAAAAAAAGGAATTAGGCAGGTGGAGAAGTCCAGAGTCATCGGACTTGAGCAGTACCTTGACACTCCACCCTCCAGTCCATATATTTTCAGAGTCCAACATGGCTTCAGGTTCCCCAATAACAGTGCAACGAATTTTCAACCAATAAATCACATCAGACACATCCGCTCCTTCATTACAAAACAAAATTGATATAGTTTTATAGGTAGGCTTAGTTAATGGAATGGCCAAAAAAGGTGTCCACAAGGCTGTAGTTTTCAGTGTGTGATATTTCACCCAGAATCTGTCCAAACCCCGAAGCGTCTTGAAGCTGATATCAAAAGTGGTCTCCCCCAAGATATAAGTAAGGGCATAAAGTTCGTGTGCAAAGAACTTCATGGAGTCCTTCAATAAAGTTCTGGCCACATAGACACGATCAGTGGGGTCCAGCATACCACCAATATAAGGGAGACTGACAGCATTATTGCTTTTAGCAGGCAAGATAGGGAGCCAAAACAATGAGGAAAACGTTTTCTTCTGTCTGTCAGGCATGAGATTCAAAGGCGCTGCAGGCGGAGCAGGGTCAGGACTCGCAGTAACAATCAGAACAGTTACAAGAGGAAGTTGCAGGGCAGGGTGCTGGGTGAGATGTAGGCCATCAGGGATGGCTAGGGGATCAGCCAGAACCCGCTCAGGGCTCGTGTCTCTAGTGACAGTAGGGCAAGGAGGTAAAGCAGAAGTCACGAAGTCAGCCTCCATCGGCATACGGATAGGAGATTTACCAGGAGACCAGCAAGCATCAGGAGAACACTTTTCCCAGCCAGCACCCTCTAATGGTGAGTCCACGGACCAAGGCCCAGTCCCCAGAACATCAGTAGCCTGGATAGCCAGACATGGAGGGTGTAAGGCAGGCTCAATAGGAACAGTAACAGAGTCACAAGCAGTGGTTGCAGGCAAAGTAGGAAGTGAATCACAGGCAGACTTAGTGTCCATCGGCAGATGGTGGGTCTTGCAAACGAGTAGAAGGATGACTCGGGGGGCGTTTGACAGAAACTGCAGAGCTGTCAGTACAGGACTGCCGAATTTTCTGCATAAGAGCTGCTTTCCTCACAAGAAACTTCCTTTCCTTGAATTCTAAAAGCAGCTGTAAATCATGGGTCTCGGCCGACTGCTCACCAGAAGGAGTAGCCAAAGATTCACTTTCAGCCTCCTCAGAACTGACGACCAACTCAGAGTCCATGTCAGGGTCAGGAGCCAGGAAATGCAAAACAATACCATCAGCAGCAGCAGGTTCCAAATCCAAACGATTTATTTCCACCACGTTCTCCTGAACATCAAGTAAACCAGCAGTCCCAGGCAAAGACAAGGCAAGAGGGGAGACCAGCCTTCCCACCTCCATGACTTTCACCGCCACTCCAGGGCTCTTGTCTGCCATCTTGGTCCCACAGACAAAAGGGTCCCCCCTGCTCACAGGAAGCAAGAGGGGGGAATTTCCCCGGTGCACTGGCCAAATTTCCCCCCCATTCACTAAAAATTCCACCAACAGCTTAATCTGACTCAAAGTCAGTTGGCATTCATCTGTAACCCCTTCCCCCAGGTCGTGCCTGAAAATAGGCACTATTTGACTAGTGCACTTACCCGGTCAACAAAAAAAAAACTAAGGGTCCAGCAGCCACCTGTGCGCAGTTGAGTATTACTGGGTTTCTATTGAGATTGGTACTGGTATAGATCCCAATTCTACAACCAAAAAAAAAAAAAGGACCTAGTAATAGACAGAGTTTATTAACTGGGGTAGGACTGGCCAGTGATATTTTCACAGAAACCTGCACTCAATTCGTAGGTCCAGGACTGATTTGCTTTGCTTAAATCGGCAAACATAGACAAACCTTTGATGATTATGACTGAGGATAAATCAAAGGCTTCCGACGAGGGACCATTCAAAAGTACTAATACCAAAAGCAGAGGTGCTGAGGAACCCTCCAGATCCCAGCCAAAATATAAAGCTTCCAAAGATGAAGTTCCTCACAAATTGAAAAATAATAAGAGTGATGAAAAAAGGAAGCTTGATCAAGCCTCTGATGAAGTGGCTAAAAAGAAACTCTGTCAATACAGGAATGTTCCCATTGCTCCTGGGAAAGCCAATAGCGAGACAACAGGCAGCTTAAAGCATACACAAAAAACAAAACACTTACAAACTGCGCAGGCTGGCAAGCACTCTTCCACAGTTCTCTCTTCTGTAGACTGTGAGGGTGACGCAGATGATCAATTTTATGATGCTCCTGACGTGGATTTTGAGGGCCTTGAGCCCCAGGAGTCCCCGGACCCTCACCTTGGGGATCCCCTGGGTAACCACGAGATCCTTCCTCTTTGTTTACATTTATACAAAATATGCTGGACACCCGGGACCTCCCTATGCAGGAGCCCAACCAAGATGTCGATGAAGACGAAGATTTATAGGGCGATGAAGGGTCTTTCATCCTCAAAGACCCTGGTCGTCCCTATCTATAATGCATTTAGAAAAAAATACCATGAAGGTGCTTCCAACACCCCATTTCAGTATCAGGGGTTGATAAGCAGCTTGAGAGAAAGTATAAATTGTATAAAAATGGTACTGAGTTCCTGTCTGCACACCCTAGCCACAAGAGTATAGTGCAGCAGGCAGCTTGTGAGAAAGCTGGAGTCTCCTTGTCGCCCTCTCCCCCTGACAAGGATTCCAAGAAAATTGACTTCATAGCAAAGAAAATGTATGGCACAGCTTCCCTGCTTCTCAGGCTTTCTTCTTACATGGCATTCACAGCCAAATATCAGAAAGCCCTTTTGAAATCTGTCTAGGCTATTGCCCGCAACGGATCAGATTCTATGGTGCAGGAGCTGGTGGATACGTCAAAAACTGCCCTGGAAACTACTATGTACCAATTCCACGTGGCAGACGACAACAGTGATGCAGCCTTTAGGGTGATGGCCCATGCCATCTCTCTGAGACGCTTCGCCTAGCTTAGAACAAACAGTCTGACCACAGACACTCAGAACAAGGCCATGGATTTTCCCTGTGATCAAGATATGTTGTTTGATTACAGAACCACTGACTACATGAAAAAAGTCGATGAGTACAAGGCCTCCTGGCAGAACCACTCATCCAAGCCTAAGCCCAACCACCCCTCAGAGATCCTGTCCCAGGGGCGGTAGGGGCAGAAGTTTTGACCCAGACCTTACAATCCCTATCCCCAATCTGACTTCAGCCAGTACAGGGGGTCTTTCAGAGGCAGGAGCAGAAGGGGCCAAAGAAGAGCCACCTCTACCCAGCCATCTGCCTCTCAGTCTAAGTCCTGATGTGAGTGTCCAGCTTGCCTCCCCGTTTCCGGTTGGAGGCAGACTCTCCCACTATCTTCAGCACTGGTCCCTCATCACGTTGGACAAGTGGGTGCTAGAGATAGTGGAGAAGGGTCTGTCATTACAGTTCAAGCAGCTGCCAGACCTCAAGCATACCCAGGTGTCAAGACCTCTGTCCCCAACACAGATACCGCTGTTAGAAATGGAGGTACAAAACCTTCTGGCTTTATGAGCAGTGGAGAGGGTCCCTGCCCACAAGAAGGGCAAGGGCCTCTACTCCAGGTATTTTCTGACACAAAAGAAAACTGGGGAGTGGCGACCTATCTTAGATCTCAGATATTTAAACAAACATCTGAAAAGAAAATTCAGAATGGTCACTCTGTCACTGGTCATACAGTCCTTAGAGCAGGGAGACTAGCTAGCCTCCCTAGACTTAAAGAATGCCTACTTCCCCATACCCATAAGGAGATCTCACAGGAAGTTTCTCAGGTTCAAACTTCTTCGGGTCACTATCAGTTCACCACAGTGCCCTTCAGTCTGTCCTCGGCCCCAAGAGTCTTTACTAAGTGTCTCGCAGTGGTAGCAGCACATCTCAGGAGACTGGGTGTTGCTCTCTACCCCATCTGGATGACTGGCTCATAGTAGCAAAGTCTCCTTGTCAGATCAAAGAATCTCTTTCCCTCACAGAACGCACTCTGGAGTTTCTGGGTTTCCTGGTAAATCTAAAGAAATCTCACCCGGAACCCACCCAGCTGCTCACCTTCATAGGGGCCCAGCTGGACACTCAGAAGGGATATGCTTTCCTCCCACAGGAAAGAATTCAGAGTTTCCTTTCAGTGGCAGATTCTTTCGCCCAGGAACAGCCAAGACCAGCCAGACATTTCCTCAAACTTCTGGAACATATGGCCTCTATGATTGCAGTAGTCCCAGGGGTCAGGTACTGGATGAGACTCCTGCAAGCCTACCTCAGAGCTCGCTGGTCTCAGAGAAGCAACACATTTTCCAAGTTGATACCTGTGTTGGAACAGTTCCTCCAGAACTTGCTGTGGTGGAAGAACCCTGCAAATTTGCAGGCAGGGGTTCCCTTTCAAGCTCCTCTTCCCACAAAGGTGATCACCACAGATGCCTCCCTTTTGGGCTGGGGAGCTTATTTGTACAGTGCCTCAGTAAGCGGCAACTGGACTCCCAAAGAGCCACAGTTGCACATAAATCTTTTGGGACTCAGAACAGTCTTACTAGCTGTCAAAGCTTTCGCTCCTAGCATAGAAGGGCAGGCAGTTCAAATTCGAATGGACAACACCACTGCAATGTTCTACATAAACAAGCATGGTGGTACCAGATCAGGAATACTCTATTTGGAAGCTCTGAAGCTCTGGTCTCTAGCATTCTCCCTGGGAATCAGCCTCTCGGTTATTCACCTCCCAGGCAAACTCAGTACTCTGGCAGATGCTCTAAGCCGCATCAGTCAAGGTCAGAGCGAATGGACACTGAACAAGCAAGTACTAGCCACAGTGTTCAGGTGGTGGGGCACACCAGACGTGGATCTTTTTGCCTCTCCTCTCAATTTTTTTTTTAGCTTCCTCAGTACTGTTGCAGGCCCCCAGTTCTGGGAACATTTCCTCTGGATGCCCTGACCCTGGACTGGTCAGGGAGGTTCCTATACGCATTTCCTCCCTTTCCCCTGATATTCAGGGTTTTGATGAAACTCAGACAGCAGCCTGCATCAATGATGCTAGTGGCTCTGGACTGGCCTAGGCAAGCCTGGTATCCTCTCCTTCTCTCAATGTCCTGCAACAGGCCTATTTGCCAGCCTCCAACTCACTCCCTGCTGACCCTTCCTCATATGGGAGTGAAGTACCCAAACATACACTCTCTTCACCTCAAGGCCTGGTTCTTGAGGAGTTAGTTTCCATCCTCACAGTACTCTGAACAGGTCCTTAAGATACTGAGGATGGCTAAAAAAACGAACACTAAGAAGACTTATGCAGCCAAATGGAAAAGGTCTTCCCTCTGGTGCAAGAGCGAAAAGGTCGAACCCCTATCAGCTTCAGACCCTCAGCTGCTAGACTACTTGGTACACCTACTGGCGTCAGGCTTGAAACCATCTTCACTCAAGCTACACCTGGTGGCAATTTCAGCCTACCTTTCAGTGGGAAAGAAGAAATCATTTTTTCCCATGACATTTTTAATCAGCTTTTCAAAAGCCTCTTGCACCTCCAGCCTCCAACCAGGGAGCCTGTTCCTCCTTGGAGCCTGAACCTTTGCATAGATGGGCTCATGAATCCACCCTTCGATCCTATATCCACAGCCCACATCAAGTTTGTAACTTAGAAGACCGTCTTCCTGGTAGCCATTACGTCTGCCAGGAGGATTTCAGAGCTACAGGCCCTGTGCATTGAGCCGAATTACATCATCCCTCACAACGATAAAGTTGAGCTCAGGACAAATAGGAAATTTCTGCCAAAGGTGGTTTCAGAGTTTCACTTGAACCAGTCCATTACTCTGCCTGTCTTCTTTACTGAGCCATCCACTCCTGGTGAGCAAAAGCTCCACAGCTTGGATGTCAAAAGAGCCATATTTCACTACCTAGAGCATACTAGACTGTCCAGAGGCTGTTCCACTCAGTTGTTCCTCACCTACGGGGATGTAGGCCGAGGAAGATCGCTACCAAGAGAACAATTTCTCGTTGATTGGTCTCTTGTATTAGATTCTGCTATGAGAAAGCTGGTCAACAACCTCCAGTGGGGCTCAGGGCCCACTCCACCAGGGGCACTGCAGCCTCGCTTGCAGCACCAAGGGATACTCCCCTACTGGATGTCTGCAAAGCAGCTACCTGGAAGTCTGTGCACACCTTTGTGAAACACTACAGTTTGGATGTGCAGACCAGATCTGATGCCAGATTTGGCATGGCGGTTCTGCAGATCCTCCTTCCTAAGTAGGTTCTCTGCCCACCTCCCACTTGGTACTGCTCAGTAGTCTGCAAAAAAAAGTTACTGATGCTGAAGGACTCCTGGGGTAAGAAGAAAAAATTACTCACTGCAGCAATCTTCTTTCTTCCAAGGGGTCCTTTAGCATCGGTAAGATCCCATTTTTCCTCCCCGGTTCACCTGTCGGAAAAGGGCTGTTATGTCGCCTTTTACCAAATTTAGAGTTTCTTATTGATGAGTTTTTAGCTTGTGTTGCTGTTGTTTCTGTTTCCACTTTTGTGGACATTTGTATGTTTTTTTAATTCTGTTGATTTTTTTTCGGGGCATTTGCCCTCGTTTTTCCTCGAAAAAATTCTGAAGCCTTCAACAGCAATCACTCAGCTCATACCCCCTCCTGTCTTTTGATTGGTTTGGCCCTACGCTCATTTAAATATCTCTTTAAAGGCACACCTCTGGGGCAGTGGCACCTAGCCAGCTAAGTGCAAAACAGTGACTGTTGCTAAAGGACCCCTTGGAAGAAAGATTACTGCAGTGAGTAATTTTTTCTTCTCAGTCTGCCTCTGTGTCACTTAAAAATAATAAAAAAGGCTCTGAGGGTGGTCCCAACAATGGTAGAAGGCACACATCTGAAGGATCCCTCTCCTCATGTACTGCACCAAATAATGTAAAAAGGTGACAAGAAAAAAGATAAAGCTGCACAGCATCAGAGAGGCTTGTTAAAGATGGTTCAGATATCAGGGCAGTGTTCCCATTAAGGCTGCAGATCTGGGGGTGCACTGCACCCTCTCCAAAAAATTTCAGGGGTACAAAATAAATTATAAGGGTTAATTCTACCATTTGTACAACATTTTTGTGGGGTACATATACTTCAAACAGAATTATGGGGGTACAGTGTACCCCCTCCACACAAAAATGTACTTGAATTTCATAATTTGTACTTGAATAAAGTACAGATGGGGGTAAATGGGAACACTGTATTAGGGTGTCTGAGAGGGGAAACCCTGAATCTAGGGATGGCAAAAATAAAAGTCCCTTAGAGCAGGCACCAGAAATGGTGTCTGCCAAAAACAAATTGAAAGAAGAAAATGTCACTGCCACTCCTTCTGCATGGACAAAGGAGCAGCTAGATGGCACAGAAAAAATGCCCTCATCAGAGGACATATCAAAAATGTGGCAATTTTCCCAGGCAGAACAGGCCATGGGAAATTTCAATGAGATACCTGCCTCCCACCCTGCTCAGGCTCCAATCTGTCTGCCTCCAGAGAACAAGAATAACTATGTGCATATAGAGGAAGGTGACCCCAAGGAGCTGAGGGCACACCTGAGCAAGATTTTGAACCTCCTCAACGACAACTTGAGGACTACTCATCTTTTTCCTCATTTGTCAAATTTATTTATTTAAAATTGGTAACTTAGAGAGACACACTGCGTTGAGGTTCATTTCCAGGTGCAACTTGGAGGAAGCATAAGGGGAGAAGCACAATTACAAACAAAATACAGCCAGTCAGGTGATGTGGTTACAGTGAGGATGAACACAAGCTGAGTGCTGTACAGATAAAATGGCAAAACACTGCATAAGGAGGACAAGTAAATTAGCATACATGTCATCTGTGCAAATTGGGCAAACTGAAAATTGCATAGTGCAAGAATAAATGGTGGCTGAGCTAGTGCAGTAAATAGCAGTCAAAACTGGTTGATAAACTTCAACGAGGTTGCTGGAAAATGGTTGATACCCTCAACATCCGTCCCGTAGAAACACAGGAGGATGCTGATTTTATGGACATGTTGGGAGTAGCTCCACCGAGAAGGATGTTACTTCCCATACATAAACCACTTAAAAAGGCCATAGCAAAACTCATGACTGCACCGACTTCAGCTGCAGGAATTGTCAAAAAAAAAAATTGGGAGAAAATATCAGGTGGACAAGCAGGGAGTGGAATATCTGTATACCCATCCTGATCACCATCGTGGAGTAGTCCAGGCTGCTGCTTGTGAGAGAGCAAGAATCACTCTATCTTCACAGCCCCTGAAAGAGACTAGAAAATTAGATGCTATGGCAAAAAAGGTTTATGCTGCAGCATCACTGCTGGTCAGACAGACGTCTTATTCAGCCTCAGGTTTCTGAACAAGCATTTAAAAAAGAAAAATGTAACATGGTCACACTAAGGACAATGACACCATCTTTGCAGAAAGGCTATTGACTGGGACCCCTGGAACTGAAAGGTGTCCATTTTCATATCTCAGTCAGTCTCACAGGAAATACCTCAGATCCAAGCTGGTGAACTGCCAGTACCAGTTCATAGCTCTCCATTTGGTTTTACAATACCTCAGCTCCAAGGGTTTTCACAAAGTGCCTTGCTGTGGTGGCACCACATCTGAGAAAACAAGGCATGGTGGTTTTCACCTATCTGGATGACTGGCTAGTCTCTGGGAAGACAGAACAAGAGGCAAAGTGCTCAGTTCAGTTGATTAAAAGCTATAGCTGAATTTTGACAACATTCAGCGCTGCTGGTTCCTGTCTAACCAACTATCCCTCAATGCCAAAAAAAAAACCCCAGATTCTATGACTTTTGGCACAAGTCAGAGGCTTTCCAAACTCACCCATCCCTTTATTTCACACCCTTGATGGTGCTACAATTGAAGATGTATCCTCTTTTAAGTATCTCATGGTCTGGTTTGACTGTCATCTTGATTTCTTGGGTGCATATTGATGCACTACACCAAAAACTGCACCCCAAGCTTGGTGCATTGTACAGGAACAAAGTGAGTATCCCACTGTGAGATTGATTTAAAGATGATGCCCCCTATTTTTGATTCTGGTGAGTGACATAGTCTATAGTGGAGATCCCAAACCTCCTTTGCCAGACTTGACCCCCCTCTTCCACTCTTCTGTCATTTTGCTTTAGACTATCCCCCTTGTACCCACCACTGCTTATTCTACTCTGCCCTTTCACTCCTCTCTCTTGATAACAGGCACCTTGTCCATTGTGCCTTCTTTGTATCCAAATTCTGGTTTGGTTTCCTGCCCCCTATCTTACATCCGTACTATCTTCCTCCTACCCTCTCCACATAATTCTTCCCATCCCCTTGCTGTTCCTTCTAGAAAATCTACCATTGATCAATCTGCTTTCTCCTACTGCTTTCCAAAACTCTGGTCCTCCCTTCCCCTGTCGATCTGCTGAGCCTTTTCTGCTTTCTCCTGAAATCACTTCTTCATGGCTTTTCTTTTCCACCTTCAACTGTCAATGACCTTTTTTTTCTGTCTCTTCTCCCCCAACCCCCCCCACACACACACACTAGTTATGCCCTGCCATTCTGTTTCCATCATCACCTGTTCATTGTTTTATACCTGTAAAAGTAGTTTATTTTGCCTGTCTTAAATCAGTTTTAGCTATTACTTGTATTTATTGTACTGATTTGCCTTTAATTTTTTATTATGCTCCTTTGATATACTGTATTTGCAGTACATGACTTCTATGTTTGTAATATATTATTGTTATTACTGTTTTGTGTTTCCCTCCTCTTGATCATTCTCCACATCCCCTTAGCCCCAGGACGCATCTGGAAATGAGCTGTTTGCAGCTCAGTTTGTCTTTCATGGTGAAACTTTTGAAATAAATAAATAAAAACACATTGGAGAACCTGGGATTCGTGATAAACCTGCAGAAGACCCAGCTAGAACCTGTTCAAGTACTGGACTTGGTAAACACCCTGCAAGGGGAAAGCCTTCCTCCCACAGGCCAGAGTTACAGCTTTGATAGCAATAGCAGTTTCACAGCAGGTCAGCCAAGGCCTGCAAGAGACTTCTTACAGTTACTAGTGCACATGGCTGCATCCACATCTGTGGTTCCATGAGCCAGGTTCCAAATGTGAGATACCTAGTACCACTTAAGAAACAACTGGTCCCAAAGATGAGATCCACTTTCAAAGCTCGTGCCAGTGAAAAAAACACTAGTGGAATCATTAGTGGTGGAAAGAAGAAAGCAACATCAGAGAGGGCATTCCCTTACTTCAGTAATTGCCAAAAAGTATTTTTACTATGGATGCCTCTCTCCTGAAGTGGGGCACCCAGCTGCAGGACCTCACAGTGAGTGGCACATGGAGCAAACAGGAGTCACTAGAATACATAAAAACGTTCTGGAGGTCTGAGCACTCAGTGCAGTACTGCTAGCAATGCAGTTTTTCTAGGGACGTGGATATGATGTTTTATCCACACTTATTGGCAGTGTCCTTCCCCTTTAAGATGTGCCAGAAAGTCTTCAAACTGGCTCCTCCCACTCACCCAGGTGGTAACTCCCTTGGCTCCACTCCATGATGCCAGATCTTCCTTTCCGCTGGAAGAAACATGTTCCCTCCTTACCGCTCCCACGTTGAGTAGGCTCCGGCACTTACATTTTCCGGAATTACTTCCAAACCAACTTTCCCAATTTTTGTCTTCAACTCGACTTAGATGATCACGCACTCATGAGGACGATAAGTCCGATCTCAGGTTCTGGCCGGGTGCCTCTTTGCAGGCAGATGTCCAGGATTGACCCACGCCATGCGCCTACTGCCTGGGGCATGACCATGATTACCAGGCCTGTGACTTTTGCCACTCGTTCCATTTGACCATCCTGGAGGACCATCTCGCTCGCCTGAAACTGGGCCGCCTGGCACAACGGAACCTGCCAGTCAAATCCAAAGATGCCTGTTGGGTGGTCTCTGCAGCTGCGGGGTCTGCTGAGCAGCTTGCAGCCTTCAAAGAGGAGGCGGTCCAGGCTGCGGCCCATTCCTCCTCCGCTTCTGCCTTCATGTCGCTTCAGCTGGGCTCAACTTTTACATGCTTCTTCAAGAAATTATGCCAGTCTCTGCCAACCTTCGGACAGGGACCCACCAACAAATCTAAATCTAAAAAAAGAGTCTAAGAAAGAAAAGGCTCATCGTCAATAGTGGGATTAGGAGCACTCTCGGTCAAGGGCCTCCTATTCCCACGCTTCTCCAGATTTGACTTCAATTGAATCCTCAGCCTTGGCCACTGGCTCTGCGGTAACCCCATCGGGTCTGTCGGCCGAGATGCTGATCAAAGCCCCAGCCAAGATTTTTCCCGAGGCGACTGACCAGTTGTCTATCGAAGAGGCAGATACTTCCTTGTCTAGGACCCTAGTCCTGACACAGACTGTTGGAGGGACAGATTCAATTCAGTTCAATTCAGTTCACTTTATTTACCAGGTAAGATAACTGGGCCAAGGCCCTTTTTCAGTATCAACCTTGTGCTTCAGATGAAGAAGCAAATTAAATGCAAATATACATACAATACAATAAGTACTTGGACAGTAACAAAAATAATACATTTACACACCTAAAAACAATTATATACAGCAAGTGATTGAAAATAGGAGTACAAAACTTTTTCCAGATTGGTACACTGACCAGAGATCCAGTGCCTCTGGTCCCTGACCAAGAGGAGCCTCAGCAGTCGCCGACTTCCTCCAAGCCCCGCCACCGGTCCTTCTGGTGGCCAAGGTTGTGGTTTTGGTCTTCTTCCTGTGGGTTGAGACGGTCCCGCCGTCACTGATGCTTCCGCTCTCGGCACCACGGGAAGCGGCGCCACTGCTATTCTTCATCCTCGTCCTCCTCAGGTGAGGAGAGGCTTTGCCGCAAGTTGCGTCAATGCTACAAGGTCTTGATGTGGCAACAGTTAGTGTTTACTGGCACCAAACTGACCCCAGTTTCTATACTGGCCATCACGTGGCTGTTGTCCTAAAGGCCAGTGCTGACTCTGCTGATGGAACCGATTAAGACAGTCCCGACTTGGCCGACACTGGCTTCTTTGATGATTGTAGTGGAACCGCCACCCAAACAGCCAATGATTGGTGCTCCGAGTAAGGAGTCTTGGCTGACCAAGGGGGTTCCCCATCGGCTGTCAGTTACCGTCATCCCATACCATCTGCGGAGGGTCAGTGGGGACTCTGGTGATTGACCACTCTTTGACAACTCTTCAGAGTCTGAGGGTTTCTTCCTGCACTCGTGTCAGGTCAACATGGAGTCCATGGGGGATCTCTCGACATATGAAGGTCCATCCTCTTTCATGGGCCTCCTCTGTTTGACCTCTGAGTCGACAGGTATGAAGATGGAGCCCGTCCAATAACAGGCTTGTTACCTGTTGACTGAGATCCTCAACCGGGGAGACTCTCCAATGGAGGCTTTCCCAGTGGCAGAAGCCATTCTTGGCCCTGCCCTGGAGTTCTGGCAGCACCCCACTTCCAGCCCTGTGCCTTCTGCCCGGATGGCCCACAAGTGTGCTGTGCCCACCGGATCCCTCTCAGAATTCATAGGGCACCCGTTGGCCAAAGGGTTGGTTGCTAACTCTGTGTTCCAGTTCCCCGGCAACACCGGGGATGTTGACAAGCTGCCTGATAAGGAATCCAAGAAGTTGGACCACGTAGCTAAAAAGATCTATGCTGCCTCCTTGCTTGGCCTCCACCAGGCAAGCTCAGCTCTCCTCATGGCCCACTTCTCCCATGCCATGCTGGGCACCTAAGATGGGGTGCTTCCTCATCTGCTTGCAGTCCTTCAGACCATGGTGAAACAGGTCTGAGACCAGGGCCGGGTTGTGGCCAGACAACCGCTCCAGACTACCATGGACATTGGGGACTCCTCTGCCCACTCCATAGCAGCCTCAGTGGCCATGTGCTGCAGGGCTTGGCTGAGGATCTCAACCTTCATGGTGGACACTCACCACAAGCTGACAGATGTCCCTTTCGTGGGCACTGACCTGTTTGAGCCCGGGGTCGAGGGTCACCTCACATGCATTGAGAAGTCCAGTGCCACCTTGGACTCCATGACATCGGACCTCAAGGGCTCTAAGCATTATCAGAAATGGAAGCTCTTTTGGTCCACCTCCACTCCTGTGGCCAAGCCAGCCCAGCAACTGGCTGGCCAGCAGGCTCAGGCTTGGCGATCTCGGCTCAAGTTAGTGGCCTCGGCTGTCTGTAAGCCAGGAGGGAGAGGCTCCAGTGGCCCCTCAGCCAGGCCCTTCTCTTCCTCCAAGCCTGCCCAGTGACTGGATGAGGGGTGCCTCCCTGATGCCTGTCACTCCTCCCGTGGGGGTCCGGCTCTGCCACTTCCTTTCTGCCTTGTCCGCTGTCACCACGGGCAAGTGGGTTCTAGAAGTGATGAGTCAGGGTCTGCCTCTAGAGTTCGAGCAGTACCCTCCTTGCCGAGCCTGTGACCCACGGAAGGACTTGGCTTCTGCAGAAATGTTGTCAGCTCTCAGAGATGACATAGCCCAGCTCCTCTGCAAGGAGGTTGTGATTCCTGTCGTGGATCCTCCGGAACACCCAGGGTTTGTCTCCAGGTACTTCCTGGTGCCAAAGTGGATGGGGTGCTGGTGCCCGATTCTAGATCTACATGACCTGAACAAGTTCCTCAGGTCACGCACATTCAGGATGGTAACTTTGTCGCAGATCATACCATCTCTGGAGCAAAACATGTGGTTTTGCACCCTGGATCTTCAGGATGCATTCTTTCACGTCCCGATCTGTCCATCTCTCCGAAGGTTCCCCCGCTTTCGACCCGAGGGAACCCCCTATGGGTTCCAGGCCATGCCTTTCAGCCTCTCCTCAGACCCCATGATCTTCATCAAGTGCATCGCAGTGGTGGCAGCTTACCTGATGTGCTGAAGGGACTGGCTTTATCCTTGCCTGGATGACTGACTGATAGCAGGTCCCTCCAGGCAGGAGGTAGAGCGGTCGAGGGACCTGGCCCTCCAGACCTTCATGACACTTGGCCTCCTTGTCAACGAGGCCATGTTGGAACTCATATCCTTGCAGGAGATCAACTTCATCGGGGCACAGCTGGACTCTTGCAGAGCCAGAGCCTGGCTCCCGGAGGGGGGGGGGGCTGGGCAATTGTGACCTACCTGGGACTTTCTGTGCCTGCTGGGATACTTGGTGGCCTGTACCAGCGTGGCCCATTAGGCCCACTGGAGAATGTGCTTCCTGCAGTGGGAGCTGGCCAGCCAGTGGTCTCAGTGCAATGGGCACTTCGACCAGTCGATCATAGTTACCCAATGGATGTGGGATGCCATCTAGTGGTGGCTGGTCCCAGCACATCTGCAGGAAGGGATCCCATTTGTCTGCCCAGATCCAATGGTCATCCTGATGACCAGTGCCTCTCTCACGGGCAGGGGTGCCCACCTGGGGGAAACACAGAATCCACGGGCTCTGGACCCCCGAGGAGTTCTGATGCCACATCAGCCTGCTTGAGCTCCAAGCCATTTGGCTGGCGCTGACTGCATTCACTCCACAGATTCGGGGTCATGCAGTCCAAGTCCAGATGGACAACACCATGACCATATACTGCCTCCACAAGCAGGGTGGAACACACTCCCTGCCTTTGTGCAAGGAAGCTCTCAGTATCTGGACCGTTGTGTGCAGCCTGGAGGCAGATCTCTTGGCCATCCATGTGGCAGGAGTCTCTAGTCAGCTGGCGGACACCCTCAGCCAGGTGGGCAAGGTGTCTCATGAGTGGTCTCTCCACCCAGAGGTGGTTCACAGTCTATTCTTCCAGTAGGGCATCCCTCAGGTGGACCTGTACACCTTCAGGGAGAATGCAAAGCTGAGGTTGTTTTGTGCCTACCTCCCTCAGCAGGGAAATGCTGCAGGGGGATGCCTTCTTGAGGCCCTGAACCCTGGGTCTCTTTTTTGTCTTCCCTCCACTTCCCTTGATCCACAAGGTGCTTCTCAAGGCCAGGAGGGACAAGGCACAGGTGATCCTGGTGGCTCCAGACTGGCCACGTCAGTTCTGGTACCCTGATCTCTTCAGCCTCAGCAGCAGGCTCCCGAAGCATCTTCCCCTATGCCTGGACCTGCTTTCCATCAATGAGGGGAAGGTACTCCACCCGAACATTCAATCCATGTACCTGGTTCCTGAGCAACTAGAGTTCTAGGCCTTGGGTCTCCCCGAAGATGTCTTCACCGTTGTGCAGGCATCTCAGGAGGAGTCGACCAGGAAGTGCTATGCCTTCAAATGGAAGAGATTCTCCATTTGATGTTGGGGTAAGGGTCTGGACCCTTTGTCTTGTTCAGTGGCTAGCATCCTTCATTACCTTTGGTCCTTCTCTCAGTCAGGCCTTTGGTCGATAACTCTTAAAGTGCACCTGGCAGCCATCTCTGCTTACCAGACGCTGGCCAGTCAGCAGTCGGCACAGGAGAAGGTGGTCAGGCATTTTTTTCAAAGGCCTTGACCACATTTCCCTTCTGTTGCATGAACCACCACCACCATTGGACTTGTTGCTGGTTTTGGCAAAGCTCATGGGCAAGCCATTTGAACTGATGCACAGGTATGATCTCTCTCACCTGTCGTGGATGACCGCCTTCTTGGTGGCTATCACATCAGCCAGAAGGATCAGTGAGCTCCAGGCGCTTTCGTTGGAGTCTCCTAACCTGGTCTTCCACAGGAACAAGGTTGTCCTGCGCCCCAACCCGAAGTTCCTCCCAAAGGTGGTGTTGGAGTTTCACCTTAACCAGGTGATTGATCACCAGTGTACTTCACCAGTCACACCTTGTAGGCCGAGCACATGTTCCATACTCTGGACCCGAGGCAAGTGCTCGCTTATTACAAAGAGCGCATGGCTGGAGTTTGGGGAGAGGTTTGCCAGCTGTTTGTCACCTACGCTGAAGCCGCACCTGGCAGACCTGCAGCCAAGTGGACGATTGATAGGTGGATCACATCCTGCATTGATTTCTGCTGTAGGTTGGTGGGTAGGGAGCCTCCTGGAGGGCTTAGGGCTCATTTCACCTGCTATGCTGCTGAGACAGTGTCTGCTTCAAGGGGTGTTCCTGTCCAGGAAATCTGCAGGGCTGCTACCCCGAGGTCAGCACACACCTTCATTTCCCATTACCACATTGACCTAGACTCATGCCAGGATGCTGGATTTAGGGCCTCAGTTCTCCAATCCTTATTTCCTAAGTAGTGGATGTGTGCCTTGCCTCTCTCCTCCCAGAGAACTGCTAGGAGTCTGTCAATAAGCGTGGATAGAATATTATATCCATGTCCCTAGAAAAATAGTTTACTCACCTGTAGCAGTAGTTCTAGGAGTGGTATATGATGTTCATGCACACAGACCCGCCCGACCTCCCCAGCTTTGGCACACACACTCTGCTTCTAGCGGGCAAGATCTGGCATTATGGGGTGGAGCCGAGGGATTTACCATTTGGGTGGGTGGCAGGAGCCAGCTTGAAGACTTTCGGGCACATCTTAAAGGGAATGGACACTGCAAATAAGTGTGGATGAACATCATATACCACTCCTAGAAATACTGTTACTGGTGAGTAACCTGTTCTTCTAGGGACATGGATATAATGTTCTATCCACGCTTATTGACAGACTCCTAGCAGTTCTTTGGGAGGAGAGAGGCAAGGAGTCAAGAGGCTCTGCCCCTCGCACCCACCAGACTCTTAAGATTCCAACTCCAGGTCGGAGTTGATCCGGGAAGGGGGGCAGAACACTGAGGGAAGGCGAAACAAGGAAAATGGACCATTACCGCGAATGTCGCCGTAATGGTCATTTTCCTTGTTTTGCTGTTGGGATGTCGACGAAAAGGGGTGATACAGTGCAGGTCAGTTAGGTTATCCCTTTTTTCTTTCTTTCCATTCTTGCAGTGCGGCATTGAGTGCTTTCTCTATCATTTTATTATTTTTTTTCGTCGTGGTCATGTCCAGTATAGGGCCTTCAAAGTCATCTAAGGCAGGGCTCATCCCAATGCATTGTTGCTCCTGTAGCAAGCCGATGACCATCAGTGACTGGCATGAGCACTGTTTTTCCTGCCTGGGCCACAACATGATATGGATAGTTGCAATATGCTTTTGCACCTTTTGTATCCATGCAGCAAAGTTGGGACAGGACCCCCCCAATTTTTGGAGGACGGCGTCATACCAGGGACACCAAGGCCCAGATCCCTGGGCTTTTCCCCTGTACTATACATACTGAGGGAGAGCAGGCCTCTGTTTTGTGTCTTGCTGAGACTGGAGGCCTGCATGAGGGGTCACGTGGACAGTCAGTTCCCTCCGGGGACCGGCTGAGCACCCCTGCACCCCCTTTGGGGGTTCGGATGTCCCCGGTGTCGAGGTCTCAGCTATACACTGGGCCTGTTCTGGTGGTGAGCGAGGCAGCACCACCTTAGCTCCCAATGCCATTCCCAGTGTAAGTGAGCAAGGCTCTGACGCTGGTGCCACGGGGTTCCCTTCCAACACTGCTCATGGTGCTGGGAAAGGAAGGGTACCTGGGGTTACCTCTTTAGAGCTCTCCCTGATCTTGTCCTCCTCGGACGAGGATCAGGGTGATCCTGATTGGCAGCCTTACTCTTTGGAGCTCCGAGACTCTCCTAGGCCCAGCCCGAGGACTTCACTGTGGTCTGCTCCTCCTTCTGATGCCATTGGCAGTGCTGCCCTCTCCAGGTTCACTGGTGATGCTTGTGACAGAGGGGACTCCATCCGGTGCCGACCACAGAGCCAAGTTGAAGGGTGGCACCCCATCCGGTGCCAATTTGGAGGGCATCACGGGCTGTGCTAACATGGTTGTTCCTGGTGCCAGGCCTGACATCAGTTCGACTGGCAGCACTGTGTCCAGTGCCGAGGGGGTTTTGACAGAACCTCAGTGACTGATTCCATCTTCCTCCTCTTCTGACCATGGGTTTGGGAAGGTCACCTTTGAGGGGTGGGTTTCGGCTTGGAAGGGTGGGGGTTCTGAGGTCATGGTCATTGCCCCCGACTGTCCCTAGAGTGGCTGGAGGCTCTGGGCGGAGTCGGAGTGCCAGCCTGTGCCTTTTCCCCCCCTTGACTGACAGGGAACCACAGATGGTGGGGACAGGGGCTGCCCCTGTGGACCAGAACAACTCTGGTCTCCTCACCGGGGGGGGGGGTGTCCCACCAAGTGCAGCACTGCCTTTGCCCCTCCCCAGTTGGGCATACACAGGTGTGCGTTTCATGCAGTTCCATCCCTCGGGAGGATTCTCCTGCTTGCTTCTGCAGCCCTGACACAAAGTCTTCTTCTGTCTCCCATAGCCATTCTTTCCCTTCTTCTCCTCTGCCTCTTCCTCCTCTCCTAGGTTTCTCTGGCTCTAGGGACCCCATAACCTGAGAACTGTTCAGGGCTTTGGTGCATGCATTCTCTAGCTACCTCAGGGCCATTGACAAGATAATTTTTAGACCTTTATCCCATGCTGCACCTCCCCCTGAATCCAGCTCCTCTGCCTCTTTGGCCTCCTCCTCTGAGGGAGAGGATGCTTCTGTCTATATCTTATCAGATGCTGATTACACTATGTATCAGCGATTCCTTCCAGAGATGCTGGAGGAGCTGCACCTTCCCCAGTTTTTTTGACACAATCCTACGTGTGCGAGGCTGTCATTCCTAGGGGAATACAGCTCTGAATCCTCGTGATCCCTCCATGGCCTCATCCCTTCATGGAGGAGTCACACAGTGCCTGGCAGTGCCCCTCTGCCTCTTCTCTAGCCCCTAAGGACTGCCAGCACAGGCGCTGCATGCCCCCTCATCTCCAGGATCTATGCCCCATCTCACTTCAGGTTTGATCTGCTGGACACTCTATCCAGGCATCGTCATCCCAATCACGACTGCCCCACTGAGTCCAGCTTGGCTGAGTTTGATTGTTGGGGCAGAAGGTTTTCTCGGTGGTGCCACTCCATACATGCATTTCAGAGCACCAGGCAAACCAAGTTAGCCTATGCCAGGCACCTGTGGGCGATGCTGTGGCAGATCCTCATATCCCTGCCTGAGAGCGAGATAACCAGACAAACCATTGCCCTTTCCATGAAGGGCCTGGAGCTAGTGAGACACTGAGCAGGGGCATCTTATGATGCCAGTGTGGTAGCTTCCAGGTTGGTGGGAACAGCAGTCTGCATTAGGCAGATAGCATGGCTTCATCACTCACTGTTGTCACCCTTGGCTTGACATGGAGTGATCGCCTCTCCTTTCCAGGGGGCCCATTTTTTTCCCCTGCATGGTCAGGCATGAGCTGTTGGGGCACCCTCTCCCAGGCAACTGGAGACTCCACCTGCCCCTAACCAATTGCAGGTCCAGCCAGACCCATAAGGGGCCTCTGCTTCCTTTTGCTTTTCCCCCACAGGAGGCTGAGGGATCAATTCCCTCAGGTTTTGCCAGGTACCACCAAGGATGGTAGCTTGGTAGTCTGACCCACCAGTTATGAATGGTGAAAACTGACTCTGGTAAGATAGCAAAATTACGTACTCACCGTAATTGTAGATCTTTCTGAGTATCTTCATCATTCATAACTGCTTCCCTCCTTCCATTCCCTCGGGACCAAACTTCTGGGGTGTACCATCTCCCTCCTTCTCCCTGGCCTATTCGCAGGGTATATTACTCCTCAGAAAACCCTGAATGATGCAGAGAAACAAACATTCTGGGGCATGGTTATCTCAGCCTTAGCTCTATTCCTTATAGTGCAACATCTGGGCCCACTCTGTTGCGAGAGGGTTTTATACATTTGATGCCCTACTGCTCAGTTCGCTCCCTTAGGGACGCCCTTGTTTTCCAATTGTATGCTAAAGGGCTCTTCCCAGATCCTCTCATAATACGCCTTATTTCTAACACCTATACAGCTTAAAACCTTGGCATCCCTGAGGCTGTTCAGAAGACATTTTCATCTCGCCTACTCTCCCCTTTTTTCTCTCCTATTGGTCTTGGAAAAAAAAAAAAAAAGAGGGGAGTTACCCTGCTGCCTCAGAAGGAGGCTTTGGACTCTTTTCCCTCTATGCTTGGGAGAGCAGGAGACGCAGTTCCCTTATTACCCTTTTTTGTTCTTTTTGGTGCTAAATGGGGGCCATTTAGTTCAAATATTGATGGCAGGGGTGACCCCAGATCTCTGGTGACCTTGCGAGCCTAGCTCACGGTCTTGCGCTGTGCGGTAAGTGCTTGTTGCACTTGAGCTGGGTTCTCTGACTGTACCAAGCCCTTCACAACTCCTGTTCTACTCTTTCCCCAGTTTGGTTATCCTACCAAAAAAAGTAAAAATCTGGGTACAGAGTCAGCAGAAGAACACAGACGAGTGCACAGTTATTCTTTTACTACCAGTGACTCAGGAGACTCTCCTGGGGTCTCCGCTGCACTCCTACTGCTTCTTTTCTGCTGCCCCTAATTCCCTTAGGGTCAGGTAGCTCTCCTGACAAGATTTCGGAGGAGAACCAAGTGTTCTCCCTCCTCCCTCCCCTCCCTTCCTTTCCTCTTGTATCCTCTAGGTCCCCAGAGGCTCTGGTCCCCCCAGCGCCACCCAAACCCTCCAGCAATACCCTTCCTCTCTGTCTTCTCTGTCCTTCTTACAGCTTTTATTGTTTTCTTCACTTCTTTTCTTATTCTATCCCTTTGGCTCTTTGCCCCCCCCCCCTTCATTTTTTTCCCTCTTCTCCTTGGGTGGGTGGCACCGTCACCAATGTTGGCTCCCCACCTCAACATTTTTAAAGCTAACACTCCCACAAGGATCAGGCGCCTCTGGCTATGACCCACCAATTATGAATGGTGAAGATACTCAGGAAGATCTACAATTACGGTGAGTACGTAGTTTTGCTTTTCTGTATGCTGTCTCACCATTTCCACTCATCCAGAAAGTAGTCTTGAAACTAAGGAGGGAACCTGCAGCAGTGATCATGATAGCTCCAGACTGGACCAACACAGGCCTGGTACTTCATGCTCCTGGTCTTGTCCAACAATAATTCAATGAGCCTACCACCCAGTCACAGTCTGTTGACTTTGTCTCAGAACAGAATAACATTTCTGAACCCTAGGGCCCTACGACTGAGTGCATAGTTCTTGAGTAGTAGTAGTAGTGAAACAACTTTATTTATAGAGGCTAATATTTGACGAGCAAATATACACCATAGGGCCAAAAAAGATCTGTTTTCAAGGTGATCCTGTATTTTACATAATAAGTTACAGCACAGGGATATAGGCTAAAAATACACATCTGCATACAAACTAGTACTTTACAAACATTCAGCATAATCCCAAGTTATTTATACAAAAACATTAATGTGAACCCCTAATAGCAGTGACATTTATGCGATTTTGGTTTAACAAGTTGTCTGTATATATTAACAGAGTCGAGGAGTTAGAATTTTCCATATTGGATCTCTCAGAAGAAGTCCTGAAAGTGCTTAAGGTTTCAAGGAAACCCACTACCAGGAAAGCATATTCCTCTAAATGGAAAATGTTTTCTTACTGGTGTGCTTGCAGAAAAATAAACCCAACAGAGGCAGGGTTGCCTACAATTCTGCAATATCTAGTACACCTACTGTTGTTAGGCCTGTGGCCTTTAACTTTAAAGGTGCACTCAGCAGCAGTATCAACATACATACCAGTGGGTAAGGAAAGGTCTTTGGCCTGACAAGTCATTTTCGGAAGTTTTTTTAAAGATCTAAACCATTTGTACCCACCATTGAGGGACCCTGTTCTACTCTGGGACCCCAGCATATGCCTTACCCTGCTTATGGAAGCTCCTTTTGAGCCTATGGAAATTGCTGACCTGAAGTATGTCACATGGTCAAAGAGCTTTTGCCCACCGTGTCCCCAAATGGACTAATGATCTCCCTCCTACCATCTCCTCAGTAACAGCTTTAGGACCCTTCAAACGTGAGGTTTGAAAACATCTCAGTGCTAAAGCTAGCTGGGACTGCTTCCCTTAACCCCTCAATTGCTGTTTAACTCATGCCTAGGCATCACTCCCCTGTTGCCACTTGGCCCTGTACCCTGCACTTGGTGTTTCTCTCCTGACCTGCATCCTCTTGTAACCCAGCCCCCTGTATCTCCTTCTACTACCTTCCCCCAACCTCCACCCCTCCTTCTCCATCTAGCCTGTCCCCACCAACTTTCAGCCCCTACCCCAAATCTTCGACAATGCCTTCTTGGTGGATGTTTCTTTACTTCGGCTCAGGTGTGGCTTCCCCTGAACTACTATAATTCCTGCTCAACGCCCTCTTTCTTGTCAGTCATTGTCTGCTGCTGCTCCTCACTCCTCCCTTCCTACTCCTGCCTGTCTGTGTAGACCGCTCCCCCTGAATCTCCTATTACCCACAATGCTACCCTTAGTGCCTCTATTAGCCTGTCTCTATTCCTTTGTCTTTGTCATCTTGCTTATGTTTTAGTTCTGTAATTTGATTCTTATTTGTCACTTAGCCTACACTTACAGTTCTACTGCTTTCTCTTTGTTGTTTTAATCACTGTTAGTTAAATCTCTGACATGGAACCTTTGTAATGAGCTTGTTCTCAAAGGTGTTAGTCCAAGACCACAATAAATAAATAAAAAAATATAAAATAAAAAACATGGAAACCGTATTCCTGGTTGCAGTGACCTCTGCTGGGAGGGTAAGTGAATTGCAAGTCCTCAGCACAGGTACACATTGCTTAATTACATAATCCCCCATGAGGATAAAGTTGTTCTTAGAGCCAACAGAAACGTTCTTCCTAAAGTGGTATCTGAATTCCACCGGAATCAGTCAGTGACTCTCCCTGTACTCTATTCAGAGCATTCCAGTCCAGGTGAGGAAAAGTAGCATAGTTAGACCTTGAGCGTGTCCTGACTATCTACAGTTCTGCTAAAGAGGTCCAGTCCCACAGCACCCAGCTGTTTGCTACCTGTGGTGAGGCTGGCAAACCAGCTACAAAGAGATCTGCCTGTCATTGGATAGTGTCTTGCATTCAGTTTCGCTATGAAAAAGCTGGAAAAAAGCCACCAAGAGATTTAAGGGCACACTCCACAAGGAGTACCTCTGTCTCTGTGGCATCCTCAAGGGGCATCCTGTCATTAGACATCTGCAAAGCAGCTACCTGAAAAAACAGTACACACCATCACAACACAGTACTGTTTGGACATACAGTCCAGAAGGGATGCCAGCTTTGGAACTGCTATCTTGCAGAATGCCTGTTCCCTAGCTAGCTGCAGGGGGACCTGGAGGCTCTGGAAAGATGGTCTAGAAAGTGGAAGCTGAGGTTTAATGCAGGGAAATGCAAGGTACTCCACCTGGGGGCCAGAAACCCAGGCCAAGTGTACACCCTGGGGGGGGAAATACTACAAGTCTCAATGGCTGAGAGGGACCTGGGGGTGGTGGTGGATGTCAAGATGAACAACTCTGAGACTTGTAGGAGGGCAGCAGCCAAGGCCAACAGGATGCTGGGATGCATCGCTAGGGGATCACCTCCAGAAGGAGGGAAGTGATACTCCTCTGTATAACTGCTTGGTGAGGGCAGCACCTGGAGTACTGTGTGCAGTTTTGGAGGCCACACTTAAAGAGGGACATTAACCTCCTGAGAGGGTCCAGAGGAGGGCAACCAAATGATTTGGGGCTTGGGGACAGGACCTATGAGGAGAGGCCTCAAGAGCTAAATATGTACACTTTGGAAGAGAGAAGGGACCGGGGGACATGATGAGGTCTTCAAGTACATGAAGAGGGTAAATAGGGAGGAACAGTGAGGGTGCTTCAAGGAAGGAGGAGGGGCCACTAGAGGGCATGGGTGGAAGCTGGAGGGGGAAGATTCAGGGGAGAAAGGAGGAGGTGCTACCACTGAGAGGGTGGTAGAGCCATGAATGCACTACCTAGGGGGCTGGTGGAGGCAGAGACAGTGGAGGGGTTCAAGAGGGGTGGGACAGGTACAGGGGAGGGTTCAGGAAGCAAATCCAATGCAGCAGAATATCCGGAACTGGGAGGAGAAGCCAGAGAAGGTTAGGGATAGCATGTCAGCACCCAGGTGGGCTGACAACGAGCAGACACGAAAGACCATTAGGCCTATTCTGCTGGCATTTTAGTATGTTAGTATGTTAGATTCTGGACCCAGCCTCCCAAGGTACTGCTGCTGAGTTTGCATAAAGTACAAACATTTCAGTGAGAGATTCCTGAGGTTAGAAGAAAAAAATATCAACCAGTTTTTGACCATGAGCAAGTAATTTAAACCTCCCTGGGCTTTTCCTCTTTCTAATCTTTCTTATATTTCTCTCAGTGCTGTTTGAATCGCCCTGTGTGCTGATAATGGCAGCAACATCCTCTCTCTTTTTTCTCTCCTGGATTGCAAAGCACTTTGAAGTACACTTCGTATAAAACATGCTACGGTAAACCAAATGCTAATTATTTCAGTGAGATTTCAGAAGGAAAAACCTGCTTTTAATTCAAATTAAAACATTTGCTTTCTTTTCGTTTGAACACTAAGAACCTTATTGCATTTACTTTTTTATTGATTTAAATTTTGTTTACCAGGTAGGAGCACTAAACCAAAGCCCATTTTCAGTCTTGACCCTGGCCAAAAAATTAAACATTCTCTTAAACCCCCTCAAAAAAAAACAAACAATTGCCTTCCTTTTGCCATTGTCTTAATTATTTGTATCTTCTCATTCCTTCAATAAATGTCACCACCATCATTGATTTATTCTGTACGCATGTGATGCCTCACAGTGCGCATTCAATCAGTAAACTAGGATATAATGCTAAAATAACAGACACAGTTGGTCTGAGAATTGCTATTAGAAACTGAATTAACAGTACTGGAACAAAACCCCCTTACTAAGGACATCTTAGAAACGGCAAATAAAGCAAAGAGATCAGGCAGAATATAAACTTTAAAACATAGATGCATTTTTATATTATTTTAAAAACTGTGAGGGTACATTTCTAATAGAAGTTTGTAGAATTTTCCACATATTAGGGGGTTTGTAACCTTAGAAAGTTTAGTGGACAGGCAACATTCAACCTCCCTGTCCTTCTGTTTGCACAGATGTAGCATTCAATAGCAGCACAGTACCCATTGAAAATGAGATGTGAGATGTCAATTGGGCTCCCTGGGTACATAAAATGTTAAAAGTGAACAATGGTTAGCAAGCTAGAAGTGTTAGCAGACCCTCATCTGAGAATCTTGTAGTATTTGAGTGATGTGCTGAAGAAGGTCCTTCGGCTTTAGATCCATGTGTAACCCCCCTGCAAATGGGGGTTCCCAAAAGACTTCCAGGAGCTTGCTTGAATGCTCCAAGCCTGAATGGTGTTTGGCATTTAAGCCATTTATCAGTGAGTGTTTTTAGAGCCTCTGGTACTGTCTCTTTAAGAGCTGTCTGCTTGCAGACATAATTAGTTTGTATGGGGAACTGTGTGCTTCTCTGAGTACCACTTGAGCTGCTGCCAATTCACTTCATTTTGCAGTCACTAGGAGTGCAAAGGGAACCTATCTGAAAGATGTAACTGTTTGCCAGAAATTATTTAGAGTAATAATGAAATTACAGTTTGTCTAACCTGCTTTCTTTGCAGTCAGAACTGTGTCTGCTAGTTCCCTATTCTAGTTTTGAACTGCTGAACTGGACCAATCAGTGGGGTAAGCTAGCTCTAAAATGGTGCCTTGGACGAATCAGAACTTGGACTCATAATCTGAGCCAGCCACAAGAGGATTGTATGGGCAGTGACTCTGGGAGATGTAGTTTAGACTTCAGTGCCTTTTGGACCAACAGCAGCAGTCTATTGTGAGTGACAGCCAATCCAGTCAAGAACTGGGAGGAACTCAAAGGAAGTGCCCGGTTTTGTCGGTTGGAGTTTCAGTTGAGCTTTGGCAGTGAAGAAGGAAGGAGCCCTGTGTTTTTCAGTGTGCAGTTTTAGTCAAAAAACGTGTAAGGCCCAGAGTTCGGTCTGCAGCTTGTTAGGACTGAATCCGGCCTGTGAAGAGAATCAAAGGATATCTGAAGAGTAGAAACCAGGCTCACCCTGTAGAAGACTGGAGGAGTTGCTGAAAATTGCACTCGGTCTGTCAGGAACTGAATCTGCTGTGTGTTCTCCCGGGTATTGTGCAGTAATTGCGATCGGGATACAGATGCAGCCTGCCTGGTATAATGCTTTCTTTTATATAAATGTGTGAAGAGGTTTGTGTACCTCAAGTGAGCCCTGCTGACATTGAAGGACCCTATCTTATTTGGAGGTCGTGAGTACTAATTCAGGGTCGCTCCTGTTGAATTGCCACATTAAATCCAAATGGAATTACTGTACTGCTGACTGTTTAATTTTCCTTTTCTCTGTGTGAAGGGCCCCTACCAGCTGCCACGGTTTGGACTAGCCACTAGGGCTTGGTACCCAGGGACAGTAACTGATAGGGATAGGCCTGTGCACAGAGCCATAGGTAGATGATTAGAGTGATAAGCTAATTAACCTGATTTCCTGTCCTTGTTATATCCCTCTAAATAAATCAGAGCTGCTCGTTTCAGCAAAGTTATACTGCCTGAGGTATTTGTCTATGTTAAAGTACTGTACTGTGATTGTTGCACTGTATCTCATTTCACAGGAGGTCCCAGTGCGGAGCGAGTCCTGGGGTAAGTGTATACTGTGAAGGTAATTCTGATATATTGTGTGGGCCACTAGTGGGAAGAAAGGGGGGTTGCAGTGTCCCAGAGGGCTGTGACCAAGTTAGTTTAACTATTGCAAACCCTGACCTCTGGGTGGAGGCACCCGCCATTGGATCCAGGCCCCTCAACCTGTTAGTGGCAAATCAGGCAGGGGTAGTAGCCCCTGGGATAGCGCCATCTAGGGGTTACACATGAATGGAATGGGACACTCCTACCTATACACTATAACCATTCAGAGATCATGACTGAAGTAATTCAGCTCGACAGATACTGGAAATAGTTTCTCTACTTGGCTTTTGATAACATACAGTGTAGCTATTTGGGAAGTATATGTACATTTAGAAACAATGCATGTGTAGGGTGTTGTCTGTATTTGGAATGTGCTAATACTTAACCAATTAATAAAATAATACAATCTAATGAACTGTATCATCATCTTTGTATGGTAACTGCTTATTCTGAGGAAGAGGACATTTTTCCTCAAAATGCTGGCTTGATGTGTCTGTACTAACACTCTTATTGGTGCATACTGTCAATGGAAAAAAAAATAAAAAAACTTTACAATTGGTGTGTCTTATTCCCAATATCTATCGTGATGTCTGTGGAATATAGGCTATATTGAAACAGGCTTCTCCTTGGTGTTTCTTTGTTTTGTAGAGGTGACCACACTGGATTTCCACTGAAGTAATTCTGTTGCCAGACCAAGTGTTTGTGAGTCTTGTGTCTGCCCCCTCCGCTTGGGCAGACAAACTTCCATCCATTACTAGGAATCAAACAACCTGGGACCCAAAGTCCTGAGGGCAACAGCCCTAACCATTCAGCTAAAGCATTATTTTGTACATTGTACTTCATATCTGTTCTCTCCTTCCTCCTACCCAGGAAGAAGAAGAAGAAGAATCAGTATTTATATAGTGCTTTTCATACATCCAAAGCGCTTTACAAGCAATGCTAGACTGGTAGTGAAGTGACTGAATGTGTGGTGGCGGCCATATTGCACATCATCACCCACACACAGCCTGGATAATTGCATGAACCGGTTTATGGGAAGGGGAATGTTGGCCAGGACACCGGGAATGTTCCCTACTCTTTGCAAAGAGTGCCCTGGGTTCTTTTACTTCCACCTGGACACCCACCAGGACAACACCAGGATGGGCAGAAGGGACCTCGGTTTAACGTCTCATCCAAAGGACGGCACACCCCAGCAGTACAGCACCTCCCAATACTGCACTCGGATGCCAGCGCTTTTTAGGTTCAAGTCCAATCCCGGTGTGGGCCAAGAACCCACAACCTTCTGGTCCAGAGGCGGATGTGCTACCAACTGAGCCACGCATCTGGAAACAAGCTGATACCAGCTCAGTATGACTTTCCTGGTAAAACGTTTTAAAATAAATAAAGCAACATTTCCCCTAGTTGGGAGGGTCGTGCCTTTGACTGTCACACTTGGTATCCCATGGATGAGTACTAGATGGCTGTATAGACTTTAAAGGAATTTTCCAGTCTGAGGTATTGGGCTTCATAGCCCAATACCTTACGGCAGCGTTAGCTGATGGCTGCCAAAATTAACATTTCTAAGGGGGGGCGTGGCCAAGCCGAGGAGAAGAATGGTCATCTAAAACTAGAACTCTGGGCCCATCCACAAGATATCAGTGCCATCCAACAATATACGCCACCATGTAAGAGTAATTAATACTGCCGAGTTGTCTATTTACATGGCTGCCCTAAGAAACCAAAACAAGGCAAGCTCACCTGAACTTTCAGCCCACAGATCTCAACAAAGAGTCAGGCCTGCATGCCTCGCAGAACCGGGCGGCCTCATCAGGAAATCGAGCCGAGATGAAGTGCACTATGGCTCCTGCAGAGCAGCAACAAAACATTCCCGCTAACATCGAAAGCTTAATACAAACACTGAAATTCGATCTAACTCACAAGATGAGAGCAGGATTTGAAAACGTGGATGCACAACTAACGAATTTATGACAGACTGAATTCATTGGGGGATACAATGGAAAGCCATTCTGGGAGAACAGACAAACTGGAGCAGCGGGTCAGCACACAGGAGGGCTCACATTCCAGGCTCGCTTCTTCTTTACAGGCGGCACTCAGAGTGTTAGATTTCCTAAAAGCCACACTGGATGACCATGAAAAACCACGAGAGGCAGTGCAATGTCCGAATAGTAGGCCTGCCTGAGGGAACAGAGAGGTTGAACTGTGGCGCTTTCATGGCCCCTAGCTAGTAACATCATTACAAATGCCAGATTCAACAACACTTGAGATCCAAAGAGCCGGGTAGGCGCCTGGGTCCCAAGGAGTGCCCCAGACACATGATTATTGAATTTTTAAGATATCAAGACTGCCAAGCAGTGCTGGATGCTGCAAGGAAGATGGAAAATATTACAGTGAAGGGCAAGAAAGTCAGTATATTTCCAGACTACTCCAGAAAGCTGCAGGTTGAGAGACAGGCATTTACAAAGGACAAGAGAAAGCTCCATGAAATCAGCTGCCCCATCGCAATGGTATACCCTGCAAGACTTATTGTCCGTCCACAGACCCAGGAGACCAGATCTTTCACCAGCCCAGAAGCGGCTATGGCGTTTGTAGACCAACTGAAAGAGTAAGCCTCCCAGGCCCTGAACCCCCATCCCAGCAACGCCTGAATGGACATTAAAGGTACTGTAATTCATTCACTACTCTGGACTTTAGGGTGAGGAAGGGGATCGGGGGATGGGGGAAACATTATGGCTTGACCTGCAATGGAGTTCATTCTCCAGCCTATCATGGCTGGGCCGAGCGAACCCTCCACTCCCAACTCTGTCCCTGGCATTGCCTTTACAGCATCCTCACGAGTTAAGAGAGAATGGAAACTAAAATAGGCCACATATTCCACCGTAGCGATAACTGTACGCTGGGGTCTGGAAGCTGGGAGGACCTGGACTATGAAATAAAGCCTTTCTGCTGAAAGAAATACCGCTATTATTTGACTTTCAACAAACTACTTTGAACATTTCATTTTACTACAAAGGGATTCTAATCTGAGAACTAAATGAAACCCTGCTAGTGAATTGAAGGGGATATTTCCAGTCAGACTCAAAAGACAAGTCACTGTGAATATACTTGCATTTTCAGGAATGTATCCCCACTTTGCGAAATATACCAGGGACTCCTTGAATGGGGGACAATTTACTTTAAATAAGAGAACTTGATTTGAGAGGAGGAGTGCATAAACTTCTTTATCCACCAGAAATCATTCTGTTTATTCAGGTCAACGAGAGTGACTGTCTGTATTGGCATGGAGAAGCCTTACAGTTGTTTCTTTATTTTAAGGACACTAACAGATCCCTCCTTTCACTATTATAGAATAATTAATATAAGTCTGTAGAGGAGTAAGACGTGTTAATTTCACAGGGGGCACTGATCCGATCATTTATGCACAACTAACTCTTTAATTCTGGTGAGTGAAAAATTTTGGAAAGAAAGATGGTCGGGGGGGGGGGGAGCTTCACTACATTGTAACAGGCATTCCAGGAATTGGGTGTTATACCCATAAACTCTGTGCAGAGACCCACCCTATGGTAGTATGGTGAAGACTGTGCAATCAAAGAGATAAACTGCGTCATGCATAGGAGGAGAGGCAAGGATGACCATGAGGGTCTCATTCAGGAGACCTTATTGGTTTTCCTTCGAGCCACCTGACAGGGAGGTACGCTCTGCACTTGTAGCCTGGAAGGGTGTGCGATACATTGCATCTGGGGAGCAGTAACGCGCTACCCTGGAGTGCGCAGAAGGTGGGGTGGCCCCACCCCTCCACACAGACCAGGAAACAATGGCACCATTGAAATACAAAAGGCGTGTACATATAAGTTTAAAGGTGCATGGGATCATCGGCTCATCCACAAGAAGTATAGGGAACTGGAGGGGGGATTGGAAGCAAAGTAAAGGGGAGGGATACATGGGGAGAAGGGCAAAGGTACTGTTATGGCTATGGGATATGTTTTGTTCTGCTGTTAGTAGTTAATTGGAGAGAATTACAGTTGAGGGAGGGGGACCTAAGAAATAGGTCAGGAGGGTGGGGGAAACGCAGCAGGAACCAGTTTAAACATTTGGGCAACTTGAAGCTTGAGTTCTTAATAGTTTTGTTAGGAACGTTAAGCAGGTTGGTTAAAAGTAAAAATCAGTAGATTACACAAGAAAATGCAAGTTGTGGGGTGCAGTGGGCCTTGAGCCCAGTGGTAACCATATATCTGAATGGTTCAAGGTGGCTTCCTTAAAGTGCATAACAGGGAACGTTAGAGGTTTGAAAACATTGGTTAAAAGGAAAAGAGTTTGGAGCTACCTAAGAAAGAAAAAAGGTGATATTAATCTCCTCCAAGAAATGCACTTAACAAAAGAAGAGGCAAGTCAACTGTCGAGCTCATGGGGGGGCACCCTCTTAGTCTCCCCCTTTACTTCAAGGGCCAGAGGGGTGGTGATATGGCTGAGGCCTCAGCTGAGGGAAGAAATACACAGGTCGATCTCAGACCCCCAGGGTAGATACCTAATAAGAGATGTCCAAATAGAAGGGGGACAGATATAGTCTGGTCTCGATCTATGGTTCCAATATTGACGATCCAGAATTCTTCCATCACTTGGCAATGGTACTGGCTCCATTTCCCCAAAACATTATAATGAGGGGAGACTTTAATATATACTGGGATAGGGAGTTGGACCATTCAGGAGCAGGGAGGGGGCCCCTTCCAAGGAGCTTGACGTCTGTCCAGGAATTGGCACTAGAGAGGGCACTGAAAGAGATCTGGAGGCAGTTTCACCCACTCCACAAGGAATATTCCTACTACTCCCACATGTACAAGATATATAACTGACTAGATTACTTTTTAGTTTCCCTGGTGTTGCCTAAACAATCTTAGTTGTAGAGTAAATAATAATAATATTGATAATACAGATTATGTCTTTGGAGTCTGCCAAGAAGCATTTGTAGACAAGCAGGGAGTACTAATAAAGGTTTATTATACTACTTACGCCAAGCATGTGACAGAGAAAATTACAAGGGAAATGGGTTTCTCACTACTGTCCTGAAGAATGTACATAATGTGGGAGTTTCATGGACCATCCGGTCATGATTTTAAAATAGGGTACACTGTGTACCTGTAGAGGGTGTCCCTCTTATTGCCATAAGGAGTAAAGGCAATAATGAATTTTAGTCCTTTGGGATTTTTCTGAACAAGTTTGGATAACATAGCTTTGATCTGCCTGTTAGCCCATTATGTATACTTAGGAAGGTCTTGTCAACTGACTATGGCCCCATCTGCATATCAGACCATGCACCACTAGAGTTCTCCCTAAAGACAGGTCAGACGCGTCCCCCGAGCTGACAGTGGAGACTTGACCCTACCCTATTGACCTTCCAAGCCTATAAAGCACACATTTCTGAAAATATTCAAGAATTCCTGAGGCACAATAAGGTAGAAGATACATCAGCCTCTAATACCTAGGAAGCACTAAAAGCATATCTCAGAGGTATTATAATAGCTTTCGCTTCACATCGACGAAGGGCAAATCTGAGGGAGGAAGAGACTTTGAGCAAACAAATTATGGTCTTGGAGAGGGAGATAATGGCAGGCAAGGAAAAAAAAACAAAGAAGGGGCATTAAAATTACTAAAGGAGTCAGGGAAGCAACTGAATGGGAGGGGCGGACGTCAGCCGAGGGTCCTGAGCGGAGGTACGTCTCAGTGTGCCTTCATCTCATTGGCCCTCCTTGAGCACCGACGTCAGCAGGGGAGGGCACAGAACAGGGAAAATTGCCGCCCAGGATCTAGGCGACGAACCCCAGCACCGAGGTCCAAGGCAGGGACCGGGGGCAGACTTCAATGTGTGCGCTCCTCTCCGATGACCAGGGGGAGGTTTGGGGGTACCTCCACCACCCTGCCCAGAGGAGAATCCGAGGCTGTGAAGGTAAGAAAGGGGAAGCGTTGCACTCTAGGAGCATACATCTCAGTACTGCTGGCTGGGCCTGGTGAGTGGAGTTCTGAGAGAGTGATCTGGGGCAGCACTAGGAGAAGAATAAAGAATAAGTACAAAAAAAAAATTACTGAAGGGGAGACTAAATCAACTATCTGCTCATAGTATATATAGAGAGAGAGAGATTCTGAAAGCAGGGGCGGGAAACTATTTCAAGAGAGATAGGGCGGGTAGGTGGCTAGCATGGAGGATTAAAAAACAGAATGCAATTGCTGGCCTGCCAGCGCAGTGGTTGGAATTCCACTTGTGATGCTAGTGACCTGGGTTCGGGAACGGACCCGGGGAGCTGGAGAGCCAGCCAGGGGAGAAGGATTGAGCGCCCTAGGGCTGCTCTCCTTCTCCGGGGCTGGGGTGAATGCCAGGCACCTATAGGACTCTGGCAGAGGCCGGGAGGAATCACAAGCACTGGTGTCTGAAGCCTTGAGGGGCGGGCGACGCTGACGCCATTGCATGTCACGCCCTGTGGACTCTAAAAATCCCGTCAAGAGTCACACCAAAGATGCCCGCCCCTGGCCCTGATTAGCTTCCAGGTCGGCTCCCGAACTGGTCCCATGATTGCAGCACTGAGCTCAAGTGCCATAACCCCACCCCGAGGGGGAAAGCCAGGAGTATCGGGAGACGCAGCCAGTATGTTAGTGGGGGTCCAGGGTTCCGTGACCGGGCAGATGTGCCGGTGACTGCAGGCATCAAAAAAAAAAAAGAGTAAATTTATAAAAACAGAATGCAGAAAGAGTGATCCTAAAACTAGATAACAGTCAGGGGGTGAGCACATCAGACCCGCAAGAAATAAATAATACTTTTAAATTATTTTATGAATCCCGATATAGCTCAGAAGCTCTTAGAGACGCAAATCCAGATAACTTTCTAGGGAATGTCCCATTACCAACCTTGGAAACCGACAAGAGGGAGGAACTGGATAGACCCATTACCTTATCGGAACTAAAACAGGCAGTATGGAATTCCACTGTGGGCAGGGCTCCAGGTCCAGAAATAGAATATTTTGGAATAACATCCATAACATTTTTATGGCAATGGTGCAGGAGACCTTGGAGAGAGGAGCACTCCCTCAATCCTTACAACTTGCCACCATTATTGTCCTGAAGCTGGGAAAGACCCTTCAAACTGAAGATCCTATCGCCCTATTTCACGCCTGAATGCAGACTATAAGGTCATAAGCAAGGTGGTGGCAACCAGACTGGAGGATATTTTATCAACACTGATCCATCAAGACCAATGTGGGTTTGTTAAAGCAGACAAGTGAAACACAATATCCGCAGGACATTAAACATCATATATGGTTGGTCGGGCAGGGGGTGGGAGCAAGAATAGAGGTCTTTTAACATTCGACATGGAAAAGGCCTTTGATAGATGTGCATCGAAGAATGGTTCAAGTCACACAAACTGGTCATGAACTACAGCAAAACAAAGGTTATGACCTTCTACAATGCCAGGAGCAAGTACAAATCCTGTGACCTCACCATCCTAAACCAAACAGGGACCTTACTTGAACACATTCCTGATTTTAAATACCTAGGTGTCACATTGGACAGCTCACTCTCTACCATCGGCACATAGATTCTGTCGCCAAAGCCACCAACATCTGTATAGGCCTGCTCTACAGGCACAAACACTGCATGACTCCTGACACTCTCCGGTTGGCTATCAACAGCTCTGTCACCTCCATCATCGAATACGGGCTAGCAATTTATGGCTCTGCCTCCGCCTCTGCCCTCCGCAGAATTACAATTGTACTCAACAAAGCATGCAGGCTGCTAACTGGGGCTGACCGACTTACACACACTTGTGACCTGTACACTTGGGCAGGATGGCTTCCTCTCATCAGCCGGATACAGTATCAAACCTTCCTCTTAGCCAAAAAAGTCCTCCTCGGGGTCATGCCCCGGGCATTGAAAAACTCCTCATTGACCACCACAGCACCCAGCGAACTAGAAGTTCACAACAACTAACCTTCCTTGTCCCCAGATGCCGGACTACAATGGGCTAGAGGGCCTTTGCCCACTGAGCACCACAGTGGTCTAATACTCTCAACAAAGAAACTGTTGCTGCTGCTGCTCTTGGCCTTTTTAAGAGACAACTCCGACTTCATCTCATTTCAACTAGTCGTTGTGACTGCCTCACCTAATCAGGGGCCCACCGCTCACTGTCCTCCACTTCAGTCTTGATAGCTACCTCTCCCCGCCTTGCCCTTTCCTACCTGCCTACCCCCTTGCCCCCTCTCCTTTCATCCCCAGGACTTCCTGACTTTTATCCCTCCCTCCCTCCCTTTAGAGCTCTTACCTCACCCTCACCCTTCAACAATGGCCTTCCTGCCTGCATACCCCTTCCTCTCACCTGTAGTGCTTATTTCCAAGATTGCCCTTGGCTGGTATGTCATGCTACCTAACATTTGGCACATTTTGAATTACCAGAATTTCTTAAGCCTCAGTCTCTTACTTCTTTTTATTGTGTAACTATGTATTATTATGTTGACCTTTGTATGTATGTATACCCCCATTCCTTCGACGTGGAACCTTTGTAAATGAGCAGTTCTTGCTCAAAGGTATTTGTAATCCTAGATTTCAATAAAATAAATAAAAATAAATAGAGTGGAATGGGCCTTCATGTTTGCCACACTGAAGTGCTTTAACTTGGGACTCAACATTTGTGCCTGGATACAAATGCTTATACGCACACCCCGAGGCACAAATCCTGACAAATGAGAACCTGTCTACTCCCTTCCCTCTGTCTAGGGGAACAAGACAGGGATGTCCCCTCTTGCCCTTGTTGTATGCCCTGACAATGGAGGTTCTAGCCTCAGCTATTCGCAACCACCCACAAATACAGGGCTACACCAAGGGAGGTCTCAACCAAGTGATATCGCTATTCACAGATGACATACTGCTATTCCTGAAGGCACCAGAGATATCGACCCCAGCCCTCACAGCCTTGTTTGGAGAATATGGTCCCTTGTCAGGCCATAAAATCAACTGGTCAAAGTGTGAGTGGTTGCACCTGGGCGGGAATGACCCCCCCCCTTGACTATCCAAACTTTACCCTCACCCCAGTGACCTCCCTAAAATACCTGGGAATATACCTCCCCAGTAAATTGTCCAGCATATGTAAAATAAATTACAAACCGCTACTGAAAAGTATTAAGGAAGAATGTGATCGATGGAGGAACCTACCCCTTACCTTAATGGATCGAGTAAATTTGATCAAAATGTACATACTGACACAATGCCTCTATCTCTTCCAAACACTGCCAATGTGGATCCTTAAACATTAGTTTAAATCATTAAAAGGAGCCATGACTAACCTGCTCTGGGGGGAGAAGAACCCGAATTCAGCAGGACATACTAAGGAGGCCGGTAACCGAGGGAAGGTAGGGCCTCCCCAACTTATATATGTATTACCTGGCAGCACAGATCTCCCCTTTGGTTGATCTTTAATAGCCACCCTAGAACGGAGGACATGGACAAGGATGGAGGTCTCCATAAATAATGAACTTCTAAATTTCACCTACTTCGCAGCTTCTCTTAAAAGAATGATAGTAAAACATATTGCTAACCCATTCACCAGAACCACGGTGCAAGCCTGGCTGACAGCGCACCAAATCTTAGACCACCCAGCTGCAATCTCACCTGATACCTCTATCGTGCAAGCCTTGTGGGACGAGGGGAAAATACCAACCCCAGTAGCTAGGGTACTTGGAGCCTGGGAGAAGGCAGGACTATGTCATGTTTCCCAGCTATACGAGCAGAGGTCCATGCACTCTTATCAATCTCTGTCCAGGAGGCACAGACTGCATACCTACAATTAATACACAGGATACTAGTGTGACACGTGGACAGCCAGTTATAAGTACACTATGATTTTTTGTAATAGAAAAATGTGTTATAGACTCTCTCTCATGAGAGATGCTGAGACAGCATGTGAGATCACACACACACATAGGTTTTAGATACAAGGTGTTAGCTGGAAGGCCACAACCTAATTACAGACTAGAACAGGCCTTACTCAAGAATCTCCTGTTTTTCTAAGTTAAATAGAGCTTTAACTGCTAAGAGGGAAATCAGTATCCATTTTATGACGTTTCAAGGAGGAAACCAGGTTCGGCACACTGGTGCGAAATCATAAATGTTTTGATGTCTGTGTGAGAGGGGATACTGCTCATAGATGAAAGGACATTTACAGACTTGATTGGGGATGTCACATGGGGAAAGGAGTTTCTGCTGATATAACCTTAATTAACTTTCCTTCTAAAATGATAACACTTCCTGGGTGTATGATTTTTTAATAAACAGAAGAGGAGCTAGGTGACCTCACACAAAGGGGTTGTCAAGGACAGTTTTTTTTAAACAGTATTCTGTTTTCCTTCAGACATTTTTTTTCTACACTCTGACAAAGAAACATCTTTGAGCACTTTAAGCAAGTATACAGGTAGAGAGACAACATCTAAGTACTGTAGTAGGAATTGCACTGTTAAAACCTTGTTCTTTTAAAAGATTGTATGGTTCTTGTGATATATAGTTCTGTATTTTATGTTTTACATATTTTTTTATCTATTTTAGTAAAACTCTATTTTTAGAGCCTACTTGGTCTGTCTTTGAATTTCTTTTCTTTAACAAGTAAAGTATATGTGGTTAAAGCAGACACTGTGCATAAGCTTGAATGGTGATACCAAACTAAAAAAAGGTGAGAGTAATCCGAGGTCTTTATTAGGGTATTTAAGGGTTCATTTTGTACACCTGTTTAGGTGCCTGTAGGCAAAGATATCTGGCCCCCTGAAAACAGAATTATCTGAGCCTGTGCATTGGGTACGCTAGCAAGAGGTTCACAGTTTGAATCCCTCCAGAACTGAGACCACAGAACTGAGACCAAAGGTTGATTTGTACCCACAAAACAGACAGGAGGGTTACCCTGTTTTTGTTAACTGTTCACAAGACTGCGCTCAGAGGTTGGCACTTTGGAAGTAAAGGGCTGACCTGCTGAGTGGGTTTCTGACAGATTGGTTGGCAGCGGTGTGGATAAAATTTTGGTATTACAAGCTTTTATTGTTCAGTGTGTCGGCTTGAGACCGTCAGCTCACTTGCAAAGAAAGAAAAAGGCAGTGATTTATTTTTTAAAAAAAGGAGACAGAACTATATCACTTGGCGTATAGTTAAGTTCCTACCCGTTTCATTTTTTTTTCCTAAAGTGCAAGTCAGAGTAGCAGTAGTTAGGGAAGATGGCTTCCAACTACAGCAGGCACACTGTAGACTACTTCAAACAGTTATGCAGGGACAGAGGAGTCCCGTTTGAGGCAAAAGCCAGCAAAAAGAACCTAGTGGATGCCCCGATGGTAGCAGATACCCAGAGCACTGAGTCACAGACCGTGACTGAAAAGGACCAGACCTCAAGTGTGGCAGGGCTAGCAGCCAGTGCAGTGTCCAGATCCAATGAGAAGGGTAACAGGGCCACTGTCAGGGAAGGTCACCAGTATCCTGGCTCCAGAAGTACTCAGGCTGCAAATTGAGTTGCGCAGAATGGAGCTGGAGTTCCAGAGAGAAGAGAAGTGTGAACAGTGAGCTGCAGAGGAGAAGAGGGAGCAAGAATGCCAAGAGACAGAGTGGGAACAGTGGGAGGCAGACCGTGAGGAGCGTGAGCGCCAGTGAGCTGCAGAGGAGAAGAGAGAGTGAGAATGCTGAGATGCAGGCCGTGAGGAGCAGGAGCGCCAGAGGCAACATGAACGGGAGAAGCTACGACTCCAACCAGTGGCACCAGAGCAGGTAAGTGGCTTGGGTTTAACTGGGACTACAGGACTGGGTTACAAATTGAATTCCAAATGAATAGCTGAATTTAAAGAGGTGGAGGATATGGATGCTTTTTTAAATTCTTTTGAAAAAGTTTTTATTCAGGCTAAAATTCCTAGGGAGTCCTGGAGCTTTCCAGCTATCCCCGCTACTTACCAGAAAAGCTTGGGATGCATTGGGTCAAATGGACAATGAGGACAGTGATGATTACAGCAAACTTAAAGCTGCACTGTTAAAAACATTTGAATTAACTGCTGAATCATACAGAGGTAAATTCCGTAAGCTCAGGAGAAGCCCTGACATGAACTACGAGGAGCTAGCCACGAAATGACGTCAGTTTTTAAAATGGTGGGAAGGAATTGAAGCAAACTCTGTTGATAAAATTGAAAATGTGATTTTGTTAGAACAGTTTTATTGGGCATGCCCAGCAGAGCTGAAAACCTGGCTGGAGGACCGAGATCCCAAAACAGTGCAAGAGACTGCTGGACCCTCGGACTGCTATGCAAAAAGCAGACCTACTATTAGAGCAAATGGGGTGGGTGTCTCAGTGCAGAAAGGGAAAAGCGCGCCTTCAGGGCAGCTAAAACCCTCACTGCCTCCACCGAAACCAGTTAGACCCAGGTTTCAGAGAAAAGATTTCTCTGAAAAGAGAAGTGAATGTTGATTATGTAAAGAAACTGGGCGTATTGCCAGACAGTGTCCCAAAAGAATGAGCAATAATGTGCAGAATGGTACTAGAAAAGCAGTGGGTTGTTTGTATGTCCTTGCCAGTGAACATGAGGGAACACATGCACCCTGTCATGGTGAATGGTGCACAGAAGCAAGGGTTAAGGGACACAGGGGCATCCCCGACATTGGTAAAGGGGGATCTAGTAGAGCCTGGTCAGCTTATACCCAATAAATACATCACTGTACAGGACTTTATTGGTGAGGCGAAAACATTGCCCCTCGCTATTGTTCTCCTAGACTGGGGTGAAACAGGGGGAACTGTGCAACAGGTGGCTGTAGCCAAAACCTTAGCAGTGGATGTGATCCTGGGCAACAATCTCAAACAAGGGATGGTGTATGCAGTTACCCATAGCCAAGTGCTAAGGGAAAATTGTAGTTCCCTGAACCCCACAGAAGCCATTGTGGAAACCACTGAGAGGCTGGTTCCCCAGCCTGTGTCTCCAGTTGGGGAGATTAATGAAAAGGGGGTAGAAATTTCCCCAGTAGAAAGTAACCACACAGCTACAGAGGGTTACTCCAAAGAGGGAGGGGTGACCCATTGTCAGAGGGTTGGGATTGACAGTGATCCTGAGTGCCCTGATGCTAGTGCTAGGGACCCCAGTTTAGCGACTGAAGGGGACTTGTCCCATGCCTTGGGAATGTGTGAGGGGTTTGCAGCTGCTCAGAGAAGTGACCCTAGTTTAGAGAAGCTGAGGGCTTGGGCAGACTCGGACGGCACACATGAGGTTTATTGGGAAAATTAACTTATGTATACTCAGGCAGTACAGACAGAGGGAGGGGTGCTAGGCAGGCAGCTTGTCGTTCCCCAGGGGTATCGTGAGCAGTTGCTCAAGACTGCACTTGATATTCCCTTGTCTGGTCATCTGGGAATTGCATGCATGACATAGCAGTTGGCCCAGAAGTTCTACTGGCCTAACTTCACCCAACAGGTGAAGGAGTATTGCAGGTCTTGTCACTGGTGCCAGGAAATAGGGAAGGCAGGCAAAAAACCAAGCCCGCCTGATTCCATTGCCCATAGTGGAGGAGCCATTCCAGAGGGTGGGAATGGATATTGTGGGGCATTTAAATACTCCCAGCTCCTCAGGGAAGAGATTCATCCTGTCTGTGGTGGATTATGCCACCCGGTACCCAGAGGCAGTCACCCTATCCTCACTGAGGACAGACAAAGTGGCAGATGCCTTACTTGGGATTTTCTCCCGTGCTGGGTTTCCACAGGAGGCCATCACCGATCGAGGGGGTTCCTTCATGTTGGACCTGATGAAATGCTTATGGGAGAAGTGTGGGGTGGTGCAGAGATGCACGACATGTATCACCCACAAGCCAATGGGGTTGTGGAAAGATTCAATGGTACCCTAAAGTCAATGCTCTGGGCGTTTGCCGAACAGCATGGGGGAGGGACTTGGAGAATTACCTTCCCCACCTTTTGTTTGCATACAGGGAGGTGCCCCAAGAGTCAACAGGATTTTCCCCCTTTGAATTCTTATATGGACCCCAGGTACATGGACCCCTAGACTTGATCCAGGAGGACTGGGAAGGCAAGCATGCCACCCAGGGAGCTCCCATTGTGGATTACATCCTTAGGTTTAGGGAAAGGCTGAAGGAGCTTATGGAGACAGCCCAGAGCAACCTGGCAGCTGCCCAAAGTGTGGTACCACCACAGAGCCAGAGCTCGCTCGTACTTGTTGGGTCAGGAAGTTATGGTCTTTATTCCGGTCCGGAAAGACAAGCTGCAGGCTGAGTGGGCAGGACCATACAAAGTGGTTAGGAAGGTAAATTACATGAACTATATTGTGGAGTTACCTGACCGAAGACAGACAGAAAGGATGTACCATGTCAACATGATGAAGCCATATGCAAATAGGGCTGACATGGTGTTTGCAGTGTGTATTCCTGGGGAGGGGACGGACGAAGGAGACCCCTTTCTGGACTTGCTAGAAGAAAGTAAGCAGGAGTCCTCTGTGGAGGCAGTAAAATTGTCTCCCCAGCTGACCCCAGACCAGATCCAGAAAGTAAGGGAGGTTTTAGCAGACTTTGCCCCATTGTTTAGCGCCAAGCCTGGACTAACCCCCTTAGTGACGCACGATGTGGAGACAGGGACACAGACGTCCATATGGCGGATAGCATATCGGGTGTCAGAGGCTGTCCAAAAGGACATTAGGAGGGAAGTGGAGAAGATGCTGGATTTAGGGGTAATCCAGAGATCCCACAGCCCCTGGGTCTCACCTGTAGTCTTTGTGCCTAAACCAGATGGCTCAACTGATTTCTGTGTGGACAGTCATGGACTGAATGCACTCACGTAGTCCGATGACCACCCAATGCCCCAGACGAACTCCTGGACAAGTTGGGAGGGGCGACCTACCTTACGAATATTGACCTGACCCAGGGGTATTGGCAGGTAGAGTTGACAGACAGAGCTAGGGAGAGGTCTGCCTTCATCACTCCGATAGGCTTATTTGAATTTAAAGTAATGCCTTTCAGTATGAAGAACACCCCGGCCACTTTCCAAAGGTTGGTGAACCAGATGTTAAATGGTGCTGAGGAGTCTGTCGTGGCGTACCTGGATGACATTGCCATCTTTAGTACCAGCTGGAAGGAAAACCTGTCCCACCTTAGGGAAGTGCTGGGCAGGATACAGAGGGCCGGGCTCACTGTCAAAGCCAGGAAGTGCCAGGTGGCCATGGGAGAAGTGGCATACCTCGGGCATGTGGTAGGCCAGGGACAGCTCAGTCCTAACCAAATAAAGATAGAGGTAATCCAGGCATGGCCCAGACCAGAAACACAGAAGCAGGTCAGGAGTTTTCTAGGGACAGCAGGCTACTACAGAAAATTTGTACCCAATTACAGTGCCCTGGCTGCTCCCCTATCTGATCTGACAAAGAAAAGGATGCCCAAGAAAATTACCTGGGGCCCAGCCTGTGAGGAGGCCTTTTCCAAACTAAAGAAGGCACTGTGCAGTGCTCCTGTTTTGATAAGTCCTGACTAAGCAAACCCTTTATAGTTCAGACTGACGCCTTAGATGTGGGTATTGGAGCAGTACTGAGTCACACATCCAGCCAAGGGACAGATCACCCAGTAGTGTACCTGAGTAGGAAGTTACTTCCCAGGGAGCAGGCATACTTCACTGTGGAAAAAGAATGTCTTGCCATAGTGTGGGCCCTAAAGAAGTTGGAGACATACTTATATGGGCAGCATTTTGTGGTGCAGACTGACCACAACCCCCTGGTTTGACTGATGTGGATGGGAAAGAAGAATGGTAGATTTTTAAGATGGAGTCTTGCTTTGCAAGGGTATGAAATGACAATCGTACATAGAGCTGGAGCCAGAAACCAGAACTCAGATGGTCTGTCTCACGTGTATGAGGAGTGAACTGATTTGGGAAGCTCATCCCATGCCAGGGATAGACCCCCCCAAATTCGGTCTAGTTCGGGAGGATTGTGACACGTGGACAGCCAGTTCTGAGTACACTTATGATTTTTTGTAATATAAAAATGTGTTATGGACTGTCTCTCATGAGAGATGCTGTGACAGCATGTGAGATCACACACACAGGTTTTAGATACAAGGTGTTACCTGGAAGGCCAGAAGCTAATTATAGACTAGAACAGGCCTTAATCAAGAATCTCCTGTTTTTCTAAGTTAAATATAGCTTTAACTGCTAAGAGGGTAATCATTATTCATTTTATGATGTTTCGAGGAGGAAACCAGGTTCGGCACACTGGTGCGAAATTATGAATGCTTTGATGTCTGTGTGAGAGGGGATACTGCTCATAGATGAAAGGAAATTTACAGACTTGATTGGGGAAGTCACATGGGGAAAGGAGTTTCTGCTGATGTACCCTTAATTAATTTTCCTTCTAAAACGATAACACTTCCTGGGTGTATGATTTTTAATAAACAGAGGAGGAGCTAGGTGACCTCAAACAAAGGGGTTGTCAGAGACAGTTTTTTTAAACAGTATTCTGTTTTCCTTCAGACAATTTTTTCTACACTCTGACAAAGAAACATCTTTGAGCACTTTAAGCAAGTATACAGGTAGAGAGAGACAAAATCTAAGTACTGTAGTAGGAATTGCACTGTTAAAACCTTGTTCTTTTCAAATATTGTATGGTTCTTTTGATATATAGTTCTGTATTTTATGTTTTACATATTTTATCTATTTTAGTAAAACTCTATTTTTAGAGCCTACTTGGTCTGTCTTTGAATTTCTTTTCTTTAACAAGTGAAGTGTATGTGGTTAAAGCAGACACTGTGCATAAGCTTGAATGGTGATACCAAACAAAAAAAAAGGAAGTGTAATCTGAGGTCTTTATTAGAGTTTTTAAGGGTTCATTTTGTACACCTGGTTAGGTGCCCATAGGCAAAGATATCTGGCCCCCCAAAGACACAATTATCTGAGCCTGTGCATTGGGTATGCTAGCAAGAGGTTCACCGTTTGAATCTCTCCAGAACTGAGACCAAAGGTTGATTCGAACCCACAAAATAGACAGGAGGGTTACCCTGTTTCTGTTAACTGTTCACAAGACTACGCTCAGAGGTTGGCACTTCAGGAGTAGAGGGCTGTCCTGCTGAGTGGGTTTGTGACAATTAGCACCCCAAGAAGGAGTACCAAACCCCCCACAGATATGTAGATCTCCACTGTAGGAGGTGATGAGGAGTATATTGGGGACAGGGAATCCAAAACCACTTACAGGCTGTTACAAAGCCCTACCGGGCAGCTTGCCCTCGCCTTTAGACAGGCTGAAAGATAAGTGGGACAGAGACATGGGGGACGTTCTGACCAAGGGGGATTGGAGACTGATTCTACGAAAGGGTATGACATGCTTGGTAAGCAATAGACTATGGGCAGTTAACTTCAACATTTTACACAGAACTTATTTTACCCCAACTCTGGCCAATAAAATAGACCCCTCAGCCTCAGATATATGCCCACAATGCAAAGCACATTCTGGCACCTTTATACATATGGTGTGGAGTTGTCCTAAAACAGTGGCCTTTTGGCAAGGTGCTATTAGTATAATGCAGAGTGTTCTAAATGATGACCAAGAAGTGGGTATAGGGGAAGTCCTGCTAGGACTGCCAGTAAGGTCAAGAGGGGGAAGAGGCCTAGACCATCCTCTATAGCCTCTTGCTATGGTAGTGGGTAAGCAAGCCCTGGCCAAGCACTGGGGAGTGGAGTCTGCGCCTACAATATCAAAGTGGGCAAACAAGCTAATGCAATGTATGAAACTAGAGCACACCCAGTACAAGGCTAACAGGCAAGAAGACAAGTTCCAGTTAATATGGGGCCCGATAGAAAGAGCCCTGCCAGAGACCTGGTTTCTGGCTATATAGCAAACTAGATAAAGAATGCCACTTAAATGACGAACACTGCATGGTAAACCCCGATAGGATTTAGAAGAGTCTTGCCACTGGGGGGACACGACCCTTCCCAGAGGAGGTGTTATTCCAAAATAGCATAAGGTAGCTGCTAGGTTTTAATCAATGTTTTCAGACCAATTAAATTAAAGTAAATGCAATATCCAGGCATGCATTGTAACACTTCACTTTATTTTATTGTATACAGGATTTTATTGTATATTCTATTCTATGGTATTTCATCCCAACAATAGAAAATTGCCTATTTAAAGTATGTTAGCATAATCACCCAATTCTATACTGTATTCTCAATCTTGAAACAATGGATAAACTGATTGTATGTGCAATTCTTCTGATCTGCAAAATAAAGTAAAAAAAAAAATAAGAACAATTAACATTTCTAAGTGTGTCCTGTTAGGTAGGGAAGGGATCATAAGTGCAGTCAAACCCACGGCCAGCCAGTCCCTTCTAGCTTTCCGATCTGCCAGCCCGGCTCCCACACTCAGACGTTTTGTGACATGTAAGCAGGGAGAGCACAGGGGCACACTCCATACAAGTCTATGGGGGCATTTTTCTGTGGCTTTTTACATAAATTTAAGCAATCTTAGAGGAAAATGAAAGCCACCGCTCAACTAATAAGGCCCTATTAGTTGAGTAGTGGTTTTCATTTTCCTCTAATATTGCTTAAACTTACGTAAAAGCCACTGAAAAAAATGCCCCCATAGACTTATATGGGTAACACCCCTGTGCTGTTTCTGCTTAGATGTCACAAAACATCTGAGCGCGGGGGTGGGGCCAGCAGATAGGGCAGTTGGAAGGGATTGGCTGGCCGTGGGTTTGGCTGCACTTCCCTAACAGGACACACTTAGAAATGTTAATTTTTGGCAGCAGTCAGTTAATGCTACCATAATATATTGGGCTATGAAGTCCAATACCCTACAGCAATAGGTTGGAAAATCACTTAATTTTTTTTCCAGCTTTCACTACTGTAGAAACATAGAAACATAGAAACATAGAAGTTGACGGCAGATAAGGACCGCAAGGCCCATCCAGTCTGCCCATTTCTTTTTCTACCTTATAAATGTGCCATCGGCCTTTGCTCTGTCAGTGACCTATCTATTCATAGTCATTTGTATTGCTCCCTTATGCCTATCCCATGCCTGTTTGAAGCCCTGCACTGTATTCATAGCCACCACTTCTTGTGGTAAGCCATTCCATGCATCTACCACCCTTTCTGTGAAAAGAATTTCCTCACATTCCCCTTAATCGGCCTCCCTCTAATCTCATGCTGTGTCCTCTTGTCCTGCTATTTTTCTTATATTTAAACATGTTAGACTCTTTCACCTTGTTTATGCCCTTAAGGTGTTTAAATGTCTCGATCATATCACCTCTCTCCCTCCTTTGCTCAAGGGTATACATATTGAGCTCCGTTAATCTGTCCTCATATGTCTTCTGATGCAGTCCCTGCACCATTTTGGTTGCCCTTCTCTGGACTGCCTCAATTTGATTAATGTCCTTGTGAAGATGTGGCCTCCAATACTGCCCAGTACTCAGATGGGGCCTAACCAATATCTTGTACAGAGGATTATTACCTCTCTCTTACGACTTGTGATACCCCTACTAATACACCCTAACACCCCCTAGCCTTACCTGCTTTAGAGGTCTGCTTGGATGATTTTAGGTCATCAGTGATGATGATGCCCAAGTCTCTTTCTTCCTTTGTGACTGCTAGCAACTCCCCCAGCCTATAAGTGGCTTCAGGGTTTCTCTTCCCTATGTGCATGATTTTGCACTTCTTTGCATTAAATCCCAGTTGCCACTCTTCTGACCATTCTGCTAGTTTATCCAGATCTCTTCTCATTCTGCCCACCCCATCTGGATCATCTACTCTGTTGCAGATCTTGGTGTCATCTGCAAACAGACAAGCCTTACCCTCTAGTCCATCTGAGAGGTCACTAATGAAGATGTTGAATAGGACTGGCCCCAGGACTGATCCCTGAGGTACCCACTTGTGACTTGCATCTCTTCTGACTGTATACCATTTACCACCACTCTCTGTTTTCTGCCAGTCAACCAGTTTGCCACCCAGTTGACCAACTTCTGACCCACCCGAGCCTACCTAGCTTATTTATCAATCTTCTATGTGGAACAGTGTCAAAAGCTTTGCTGAAGTCAAGGTAGGCGACATCAACTGCTCCCCTTGGTCCACCACTCTGGTTACCCAGTCAAAGAAATCTATGAGATTAGTTTGACAGGACCTTCCTTTGTAAACCCATGCTGTCTTGGATCCTGTGCCCTATGGATTCCAGGTGTTGCACTATCCTTTCCTTAAGAGTGCCTCCATAATCTTGCCCACTACTGAGGTAAGACTGACGGTCTGTAGTTCCCGCCTCCTCCTGCTACCACTCTTGTGGAGTGGGATCACATGAGCCCTTCTCCAGTCTTCTGGGACCTCTCCTGTGCTCAGAGACTCACTAAACAATTCTGCTAAAGGCTCTGCTAGTTCCTCCTTTAGCTCCTTAAGTACCCTGGGATGTATGCCATCAGGTCCCATTGCCTTATCCACCCTGAGCTTAGCAAGCTCTTGTAGGACCCTTTCTTTTGTGAAGGGAGTAGTGCTCACCTCCCTCCCCTGTGTCCATGATGCTGAGCTGTGGGCCCTGCCCTACCTTCTCTTAGTAAATACTGAGCAAAAGTATCTATTTAGGATAGATGCCTTTACAGGGTCCTCCTCCTCACATGCTCCTTTTCTCCATTAAGCTTAGCAATACCCTCTGGACTTTCTCCTTTCACTAATGTATCTATAGAAAGTCTTGTCACCTTCTTTTACTGTCCGTGTAGTGTTTCCTCAGTTTGGGACTTTGCCTGCCTTACTGCCTTACCTGCTTCCCTTAGGGCAGTTTGGTATGCCTCCTATCTTCATCCCGCTGTGTTCCTTATATTTTCTGAAGGCCAGCCTTTTGGCTCTGACCTTTTCTGCTGTATTTGAGAACAAAGTGGTTTCCTTCTTCTTTTACACTTCCTTTTCTGTCTAACACAATGGGATGTTGCTTCAAGTATTGTATCCTTAATGCTTGCCCACTTTGCCTGTACCTCCTCACCTGTGTTTCTTTTGCCAGGGCTAGCTTAACTCTGTTGGCCATCTTATCAAAGTCAGCTCCTCTGAAGTCCCATATTTTGCCTTGGAATGGGATGATTTAGATGTAGTAGCCAAATTGAACCATACCATGTGATGGTCACTGGCCCCAGGTGACCTTCTACCTGGAGATCTGTGATCCCTTCTTTGTTAGTCAGTACTAGATCTAGGATAGCCTGTCTCTTGTGGGTTGCTGTACCAGTTGTTTGAGGCCCTCCCTGCAGGGAATCCACTATGTGTCTAGTTCTGGCCGATGTTCCTGCTGGTATTGACCAATCTGTATCTGGCATGTTGAAGTCTCCCATTATCAGAACCTCCCCTTTAGCTGTCATGTTTTGTATATCCTCTAACAGTAATGTGTCTATGTCCTCCCTCTGGTCTGGGGGCCTGTAGACAACCCCAGTTCTTATGGCTGTCCCATTTCCTGTTTCCAGGGTGACCCACAGTTCTTCTGGCTCATTATGTGTATTCTGAATTTCTGTAGCTTTGATATTTTCATTAACATACAGGGCCACTCCTCCCCCTTTTGCACCTCGGTCTCTTCTGAACAATACAGCCAGGTACTGAAGTCTCCCAAGTGTGGTTACTGGTAAACCCGTCTCACTAATTGCTACTATGTCAGTTTAGCCTCTGACATTATTGCCTGCAGGTCTGGGATCTTATTTCCCAGGCTGTGAGCATTGTGTACATGATTTTCCATTGGCCAGATTTTGGTGTGTTAGTTGTTGGGTGAAGTTTGGCATTACCCCTGTGCATCGTATGGGGAGACAAACCTTTTTTCTTACCTGGTGATGCAAATGAACGGCAAACACGCTGAATTCCTGTTTGACCACTAGCTGAGGGGGGAGGGGTGTTCTTCCCATTCGACGTATGGGGTGCTGCACCCCTCTCCCCATTTGCTAGTTTAAATATTCTGCAAAGACGTCAAACTTCTGTAGTGCAGTGCTTTGCTAAGATTTCCTTTTTCTCATAACATGAGCCATGTCAATTATATTTAATTTTAAAGCAGTATAGTAGTCCAGTGAGTGTAGCACAGAGCTGTGGACATGGAGATCTGGGATTTGAATTCCACTGTAGACACTGTTTAATTGTAGGATCTTCAGAAAGTTGCTTTACTTAATTATTTTTTTAATTGTTTCTGCAGGAGGGTACACTGAGGTGAGGACAGCTCATTTCCATGTGTGTTTTGGGGAGGGAGTACATGGGATATAAGAAAAGATAATTTTGTCTGTGGCCTTCAGTTTGTTACCCAGATTAGATTCTTGTGTAAGAACTACTGACCAAGAGCTTTTAATGCTTAAGGTGCCAGGATGCTAGTAGGTTGGACATACTGCTGTTGTACTTGATTTTTATTCAAATAAGTTCCTTATAGTATTTTTCTGCTGTTGGTGTGTGTGATTTAAGCTTTTTTTCGGTTGTGTAAGAGCTCTTTCTGGTTTACTACAGAACAGATCTGTCTAAAAATGCAACGTCCGAGGCTGGAGCTTAAATAGCAGTCTGCAGGGTTCACTGTAAATAAGGAGATGTGTTTTTGCTGAAATTAAAGAGTATCATCAGTTTATCATGGGTGTAAAATCTCTGAGTTCATGGGGCCAGAAAGTGTAGGCCAACTAGACCAGCAAAAAAGGAAAAACACAAGATACCTATGGTATGAAGGAATTGTGATGGGGGAGTCATTCAAGAACCAAGAAGAAGGGGAGAGTATGATGGGGGGTGGTGTGCCTTTTTTATTTATCAATTTGTTAACCAGGTTGGGACACTGGACGAGTCCTTTTTCAGGTCCGACCCTTAATGCCAGGAGTCTGGGTAATAAAATCGGCAAACTCCAGGCACTGATGGCAGACTCTGAGCTAGATCTAGTGGCCATTACAGAAACTTGGGTCAACAAGAACAATGACTGGGACCTGGAAATTTCTAAGTATATCTTATAAAGGTGCACTAAAGGGCTGGGTAGAGGTGGAGGTGAAGGGGTGGCCATTTACATAAGGGAAGGAACAGAAACAGTACAGGTTGCATCCATTGGAGGGAAATGGGAAGTAGAATAACTGTGGGTACAACTCACTGAGTCATCAGGTAGAAATCTTCATGTGGGGGTGATGTTTACAGGCCACCAGGGCAGGGAAAAGGAGATAGATAAGAAACTAGGAGCAGAAGTAGGGAAGGTGGCAGCAAAAGGAGAGGTTGTAGGAGTAGGATATTTCAACCTGCCAGACATCGACTGGACCAACTCAGCAGCCAGGAGTGTCAGAAGCCAGACCTTGCTCGAAACACTGCAGGACTGCATGCTCATGCAGCAGATGAGGAAATCCACTAGATTGTTAACCATTATTGATATCGTACTCACCAACTTGGAAAGAGTAGATGGAGTGCAGTTTGGGGAACCACTGGGGTCCAGGGACACAATACTATATGGTTTGAGTTGGCCCAGGGCACCAGTAAGCCCTCATGTAAGGCTGAGGATCTTGACTTCAGAAGGTTGTTTTTCAAACGAATGAGAGAACTAGTCCTGGCAACCTGGAACCTGGCCTGGGCCAGATTTCATGCTCTATTCCGTTGCCTATGCACCCTACTACCTCCCCTATTGTTTCTCCTGTCTCCCTACCCCCCTTAACCCCCCCCAACTATTTACCTCCCTTAACCCTCTAACACCACGTCCACAACTAGCTAACCTGCTGGGTCTTGTCACTCTCTCCCACCTTTCTTCTATGGCACATCCTAGTTAGACCCAGGCACATTCCTAGTGCCGCTGCCACTACCTACTCACTATTATTCAGTTCCTGTACCTTTCTGACTTTGCACTTTTCCTCCTCATCATGGATGAGATCCCATATTATCTGGTGTTCCAAATTTTTCTGAACTCTGTAATATTGTTGACATTACTATGATACTGTATACTCCATGGCCTGGATATTCAGACTTCGCCAGGCTGTGGCGCAAGCCTGGGTGCTGCGCAAATGGGCTATGTGGGGCATAGACAGGGTGATATTCAACAGAGCTGTGCCGCCAAGCACAGCATCGCTAACTCAGCACCTACCCCACCAGATGCGCCAGCGCCAAGTGGCCAGAGGAGTAGGAGGATGCGCTAGTGTAAGTTCTGTTGCTAGGCCAACAACTGTGTTAATATTCAAAAGTGCTCATGCAATGGGGCCATAATGCATGCAAAGCACAAATGGGTCCATTTGCATGTCATTATGGCCCCATTTGCATGCAGGTGCGCCGATCCCCGGTGACTTGCGCCTGGCGCCCTGCCAGGCTGCAGCTGTCGGGGACCGACGCCCCCTGCACGTCGCGGAAAAGTGCCCCGATGCCCAGTCACTGGCATGTGTAAGAGAAGTACACGTCTTATATCCCTGGTGGTCCAGTGGACCACTCGCAGCCCGATTGCGGGCATATGTTGTAAAAATATGGGCCCGTACCGTGCTACACAGTCCAGATGGATTCACATATTCGGTACGGGCTGCATGCCCATTGGCTCATGCTGTGGACCAATGGGCATACAGCCCACCATATGGTGTCAGTCGGCGAGGCAGGCGGGTGGGTGCTGCCACCACCGCTGACTGGGGTGGGGCGGTGAGGCTCAGTGGGCGGGTGGGGAGGGTACCACTGGACCACCAGGGATATTGGGCGTGTACATTTTGCACATGATGTCGGGCTGGCGGTCCACTGGACCACCAGGTATATAGGAGGATCCTTTTCTATGTGACGTCCGCGACCGGGCATGGGGGTGCCGCCAGGTGCAGCCGGAGCTCAGTGGCCACCCACAGGTGGCAGCTGCTGTGTTGCGCCTCTGCACATGGCAGCTTACCCGTGGGTGGCCAGCTGTTCCTTTTTTGGCTCACCTGTGTGCAGCGAAGAAGCGGTTCGGCGATGCATGGGCATGCCACCCCCATCTGCACCGCATACATTACTGATGCACTCTGGCACATCAGGATTTGTGCCAGGCTCAATCCCCGTTGGAATATCATGCCGGGGTGCATCAGTGGGTTGCACATGGCGCAACCCTTCTGAATATCCGGGCCCATGTATTTAATACTGTTTATTTTGACAAAGCCTCACAGCTGCATATGTTCCCACCTGTCTTGTCTCCCCCTCCTTTTTATTTTTATTATATGATGATCCTTCATAAAGGAGCTTTTAGCTCAAAGGATGTACTTCTGACTTTCCTAATAAAAAATAAACGGTCCTGGGCAGGTTAGCTGGGGTAGACTGCATCAGGGGAGAAAAATAAAAATTGGGGATGGCCATAAAAAAGTGTTGTTCCCATAGCAGTTAAAACATGGGCAAGAAGGGTTGTCAAGAGAAACAAGTATAAGAGACCAGTCTGGTTCTCTAAAAAGGTCAGGGAGGCAGTGCGGGCCAAAAAGAAGGCCTTTTTGAGGTAAAAAGAAAAATAGGAGGATAAGGAATGGGTTGCATGTCAGGGAAAAACTAGAGAGGCCAAGAGAGCAGTCAGGATCACAAAGGCAAACACAGAATTGCATATTGTGGAGGAACTCCTGGGAGAGGAAAAATAATTTGTCTTAGATATACAGTATAAAGGGAAAAAAGAAAGGTGGCAGGAGGGATTTTCAGGCTCATGGAGGGGGCAGGGTAATAGAGGAAGATAGGCAGAAATTAGCCATGCTGAATGACTGCTTCTGCTCAGTGCTCACAATGGAGAACAGCGGGCCCTTGCTAGAGAGTGGTATAAAGGCTGTTGATAGAGGGGTCCTGGAAATGAGACTGCAGAAGTATAGTAATGAAAGAGTCAGAAACGGGTCAACAGCCCTGAAGGTAACCAAGGCCCTGGGGCTAGATGGAATACATCTGGGGGGGGGGGTGGTAGTAGTATATTTATTTCTTAGGTGCCCAATCCCACAAGCTCAAGGCACCTTACATTTTTTTTATTTATTTATTCATTCATAACTAGGATTACAAGTACCTTTGAACCAGGGGTTCTTTTACAGAGATTTTGCGTCCGTGAAATAAAGACAAATACATAACATAATCGGGAGTTGGAATAGAATTGTACATACTGATGTTGCTGGATAAATATACAGCGAATGTTACACTGAAACCAGCAGGTGATAATAAGTTACAGTAAAGACATTAAAAACAACATGCAGTCTTAAAGATATAGACTTTGCCAAAGCAGCTGTGCAGACAAGCAATATAGTAAACTTATCAAATAGGGAGTAACGAGGAGGAATGGGAGAGAGCAATAAGGAGGGGCAGGGTGAGGGGGGGAGGAGGATAAAGGTGGTAGTAGGAGGTAGGAGGAGGATTTGGGGAGTAGGGCAGGGCTAGAATTATGGGGCGCAGTCATATGTACTTAGCGTTGCAAGGTAACCACACAGCTTGGTTTTGAAAGTTCCAAGTTTAGATTCTGAGAGAACGTCAGGGGACAGGTTATTCATCCAAGTGGGAGCCCTACTACTGAAAGTTCACTGAGCTTGCAAGGTCCGGCAGCAGGGGATGTGGAAGGCAACCCTTCCTGAATTGCGTGTGTTATGCTGGGTAGTTATGGGGGGAAGAAGTGACTTGGTGACAGGGGGATTTAAGTCAAGGGAGATTTTTTTGCAAAGAGACATGTTTGGTAACGTATTCTACCCAGAAGGGGAAGCCATTGGGTCTGACAGTAGAGGTCACATTTGTGAGTCCGTTTGTCAGTGCCCATAATTAATCTACAGGCCTTATTCAGTGAGATTGTAAGACGTTTGAGTGTGGTATCAGACGCAGCACTATAGCACTATATTATAGCAGTGTCAGTGGCTCAGTAGGTAGCACACTCATCTCTGAGGCCGGGAGACCAGAGGTCTGTGGGTTCAGTTCCCACATCTGGCACTTGGGTCGGTATCCCAGTACTGACACTGTAGTGCAACATGAGAGGGGTGCTGCACTTCTGAGGTGCTGTCTTTCGGATGAGACGTTAAACCGAGGTCCCATCTGCCTGGATTGGTGGTAGGTCAGGCGAATGTAAAATATCCCATGGCACTTATGGAAAAGAGTAGGAGTAATTTTTATTGCAAAACATCAAATAATAATAAAACACAATATATTATACATAATCAACAAAAAGGAGAAAAAAAATTAAACATCATGAAAAAGAAAAAAAATAGGTAAAGTACAATCACTATACATGAAACACTTTACTTCTATTTAATAAAATATGTGAAACCCTTCAACCAATTCAAAACCTGTTGTGAAGAATATAACGAACAGTCTGAAGAATAAATTTTCTGAAGTTTGTTTGAAACTAATATACTCAAGCATTCATAAGACATAAATTTTTGTTGCAGAACCCATTGACAACGTGCTTGCCATAAATAAAATCTGAGGCAAAAAAAGAATATAATTAAGGTATCAGGATGAAAGTGTGGCAAACCAGACCCATATTTACCTATAATAAGAATATCATAGGATAAAGAAGTAAGCCAAGGAAAGGACCATTTATGGGCTACAAATTTCCATAAAGCAGTAGCATAAGAACAATGCAGTAAAAAATGTTCCATATATTCTAATTTGGCTACACACTCCATATAAGGACAGCTTCTCTCTTTTAAACTCTTATGTTTGGCATTACCTCTCACATTTAGATGTCCATAGACAGTAAGCCAAAGGTGTTCCCACATCTTCCGTGGTATTCTAGGAAGGGTCAATTGATGTAAAATTAATTGATTGTCAACTGATGGACAGTTTTTAAAACTGGGCTCCCTTGGGTAAAATCTGAACATTATGTCCCTATAAAGGGTTTTAGTGGAGTGAGTTCTAAGACAAGCTTTGGTGATCCCCCATTTATATCATTTTTGTGCTACTGGAATAAAATAAGGAGGAATGTTAAGCCGTGGATGTACTTTTGGTGCCACTTGTAACCATGATCTAAAATAAATGGCCAGAGAGTGTTTTGCCCATATGTCAGAAAATGTCTCTGTATCATGCAATAATATGCCAACTGAGTGTATAAAAAAATAAAGAATATAAAAAAAACACTGGTTCTATCATATTTAAGACACCAGAATTTGTAGCCAAATAGGTGTAATGTCGCTTAATAGGGTTCAGCCTTGTACCCCACAGCATTTGAAAGCATAAACTATAGATTTTGATTTCTAATTTGATTGGTAAAGGGTCCAACGATGCCACATATTGCAAAAGTGGAATGATAAATTTCTCTAAAATAAAGATACGTTTAAGTTTCGAAAGTTTCCACTGTCTCCATCTGTTTACTGTGAGTTCAGCTTTCTGTATAACCAGATTCCAATTTACATCTGGTAAGTTTTGAGGACCAAAAATTATTCCCAAAATTTTACAGGAGTAGAAGAAATAATGAGCCCATACCAATTTACATCATGAGAAATATTAAGCCCAATAAATAGTCCTGAACTTTTTGCCAAATTTAATTTTGCATTTGAGACTTTCTGATAAAGAGAAAGTTCTATTAAAAAAGATTTAATATCTTTCGGATGTGCAAATAAAAGCACATATATCATCTGCATAAGCTTGAATACATAGTGTTTGAGGGATTCCTACCCCCATGATCCCTCTCCATTTTGGTGGGGACATAATAGAACGAAGTAAAAGGTCAAGGGAAAAAACATATAATAGAGGGCTCAACGAACATCCTTGTCAAACTCCGTAATGAACCTCAAACCCATGACCGACCACTCCTTTTAAAAAAGTTCTTACCATGAAAAAAGAATATAATAAACGTAATTTATTGAGAAAAAGTAAGGGCACTTTATAAGTTTGTAATACTGAAAATAAATACTCGAGAGACCCTGTAAAAGTATTTCTCTTGATCAGCTGCAATTATACAAGCAGAATGACCAGAATTATTACAGTGATAGATTACGTCTCTTAAAGTCCGTAAAGCGTGTTCTATATTTCTGGTAGGAAGACTATAATATTGGTAAGGTGATGTTACCAAAGAGGCATATACTTTCAAGCGAGTATTTAAAATGTGTGCTAAGATCTTATAGTCAGTATTTAAAAGAACTATGGGCCTCTAATTATTTATTTGAGATCGATTCCCTTTTTTATACAGGTAAAATAATAAGCCTTCAGAAAAAGAAAGGTGAATAGAATTTGGCTGAAACCGAAATGTGTATGTTATAAATAAACATTCTACAAGTAGGGGGCAAAAAGATTTAGAAAATGCATGGGGAATACCATCTCACCCCAGAGTAGTATGGAGATGTAAGGATTGTATGGCTTGTGTAATTTCTAGCTTGGTTATAGGAGATTGTAAATTCAAGAGTTCAGTCGGGTAATCTGGAATGATAAGGGTATTTAAAAAAACTAAAACATCATAAGTCAAAATTGGTGTCTGTGGTTGTAAAGAGTCATAGTGTTGCTTAATAATAGTTTCTAAATCAGGTATTGAACTGACTTCCTGTCCCTCCGTCGAGAGTAGAGAATCTAGTGAATTTTTTTGTTTTAAAGTTTTACAAGCTTCATTAGGATCTCCAATCGGAGATGACGTAATACCATTTGCCAATAGAGTTTTAATTGCATTTGCTCCATCAATTTTGAGTACTTTCATAGCTTCCTTTATTTTAGAAATTTGTGTAGATACCTCACATCTGGAGAGGTTTGACAGAGACATTAACCGGTATTGTTGTCATAGAGTTAAATAATGTAAGAACGTTTTATTGCCTATTCTTTTCCCACACCGTATAAACCAATTCCGTATGTCCACTTTTGTATCCATCCACCAGTCGCCTTTATCAGTATACAAGAATTCTACAGACAATCTTGCTTGAAGTAAAGATGACATCTCATTTATAACCACTGAATCATGTAAAATGGAGGTGTTCATTTTCCATCTTCCATGTAATGTGGTTCTTGTAAATTTAGTTAAAGATAGTAATAATAAATGATCAGAGAAAGCCACCAGAATGATGGAGAGAAACCCCTTAGGAACATTTGATGAAATAAAAATATTGTCTATTGTAGAAACATAAGCATTTTATTATAAGTAAACCTAGGACCTTTTCCATGTAACAAATGGCAATTTAGTAATTCAGCAGTACTGACCATCTGGGCTAAGGCATTTGAATCGCAATAGATTTTTTTTACCCTCATTTTTAGATTTCTGCTTATCCAAACTACAATTAAAATCCCCACACAAAAACATTTTTTAGTGAGTGAGTAGAAAAGGCTGTAGAGTTTTGATAAGATTCACTTTTTCTGCCTTAATTTGTGAGTTATAAACGGCAATGAATCTACAATCCATGTTGTTCCAAAGCCCATCTAATATTAAAGTTCTTCCAGGTATTAAATCTTACAGTTTTCATAAGGAAAAATTATAGGAATGAAAAAGAATCCCTATGCCATCTGCAGTATCAAGTCCGAAACACCAAAACGATGGACCCCACACCCATTCCTGCTGCAACTGTCTGACTTGATCTATACTGTATAACGAAGTTTCTTGTAATAAGCTAACATCAATAGTCATGTTATGCAAAAATTGGAACACAGCACTTCTCTTATCTGGATTTAGTAAGCTATATACATTAAGAATACCAATCAGTCCAGCTGCCATTCAAAAAAAAAAACGGATTATTTTAGATCCATGTTTTTTTCCCTCCTTTTTTTCTTTTTCCCTTTATAATCCCCATCAGTTGTAGAGTGTTGAATTTGTTCAGTGATAGATTTTTGTGAATCTGAGTCACCAGTCTCCGTTTCCGAATCTCCCCAGTTAGTAAATAATGCAGAGTATGAGTTTTTTGTTTCTAAAGGAGTGGGTGGGTCAGAAGAAACAGATTTCGAAAATCTAGAATCTCCAGGGTAAAGAATCAGGAATGGATAAATCAGAATTTTCTTTCAGAGAAGTGGTAGGGTCCACATAACAAACGGGTGACAAAGTCTGTGGTTAAAGATGGTTGATCAGAAACTAAAGGAGGGTTTGCATGAGTGGTAGCTTCATCCAAAATAATTATGGGTGTCTCAGAAGGAGTAATAGTGTTCTTTGGGAGGGAAGGATTTGAGTAAGGAGGAGGAGGGGGTTCAGAAAGAGGGGGGTTCTTAATGGGGTGATCCTGAGCACTGCCACCAGCTAAGTCGGGTTTCGAGGTGGTGGGAACTACAGAATCCTGAGCCTGTTATATGAGTAAATCTGGGCTAATACAGGAGGCCTTGCTCCTAGCTGCCCTGGGGGCAATCATTGAAAATATGCCCATAGTCTTCGCAAAGATCGCAACAGGTATGATTAACACATTGCATAACACTATGGCCAATTTCCCAACAGTTATTACATCTAGGTTTGTCACAAGTGCTAGATAGGTGGGTGCAAGAACCGCACTTATAGCAGGCCTGAGGCTGACCAGCATAGAAACACACTCCATGGTTTCGGCCCAGCAAAAAAGAATTTGGTATATGCTCTACACCTGCATCCCCTTGGCGGAGTTTAACTTTATATTTCCACCCCCAGTCCAAAAGTGTTCACTGTCAATAATAGCTTCTGGTTCACTCAGAACCTCATATTTTTGTGATAGCCAATATGTTATGTCTTCAACATGGACCCCCTCATTTAGAAACATGACAGTTACATATTTCACCAAGGGTTTAGATAAAGGTATTACCACAAAAGGGGTCCAGGTTGGGGATGCTTTAACCAGTCCATAACGTTCCCAAAAGAGATCTAAAGCATATGAAGTACGAAAACTAATATTGTAATTGTCTTCGCCAGAGATATTTATAAAAGCATAGACCTCTCTAGGAGTGAAATGTAAAGAGTTTTTTAGTAACAGCTTCCCCACATGATATCTGTTGGGTCTATCTTGCAGTCCACCTTTATAATGAATGCGGACTGCATTTCTTCGAGGAGCTGCTTCTTGCTTTGATTTAGTAAATAAATCAGATAATAGGGATTTCAGATCTTGTGAGATAATCCGTGGAGTATCATTATGTAGAGATGAACCAGGATCCTCCGTGTTATCCAAAGCTGATGATGTTTTTGAGTCACTAATTCCTGGAGAAGTATTTTCAGGAGGACGAGTAGAAGGTGGTAATTTGGGAAAATCTTTTTCTGATAGGGGAACATCCAGCATGGGTCTAATAGGTACCTCTGGTACATTTGGTTTCCATTCCACCGTATATTGTGAAAAAGGAAAATCCCATGAAGGATCTGGAACCCATATGTTCCCAGTAGATAGTTTCCATCCTGCACCTGAGAGTGCTTTGTTAGGAGACCAAATATCTGTATGCTGAAGGTCTGATGGTATATTGGGAGGAACAACATTTGCCTCAGAAACCTGAATGGAGGTAGCAGATATTTCAGGAGTGTCAGACTGTTCTATTAATTCTGTAATCTTGACATCTTTCTTTATGTGAGGCGAGGTTTGTTCTCGTGGGGGCGGGTTTTTAAAGAAAAAACTTGTAGCGCCATCTTGAGCAAAAGGTTGCTTTTGGTAAATGACACCAAACTCAGAATCCATTGCTTTAGGGGGTTTAAAAACAAATCCCGCTGATTTTGATAGCTTTGAACTGGAGCTGGGTAACCTTGAATGTATCTCAGCGTTTTCCTTGCAATGCGCGTCTCGCTCGCTAGGTGGAGCAACATAAGTAGCATTATCTGGTTTTCGGGTGTCAGACTGTAGGCACTCACTATCAGTGTTTAAAATGCCAGTCTGACTGTCAATTTGAGCTGAAATGCTCAGTTTAATTTCATTTATCGCAACCGAACCACACTGCACTAGGCAACAGGGTGTAACATTAAGTATACAGGAGTCAGACTCGGTCTGGAAAACAACTGGAGAAGCTCCAGCAGCGATATCAGGGGAAGAGTTGACAGGCTGAACATTCGTTTGACAGGTGATTAAAGGAATAACATTCTCAGTGACTTCTTGTGTTGCAGTTGAATGTGAAACAGAGGTAGACTCACCCAGCCCCGTCGGGGCATTGTCAGAGTTTGAAACGTTGGCAGGCTGCTTGACAGGCCTAGCTGGTAAACTGACAGGAGCTAAATCGGACCTTAACTTCTCAAGCTGCGCTTTCAAACACTGTTGTTCCAACTCATGACGTTCTTTTTCAAATTGCACCAATTTCAACAATTCCCGTTGTTAAACATCCAAAGTAGAAAAATAATTTTCAGTATTTATTGCAGTATCCATACTTAGATCTTCAGTTGAAATATAAATATCCATGATATCTTCAGCTGAAGAATCCAAAGTAGTGATCAAAATTTTCTCTTCAGGCTCTGGCAACAACAGAGAGGGGGAGAAGGCCTGCTCTCCCTTCTGCAGCATGTCTGCACCCCTCGGTGCTCCAAGCAGAGTAGCCATCCTGCATATGGATGGCAAGTCCTCCTACTGGAAGAGTAGGGGAATTTCCCCGGTGTCCTGGCCAAATTTCCCTCATTCTCTAAAAATACCACCAACAGCTTAATCTGGATCAAGGTCTGTTGGCATTCATCTGTATCCCCTTCCCCTGGGTCGTGCCTGAAAATAGGCAGGATTTGTCTAGTGCACTTACCCGGTCAACAAAAACTAAATAAATAAACAGATTATCAGGCTAGTGACAGCTAGCCTTAGAGCCTCAGGAGTAAGACAGTGTCTGTGCCTATAGAGGACACCAATCCTGCTGTTAAAAATCTTAGACATAAGATTGACGTGAGGGGTGTAAGACAGAGAGCTGTCCAGCGTGATACTGAGATATTTGATTTAATGGACCATTTCCAGGGGTTGCTTTAAGTTATTGCAAATGGAAAGGTGTGCAGATTTGTATTTATTATGGGCGCTTGCAAAGAGCATTGTTTGTCTTTTTGTAGTTCATAAGCAGTTTGTGGCTGGTACACCATGATTCAAATTTAGCGAACTTGCGTTGCAGGGTGCTAGTGAGAGGGAGCAGATTTGAATGGCTGGAGAAGAGAACTGCATCATCCGCATAGAGGACAAAGTTGCAGTCACAGGCTTTGGGTAGTGTATTAAGGAACAGGCTGAATGGAAGAGGCCCAAGGATGGATCTTTGAGGGACACCAGAGCGGACAGCTCGATTAGGTATCATTGATTTTGACCGCTGTGATCTAGAACAATGTAGCTATTGAACCAGTCTATTACACCAGGGGAGAGGCCAAGGTGGGGAAGGGAGTTGTGGAGGAGGGAGTGATTCACAGTATCAAAAGCCTTGGTTAAGTCAGTGTAAATTGACCCAGTAATGTGACCTCGGCACAGGGCTTTGTGAATAAAGTCTGTGAATTCCAACAAGGCTGTGGTGATCAGAAAAATACACATAATAACAGTAGTGTAATAAGTACAGTAAATAATACCATTTACATAAGAACAGGTTAGAAAACAGTAGGATGCACTCTTATAAAAAATAATGCTTTAATCCCTGCTTGAAACTAGCAAATGAGGGGGGCCTCCTGAAGGTCTCGCGGCAGCTGATTCCAGAAAGCTGGAGCAGCTACAGCAAAGGCAGGATCCCCAGACAACTTTAGGCATGCTCTAGGGACCTTCATGAAGGCCACGTCCGAAGATTGTAGAAGGGCAGCTGGCCCAGTGGCACAGAGGGCTGAGGCATCACACCTTACCTCCTACCATACCAGCAACCTGTATTCGCTTGCTGACATGGGTTGCTGTGGGTTGGCCAGGGGGGAAGGGAGAGGATCAAGTGTCCGGAGGATGGCTCTCCTCTCCCGGGGATGGTGGTTTTGCAAACCCGCTGCATGACTGCCCCCAGGTGGAGGCCTGAGAGTATGATGGGTCTGGAGTGCCAAAAGAAGAGAGGGTGCTGCAGGACTTCTCAGCGTGGGAATGCCTCCATGTATGCATGTTGGTGTGTCATGCCACAGCAATGGGAAGGGAAGGGAGAAAATGGAGGAAAATAACTCCCAGACAGCAGGATGATCAACTGACCCTCCACAGGCCCTACACCTGTGGCTGGGCACAACCGTAGTCCTCGGGCTGAGGACAGAGACGCAGGTAAGCCCCGAAGGAGCCAGGTGATATGGGGGGGGGTGGTCTGTCAGAAAGGGGCTAACCAGTGAGAGTATGGGGGTAAAATATAATATTAAAAATAAAAAAGAGTGTAGAAGGGTGATCAGGAGCATATGGACACATGAGCTCTTTTAGGTAGCCAGGACTCAGTTCATGCAGGGTTTTTTTATGTTAACAAACATACAGTATCTTAAAGGAGATGCCCCACCTCCCAGGCAACCAGTGCATCGTCCACAGAGAGATATGCTTAGAGCAAGAAACTCCAGCAGTCAATCAAGCCACAGCATTCTGCACCAGCTGCAAGCGGTACATCAAACCTCTATGTACTGTCGCTTTAAGAGCTGCCTAGATTGCAGTAATAATTAATCTGGGAGGGGGCTGAGTGTTGTAATGCTCAAGTCCCGCCCGGGCTGCCAGGTAATCGCTCCGTTTCTGCCTTCGCTAATTGCGCAGAGGGAGCCCTGTTAATAGATGTAACTTTTTGCTGATCATTCATTACAGTAGTAATGATAATGTAGTTTGTCTAATCTGCCTTCTTTGCTGCAAGGGCTGTTTTGTTTATACCCACCATTTTGGCCCAGAACTGCCGAATTGGACCAATCAGTCTGGTGGGACCTAAAATGGAGCCGGACTACAGGAACTGTCTGGAGTCAAAATCTGTAGGAATTGTAGTTTTGGGCGTTTGGCGCCTTTTTGCACCTGAAGGGAGAGCCTTTGTTGTGACTGCCAGACAGATCAGCCAACAGAATCTTTTGGATCTGAGGGAAATGAGAACAGCTCAAGTGATTTGGGCAAGTAGTACTGTGTAGTTTTGCATGGGAGAACTGTGAAAGGGCTGAGTTTTTGGCCTGTATGTCTGCCTGCTGCCCCTGAGAGGGAGAGAAGAGAAGAGAATTATTTTGGACTAAATCCAAGTTTGTGAGAATGAAGTAAGCCACTGTTTTTTTACCAGGTTAATACCTGAAGAAGACCGAAGATTTTGCTAAATGCGATAGGCCTGTCAGGATTTCCAGCAGCTTTTGAATCCCCGGTTTGTGCTGAGACTTTGCGAACGTGACAGGAGAGCGGTTTGCCTGGTACAGTAGAATTTCCTTACATGTAAATGTGCTGTGTATTGAAAGTGGGTCGTGATTTGGTCCCCCACTGTGTGAACTGTGTTCTGCTTGCTGGAAGCTATATCCAGCCCAAAACGGACCGTATCCGAATTTGTCTCCATTTGGCCTGGGCCTTGCCACACTGGCCCAGCCAGACTACCCACTGCACAGAGAAAGCCATCGATGAGAGACCTGCCTGGGGATCAGCCCCCTGCTCCACACCTGAACAGGAATGACACCTCGGCGATTCGTGTGGGCCCTGCTTCTCCTGGCACTCCAGATTAACCACCTGCTGTCTCTATTTTCATCCAGCCTGTGTCCAGTCTTGGGTATCTTGAGTAATCATCAGGGTAGCTCCCTGCAACAACATCCTAATCTAAAAGTGTGTCATCTGATTGTCTTGTTTTCTTTTCACGAACTGAGCCCTCCGTCTCCGGATTACAAATAGTGTGTGTTGTGCATGTTGTTGTCTTCCATCACAGGGCCCCAACCAGCTGCAATGTTCCTGGCTAGCTCACCATTCTCCATCTGGGTACCCAGAGTGTGTGACTGTTTATGGACCCTGAAGTGCATGCATAACTGTATGACTGATACAGCCTTTAAGCAAATTAACCTGATTACGCCCCTCCCTTTTTCATGTCCCTTAAGTAAATCAGATCTAACTCTTTTTTGTATTTACCCTGACTGTGGTTCCAGTTTGTGCAAGAGTACAGTACTGCTGTTATTTGCTGCGTATAACCTTGTTTTACAGGGGGTCCCCAGGCCAAGCCAGAGGAAAGCCTTGGTGTAAGTGCAAACAGTGTGGGTACTTGTGTGGTGTATCAGGGTATTGCGAAAGTGATTATTGTGTATTGTTCCGGCCACTAGTAAGGAAAGAGTGGGGTTACAGTGTCCTGGAGGGCTGTGCCCAGGTTAGCTTGACCACTACCAACCCTGACCTCCTAGTGGAGGCACCTGTTTCAGAACTTGGGCCTCTTAACCTGCTACTAGCCAAGCAGGTGGGGGTAGTAGCCCTTGGGATACCTCCACCTAGGGGTTACAACTGTACTATGTAGCGGGGGGTGGTGACAATGAGCAGAGGGCAGGGAAGACAGCAGGACAGCTGTCAAGCTTGTGTGCGATGGTTATTTTCAGCGGAGAGTGGGGAAATGGCTGGGAAGTCAGTGAGAGCATTGTCAAACCTGCATTGGGTTGTTAAAAGAAATGAAGGGCAGGGACATGATGAGAAAGGGCACAGGTCCTGTGAGTGAAACCCGGGTGGTAGTCAGAGTAAAGGGTGAGGAAAGGCGTGGAGGTGAGCCTGTCATTAGTGGGTGTGGGGGGGGGAGAGAGAGATCAGTGGGCTGGGAATCCAGCGAGGATGTGTCACAGAGCACGTCATGGAGAATTAAGTTTAAAGATCAGTGGTAGCTACAGAAATTAAAAAGTACAATTTCTGCATTCTTTTGTTTTGTGTTAAATAAAAAGTAACATTTTAAGACAAGTTTAAACGATCGTGATTTTTTTTTCAGCTACATCTACTATAGCAAACTCCTGATGGAGACGTGTCAGTCTCTGAAATGCATTCTGTTTTGTTTTGTTTTTTTGCAGTCTCAGCTTTGAGCTGACTGCTGCTGCTATCATTTAAGAACTGGCATCAGTGGCAACAGCACAAGACTGCCATGCTGTCAGAATACTTGAGCAGACATCTCGAGCTCCTCATGTATTTTTCCTATCAAAATTTTTAATGGCATGCTTGTCTATCTGGTTATATCACTAAGTATAGCACAGTACATGTGAATTATAGAAGAAAAAGAAACATCTGGTTTTTACTTTAGAAGATAGCGCTACCGCTCCTTGCTGTTCACCGACAGTTCCTTGTCACGAGGAACTCTTTTAAAGCTAACAACTATGCTCTTCCTAAGAGAATAATCAGCCCCAGTACTTTCAATACCCATTGTCTTAAAAATTATCATTTATACCTATACCTGGCATCCTGCAGTCGGCTATGCTGAATAAAAATTGCATGCAAATATGGGGTGCATGGAATGGGGGTACAGCTGGACCACTAGGGATGAGTTTACAATTTTAGAAGAGTTGATTGGGGTGGGGAGTACCACTGGACCACCAGGGATAGTTGTTCTACACTGAAACGGGGGGGGGGGGTGCCACTAGACACCAAGGAATTTGGTGGTCACACTGCAAGATGGACAGTAAGGGGCTGCTGCACCTTATGCAAATGAGCCCATAATGCACGTGCAAACCACCCCTTAGTGCCTTGCATGCCCACTGCACTCATTTGCATGTTATGGATGAATATAAGCCACAGGGGTCTTGACACGATTCCATTTCAGGCAGCACTGTTCTCTGTGGACTGTATGCAGCCGAGGTCTGTGTCAGGCAGCACTGTTTCACTTAGCGCTGCCACCATCTGATATTCAGTCAGATAGTGCAGCCCACTCTCCTATTGAGTTTAGTAGTCACCAGGTCAGTCAATAGCGCAAGTGCAGATATTTGCGCTGCGCTTGTGCTCTTATTTGCATATCAGGCCGTTGGAATTTTGTTGTACTTCTTTTAGCATGCTCCGTTTGATCACCTGTGAATTACCTAGGTGGAAGCACTTTACTTTAAAAGAGCCATTTTAGGCAATGTGCTGTATATAAAGAGTAGCCATTATAGGCATTTCATAGTTAAGACCAAACCGTGGGGTTCCACCTTGGCGTCTGGTGGTTTGGCTTATTCTCACTGGAATTCTAGCCTTCTCATAGGCAAGAGCCTGGCCCACTCACTCAAGATCAGGGTGGGTATACAAATACTCAGCTTCCTGTCTGTCCACCTGATATTTCTTTTCACTCTTTTTATCAGTGCCAGCAGCCGAAGTGGATGCTGACACGATTTGGGAAGTGACTTTTTGGAGAGATTTGTGGATGGGAAGAAGCAGTCTCTTTGTGGGAGCCAGACCTATCATGTCATTAAATTCAACTTCCTCTTCATCCCCCTCCGCTTCATGGATAGGATAGCATAGTGGACAGAGTGTGTGGGAAGTTGATGGTGTTTACCATTTGCCTAGCAAAGGAATAACGGGTTGTGTAATCTTCAGAAGGCATGGGAAGAGAGTCAAACTCTTGCTCAGGTGAGCTTTCTGGCTCCAGGGATTCACCTTCCTCCTCCTCATCAGAATACATTACTTCCTCCTTCATAGGCAGTTGGTGTGAAACTGGAATAACTTGAAAGGCCTGAGAAAATTGCCATGCTCTTGTTACATCCTCTGTTGAGGACGTTTGTCTTATGTCAACTGCCTGCTCCATTCCTTTTCCAGGAGAAGTGACAGAACAATATTTTTATTTGTATTTTTTCATTGCAGACACTTTTTCCAGTGCCTGCTCTGCGGCTCTTTTTTACTTTTTGCCATCACGGGTCTTGGGGCTCTCCCTTTCACACAGCTTGCATTCTGAACCACTTTTACCATGCTTTTTTGATGGCTGAAGATCCAGAAAAAAGAGATTATTTGATACCTGGGACCAACATAGGTATTACAAAAGAAAATAGGTGCTTGAGCTTTCGGATTACATAGAATCCTTCACAAAAAAAAATAACTGCTGGTTTGGAAAAATACGCTTTCTTAAAATCCAGATCATACATAAAAAACAGATAAAAAAAAATTGTTAAAAATCCCATTGGCTTAAACTGCTTTTTAAAATTGAACACAGATCTTTCCCCATGCTAATGGTGGTATTCTTCAAAAATGGGACACCACCTACAACAACATCTTCAGATTTGCCCTGCCTGCCCCTCGCCTTACTCACCATTGTCTCCTGTACTTCACCCTACACTGGCTTTCCCCCCAAAACCTGCGCTTTTACACTCTGGGATGCTTCACAGACTCCATGACAAGACCCGTCGCCCTGACAGCATTGGAGCCATGCTCACTCTGGTGTCACACTCCTGCCTACTGAGATCCTATAATTTCTTCTCACTCTCCATCCTGCTGTGTTCCACAAAAATGGGGGAACAAGCTTTCTCTCACTTTGCCCCCAAATTCTGGAACTCACTACCTCCCAGCCTTAAATGCTCTCCATCTCACTCCTCCTTCAAAACTGCACTTTTCTCTTACCTACATGCACTTGATTCCTGTGATTGTACCTGACCCCCTCCTCTCTTGCTTCCCTTAAGCCAGCTTACCGCTGTCACTGTTAAATATTGATTGCTTTGTACTGTTTCCTTTACCTGCTTCCTTCCATCCCTGCGTGGATGGCTACTGCTACACTGTATGTTTTGGGTTTCCACAACTATCCCAGCGTGGATATCTACTGGTTCTGTATTTGCTGCGTTTGTACCTCACCATTGTTTTGTTATTGTAAACTGTATATTGTACTCTCCCGGGTTGTGCTTGAAAATAGGCAGGGTTTTGCCTAATGCACCTACCTGGTCAACAAAAGCTAATAAATAAATAAACCATAGACAACCGAGTCCTATCACAAGAAAGGCATGTCAAGGTCAAATGCCACAGAATAGGTAAACTTCTTCCTTGAGAACAGTCGTAAAACAGAGAGATGAAATAAGCTGAAGAAATACATAGTATATAATGTTAAAAGTTTTCTAAATAAGAAAGTATCTTTGTGTTAGGCAGAAATATGGGTTTAAAGACAACCTGTCCTAGTGTAAATTAAGCCTTAACCAGCTGTTTCCCACATTTATATAGTGTAATACTGTTTAGATATATGTATGTCTTAAAACCAGTGTACAGTAAGTCAGTATTATTCATAAATATTCAAGCAACATTAATATACATGAATATTTGTTTGAATATTCATGAATAATATTGACTTATTGTACACTGGTTTTAAAGGAATAGATATCTGAATAGTACTTACACTGTATAAATGTGGGAAACAGCTGATTGCTTAATTTACACTAGGACAGGTTGTCTTAAAACCCATATTTTTGCCTAACACAGATATTTTCATATTTAGAAGACTTTTAACATTATATACTATGTATTTCTTCAGCTTAATTCATCTATATGATTTATGGCTGTTCTCAGGGAAGAAGTTTATCTATTCTGTGAAATTTGACCTTGACATACCTTTCTTGTGATGGGACTCTGCTGTCTTCATGTAATCCCCAGGCCACTTTTTAACTAGTGTGCACGCCCCCAATTTAATAAGTGGAAACAGTGGTGCCCATATACTGGCATACCAAGTTACGTTACAAAAAGGAAGGTACCACCCTTGGCATTAGGATGTATACCTGGCTCATTTTTTTTAGAGGAAGAGAGGGGTGGGGGTACAGAAACAAAACAACATGAACCTTGTGTAAATGACACAACCCAGGTCCTGGGTGGAGGCTGCTAGGCATATGCCAGATCTAACCTGCTGAGGGGACCCCAGTAAATCCACACAACCAGAAGCAATAATCAGACTGTCCATAACAGTGACTGGGATTGTGCAGTATGGTTTTATTAAACAGATGGAAAATAAAAGCAGAAGTGGACCCCTAAGGGTAGGTCCAGGCTGGACAGGTACAATTCACAAACTCTCCTTGCATGCCGTACAGTTCATGAACAACAAAAGAACATTTTCTTCCCAAATTCCCAAAAGGTTTATTAGTGGACACCTGACCACACACGTGAACATCTCCTTCCCATGCGTGTTAATCTGTGAAACAAAGCCAGACACTCAGAACTCTTCTTCGTACATCAGGTGCATTTTAGTGAAACTCAGTCACCTCCTCAACCTGCAGCTTGGCCACTTGCTCAGGTAAATATACTTGTGCCCTTTGCGAACCAGGAAGCCCTGCCTTGTAAGCACTTAGATGGCATTCCTCCCACCCTTGGCACCAACTGAAAGTCTCTGCCATTCTTCAGGGTTACACCATTGAAACCTCCATTCCCCACTGAAATGCTAGATGTCCCACACCTTAACTTTGTCACTCACATGGGTGACCAGAAAATAAACTGCACTCATTTGGGTGAAACTAGGGGCACTGACAGGTGCGATCCAGCCTTACCTATGGGCACACGCACCCAGACTATCGAATCCTCTAAAAAATGTGGAGAATATAGTCTCCTAGAACAGTACTTACAGAAGTTTTCCTGTCCACAGGGCATGGAACAACGAAAAAATAGAAAGACACTCTCCTGGGTAGCTGATCAAAACAGTTTCTTTCAGGTCCTATCCAGGGCAGCTAAAAACACCACAGAACATTCAGGGGATTGCTCCTTGAGTCCACTGAGAACAAGCAGATCCTTCCACTTCAGAGGGAGTAGAAATCAGGAAATACTGCTGTAACCCTTGTCACCACCATTTCACCGGAAGCTGGAAAATAACACTTCACTAGGTTGAGAAATCCTGGGCCCTCTCCTCAGAGCCCACTAGCAGTCCTTCTGCCACTCTCACCTCCTCACTCCACAGCTGACCACTATAGACTCTCCACACAGACAGAGCATTCTAAGCTCCCCAGAGCAGCTATCCACACAGTGGGGCTTATGCTGCTGCGAGACTTCCTAAATAACCTAATCATTCTTCCCTCAGGCTAGCTGAGTAAAAAATGATGTCATATGTAAGGAGCCCCTAATGAACTCCCTACCGGCTGTTTCTGACAGAAGAGGACTGGTTGCAGAGCAAGAAACAGAAGTCCAGAACTACAAATTTTTGACTAATTAATCACTTCTGTCTCAGCAGGAATAGTACCTGTTTGGATTAAGCAAACAGATACTTTATTAGAAGAAGAGGGTCTCATTTAAGTAAAAAAAAAAAGTTTTTTTCTGAGGAAGGGGGCAGTATCAGCTTAATTTTCTGAGAGCAGAGAGTGAATCTAATTGGGGGTGTGGCTTAACAGCTTAGGTGTACAAAAGCAGCTGTCTCCAATTACAGCTTCTGGCCATTTCTGGCAGAAAAGAACTGGTTGCAGAGCAAGAAACAGAGTCCAGAACTACAGATTTTTTATGAATTTCTCTCCTTCCCACCCCTCCACCCCTCGCACCCAAAGCTAGTTCTTGTTTTATAGCCACTGAATTTGACTGACAACAGGAACTTCCTGTTTGGCAGTAGGAAGGGAAGGATCACTGAGACACAGTAGTTTCAGCAACCTTGAAGGATCCTAAAAAACAAAACAAACAAAAAAAAAAACTCTTTATCCCTCGCCCTGGCTGCTGGAGGGCTGAATCCAAGCACGGAGGAAGGAGACTACTGAAGACTACAGGAAGTTCCTATCCCAGAACAGGAAGGGTGAGAGTTGTAAGGGCACATAGGCAGTAGGAAAGTAAGTGTGAAAATACATAGAGGGAGGAGACAGTAAACATACAAAGCAACAGGAGAGGGGACACAAAATAAGTCAAGATAGGAGTGGTGCAGTGCAGTGGCTGTGGAGCAGCAGTGTTCCGGGAGACATTCTGGAGGCTGCGATGCTGCCCTGTTTGCAGGCACCTCTCTGGTCAGAGGGAGGAGGTTGCCCGTCTCCAGGCTGACCTGGCTAGGATTCGTGAAACCTCTTCCCCCATGCAGGGATCACCAGGGCCACCACCGTTACCTCAGAGGTTGCCAAGAAAGAGAAGCGGTTGGACCAAGGTAGGTTCAGGGAGAGAGAGGGTGGTGGAACAAGGGTGCATCCCTCCAGTTGTAGCTCTCCACAATTCATATGCTGTTCTGGCGAAGAGTGGTTCCTCTATGGAGGCCCCTGCAGTGGAGACCAAGGAGGATGCTGGGAACCTCCACAAAGGAGACCCACAGGAGGGTGGCACGAGACCCCACAGGGGAAGGAAACAACTCCTGGTGGGAGACTCAGTCATTAGGGGGGTAAACGTGGGGGAGGAAGGAGATAGGGAGGTAAGGTGCCTGCCTGGCGCCATGGCTTGGAGAGACAGGAAGCGAATCCTCAGGATCACAGGAACAGCTGCATGAGAGAGGGAGCTGGATGTCATTGTCCACCTAGGGACAAATTACCTGGCTGTAAATGGGATCAGAGTGGTGCAAGAGGAGTTTGTGGAGTTGGGGAAGGGCCTTAGACAAGTTGCATGTACGTTAACCTTCTCGGAGGTGCTGCCTGTCTATGGCAAGGATGATGCTAGGGTATTCTGCACCATGGGATTCAATGAATGGTTGAAAACTGGTGTGGAGCTCAGGGTTTTGGCTTCATTGGGGACTGGGAAGCCACCTGGAGGGATGCAGGCTTATATTGGTGTGATGGTCTGCATCTGTCCGGGGAATCCAGGATCCTGTAGACAGGTTTAAATGCTTCATTGGCAAGCATTTAAACTAGCCAAGGGGGGAGGCACTGAAAACGAGCAGGGGAAATCCCAGCCTCCCCCCACAAAGCGCAGTAGTTAGAGAGGTAAACACCAAGGCAGAGAAGTCAGTGGGGAGCAGGACAGGGATAAATGCAGAAAAAGGTGTTAAGGACAAGGATGGGGCTAAAAGGGGTAAGGCCATAAAAAATAAATGGAAGGTGATGAGTACCAATGCCTGTAGTCCGTGCAACAAGCTCCCTGAACTAGTGGCCTTAATGGAAGAGGGATGCCTGGATATTGTGGCAGTCACTGAAACATGGTACACAGAGAACTATGAGTGGGAAGTCAACATACCAGGATACACAGTCTACAGGAGGGACAGGGTGGGTAAAAGAGGAGGAGGAGTAGCTCTCTATATAAGGGAAGGAATTAAAGCAACAGAACTAAAGAGTAAACAAGAAGTTGAGGAGTCACTATGGGTCACCCTGGAGACAGGAAATGGCACCACACACAATCTGCATGGGGGTTATGTACAGACCCCTATCTCAGAGGGAGGAAATGGACAAGGAAATGATTGAAGGCATCCTTAAAATGGCAGCAAAAGGGGTTATATTGTTGATGGGGGAACTGAATATGCCATATGTTAACTGGAGTACCTTTGCTGCAGGCACATCCAAGAGCAGGGTCATTCTTGATGCCCTACAGGGGGCATGCCTCAGACAGCTAGTGTTAGAACCCACTCAGGAGGGAGCAATCTTAGACCTGGTACTCTCAAATGGGGAAGGAGAAAGGATCTCAGATTTAGAAGTGGGTAGCCATCTGAGAACAAGTGACCACCAAACAATGTGGTTCACAATAAACACAGCCACAGAGTCAAGCCATACAAAAACAAGAGTATTGAACTTTAGGAAGGCTGACTTTGGGAAAATGAGAGGAGTGCCTTAGAAAAGCACTAGCAAATGGGCAAGAAGGAGGGGTGGAGGAGCAATGGGGAATAATCAAAACAGCCATCGCAGAGGCAGCAAGCCTTTGTGTGAAGCAAATCAATAAAACAAAACAAAGAGAAAAACCACTATGGTTCTCAAAAGAGGTGGCAGGGACAGTTAAGAAGAAAAGGACAGCATTCAGGAAATATAAGGAAACACAGAAGGAGCAGGACAGAGAACTTTATCAGTTAAAGCAGAAGGAGGCAGGGAAGGCAGTCAGAATAGCAAAGGTACAACCTGAGGAGAAGATAGCCAACTCTGTTAAGAAGGGGGATAAAACCTTTTATAGGTACATTAGGGAGCGAAGAAAGACCAAGGGAGGGAAACAGACTTAATAAAGGGAAGGGAATATGAGCAGAGGGTGACAGTGAAAAGGCTGGGATACTGAACGAATATTTCTGCTCAGTATTCACAACAGATGAGGAGGGGGAGATGCCTAAACCAAACAAGGGAGAAACTCTGAATAGGGGTGTCGATACCAATCCATTCACAGAAGAAAGGGTTTTGAAAGAACTCTTGAAACTGAGGGTGGACAAAGCAATGGGGCCAGATGGGATTCACCCAAGAATACTAATAGAACTAAGGGTAGCACTAGTAACACCACTGACTACTCCCTTTAACAAATCATGGGAGGATGGAGTGGTACGTAAGGACTGGAGAAGGCCAAATGTGATTCCACTTCACAAAAGTGGGAGCAGGGCAGAGGCAGGAAACTATAGACCAATTAGTTTGACTTCAGTGGTAGGGAAAATGAAGGAATCACTTCTGAAGGAAAGAATTGTTGAGTACCTAGAGGCCAGTGGGGCACAGGACCCAAGGCAGCATGGTTTCACAGCAGAAAGGTCATGTCAGACGAATCTAATAGATTTCTTTGACTTGGTGACCAAAGTAGTCGACCAGGGAGGGGCTGTGGATATGGCCTACCTAGATTTTAGCAAGGCGTTCGACATAGTCTCACACAAAAGATTAGTATACAAGTTAGCCAGCCTGTGAGTGTGTCCCAAGGTGGTAGCCTGGATAAAAAACTGGCTGGACAACAGGACGCAAAAGGTAATAGTAAACTGAGTCCACAGTGAAGAAAGGAGGGTAACTAGCGGGATACCGCAGGGTTCGGTACTTGGACCGGTCCTCTTTGATATCTTTATAAGTGACATTGGAGAGCACCTGGAAGGAAAGGTGTGCCTCTTTGCAGATGACACAAAGATCTACAACAGGGTTGATACACAAGGTGGAGTGGAAAGGATGAGAAGGGACTTGGCAAGGTTGGAGGAATGGTCAAATACGTGGCAGCTCAGATTCAGTGCAAAGAAGTGCAAGGTAATACATCTGGGAAACAAAAGCCCAGGGGAAGAGTACACAATGGGGGGTGAGTTAATAACAAAAATCGAAAGAGACCTAGGAGTAATTATATCAGATGACCTAAAGGTGGGCAAGCAATGTGAGAAGGCAGGAAGGAGGGCTGGGGGGATACTGGGATGCATAGGGAGAGGCATCACCAGTAGAAAACAGGAAGTTGTTATCCCTCTCTACAGACAGTTAGTGAGACCCCATCTGGAGTATTACGTGCAATTCTGGAGACCCTATCTCCACAAAGACATAGATAGAGTGGAGGCTGTTCAGAGGAGGGCAACCAAAATGGTGCAAGGTCTACACCAGAAGACATACAACAAGGAGAGACTAAAGCAGCTTAATATGTATACCTTTGAGGAAAGGAGGGAGAGGGGGGACATAATAGAAACGTTCTAGTATCTCAAGGGAATTAACAAGGTACAAGAGGGTAGTATCTTTCAGAAGAAGAGATGTGCAAGAACAAGGGGGCACAATTTGAAGATAGAGGGGGGACGGCTCAGAGGTAATGTTAAAGTATTTTTTTCACAGAGAGAGTTGTGGATGCATGGGAACAGCCTTTCTCAGGAGGTTGTGGAATCAGGAACAGTGGGAGGATTCAAGAATGCATGGGACAGGCATAAGGCAATTCTAGTAGGGGGCAGGAGGAAGTAAGCTGTTGATTAACTAGAATCTGCAGCTTATCCATCAGGTAGGGAAATGGGCAGACTGGGTGGGCCAAGCGGTCCTTATCTGCCGTCAAATTCTATGTTTCTACCAGCTGCCTGCTACCTTCCTAGCAATAATACTGATAGGATTCTAGTAACCCCAGGGGACTGGGTGGTTACGCTTATTTGGTTCTGTGCTGATTTTTTAGAAAGCAGTTTAAGCCAATGGGATTTTTTATTTATTATTTTTTGGGGGATGCAGACAGGGAGCTCTGGTCCCTCCCATGGTGGGATTTGTTCTATGACCTGGTAGTCTGGTCATCATGGACCCTGTCGAGTCTCGATTTTGTGCTCCCCCCCCCGGGCCCACGACTGTGTGATGGGCAGACCGGCTGTCTCGACCTCTGCAGAGACAGCATAACACCCTGGATGTGGGCCTTTCCCCTTTCTTGGTGGCGCGCCTGTGCTGATAGCCAGCGACCGCTGGGTGCCAGTCAACAGTGTGCTGCGTGATTCTCCTCGAGAAAGGAGAGCTGTCTATGGATGCTTAATCCTTCCTCACCCCGCTGACCCCCGAGCAACCCGAGTCCATTTCTGAACTCGGGTCGCTGGTGTAGCGTGAGGTGTGGCGTCCAGCACCTCAACTCTCAGCCCCACCAGGCCAGCTAACCAGTGGGATTTTTAACAATTTTTAATCTGTTTTTTTTTTTTTTTCCATGTATGATCTGGACTTTAAGAAAGTGTACTCTTCCAAACCAACTGTTATTTTTGTAATGAAGGATTCTGTGTAATCCAAAAGCTCAAGTACCTGTTTTCTTTTGTAACATCTGTGTTGGTTCAATAAAAGGTAGCAAATAATCTCTTTTTTCTGGATCTTTTGACACAAGGACCAATACAGCAACATAACTGTTTTTGATGGCCGTGCAGCTTTATCTTTTTTATCTGTCCCCTTTGACAGGGACTGTTGCTGATTCTGAGGGAGGCGTCCTCGTCTGAATCTCTGCTGGGTGACATGAAAGCAGACTGTGAAGCATAAGGTCTTCCAATTTTTTGGACTTCTTGTTTTGTGTTTTAGGGCAAAAAGTTTCACAGAGTTCATAATTTGTAAAATTGTGCTCTGGACCCAGGTAACTTAAACAAAACTCATGGCAGTCTGCCCCTGCCAGGAGCTGGAAACTACCAGTATAATTGTTAAAGCATGTGGGTTCTGTTCTTTTCTTGTTTGGTCTGTCAGTCATACCAAATGCTGATGGACCATAGATCTTTTTTACTGGTTCCTAAAACTGTCAAATAAATTGTAATAGAGTTCTTAGTGGGGGGTTTCAATCCATTTCCCTGAAAAAGGGGACCACAGTAATTGTTTACCTCAGACTCTACGGTTTCAAGAATAAGGACTGATGTTTTGTTATTAGTTTCAAAGATTTATCATCGGCAGCAGCTCGGTTCACTCCATATTGGAACCATGACTCTATTGCTATAAAACTGCTATTGAAAAGTAAATTAAGCATTTAGGAACCACGACTCTAATGCTGTAAAACTGCTGTTGCAAAGTAAATTAAGCATTTAGTTAGGAATAAAATATATATATATTTTTTTACATAATTAAGTGGTTCCCTAAAGGCTGGAACCGCATTGCCTTGTAGCCTTCTCCAATTCCTGGGAACTGATAAGAAACTAGAGAAACTGCAGTACACACAAATACAATAAACAAAAACAACTTAACTAATGCAGAGTATCAAGAAACATCTGAAAATAAATATTATAACAGAAATTAAATCGCTAAACTGTCCTAGAGACCAGAAGAGTGGAGCTGTACTTCAGAGCGACTGCTCTCTTTAAGCACAGAAACAGATATGACTTAAAACATTACACATATGGTGCAATAATGTCTGTTGGCACTCAGACATTCTTGGACGTATATGTGCTCAGAGAATATTACTGTAATTACTAAAAAATGTAGACCACAGTTACTGAAAGCAACAAATCAGCACTGCTCCACAGAATCAAGTAGCAACTGATACAGAAATTTTCATACAAATGTAGTGTTAGAATTATGGTGTGCAACCACTTGATGTCTTCCCTGCTCAATTGCCTATTCCACAGGTTTAGACACACCTCTGGGCACTTAACCCATGTACAGCTTTCGTCTGCTTCATGGTTCAGTTGCCTATTCTGAGCTATATGAACGTCTCCAGACATTTACCCAGCGAGGAATGTTAGAAACATAGAAAAATAGAATTTAATGGCAGATAAGGACTGATTGGCCCTCCAAGTCTGCCCATTTCCCTACCTAATGGATAAGCTGCAGATCGTAGTTAACCAACAGCCTACTTCCTCCTACCTCCCACTAGAATTGCGTTATGTCTGTCCCATGCATTTTTCAATTCCCAGACTGTTTCTGACTCCACGACCTCCTCAGGAAGGCTATTCCATGCATCCACAAACTTCTCCATGAAAAAATACTTCCTCACATTACCTCTGAGCCATCCCCTCTCTGTCTTCAAATTGTGCCCCCTAGTTCTTACACATCTCTTTTTCTGAAAGATGCTACCCTCGCGGACTTTGTTGATTCCCTTGAGGTACTTGAAAGTTTCTATAATGTCCCCCTTCTCCCTCCTTTCCTCAAGGGTATACATATTAAGCTCCTTTAGTCTCTCTTCGTATGTCTTCTGGTGCAGACCCTGCACCATTTTGGTTGCCCTCCTCTAGACAGCCTCCACCCTGGGGTCTCCAGAGCTGCATGCAGTACTCCAGATGGGGCATCACCAACTGTTTGTACAGAGGGATACAAACTTCCTGTTTTCTACTGGAGATGCCTCTCCCTGTGCATCCCAGTATCCCCCCAGCCCTCCTTCCTGCCTTGTCACATTGCTTTCGCACCTTTAGGTCATCTGATATAACTACCCCCAGGTCCCTTTCCATTTCTGTTGTTGTCAGTATCTCACCCCCCATTATGTACTCTTCCGCTGGGTTTTTATTTCCCAGGTGCATTACTTAGCACTTCTGGCATTGACTCTAAGCTGCCATTCATTTCATCATTCCTCCAACCTCCAACAATCAAGCAACTGAAGCAACACAAGCAGCTCACCTGAGTAGCTGAGGAAGCCGAATCTCCAGCCTGATAACTTTCGAGGCAGCTCCCCCCCCCCCCAAGCTAGGCACTCGGGACAATCAAGCAACTGAAGCAACACAAGCACCTCACCTGAGTAGCTGAGGAAGCTGAATCTCCAGCCTGATAACTTTCGAGGCAGCTCCCCCCCCCCAAAGCTAGGCACTCGGGACAATCAAGCAACTGAAGCAACACAAGCAGCTCATCTGAGTAGCTGAGGAAGCCAATCTCCAGCCTGATAACTTTCAAGGCAGCTCCCCAAGCTAGGCACTCAGGACAATCAAGCAACTGAAGCAACACAAGCAGCTCACCTGAGTAGCTGAGGAAGCCAATCTCCAGCCAATAACTTTCGAGGCAGCCCCCCAAGCTAGGCACTCGGGACAATCAAGCAACTGAAGCAACACAAAGCAGCTCACATGAGTAGCTGAGGAAGCAATCTCCAGCCTGATAACTTTTCGAGGTAAAAAGAGCCTCTTCTCTTCGCCTGGACGCCTGCAGAGGGTAAGCATTCACGGCGCTCGCCGCGCCCGCCCCACCCGCCTAACCACCCTCCACCCAGGGGCGGTTGTCAATTTGAAGGATCCACCCGTGACATCACATCTGGTGACATCCGTCCTGTTGCCCAGAACCTATCTCCCCACTTTCCCATTTGCAGGTTATACCTGCTGGCCACTAGAGGGACCTATGCCCCTCACTGCTTCCACCTCTACCTGTACAGCACTACTTCCTGGGATCTTGCTCACCACAATGTATTGGCCCTGCCTCATGCTCTGCCTGTGCTCATCCCCACCTAGCAGTGCACTTACCCGCTTACCCATCTGCTAGTCCGGCACTGTGCCCTGGCACCCTCCCTCCCTTGCTCCTGAACCTGCTGTCCTGCCCCTTGGGACCTCTGTGTGTCCCCGCCCTCCCTGCCCTCCCCTAGCTTTCTCTTCACCTCAGGCACATCTGGGTGTCTTCTTATTCTTGCTTTCCTTCCTGTACCTCCTGCCCACCCCTGCTCCCTTAACCTCCCTCCCCTCTCCCTTGTCAATCGTAGGAAACCCTCTCACCATCTCCCAGCCAGGTGTTAGTCATGCTACTACTCTGTCGAGAACATTCATCCAAACCCTGGCCTGGTTCCCAGGAGCTCCCCAGCTCGCACCACAGGCCTATGCATGGTCTCCATGAATATCTGTAGCCTCCTAAAAGTTTGACTCACTACAATGCCTGGTCACATCAATTAACCTGATGTCATCACCCTGGTTGAGACTTGGCTGTGAAATCCTCCCCTGACTCCCTAGTCTCCCTTCCTGGTTTCACCTTTTCCGGTCCGACCGTGTTGGGAGGCGGGCGGCGGCTGCGCTATTTATGTCAAAGAGAATCTCTCCTCGTAATCCAGCCCTGCCCGCCTCCCATCCTTGACTCCAGGGCCCAGGCGCCACGCTAAACTAACCCCTGACCTTTAAAGGGACCCCTTTATCTGACTACTGCATAGTGCCCCCCAGGGACCAAACGCAGGCCATTGCCTCTCTTACAGAATACCTTACCTCTCTACCTCCCTCCGCTGATCAAATTCTGGTGGGTGACTTAAATGTCAACTGGCTCAGCCCCTCCTCCTCCTCTACCCGAGACTCCTTTTGTGCAATAGACCTAACGCAACTAGTTACCCACCCTACCAGGACTAACCCCAAGAGAGGCTCCAGTACCCTGCTTGATGTGGTACTCACCAACCGCCTTAATCAGATCCCCAATGTACAAGTCCTCCCAGACTCTCTCAGTGATCACTCCCCCATTCTATTCCACTGGTCATCCTCAGTCCCCAAACCCATAGCACAGTCCACATGCTGGCGGCGTCTAATACCTGGTGGACTGATAAAACTTAAGGAACTTCTGTCCCAAATTGACTGGTCTCTATACAGGCAACTCCTGACATCGACACAGCTCTCTCCTTCTTTACCCAAACCTTTAATAATGCCTGAGATATCTTTGCCCCAATGTTGACCCGCCGTTCTAAAAGGCAGAATGCCCCCTGGGTAACCCCAGCTTTGATCCACCAGCTCAAACATAGAACCAACCTATGGCACTGTGCCATTGAGACTGGCCGGCCCAATGACAGGCGGTTATATGCTGCCGCCTGAAACAAGTGCACTCAGGCCATCAGAAAGGCCAAGTCTGAGCACTATCGGTCCTCACTCACGGCCTCATGGGGGAACCCCAGAACCTTCTGGGATAACATTAAACAGTTAAATGGGACTGCACACCCCCCGACCCACCCAGATCAACATTAATGGTGTGATCTCCTCAGACCCAGCCCTCATAGCCAACCACCTCAACACCTCATTCACTGACCTTAGCCCTATCCTCCCTACAAATTTTTTGACCCTCCCCAGCACCTGCCGGAATCTTTCTCGCCTTATTTTCTCCTCTGCTGTGTTTCTGCTCAAGAACTTAGGCCGCACCTTGTCACTGCCCTCAAGAGTAATAGTACAGGCAGTGACACCCTGGATCCGTATCCTAGGCTGGTCTTAGACACAGTCCTTACCCCGATCACATGCCTCATCAACCACTCTCTTTGCCTGGGGAAGGTTCCAACTGCCTGGAAAGTCGCCACTGTCACCCCTATCTTTAAAGGTGGTGATAGGACTGTGGCTGGAAACTATCAACCAATCTCCATTCTCTCTCCTCTGCCAAGGCCTTGGAAAAGTGGTGGCCTCTCAAATCTCTGACTACCTCTCCACCTACAATGTCCTTTTGTCCTGAGCAGCATGGCTTCCGAGCGGCCACAGTACCAACACAGCCTCCTAGAGTTCTCCAACTTTCTCCACTCCTTCTTAGACACTGGTTCTCTGGCTGGTGCTGTCTTCATTGACCTCTCGAAAGCTTTCGACACTGTCTCCCACCCTCTCCTTCTTGATGCCCTTAGTCTCTCTGGTTTTGCTGCTGGGCCTATCTCCTGGTGCACCAGTTATCTATCTGACCGCTCACATTGTGTAAAAATTAATGGGACCTACTCAGACATCTGTCCCATCTTTTCTGGGGTTCCCCAGGGCTCCATTCTGGGCCTCTTACTATTCTCCCTTTACCTTAACACCCTTCCACGCCTTGCTCGGGAACATTCTATTGCACGCTGATGATGCAGTCATCTTTGCCTCAAGTCGTAACCCTATTGCCTCCAGGACTCGCTGCAGAAGTCCTTCACTGAAGCCGAGGGCTGGTTCAAGGAACATAGATCGGGTGATAAATCTTAAAAACAAAAACATGTTCTTCACTCATCCCCAAAACAAGTCCTGCAACTTCAAACTCCTCATTCACTCTGGGTCCTCTTTCCCACAGAACAAGCTTGCTCCTATAAATACCTAGGGATCCATTTGACCCCTCCTCTCCTTCCATGGACACATCGCTGCCCTAGCCACTGCCACTAATATCCGATTGGGCATCTTACACCGGTATAAACACTGCCTCCCCCTGGAGGCTCTTCAACTCGCAGTCACCTCCTCTATCCTGTCCCTAGTGGACTATGGACTGCCGGTGTATGGTGCTGCTGATCAGACCGCACTCCATAAAATTCGCACTACTCTGAATAAGGCCTGCAGGTTAATTACTGGAGCACCTAGGCTGACACACACCTGTCTACTGTACGCTAAAGTGCTGGTACTTGATCTTAACGAACGCCTCAAATATCTGACCTGTACCTTTACAAAAAAGACCCTCCTTGGGCTATCCCCACCAGGATTGACCACCACCATATGCCGCTCTGTCCCACTAGTTCATACTCGGACCTCTGGGAAAACCTCTCTTGTTATCCCTAGAGCTAGGACCTCTCACGGCCAAAGAGCCTTCAGCTTTAGGGCCCCCTCCTGGTTCAACACACTGCCCCCCTCCATCTCCGAAGCTCCAACTATATCGTGCTTCAAAACTTCATTACGTAACCACCTTATTAACACCCGATGCTGTAATTGCCACTAGTCAAAGCCGTACTCAATACTTATGACAAAGCTTATTACTAAGCTGCTAAGGACAACATAACTCTGGTATTGTTTGCATCAATCCTACCTGTACCAGCTTGTTTGTATCTATGTCTTAAGTTACTGTTATACTTATGTGTTGTACTGTTATACTGTGTATTTTCGTTTGTCTTACTGTGACAAGGTACCTTTGTAAATGAGCCTGTGGCTCAAAGGTTTTCCAAACTGCTGTTTAAATAAAATAAATAAATAAATAACCTTGCCAAGTCCCTTCTCATCCTTTCCACCCCACCTTGTGTATCAACCCTGTTGCAGATCTTTGTGTCGTCTGCAAAGAGACATACTTTTCCTTCCAGGCCCTCTGCAATGTCACTTATAAAGACATTAAAAAGGACTGGACCAAGTACTGAACCCTGCAGTACTCCACTAGTAACCCCCCTTTCTTCACTGTGCACCCATTTACTATTACCCTTTCGTCCACAACCAGCCAATGTTTTGCCCAGGTTACCACCTTGGAACCCACTCCCAGACTGGCTAATTTGTTTTGTTAATCTTGTGTGTGGGATTATGTCAAATGCCTTGCGGAAGTCTAGGAAGCCCATATCCACAGCCCCTCCCTGGTCTACTACTTAGGTCACTCAGTCAAAGAAATCAATTAGATTCATCTGACATGACCTTCCCGCTGTGAATCTGTGCTGCCTTGGGTCCTGTGCCTCACTGGCCTCTAGGTACTCAACAGTTCTTTCCTTCAGAAGTGATTCCATCATTTTCCCTACCATTGAGGTCACACTGACAGGTCTGTAGTTTTCTGCCTCTGTCTTGCTCCCACTTTTGTGAAGGGGAATCACATCCACCCTCCTCCTCCTCCTCCTCCTCCTCAGGTACCACACCATCCTCCCATGATTTGCTAAAAAGGGTAGTCAGTGGTGTTACTAGTTCTCCCCTTAGTTCTTTTAGAATTCTGGGGTGAATCCCATCAGGTCCAATTGCTTTCTCCACCTTCAGTTTTAGGAGTTCTTTCAGAACCCTTTCTTCTGTGAAAGGACTGATATTGATCCCCCTATCCAGAGTACTTCTGTTGACTGGATTAGGTACCTCCCCTTCCTCTTCTTTTGTGAAAACTGAACAGAAGTATTCATTCAGTATCCCTGCTTTTTCACTGCCCCTCTCTGCCCACACACCTTCCTCTTTATTTAGCTTCAGTATTCCTCCCTTTGTCTTTCTTCGCTCTCTAATGTACATATAAAAGGTTTTATCCCCCTTCTTAACCGAGATGGCTATCTTTTCCTCGATTTTGGCCTTTGCTATTCTGACTGCCTTCCCCGCTTCCTTCTGCTTTAACTGGTACAGTTCTCTGTTCTGCTCCTGCTGTGTTTCCTTATACTTCCTGAATGCTGTATTTTTCTCCCTAACCTTCCCCGACACCTCTTTTGAGAACCATAGTGTTCTTTTCTTTTGTTTTGATTTATTTGCTTCACACAAAGGCTTGTTGCCTCTGTAATGGCTGTTTTGATGTTTCCCCATTGTTGCTCCACCCCTCCTTCTTGCCTGTTTGCTAATATTTTTCTGAGGCATGCTCCCATTTTGACAAAATGAGCCCTCCTGAAGTCCAGTACCTTCACTTTTGTATGGCTTGACTCTATAGCTGAGTTTATTGTGAACTGCACTGTTTGGTGGTCACTTGTTCCCAGATGGCTACCCACTTCTAGATCTGAAATCCTCTCTCCATCCCCATTTGAGAGTACCAGGTCTATGATTTCTCCCTCCCAAGTGGGTTCCAGCACTAGCTGTCTGAAGCATGCCCCCTGTAGGGCATCGAGAATGGCCCCATTCTTGGATGTGGCTGCAGCAAAGGTGCTCCAGTTAACATCTGGCATATTTAGGTCCCCCATCAGCAATATCTCCCCTTTCTCTGCCATCCTAAGGATGCCTTCTATCATTTCCTTGTCCATTTCCTCCCCCTGAGACGGGGGTCTACATACAACCCCTGTGCGGATTGTGGTGGCATTTCCAGTCTCCAGGGTGACCCACAGTGTCTCCTCTCCTCCCTGTTTACCCATTAGTTCCATTGCTTTGATCTCTTCCCTTACATGGAGAGCTACTCCTCCTCCTCTTCTACCCTCCCTGTCCCTCCTGTAGATTGTGTTCCCTGGTATGTTGACATCCCAGTCATGGTTCTCTGCGTACCATGTTTCTGTGACTGCCACAATATTCAAGCATCCCTCTTCCATCATGGCCACCAGTTCAGGGAGCTTGTTACCTAGACTACAGGCATTGGTACTCATTACCCTCCATTTTTTTGATGGCCTAACACCTTTTTGCCCTACCCCTGTCCTTACTGCCTTTGTCTTTTTCTCCATTTACCCCTGCTCTTCTCCCTATCGACTTCTCTATCTTGGTGTTTACCTCACTAACTACCCTGGTTTTTGAGGGGGGCTAGGATTTCTCTTCTCCTTTTCAGTGCCTCCCCCCTTGGCTAGTTTAAATGCTTGACAGTGACCCATTTGAACCAATCACCTAGGATCCTGGTTCCCCTCCAGGACAGATGCAAACCATCGCGCCAGTATAAGCCTGCATCCCTCCAGGTGGACCCTCAGTCCCCAATGAAGCCCAAATCCTGACCTCTGCGCCAGTTGTTCAACCACTAATTGAATCCCATAGTGCGAAGCACCCTAGCCTCACGCATACCATAGACAGGCAGCACCTCCGAGAAGGTTACCATGCGAGCTACTTGTCTAAGGCCCCTCCCCAACTCCACAAACTCTTCCTGCACTGCTCTGATCCTTTTCCCAGCCAGGTCATTTGTCACTAGGTGGACAATGACATCCAGCCCCCTCTCCTGTGCAGCTGCTCCCACAATCCTGAGGATTCGTTCCCTGTCCCTTCAAGCCATAACACCAGGCAGGCACCTTACCTCCCTCTCCCCTCCTTCCCGCAGTTCTACCCTCCTAACAGTGGAGTCCCCCACCAGGAGTTGTTTCATTCTCCTCTGGGCTCCCATGCCACCCTCCTGTGGGTCTCCTTTGTGAAAGTTCCCATCCTCCTCCTTGATCTCTACTGCGGGTGCCTCCATAGAGAAACTACACTCTGCCAGAATGGCATATGAATTGTGAAGAGGTACAACTAGAGGGATGCACCTTTGTTCCACCACCCTCACCCTCCCTGAGCCCACTGTGGTCCAACCGCTCCTCTTTCTTTGCAACCTCTGAGGTAGTGGCGGTGGCCCTGGTGGTCCCTGAGTGGGAAAGGAGGCCCCCCGAATCCTGGCCAACTCAGTCTGGAGATGAGCAACCTCCTCTGTCAGCCCAGAGAGGTGCCTGTAGATGGAACAACACTGCATCCTCCAGAACACCTCCTGGAAGACTGCTGCTCCACAGCCACTGCACTACACCACTCCCATCATGTCTTATTTGTGGCCCATTAACTGTTGTTTTGTATACTTACTCTTTCCTCCCTCTGTTTATTTTTTTTTTTTTATAATTATTATTATTTTTCTTCTCCCTACCTTCCTACTGCCTCTGTGTCCTTAAAGCTCCTGATCTTTCTGTTCTGGGACAGGACATTCCTATATTCCTCAGTAGTCTCCTCCTTAATTGCTCAGAGTGATACCTCCAGCAGCTGGGGTGGGGGGATGGTGAGCTACTCTTTTCCTTCTAGGATGGTGAGTCTTTTGTGGCTCTGTGATCACTCCCTTCCTGCTCCCAGTCAAATCCTGTGCCTATAAAAGTAGAACCAGCTAAGGGTGCGCAGGTGGAGGGGAGGGACAGAGAGTAATATAGTCCCAGCAGTTTTTAAATGCAAACACCTGGCTTATTTCTGCTTAAGACACTCCCCGTAATTCACAGTTTCTTTCTTCACCTAGCTAACTTCACAGATAACAATTCCTTCAACCAACTCAGACAAACACACAAACTCTTTTTTTTTTTTTGTTTGTTTTTACCCTAAATTGAAGTTCCCAGTAGTAGAGTTCTGGTTCTTTAGTCCAGTACAGTAGTAAAGTTCTAACAGCAGCTCCTTCATCCTCTCTGCTGTTTCTTGCCAATATTCACATTGCTGTCAATGCAGAATGAAAGGATTCATGGCAAATCACTTCCTCACAATGTTAGGGGCTGGTGAACTGAACAGGCACCATGCTGACCTAATGTTGGACAAGTGGACAAGTGGACTGACATTTCAGGGACATGTGACCCCTTCTTTAGAGCTAACCAGGTGCACTTAAGTCAGACTTATATCCCGCTCCTGTCTGCTTGGAGACCAGCCCTGCTAGTTTACCTCGGCAACCATGCAATGACTTGTGGCTGTTGGGGGGGGGGGGCGCTGTACCTCAGTCTAGTTACAGAACCCTTATGCTCTTACCCCTGTGTGTTAACAAAGAACTAAGTGCAATTCATTGTACAAATAAGACGCAGATAATATATAAAACATTTACTCATAAACTATTATACTAAAAACAATCAATACTTGCATACTTAATATAAACGGCAGCAGCAGCATGTAAATTAGCTAATATGCTCAACACTTTTAAATCTGTTTTGTCAACTTTCATACCCAGAGACCCTAAGCATATTACATTATAGACAACAATTCAGACTGAGTTCATCGTTCAGACCATGGGGGTATAATGTATCTAGTTCATGAATCCATTATTACTCTCTCTGAAGCAGTCTGTCTTTTGAAAGTCACCTTCTCTGACTGGCAAGCTTACTTTTTCCACACCTACATGGCAGAGTGTTGCTGCTGACCCATGGCCCATCTTTTTGTACTGTTTGGCAATCGCATAACTCTCATTTCCCACTCTAATTGCTGTTTTGCGCTCAGTTATTCTTTTCACAGCATGTTTCATCTGTCCTATATAAGCTAAACTGCAGGGACAAACGAGCATTTATATAACCCTACTTGTATTACAGTTAATTAATTCATTTGTTTCATATTTCTTCCCTGCTCATGGGTAGTTAAATTATTTTGCATTCCAAGTGTTATTGCAATTGCAATAAGTGCAGTTGCCACATTTAAAATTCCCAACTGGTTGAGATGGCAGCCATTCAGGTCTCATTTTCAGGTTTCTCCTCTTCATAAAATGTCTTCACCAAACTATATATAAAATCTGAACCTCTTCTGTAGCATAGTTATGGCTTTTTATCTATCAGGGGTCATAGCGGGGGTTCCACTTCCAGGACATGCCAGTGTTTCTTTATGACTTCACTGATCTCAGTATTAGCCATATTATAAGTGGTGCAGAATGTCACTTTTTGTCCTATACTTTTAGCTGCTGGATTTTCCCATAAAAACTCTTTGCATTGACTTTGTGTACTGCCTTAAGGAGAACATGTGATGCATATCCACAGTTAAGGAACCTTGCACATGTATTGATCATTTATTTTTTCATTTTCATGATCCATGAATTATCGATATACTATGACTTCTAGTACTACTATTGAAAAAAAATTGTATGAAATGTAATGGGACCTCGTTGGAAATGAACTATGCTCAACTGAGTTTTATCACTGTTCATGACCCATGAATAAAAGATATACTACTGCTGCTGCTACTACTACTGCTACATTTCTGATTCTTCGGTACAGCTGTGTTTTACTGGAATAAGCTGGCCATAGGTTATATTCTCCACTGTGTGCCTCAGATGTTGACTATGAAAATGTAAAAGAGTATTTTTATCAGTTGTTTTGCAGAACAATTTTATGTGGATCTTGTTGGTCTTTTTATAAATTGTGCTGAGTGAAAAATGTGTTTTCTGTATTTAATTCAACTGAAAATATTTAAATTCCTGTCAAATGAATTGATGTATGTAATAAATTCTCTAAGTGCACTCTCTGGTCCTTCCCACAGGAGGAGCACATCGTCTGTAAAGTGGACCCAGGTTTTACTATATTGACTCCAACTGTTTTTATCATTGTCCCATATAAATCTCTCCTCCTACTCACCAAATAAATGTTGACTAGAGAGGGAGCAAAGGTTGTGGCCAATGCTGTTCCATGAATATGGTCATAAATTGTATTTTTGAACATGAAGTAATTTGATTTAAAAAAAAAAAAAAAAGTCAGCGTGGTCAAGGATTAATTTGTTAGGTGAAATGAGATCACCATTTCTATTTACAAAGGCATTTTCTATACTTTGTAGTTCCCCATCATGTGGAATGTTGTTATAGAGTCTTTTAACATCACATGTGACCAATATAGTGTCATCCCCAATCTCTGTAGTTTCTTCCCTAATCTCTGTGGTTTCATCCCCAGTCTCTATCCCTTCTAACAGCTTCAACATATTTTTTTTATCTCCTGTATGTGATTTTTGTTGTTTTGCAAATGGCCATATGAAAAAGTCCAAAAACTTTAATATTGGTTTTGTAATAGGGTCAATACTGCTCACAATGGCGGCGGGGCAGATACTGTCTTTATGTATCTTTGGAAGCAGATAAATGGCTGGTTTGATAGGGTTTTCCACCAACAGGAATTTTTACTCAGTTTTAGTGATCCATAATTTCTTTCTTGCCATTTCTATCAAAATCTTAGCGTTACCTATAATTTATTCTGTTGGGTTGCATCACGATTACTTGTAGTATTTTCCATTATTTAACTGTGCTTTCACCTCTATGATGTACATTTCTTTTGACCACAGCACTACAGCGCCATCTTTGCTTCTGTGATTATTGTATTAGGCACATTTTTAATTTCTTGTTGTGCTTCCTCTCTCTCTCTTTTAGATAAATTAAAGCCCCTTTATAGTTCTTATATCGCACAAATAGCTAAGGTACTGCCTAAAACTAATATTGGTTTTTTAAAGCAGTCAACCTTTACGTTTTCTATCCAAGATACCTTTTCTTTTCCCTGGGTAATTGGAAGATCGATTACCTGATGTTAGTAGGTGTAATGTGTGGAACAGCACTCTGCCAGGCAGCTGACATTTATTTATTTGTTTGTTTATGTCTTTGGTAATGGGTAAGTGAGATGATTCAAAGGACCATTTTCAGTCACGACCCGGGCCACATCCTGGCAGTCGACAATCAACAGCAGAAATACAATACAGAGGGTGCAGGCAATCAGAGATACAAAGTGTGGTGCAAGCTGCACTTCGACATGAGGTCAAAAATACATGTTAAGTAGTTCTAACAGTACATACAGTAAGAACAGAATACAGGGATAATCTGTCCTTAGACAATTTTGAGCAATAAAATTCGTACAGAAGGACACCACAAAACAGAAATAGGCTAAATTACAGTGGAAGACATTGGTAATACTACAACACAGAGAGGCAGCAATGGTACAGTTATAAATGGCTGCCTGCTAAGGCAAGCTGTAGTTGAGGCTAACATAGTGACCAGCAGGGGAGAGAAAACAAGCCATAATTCTGACTTGTATGCTTCAGAAGACACTAGGGGATTAGGACAAGGATAGGAGAGCATAATCATGGAAGTGCTGCGGGTGTGTGGGAGATGGGAAGGTCACAGGAGATGGCAGGGTTTGAGAAAGGGCAGGCAGCACGCATGTAGGACACAATAGGGAGAAAGTAGAGAAAAAGGGATTGACAGATGGTCAGAGGATGAGACATGGTTGGGAAATAGGTAGTGCACTGTAACATCCTAGTAGCAAGTGTGGTTTTTGGACCCTAGTATTGTCCGGGGAAGCAGTTATCTAGTTCCAGTCCCCCCACTACATCATCAGCGTTATGGCCTCATTAACTTTGACAATCACAGGTGACTGACCTGGCAGCTACTGAGTGGCTCTTCCTGAGCACCTGTGATGTCACAGTAACTAAAATCACAATGCTGATGATATAGTTGGGTGGAGGGTAGAGACAGATACTGTATGTCAGCTGCCTGGCTGAGAGCTGTTCCACACATCCATCTTAACATTTTCACCATTTCAGCTGCACATGCCCCAGCACTTACAATCAGTCTTTGCACCCCTAACACCTTACATGGCATATTCCCTCGACAAGGCCCCCTGGTTGCACTGTCTCCCACCCTCGCCCACCTCCCCCCCGTATCTCCACTCCTGCCCCTGCCCCCACCCACCTCCCGCTCTCCCCCACACCCTGCACCTCCTACCCCTCGATCTCCTACCCTCACTTCCCCCATCGACTTCCTCCTCCCTTGTCTTGCTCATAGCTCAAGTCTTTGTACTGGTTATGACATGTCTGTAAGTCAGTGACGTTATGTTTATAACTAAAAATGATGACTGTTGCACACGCTGACGTGGAACCTTTGTAAAAGAGCCTTGGCTCAAAAGTATTGTAATCCTAGATTGAAATAAATAAAAATAAATAAAATAAATAAGCAACATTATCACATAAAAAAAAACTTTATAATGAGCAAACGGAAAAACTAAAATACTTCAGAAATAAGTAATTACAACTGTCTCTTTCTTAAAATTTGTATAATGTTCTCTCGTCTGTTTTGGGTCCACTAGCTCTTTAAGTACCTTGTCCACATCAGAGTATACTAATTTACTGAAAGTATTCACCATCTGGTTAAGTGTGGTGTTGGGTACAAATGAGGATTTCCTATAAAATGGGTTATTCTTTTGAGTACAGTCTTTCTCAAAGTCTCCTGCATTAATAGGGACAGTAGTTGCTACATACGTAGTTGTATGACCCATCTCCAAAACTGATTGCCTTGCAAAATGTATTTTTATATGTAACTGCTATATAGTTTAAAAAGATCTACTTTCACACTGAATGCATTTACTTTATTAGTTGGAACAAATGACAATCCTTTTTTCAATACTTTCTCTTATTTTCTGCTTAAAATATTGCTGGTCAAATGGATTACCTCCATTTCTTGTTCTGATTCGACCTCCAAGGTTCTTGTGTTTACCCCAATGCTGACCAACATTCCCTCTTGTTCCTCTGCCTCTCTCTTTGCTGCCTCTTCCTCTCCCTCCAGCCCGTTCCTCCGCTTTGTCCTTGGTCTATACTGAGACCCTCCATTGGGTCCTCTCAAAAAAACAGTCCAGTTGTATTCTTACTTTGGTGACTACTGTGGCCATCATTATCACCTTCATCTGTGGTGCCAAAATTTTTCTACCCGAAATTTCTGGTGGTCTTTGTATGATGTCTTCTCTTGTTTTCTCCGACCCTGCCAATTGTAAATTGTTTCCTCTTCATAGTCTCGAACATCTCTGATGTGTTTCTGTTTTTCATATTCTACCAGGTCTTCTCTACATTTATTGACATTTCTATCTGTATTGTTAATTATCTCAGTCTGTTCACGCACTGGTATGTCTTAAAAATCTCGGCTTGAAGTTTCATAATTTCTGTGACAATTTTCTCACTGTCTCTTCCTATTTTTTTTGATAGTTGCTAGTATTAAATCATTGGATGTTTTTTAGTAAGTATCTGCTTCTAGTCCCTCATGAAAAATCCGTCATCAGTGTCAAAAGATGGAGGCTTCTGAATTCTTAGCCCCCTTGGAATTTGTTTTTCTTGCTAATACTGGCTTAATGAGCCTGCATGCGTATGCATTTGGACTTGTTTATTTTTTAAAGCCTTCCAAGTTGTAGGCATTAATTAGATGTCTTGTATTCACTATACTGCTAACAAATAAACCCTCATACTCAGAGGCTGCAAAGGCTAAAGTTTCTCACTGTTCTTTCACGAAAGTTAAAAAGTCAGTATTCACTTTTTTTGCTGTTTATTCTTCCATTTCTTCTGTTACCACGCTTTTTAATTATATAGTCTTAAACTGCCCAACCCTCTCATAGTGCAAGCATGTGTGACTACCCTGTCTAGTCACCAATTACTTAGATCAGCAAAAAGGCAGAGATTTGTCCTGCTCAACTTTGGTTTGAAACCACTAAGAGGGTTCTTATGCTGCTCAACAGCAGGGATTTTACCATCTTAAAACATTATTGGTGCAATAATAATCTATTAGCACTGAAATAAACATTTCTGGACATATTTGTGCTCTGTGAATATTACTTTAATGACTAAAATAAATGTAGACCACAGTTACTGAAAGTAGCAAATCGGCAGCACTGCTCCATAGAATTAAGTAGCAAGTGATATGGCATTTCGCATATGTACATGGTGTTAGAAGTCTGGAGTGCAACTAAACTGTGGTAGTCAACTTGACGTCTTCCTGGTTCAGTTGCCTATTGAACAAATTTAGACACACCTCCAGGCACTTATGCCACTTACAGCTTTCATCTGCTTCACGTCTCAGTTGCCTGTTCCGTACTATGTGATCATCTCTGGACACTCATCCAACGAGGAATGTTTCTTGCCAATGTTCACACTGCTATCGAGATAAAATCAAAGGATTCACAGCAAATCGCTTCCTCCCCATGCTTGTGGCTGGTTCACAGAACAGATATCTCGCCAACCTAACATCGGGACAAGCGGACAAACAGACTGATGTTTTGGAGTCATGTGACCCCTCTTCAGAGATAGCCAGGTGCAACTGAGGTGTACCTATATGCTGCTCGTGTCTCAGTCTGTTGGTGGGAGTGTGACCACAGTGCAAAGTTTGAACTTAGTCCAAAATTAGCATAAGTTCTATCTGCAAGGCAAGTCAAGCCAAGTGGACTCTTTGCTATTGTAAAGCTATACTGGTGAATTTCTGGGGTTAGAAGGGTGAGGGTGTCCTAAAGTGGAACCTACTGTAGTATTAAAAATAGCTTGAGCTATGATGTTTATATCCTTTTAACAAACATCTTGAGAAAATGTGTCAATGGACTCCTTTATGACAATCATAGATAAATACTGTATATGGGATCCACACATTTTATTGGAAATAATTTATCTTCTGTTAAATATAACATGACTGAGCAAAGACTAATAAAATAATGTTTTGTCATGAATGCAAATCCAGTAAAAACAGTTGTACAAGTTGGCCCAGTTTATAGAAAAGAAAATAAAGCCATATGTCATGAAGGAATAGAAGAAGCTCTTAGAATATAAAAAAGAGCAGTTTGAAATACATATTTGATATCAGTTGGAAGATGCCATACATAAAAGTAGATGGCAAATCTCTTTACAGTAGAAAGGGCAAACATTAGTGACAGTATTTCTGAACATGCTTGGGTTAGACACTTTAAAGTAGTATATGGATCAATTGACATGTATCTAACAGACTCAGTCCAAAATTTGGTCAGTTTGGGTTCTCTTCCAGTGGGAATCTCCTTAAGAAATTACCATTTATATAGTTCTACAGAAAAAATGAAAAAAAAAAAAAAAAACATTCTTGGGGTAGATTTAATACCAGTGGAATAGTTACAGTATAAGGTGGTTAAATGACGTTTATCTTAGCCCCCTTTATTCACAGCAATTAATTGTACTGTAAAATTACCAGAATTATGGGATGCAGACACAATCATCACTGTTCAAAAAAGGAGAAATTGCCCTAATTGTTACAGGCCAATAATGCTTTTAAGCATTCTGGGAACAGTATTCAAGATGTTTTTCTCATTTAGAAACTTGGGAAGCATAGAAATGATTTTTTTCTGAATGAGAGGCTGGCTTTTGAGCTGAGAGATCCATACACCATCTATTTTCCTTAAAGTACTTAATCGACAAATACGGGTTGGGGGAGGCAAGATCATCAGATAGAAATGTTAAGAAATGGATACACAGAAACAGCTCTACCAGCTCTTACAATGGACATTGGAAGCAGCCACAGACATTAGATAAAGGTATGTGTCTACAGTTACGGACAAACTTCTTTTAAAAGGAGATACGATCACCTTTCATACTTCTAAAATGACTGGATCTGTCTGCTCAAATAAAGCCACTAAATTAAGGTGAGAGAACTAGAGGGAATAATGTAAATGAGCAATTAAGGAAGACCGATTTATTATAGTATGTCATCTACTTAGAAATTGGTGACTGTGAAGGCACACTGGGCCAAGGTTCACTTCCATTTGCAACCCAGTTGGGGTGGAACCAGGGAGAAAAATACTTAAGCAGGCAAACAATACAGTTGTGTACAGGCAAAGGGCAAAATACAAAAGATTGCATGAATTAAAATAAGCAATAGGTAAAGAGCAAGTGTTTACTTCTAATAAATAGAAAACTATTTTATTTATTGTATTTTGATGTTTTTTGTATTTTGATGTTTACTAGGAGGTGATTGGGCCCAGCCCTTTTTCAGTCTTGCCTGACAATAAATACAGTACAGAAAGTAATTACTTTAGAAACATAGAAACCTAGACTTTGACGGCAGATAAGGACCGCATGGCCCACCTAGTCTGCCCATTTCCCCTACCTAGAGGATAAGCTGCAGATCCTATTTAACCAACAGCCTATTTCTTCTTCCCCCCACAAAAATTGCCTTATGTCTGTCCCATGCATTCTTGAATTCTCCCACAGTTTTGGACCCCACAACCTCCTCAGGAAGGCTGTTCCATGCATCCACAACTCTCTCTGTGAAAAAAATACTTTAACATTACCTCTGAGCCGTCCCCCCTCTATCTTCAAATTGTGCCCCCTTGTTCTTGCACATCTCTTCTTCTGAAAGATACTACCCTCTTGTACCTTGTTAATTCCCTTGAGATACTAGAACGTTTCTATTATGTCCCCCCCTCTCCCTCCTTTCCTCAAGGGTTATACATATTAAGCTCCTTTAGTCTCTCCTCGTATGGCTTCTCTTACAGACCCTGCACCGTTTTAGTTGCCCTCCTCTGAACTGCCTCCATCCTGTCTATGTCCTTGCAAAGATGGGGTCTCCAGAACTGGACGCAGTACTCCAGATGGGGTCTCACCAACTGTCTGTACAGGGAGATAACAACTTCCTGGTTTCTGCTGGGGATACCTCTCCCTATACATCCCAGTATCCCCCCAGCCCTCCCTACTGCCTTCTCACATTGCTTGCCAACCTTAAGGTCATCTGATATGACTACCCCAGGTCCCTTTCCATTTTTGTTGTTGCTACTACCCCCATTGTGTAATCTTTCCCTGGGTTTTGTTCCCCAAGTGCATTATTTTGCACTTCTTTGCATTGAATCAAGCTGCCATTCTTCTGACCATTCCTCCAACCTTGTCAAGTCCCTTCTCATCCTTTCCACGCCTCCTTGTGTATCAACCCTGTTGCAGATCTTTGTGTCATCTGCAGAGAGACATACTTTTCCTTCCAGTCCCTCTGCAATGTCACTTATAAAAACATGAAAAAGGACTGGACCCAGTACTGAACCCTGTGGTACCCCACTGGTAACCCCTCTTTCTTCAGAGTGGACTCCATGTACAATTACTTTCTGTGTCCTGTTGTTCAGCCAATGTTTTACCCAGGCTACCACCCTGGGACCCACTTCCAGGCTGGTTAATTTGACTATTAATCTTTTGTGTGGGACTGTGTCAAATGCCTTGCTAAAGTCTAGGTTGGCCATGTCCACAGCCCCTCTCTGGTCTACTACTTTGATCACCCAGTCAAAGAAATCAATTAGATTCGTCTGACATGACCTTCCCGCTGTGAACCCATGCTGCCTTGGGTCCTGTGCCCCACCGGCCTCTAGGTACTCAACAATTCTTTCCTTCAGAAGTGATTCCATCAATTTCCCTACCACAAAGGTCAAACTGACATGTCTGTAGTTTCCTGCCTCTGTCTTGTTCCCACTTTTGTGAAGGGGAATCACATCTGCCTTCCTCCAGTCCTCAGGTACTACACCATCCTCCCACGATTTGTTAAAAAGGGTAGTCAGTGGTGTCACTAGTTCTCTGCTTAATTCTTTTAGAATTCTGGGGTGAATTCCATCTGGGCCCATTGCTTTGTCCACCTTCAGTTTTAGGAGCTGTTTCCAAACCCTTTTTTCTGTGAAAGGACTGGGATCGACCCCCCTATCCGGAGTGCTTCTGTTAATTGGATTAGGCACATCCCCCACCTCCTCTTTTGTGAATACTGAACAGAAATATTCATTCAGTATCCCTGATTTTTCTATGTCCCTCTCTGCCCACCCACCATCCATTCTATTCAGCATCACTATCCCTCCCTTTGTCTTTCTACACTCCCTGATATACCTATAAAAGGTTTTATCCCCCTTCTTAACCGAGTTGGCTATCTTTTCCTCAGTTTGGTCCTTTGCTATTCTGACTACCCTCCCTGCTTCCTTCTGCCTTAACTGTTACAGTTCTCTGTCCTGCTCCTTCTGTGTTTCCTTATACTTCCTAAATGCTATGTTTTTCTCCCTAACTTTCACCGCCACCTCTTTTGAGAACCATAGTGGCTTTTTCTTTCATTTTGATTTGTTTATTTGCTTCACACAAAGGCTTGTTGCCTCTGTGATGGCAGTTTTGGTATTTCTCCATTGTTGCTCCACCCCTCCTCCTAGCCTGTTTGCTAGTGCTTTTCTAAGGCACTCTCCCATCTTGCCAAAGTCGGCCCTCCTGAAGTCCAGAACTCTCACTTTTGTATGGCTTGACCCTGTAGCTGAGTTTATCGTGAACCACACTGTTTGGTGGTCACTTGTTCCAAAATGGCTTCCCACTTCTAGATCTGGAATCCTCTCACTGTCCCCATTTGAGAGTACGAGGTCTAAAATTGCTCCCTCATGAGTCGGTTCCAAAACTAGCTGTCTGAGGCATGCCACCTGAAGGGCATTGAGAATGGCCCTGCTTTTGGATTTGGCTGCAGTAAAGGCGCTCCAGTTGATATCCAGCATATTAAGGTCCCTCATCAACAGTATCTCCCCTTTATCTGCCATCCTAAGTATGCCTTCTGTCATATCCTTGTCCATTCCCTCCCCCTGACATGGGGTCTGTATACAACCCCTGTGCAGATTGTAGTGCCATTTCCAGTCTCTAAGGTGACCCATAGTGCCTCCTCTCCTCCCTGTTTACTCTTTTGTTCAGTTGCTTTTATTCCTTCCCTTACATAGAGAGCTTCTCCGCCCCCTCTTCTCCCCTTCCTGTTTCTCCTGTAGGTTGTGTACCCTGGTATGTTAACATCCTAGTCATGGTTCTCTGTGTACCATGTTTCTGTGACTGCTATGATATCCAGGCACCCCTCTTCCATCAAGGCCACCAGTTCAGGGAGCTTGGTGCCCAGACTGCGTGCGTTGGTACTCATTACCCTCCATTTCTTGTTGGCCTTACCCCTTTTTGCCCTATCCTTGTTGCGTTTGTCACTTTCTCCATTTACCCCAGCGCTTCTCCCTATCGACATCTCTATGTTGGTGTCTACCTCACTTAGTACCCTGATTTTTTTGGGGGGGGCTAGAATTTCCCTGCTCCTCTTCAGTGCCTCCCCCCCTTGGCTAGTTTAAATGCTTGCCAATGAAGCATTTAAACCTATCACCTAGGATCCTGGTTCCCCTCCTGGACAGATGCAGACCATCACGCCACTGTAGACCTGCATCCCTCCAGGTGGACCCCCAGTCCCCAATGAAGCCAAATCCCTGAGCTCTGCACCAGTTTTTCAACCACTGATTGAATCCCCCGGTGTGAAGCACCCTAGCCTCACCCGTACCATAGACAGGCAGCACCTCCGAGAAGGTTACCATGCGTGCAATTTGTCTAAGGCCCCTCCCCATCTCCACAAACGCTTCTTGCACTGCTCTGATCCCTTTCTTAGCCAGGTAATTTATCCCTAGGTTGACAATGACATCTGGCTTCCTCCCCTGTGCAGCTGCTCCTGCGATCCTGAGGGTTCGCTCCCTGTCCCTCCAAGCCATAGCACCAGGCAGGCACCTTACCTCCCTCTCCCTTCCCCCCCAGTTCTGTCTTACTAACAATGGAGTCCCCCACCAGGAGTTGTTTCCTTCCCCTGTGGGGTCCCATGCCACCTTCCTGTGGGTCTCCTTTGTGGAGGTTCCCAGCATCCTCCTTGGTCTCCACTGTGGGTGCCTCCATAGAGGAACTACACTTTTCCAGAACGGCATAGGAATTGTGGAGAGGTACAACTGGAGGGATGCTTCTCTGTTCCACCACCCTCACCATCCCTGAGCCCACTGTGGTCCAACTGCTCCTCTTTCTTGGCAACCTCTGAGGCAACGGCAGTGACCCTGGTGGTCCCTGGGTGGGAGAGGAGGTCCCACAAATCCTGGCCAACTCAGCCTGGAGATGAGCAACCTCCTCCCTCAGCCCAGAGAGTTGCCTGGAGATGGGACAACACCACATCCTCCAGAACATCTCCCGGAAGACTGATGCGCCACAGCCACTGCACTGCACCACTCCGATCATGTCTTATTTCTGGCCCCCTAATTGTTGTTTGGAATACTTACTCTTTCCTCTGTTTGTTTATTTATTTATTTTTTTCTGTCCCTACTTACGTACTGTCTCTGTGCCCTTTTAGCTCCTGAGCTTCCTGTTCTAAGACAAGAAGTTCCTATATCTCTCAGTAGTCTGCTTACTTGCTCAGAGTCAGACCTCCAGCAGCATGGGGGGATGGAGAGCTACTCTTGCCTTTTTAGGATGGTGAGTCTTTGGTGGCTCTGTGATCACTCACTTCCTGCTTCCAAACAGGAAGTTCCTGTTGTTAATTAAATCCTGTGCTTATAAAAGTTGAACTGCCTTTGCGTGTGTGTGTGTGTGTGTGTGTGTGTGGGGGGGAGGGCAATATAGTTCCAGTAGAGAAGTTTAGTTATATCAGCATGTCCTCCTCCAGGTGCTCTGCTTGTTCTCTGGCAGAAGTTATCTAGGACAGTGTTTAAATCTGGTTTTAACCTGGCTCCTTCTAGCTAAGCCACTCCTCCTACTTTGCAAATCTTCCTACACTTAGTTAATTTCACAGATAGTTCCTTTCAGCCACCTGCGACAAACACCTAGAAAATTACACAGATAACTGGTAACAATTCACTTCCAACTAACTCTGACAAACACACTAATTTTTTTTTTATCTTAAATTGAAGGTCCCAGTGCATGAGCTCTAGTTCTTAGTCCCAGTAGATAAGTTTAGTTATACCAGCAGCTCCTTCCTCCTGGTGCTCTGCTTGTTTCTACTTTTATAATAAAATATTTATTAGTGCAGTGAAACAAGTGGATTTTTACCTTTGCTTTTCACACTGCTGGTAAAATAGAATTCTAGAATTGTGATATCAGAAACTGCTGGCTACTTAAGAGCCCAATGTATTTCAATGAGAAACTAAATATGTTTTTCTATCTTTTTCAAAATAAATTGATACTTATTTCATCAACAAACTGTGCCTTTCCATATGTTTGCACTATTGTGCTCCATCTGTATGATTTTACGTTTTTAAAAACAATAATGAGCTTATAGTGTATAGTAGGGGGCTATTGCGCATAGAATTCAGAGCGTTTCAAAATGTTGTAGTACCACAGTGCAAAAGTTCATGGAACGCGATTGTACCACACTGTAGTACAACAACATCTTGAAACGCTCTAGAGCTCCACGCGCTGCTCTGTGCCTCAGTCAAACTACCTGCTAGCGTCTCCTCACAGAGCAGCGTGAATCAGAATGGCTGCGGCGGTTTTTTCAAAAACTGTCCCTCTACTCAGCCGAAAAAAGTGAGCAGTTTATTATTTATCTGTCACTGTAGTGAATTTAAATACAATTTTTTTGCCTGTTACATTCTGCCTCTCTGTCCGGGAATTAATTTGTGGGTAAGTGAAATTGCCAAACTTTGTTTAGCGAGCATCTCGTTTAGCGCCATAAATGTTTTTGCTTGTAACCCGCCCACACTGCAAATGTACCCAATAGCAAAGCATCACCTCTCCTAGCAACCGCACCAAGGTTCTAGCAGCCAGTACGACAAGAGACGATCGAATAATTTTAAATCAAAACTGTTTTGTTTAGAAGAAATGATAACTATACACTATACAAAATACTGGATGGGCAACTAAGTGTACAACCAGTATGTTGTGCCACCTCGGGGTTCTGATTCCAGGGGACCTCTCGAGCTTCGCTCTCGAAGTCATCTGGAATCAGAACCCCTCTGTGGCACAACATACTGGTTGTACACAGTTGCCCATCCAGTATTCTCTATCTCTTTTTTTCTTTCCAAGTAAAATCTGGTAATGAAGAAAATGTTACCTGCTAAGTTATAACAAAACATTACATGTTATGAAAAATCACATATTCCTATTAAGTATATCACTTTTTTCATGGCAGGAAGTTTTATTTCTCCGTTAAAAATCTGAAAACAGATTTGCAGTTTCCAGTGGAAATACACTGTCAGCCTTGCCATTAAAGAGTTTCTGACATCATAATACAAGGATTCCATTGGATTCTTTTTCCACTAGCAGTTGATAAAATACAAATAAAATTATGAAAATGTAAGTAAAGAAACAAATGAAAGTAAACTGAATGATTGCAGGGGCATCTAAAGTCCCCAAACCTTAATTCTTTAAGATGTACAGTCTTACTATCTGAAAGAGCTTCTGGTCCCCTACTGCCCTGGTCGATAACTCCGCTCAGCCGACAAGGGGTTGTTAGAGATTCCAAGGGTGAATTTAAAGTCATCTGGTTCAAGAGCTTTTGCTTACGCAGCGCCCACCCTTTGGAATTCTCTACCCCATCGGTTACAGGAGTTTGCAACTATGGAGGAATTTAAGCAGGGCTTAAAAACCTATCTGTGGCAAAAAGCTTCTTTAGTTAACTGAAGTTTGTAATTGTATTGGTATCCGATTTTAACTGTATTGAATTGTTGTTTAATGCTGTATGATTTGCTTTTATATAGTTAGGCATCTTGGCAATGGAAAGGCGCCATATAAATAAATTTATTATTATTATTATTACCAAATACTTGCTCTTTAAAATGTTACAAAGGTTGTGCAGCTAACAGAGAACATTTACTTGAAGGAACAGAAAACCATGGCAAGAGCAGCACACACAGCTACAAAATGTAAAACTTGTAACTGTATAGAAAGAATAAGCAGTATTACTACACAAAGAGGTGGATTTAATGAATACACATCCATCTAAAGTTACATTAGTAGCTTAAACTGCTCGGATCTTTAAATAAAGGCAAAGTTAGTACCTTATGGAAAACTGAATAAAGGGTATTATCACAGAGTCCGTAGAGGAAAGAAATGAAAATGATGTACCTACCGTAATTGCTGATCTTCTGGAATATCTTCACCATTAATTACCACTTATGGGTCCAGGGCCAGAGGCACTAGGACCCCCACAGGAACAAATCTTTTGCAGGGAGGGAGCTGACGTCAGGTACCAACAGTGACTGCGCACCTCAGTTTGTGCCACATATGCCAGCCAGTAGAGGTCACCAGCTCCCACAGCACCTCAGTTCTTTTCACCAGGAGAGAAACAAAGTGAAGAGAAAAAGTTCCTGTCAAGCACAAAGAAATATGAAAAAGAATATAGGGATAAAGTAAACGCAATGAAACCTGAATACCAACCTTAGATTAATAAAGATTGGGTGCACTGTTTGGCTCATGGGTAGAAGGGTCACCAGAGCCAGAGTCTAACACAACGTGCTAGATGGGAAGTGGGCAGTGGCATAGGAAGAGGGCAGCAGCCCTGCACATGTGGCTCTGGCAAAAGAAACACAAGAGTGATGCCCAGAATGGGACCTCCTTGTAAATAAGATGGCACAAAGTGCCTAATGCAAAATTACATAGACTCCTAGGAAAAAAAAAAAGAAGCAACTCCATGCTCTCAGTAGATAGTTAACTCATAAGTTAGTTATGTTCCTCTTCCTTACGTCGGGGATGAAGAAGGAGAGAGCTAAATTGATCTGTCGGTACCAGAGTGGATAGCCTAAGGAGTGAAGATGTTTTTGTCTCCTCAGACACCCCTAAGGGTAGTGGGCAAAGGCTTAAATACATAAGAGGAACAGGGATACCCACCACAAAACTCTGACATAGAAGAAATGTACAGTAGCATAAAAAAAAATAAACTGCTTCTCTTGCAACCACAGGGATGAACCTTGTGTAAAAGCTAGTGCAGCTGATCCAAAAGGGTGCATAGCACTTACTGTACCATGTACAGGGAACTGCCAAGTGAGGTTATACTGGATATTGCTTAGGAGCACAGGGTACATTTAGCAATTAATAGGGATATACCCACTAGGGAAGGGAACCCACAGAGCCAAAGAGTTGCAAAAAGGTGAAGAAGAAGGGCTGAACAGTTTGTTCTTACTTCTTTTAAATAAATTTGTCCCTCTGTGCTCAGCAGCCACTGATGACTTAGCAAACACTTCGGTGGAACCCCGTTATGTGCAGCAAATATAAATGCAGATGTAACATACACTCTGTCTGGTGCTGATACTGCAGACCCTGGTACTTAATTCTTGTTTAGTACTCAGTACTCCTGATTCTACCCAGTCCATGAAAGTAGCCACCACCATACTAGATTCCACTAGCAACAATTCATCCATAAATATTGAAGCTTTGCCTACTAGAGGTGAGGGTGAGGTGGCTACCAGTCACACAGATGAAAACAGTTATACAAATAGCAATAACGAACCAATATATATTTTGGGGGACTCTATAATTAGGTACAGAGATAGATAGATATTCCAACAGGGGAAATAATCTAAATGTTACTAGTTGTACTTATGGAGGGGCCACCATAAAAGATATATCTGAAATGTTACCGGGCATATTGCAAAATGTGGAAAGCCCAAAAATGGTTATATTACATGTCAGAACAAATGACGGTTGAATGGTAGAATGCAGAGAGTTAGGGTTAACAATGAACTTTCAGACATAGTAAAAATAACTAGTGGTGTCCCTCAGGGCTGTGTCTTGGGACCAACACTTTTTAACGTCTTCATCAGTGACATGACAGTTTCATCCAAAAATATAATTGCCAGATTTGTTGATGATACTAGACTGGGATGCTGTGTTTACAATGAGACCAATAAAACTCACCTAAAAACAGATCTTGCAATCATTGAACATTGGGCGGTAACCAATAAAATGTTTTTCAGTGTATCTAAATGTGCAGTACTTCATCTGGGTAAAAATAATCCCAAACAGACCTACACGTTAAACAATATCAAAATTAGAGAATCTAGTGCAGAAAAGATTTGGGAATACTAATAAATAACAAACTGTCCTTTTCTGAACACTGTAATAAAATAGTGAATCAAACTAATGCTCTCCGTAGAATAAATAACACCGTTATTTCTAAATCAGAAGAATGTATCATGACTTTGTACAGATCCCATATTAGGCCTTATACAGATTATGGTTCATCTTTTTGGAGTCCCTACTTAGCCTCTGATATTAAGAGAACTGAGCAGATTCAACGCAGGGCAACAAAAATGTACCTCATCTTGCTCACTTAGACTATGCTAAAAGATTAAAACGTACCGGGTTATATCCACTTAGATTAAGAAGACTAAGAGATGATCTTCTCCAACTCTTTAAGATAATCCAAAATCCAGATCTAATGGTACAGTGTGGAATTTCATTCTCCACCAAAAATATTGTGGCTAGGTGCCACAACAAACAGCTTGTGGTAATTAGATCAAAAACTAATAAAAGGCAATCTTTCTTCACCATCCGAGCACTTGGGGCATGGAACACTTTGCCACAAGATATCATAGATTGAGAACCTCTGTGCGTAAACAGTGAGGTAAGGGTTACCCCAAAGGGCATTTGGCTGGGAAGCCAAGTTTCATGAAAATACCAAATCACACATGCCTTAGGGGTAGCTGGTCCGTTCCACTGGGGTGTTAAACAGACGAGACATACTGATGAGTCCTGGTAGGACGAAACACGTGTCTATGTCTTCTGTTAGCACCCTTTGCAAACTGTGTGAGAGGCCTTTCGGCACCATGCAATTCTGCTTAAAGTTGGACCAGCATAACATTCTGTGGTGATTTGCATATGTAGCCCATGATGCTTTGCATTGTGGGGGCATGTGATTTGGTATTTTCTGAAACTTGGCTTCCCAGCCAAATGCCCTTTGGTAAACCTCACCTCAGTGTTTACGCACAGAGTGTTCTTTGTCTTTTAAATGGTTTTTTATTTTAATGGGTTCACCACAATATATCCCAGGCAACCTGCCTTAGGGGTAGCTGGTCCATTCCACTGGGGTGTTAAACAGACGAGACATACTGATGAGTCCTGGTAGGATGAAACACGTGTCTATGTCTTCTGTTAGCACCCTTTGCAAACTGTGTGAGAGGCCTTTCGGCACCATGCAATTCTGCTTAAAGTTGGACCAGCATAACATTCTGTGGTGATTTGCATATGTAGCCCATGATGCTTTTCATTGTGGGGGCATGTGTGATTTGGTATCATAGATTGTACACACATTGATACCTTCAAAAATAAGTTAGACTAATGGGTATTGAATTAAAATTAAGTTAGGGTGGAAACATAGTATTCACAATAACTAAATGTGCCACATGTGTGGAGGACGATCTCGATGGGCTATGGCCACATTTTGTCCATGTAACCAAGTAAGTAACATGAATAAAGCAGGGGTAGATTACATTATTAAAGATATGCAAAAAGCAGTAGCTACGCCAATAAATCTGAATGTAAAGATTATCTTATCCAAGATCCTACCAGTACTGAAGGCAAGCTGGCACAGAACAAAGAATATTAAAACTTGTAACAATTAGCTGCTCAGATGGAGTCTCCAAAATAATATAAATTGCTTACGAACATGGGAGCTTTTTGAGAATAATCATTCACTCTTTAGCTATGATGGCTTGCATTTGAGCAAGCGGGAAGCCAAACAGTTAGGAAACATCTTCTTTAATGTATTAATATTTCACAACGGGGGTCAAAAAATTAAAAACCCTGGGGCAAAGGAGGGGTTTAAACCTCCTACCTCCAAGTAAGGTTATACGAACAAGCTCTAAATTGCCGTTAAATCCGAACCTAAACTTATTGCTCACAAATGCTTGCAGTCTTAACTCTATCAAGAAAGATGAACAGGAATTATTATAAAATATCAAAAACATTGATATTGCTGCTGTAACTGAGACCTGGTGGGGTAAAACTTCAAGCAGGAATAAAAGCATCTCTGGTTTCAATCTTGTACACAAAGACAGAATTGACAAACTCGGGGGGTGGAGTTGCTCTGTATATAAAAAATAACATTAAATTTATTCAGATTAACAAAGATGGAGTTAATGAAACTAATGAAATTGTTTGGGTAGAAATCCACAGGCGAAATGCCAACAGTCTATTGTTAGGAGTTTGTTACATACCACTCTATATTAGTCAATTAGAACATAACAAACTATTGATTAATATCAAGGACATAGAGGATAATGTATGGGGAGCAGTTAACAACCACGTTGTATTCGCATCTAGAGGTTGCCATGGTCTGTAAACCTCGAGAGCGCAGCCCAAGAGGTTTTCGGTAACCATGGTAACCTCGAGACGAGAATTCAACAGGGTTGTTAACTGGTGCTCATACATTGTCTTTTATAGTGTATGGGCACCAGTTTAGGAGTGGAGAAGAAAAAGCATTACACTGCGATTCAGAAAATAACACCTTACCTTGTGATGAAGATATAGATGCGATTCTGTTTTCCCTGTATAAAGACAGGTTTTGTTGTTTTAAGACTGGCTACAATTCAAAATTAAACAGAAAAATAAATAAATGCAGATTTATACTGGAGGAAAACAAACGACTAGTCCTGGAACACTCGGAAGTGGTTTCACGACACAGGGAGGTCAAATAGACTAGGGTCAAAACATGCTCTGTGCGTCTTCAGGAAGTGTCGCAGAGCCACTCTTCACTTACAGAGGGATAATTTGGGGACACATATTTGAATATTTATTCAGGTACCTGTTCTGCAGTGAATGCCTGACGACCCAGGGATGACATTTTTGAGTATGCAGCGGCTGCCATAGGTAACGCTGTAACAATTTGCTTTTTTTTTTATACTCGGTACTGCGCGCACAACCGTCATGGGGGTTTGAATAACTGCTTAGCTCTGAACTCTGCTTCTGTTGTGGGATTTAGCAGACAGTGACATTCTTTCTTGTTATGGTATCGTTCTACTGTGGTTAACAGCAAGAGAACATCAGAACGATATCATAACAAGACTGTTTCTATTGAATTTTAGCAATAATAACATTCTACCATACACTATAATGTAAATTATAAAGAACTCATAATTTTAGGTGACTTTAATACACCAGGGATCAAATGGATGGACTATACTGGATCCACCGCTCAAGAACATGCACTTATGGATTTGTGCATCAGCAACAGGCTCCACCAACTAGTAAATCAACCCACTAGAGGAAAGAACATTCTGGACCTCATTATCACGGATATTCCTGATAAAATCAATGACATTAGGATCCTTGAACTACTCCTTAATAGTAATCACAGTATTGTTGCATTCTCTATTAACACTGGTTATACAAGGGAAGAGGGAATAGCTATGGTAAAATATTATAGGAAAGCAGATTTTAAACTCATTCTTCAGGAACTTCTATCAGTGGGATTGTAATAGGGAATATGCCACTGTCAAGCAACTATGACTAAAAATCAAAAACAAAATAATTGAACTCGGTGATAATTAACATATTCCCTATAGGAAACTTTACAATAACACAGGCAGAGTTCCCCTATGGTTCACAGCTAAGGTAAAAAAAAAAAAAGCAATCCAAGTCAAAACTAGATCCTACAGAGCCCTAAAAAGAGACAATAACAAATATAATAAATATATAGAGAATCACTTAAAATGTAAGAAATATATCACAGAAGAAAAACACAAAATCAAATTTAAATTGGCTTATATTAAAGATGCAGGTAAATCTTTCTATTTCTATGTTTTTGACTCTTTGTATTCTCTGACAGCAGGCTGCCCTGATTGTCTGCCTCCCTACTGGAGCTCGGGGTCTTTCTGAGTCTTGTACCGCCGTTGCTCACCTCAGCGGATCCCTAGAGCCCAGCCCAGCAGCTTCATCCATAGGCGGCCCCCGTATTTTCCTCCGTTTTCTCCCCGAGTATGTGACCTGTTCCTGAGACCCCTGGAAGCAGTGATGCATGTGCTGGAGGCACATGTGCACCACAGCTCCAGTGCTGGGTCTCTTCCACCCTCCCTCGGCCTAGTGCCAGCACTTCTTGGAGCAGCACCATCCCTCTGGCCTCCACCAGGGGGTGGCCAAGCTCCAAGAGAGCTGAGAACTTCCTCCTGAGGCTGAGAGCTGCCAGCCGGCAGCCAGGCTCACATTCCCCCCCGCCGACCTCGGCTCGTTCCTGAACACGGGTCTCCGGCATGGCGCGAGGTGTAACGTCCAGTGCCTCAACCCTCTGCACCACCAGGCTGGCCCTTATTTCTATGTTAATAATAAGAAAAACACATTTAATACTATCTGGCCACTTAAGTCTAGTGATACTGTGATAACTGAGCTAAAGGCCATGGCACAAGAACTCAATAATTACTTTTGTTCTGTTTATGGACCAAAAGGGAACAGTATCCCACCACTGGATAAAGGGTATCAAAAATGGATACTTTCTGAAATAATTAGGGAAGAAATATTGTCTAAACTTAAAAAGATTAAAATACATACTGGCCCAGTGGTGCAGAGGACTGAGGCGCTGGACGCCACACCTCAAACCACGCCTGCAACCCAGGTTCAGGAACAGACTTGGGTCGTCGGGGGCTGGCTAGGGAAGGAGAGGATTGAGCATCCGGAGGACTGCCTCTCCTCCTGGGTGGGTTGGGAGGGTAATCTCACTCTTGTAGTGACCCCGGTGGAGACCAATGGTACTACATGCAGCAAAGTAGGAGGGACAATCCGAAAGCCAGAAAACAACTTGCCTCCATATTCTGCACGTCCCCAGAACCTCCGGGAGCCTGCCCCTCGGCAGTGGCACCCTCGAGCCTGTAAGGAAAAAATAGAGCACCTTAGGGGTTCCTGGCCCCAGTGCCTTCCCAAGAGGGGACCCGCACTCGATGGGTTATCCCGAGATAACTCGGAGGGTTGACCGCGATGTGTGGAGAGGGTAGAGCTCAGGAAGAGGATCGCCGGGAGTGTAGATACTAGGAAGGACCTGAAGGAGAGGTGGGAGCCGGAGCGTAGGAGAAGGTAAAAAGATAACTCAAAAAAAAAAAATACATACTTTCCCTGGTCCTGACCTTTTACACCCCAGACTACTGAAGGAAATAGAATCATGGTTAACTGAACCCTTGTTTACATTATTTAACCTGTCCCTTTGTACTGTTGAGGTACCAAGTGATTGGCGGATGGCTGATGTAGTACCTATCTTTAAAACTGGTGACCATGGAAATCCTGCAAATTACAAACCGATTAGCCTAACCAGTATTCTTGGAAAGATAATGGAATCTATTATTAAGGATAGACCAGACAATGAGCTTGGTAACAAAAACATCACAGACAACTCCCAAAATGGGTTCTCAAACACCAGAGGTCTTGCCTAACTGCTAACTTAGCTTTTTATGAAAAAGTGAGCGCCTTCCTGGAAGAAAAAAGATCTGTAGATATTATCTGCCTAGACCTATGTAAGGCTTTTGATAAGGTTCCTCACTCAACATTGCTTGACAAGATGCAGAAATTGGGAATCGGCAATAATCCTATAAATTGGGTATATGCCTGGCTAAGTGAACGAGCTCAAGCCATAAGAATCAGAAGTTTCATCTCTGCCAAGGGTTGTGTGACAGGTGGGGTGCCACAGGGATCTGTCTTGAGCCTCACATTATTTTCAATTTTCATTTCTGACTTAAACAAAAATTAAAACAACTTTGCTATAAAGTTTGCTGATGACACAAAATTTGTTGCAGATGTTAGTACTGATCAGGGGATTGCTATGCTTACTAAGGATCTTGTTGAACTGGAGCACTGGGCTGACATTAATGGCATGACTTTCAATGTTGACCAATGTGTTGTCATGCATTTAGGTTCAATGAACATATGCAATAAATATACACTAAATGGTAAGGTCTTAAAGACAGTCAACAGCATGAAAGACTTAAGAATAATAATTACAAATGATTTAAAGTTGAGTAAGCAATGCACACAGTTTAACTTAAAGACAATAAGATCATTGGCTGTATTAAAAGGTCAGTTACCACTTGAAACAGGGCGTACATATTACCCTTATATCGAGCTTACGCCTGGCCTCTTCTGAACTACTGTTCTCCTCTGTGGAACCCATCCTTATGAAAGGATACTAACAAACTGGAAGGTGTACAGAGAAAAATAACAAGAATGGTTGATGGGTTTCAGTATGAGAATTATGATAATAGACTGAGAACATTAAAACTATCCACCTTGGAACTTAAGAGAACTACGGGTCATCTATTGCAAATGTTCAAAATTTCAAAAGACAGTTCATTAATGTCTGACTTGGGCCTCAGTTTTAACAACAGGGAAATCTCCCTAAGAAGCCATAAATACCAGCTCATGCTATCCTATCCTAAGAGTAACTCCAGGTGACGCTATTATACCCAGAGAATAGTCCCCTTATAGAACGCACTTCCCAAAGAGGTTGTGGAAGTAGACTCACTTGAGATCTTTAAAACATATTTAGATAAGTATCTCTTCCAACATTTAGGATGGGACTAAGCTTGCTTGCAGGAGATGTACACTAATGAGCCTGTGCCTTCTGTCCATCTAAATATTCCTAGTATGATTCCTAGTACCCCAGGCAGGGAGATCTGGCAGAACTGGAGACTAGTCAGGGTCAAGTGGGTGCTCCTGTGACACAGGACATACGAACATATGAACATATGAAGCTTGCCAGCAGAAACAGGCCTCATGGTCTATCAAGTCTGCTCAAATGCGCAGCTAGCACCCCTATACTGCGGCTGCCCCATCACCCCCTTACCCTCGGAAACTGCTCAGCGTTGCTTACCTAGTCTCCCCCTCTTGCCCTGTCCCATGCTGTTCTGAAACTGCCCACCATCCTGCGTGCCACCACCTCTTCTGGTAGAGCATTCCATTTCGAGCAGGAGAACACCCTGACAGTTCTCACCTGACACTTTGAGAGAAGAAGTGAGCCCCCCCCGCCCGCCGGCAGTGCAAGTTGAGCACCTTATGCCACGCCAAAGGTACCAGTCTGGAAAGATGAAGCCATGCTATCCACATGAGGCAGACTGCAACACTAAAGCAGACTGCAATTACAAGAAGCTTGGAGGCCATTTCATTGGCATCATATGATGTCCTTGATTGATGCCTTGCCACCTCCAAGCCTCTAACAGAAAGGCAAATGGCTCACCTAACTAACTTGCTTATAAGCATTGCAGCTCAGAGCTGACCTATTTGCAACCACAGGTGCTGACTGAAAGCTATCAGGTGAGCTTGATGTGCTGCAATACACATCATGACATGTGCTGAGGTAAACGTGTTCATGCCCAAGGTATCTCTCTAAGCACAGTCAGCCTCAGCAAATCAGTCACACGTGTGGCATTTCGGCACTGTCAGAGTCTGCACCATCTCCAGTCCTGAAGAGGGGTGAGTTGCTACACCTGTAGATCCCAGAGGTGCGCAGTACTGGAGCATGAAGTCCCTGAAGGCTGGAGGACAAGAGAAGGGATGTATCCATGCTGTCCTTGATGCATCCTCAAAGGCCACAGGCCAGGGAGGGATGACCGCAGAGTCATCACTGAAAGCTCGGAGACTCCCAACAGCAAGGATACCTGATTGCAACTAGTATAAGTGCCAGCTTCCAGCGCCTTAAGCATGTCTGCCAGGAATCTCTGATACAGGGTGTACTCAGAAACCAAAAACAAGCAGAGTCAAAATTCATTGTCATTTGAGGAGGATGTTGACAGAGCGGAGGTGCTGAAACCAGAAAATGGTGGTGCCAGATGGACAGGTCGAAACTGGGTCCTTTCAGACTCCCTATGGTGTTGCTCTAAGGTGCCAGTAATCTCTTTGTGCTGGCTCCAGGTAACTGGCCCCTGTGGGCCCATGTACCCGGGTAACTCTTGCAAGAATGGGAAAGGCCTGAAAGAGAACAGACACACAGGATCTGTAGGTCCTCTGTCTGGGCTGCAGGGTTGCGCAAGGGACCCCGCTTGAGGGGAGGGCCTGGCATGACTACCCAGCGGGGTTGTCCTACATCAGAGGAATTACCCAGTTGGTACCCATGGGGGGATTCCCCCAGCTGGATAGAATGGAGTCGTACAGTCCCAATACGGTGGCCCTGGTTACCACCAGTGATGGTGTCAGCCAGTGGCCTTAGGGAGAACAACACCTCCCAATCATCATCAGACCCTGAGTCAGCACTGCCTCCAGGGCTGGGCTCCAGGTTGATAGCAAGCCTGGAGACTCATTCACTACCATTGTCAGGGCTGCTGCCATCTTCTGTGCTGACCCCGGCAGTGACATCAGGGCCTGTCCTGGCACCATGAGTGGTGCTGGGACCAGGGACAACCCTAGGGATAACATCGTTGCCAGTGTCGTGCTCGGTGCCGCACCCAGGACTGACACCATGGCCAGCACTGTTGGAGATATAACCACCTGCACCTGTGAAACAGGACACCACAAATGGTGTTGGAAGGGAACCCAATGTTGCAACTGATCCGCGACACTGAGGTGTCCACTTGAATGAGACCGAGTGTATAACTTTGCTGTCACCACCGAGGACATCTGCTGCCTAGGGCAGACAGACTGTGTGAGGTTTACAGCCACTTACAAAGAAGCAAGCAGGTGCCAAGCAGACTCACAGATCCACCAGGGCCTCCAGCACCTTGGCAGGGCAAAGTCAAGGACAACTCAGTGCTTTCTTAGAACCAGAGGTTTCGAGGAGGGGCACAAGGGAAAGGCACAGAGACCTCACTTTGGCCTCACGAGGGTGTCACCTGCCTCCATAGGTTGAGGTCTGCTGACCCCACTTCATCATGTGGATTTCCGATGTGCGGTGGTCCTTGGAGAAGGAGGTATCACACTCATCCATGCTATGAGCTGGGCCAAAGCAGGCCATGCAGGTCCTTTTAGTTTGTCATTGCCATCTGTTTCCCCACAGGAGCACCGATGTATAATGGGGGACAGATGGTGTTTCTTTTTCGCTCCCTTCTTATCTTGCCTTTTTTTTTTATTATTATTATTATTTTTAACCAGGAGAGACACACTAAGCTGAAGCTTGTTTACAGGTGCGACCTGAGAACACAAGGAAGTTAAGTTACTTGCTCAGGGTCACACAGTATGCAAGTGGGGGCTGTGGGATTCACGCCCAGGTCTCCAGGTTTGCAGCTCAGAGCTTTAAACCACTGCCCTATACTGCCTCCTCAATCTGGTTTTGGCATCATCAAAAAAAATAATCAAATGAGAAAGAAGGAAATGGCATTGAGAACATTAGTATGGTGATGCAGTTAAATGGTGAAAGGCACTGCTGCTCCTCCCATGGTGTTGCCTCGACAATGGGAAGAACAGAACTGAGGTGCTGAGGGAGCTGACAACAGTTATTGACTGGTGCACGTGGCACCAGGTGAGTTGTGCAGGAGCCATCAGTAACTGACATTGGATCCCTTCCTGCAAATATTTTGCTCCCGAGGGGTCATAGTGCCTCTGACCCCAGACTTATCAGTGGGACTTGGTGGTGAAGATCGATTCCTGGAAGATTTTGATGAACCAAAGATCTTTCTTTCTTTTCTACAGTGTTTTTATATGTTGATATGCTGCAGTTCTGAGATGCTGGACTGCCCATCCCATGCATAACCTTGCAGTATCCTCTTTAGAAGCATTTAAGAAACACTTAATGATCTTTCTGTTATGTGTGCATTTAAAATTTGTTACCAGTGTAACCCCTAGATGGCGCTATCCCAGGGGCTACTACCCCTGCCTGATTTGCCACTAACAGGTTGAGGGGCCTGGATCCAATGGCGGGTGCCTCCACCCAGAGGTCAGGGTTTGCAATAGTTAAACTAACTTGGTCACAGCCCTCTGGGACACTGCAACCCCTTCTTCCAACTAGTGGCCCACACAATATATCAGAATTACCTTCACAGTATACACTTACCCCAGGTCTGGTTCCGCACTGGGACCTCCTGTGAAATGAGATACAGTGCAACAATCACAGTACAGTACTTTAACATAGACAAATACCTCAGGCAGTATAATTGCTGAAACAAGCAGCTCTGATTTATTTAGGGGATATAACAAGGACAGGGAAATCAGGTTAATTAGCTTATCACTCTAATAATCTACCTATGGCTCTGTGCTCAGGCCTATCCCTATCAGTTACTGTCCCTGGGTACCCAAGCCCTAGTGGCTAGTCCAAACCGTGGCAGCTGGTAGGGGCCCTTTCACACAGAAAAGGAGAATTAAACAGTCAGCAGTACAGTAATTCCATTTGGATTTAATGGCAATTCAACAGGGAGCGACCCTGAATTAGTACTCACGACCTCCAAATAAGACAGGGTCCTTCAATGTCAGCAGGGCTCACTTGAGGTACACAAACCTCTTCACACATCCATATAAAAGAAAGCACTATACCAGGCAGGCTGCATCTGTATCACATCGCAATTACTGCACAATACCCGGAGAACACACAGCAGATTCAGTTCCTGACAGACCAAGTGCAATTTTCAGCAATTCCTCCAGTCTTCTACAGGGTGAGCCTGGTTTCTACTCTTCAGAGATCCTTTGATTCTTTTCACAGGACGGATTCAGTCCTAACAAGCTGTTACACAAGCTGCAGACCGGAACTCTGGGCCTTACACACGTTTTTTGACTAAAACTGCACACTGAAAAAGCACAGGGCTCCTTCCTTCTTCACTGCCAAAGCTCAACTGAAACTCCAACCGACAAAACCGGCACTTCCTTTGAGTTCCTCCCAGTTCTTGACTGGATTGGCTGTCACTCACAATAGACTGCTGCTGTTGGTCCAAAAAGGCACTGAAGTCTAAACTACATCTCCCAGAGTCACTGCCCATACAATCCTCTTGTGGCTGGCTCAGATTATGAGTCCAAGTTCTGATTCGTCCAAGGCACCATTTTAGAGCTAGCTTACCCCACACTGATTGGTCCAGTTCAGCAGTTCAAAACTAGAATGGGGAACTAGCAGACACTGTTCTGACTGCAAAAGAAAGCAGGTTAAACAAACTGTAATTTCATTACTACTGTAAATGATTTCTGGAAAACAGTTACATCTTTCAGATAGGTTCCCTTTGCACTCCTAGTGACTGCAAAAATGGAGTGAATTGGCAGCAGCTCGAGTGGTACTCAAAGAAACACACAGTCCCCCATACAAACTAATTATGTCTGCAAGCAGACAGCTCTTAAAGAGACAGTACCAGAGGTTCTAAAAACACTCACTAATAAATGGCTTAAACGCCAAACACCATTCAGGCTTGGAGCATTCAAGCAAGCTCCTGGAAGTCTTTTGGGAACCCCCATTTGCAGGGGGGTTACACCAGGATAGGCACACTGAGCTAGTGCTTGTTCCTACTATGGGTGTAATCTGTGGGAGGAAAATAAGATGCGCATTATAAAGAAAAACCCAGCGTAGACACAAATGCAGCAACAAAATACAAACGGTACATAGGAATGCAAAATTATACAGTCAGAAAAGAAGTCCTGTGTATGATAGCAATATAATGGCAAAAACGAGATGCAGTGTAGGTGTCGGAACTGTCAGGGAGTGCAGAAAGAGAAAAAAGAAAAATGTGTAATAGGTGTGGGGAACATAATAAAATCAGGACACTCGCAGAGGAAAGGTAAAAGAGGTGATGGTGGGAGAACAGAACGAGATTTAAAGACGAGAAGAAAAGCAGGGAGCAGAGAAAAGAGAGGATAAAGCTAACTACAGGAGCAAGAGGGGTACAAGTGAGAACTGCACTGGGGCTTGAGGGAGAGGATGGAGAAGAGATGTACAGGGAGAGTGAGACTAATCTAGAGATTTAGCAGATGGACAGAAAGCAGATTGACGAATAGCGGTTTTGCAGCATGGGGTGGAGAAGGATCAGGCACTGGAGTAATGAAGGGAGTAGGTGAAAGTAGTGTGGAGAGCAGATATGTAGTAGGGAAAAGGGAAGACCCAGTACTCAGTGGAGGAGACACCTAGACTGAAGGGAAAGGAGACCAAGGGCTTAGTACAGTAAAGGGAGCTGTGATGGATCAGCAGTGGTGCATTTAGAGCAACGTAGCAGGAGTGGAAAAGGGGTTCCAGTCTAGCAATTTTGGGGGCTGCACTGTAAACCATATCCATATACTCAAACATCAGCAAAATCATCAACCTGCCCAGACATTTCGATAAACAGAGCTTCCTACTGCTCAAAGTTCAAAGTTTGTGTGCATTCATGTTCCTGTGTCTATAACTAAATGTGTTACTTATTTTTGGATCTGTGAAGCAACCTGTATTAAAAAGGTGCTTTCATACATAATCTTTCCAAATCTTAGGAAGCTGGCATAAACAAAGACTTGGGAATTCTGTTCCATTTTGACCGGGGCCACACTGTTTATGAATTCAGCAATACAAAGACTATCTCAGAGTAGTTCTAGCTCCAGTCATCCATTCCTGTAAATACTTTATTGACCTTGCTCTGCCTGCTGCAATTAATATTTGCATTCCTGTGTTAATTGCTGTGACTTTTACTCTTCACAGTAAGCTGTTGTTTTTGACCTGCTTTAGTATGCAACACCAAATACCTCAGATAAGGAGAAAACATGCAGTTTCAAACTACTGTGCTGTAGCTTTGTGTATCAGATAAAACCTATACCACCTTTCGCTAGGGATGGAAGGGTGCAAGGGGATTTGGCTGTCATATCCAGCCTAGATTCCTGACCAGGTCTTTTACTGCTGTGGCGTTCAGAAGGCAGCAACCTTTCTACCCCACCATGGACAAAGGAAGAAAAGGTACACCTGGGTAGAAATCAAAGATATACTGGCTGCCTTTTTTGAAAGTACCAAGCCCTTTTGTGCCCTATGCTAGTGCCGCTGCTCCCATGCCAGAATGTGCTTCACTGGAGGAGGGAGGGGAGCTCCAGAGACCTGAGCATTGGGTGGGGAGGAGCCATGGGGAATTCTGGAGCAGTGGGTGCTTGGTGACAGAGCTTGGAAGTTTACTTAGAAACCAGTCAGTTTAGCAGCAGTTTTGGATGGGGGTTCTGCAATTATACAGGACCCACTCAAAGTTAACAGTGAGGACAGCCACTGAAGAACCATCTCAACTTTGGGGGTTGGAGACTCCATCCAGCTCCTTATGCAGAGAAGCCAGCCACTGTGTTAAAGGGGCAGAGCTGACCCTGGAGGATCCCCTAATGGAAGACCAGGTCTTCCATGGAGTGGAGAAGTACAGTAGGTAGATCTAAGTGAGGTCTTTCTCTCCTAGTACCCTTGTGATTGTTAGGTACTGCCAGGTGGTGGATGGGTCCTCTTAGTTGCACAATAGCCCAAAACATAGTCTAGGAGCCAGAGGAATGAGACTCCAGATTGCACCCATCAGGCTTACCCTTTACTGTCAGCATGATCTTTTTAATAAATATATTTCTGCAACCATTTCACTCTAACACTGTATGATTGCACTTGCATCCAGTTCTTTGGAAGGGAGAAAAGAGAATGAATCTTGATAAGTCAAATACTACAAACTCTGTTGCATGAACTCTATCCATTGACAATGTGCCAGGTTGCCAGCACATTTCACAGCATTCAGAGTGAGCGCTAGGAATGGCACATATGCTGGTCACATGCAGATTCTTCCTTGTCCATCCAGAAAGAAAGACTTGCAGATAGATGTCCCTTAAAAGTAATTTGTCAGATGGAACCCTGCATACCAGGGAAAGATGTGGTGGTCTTGTTGTATGGTACTGTACCATCAAGTCAACTGAAACGCCAACAATGTAAATGGAACTGACCTGCAAAGCAGATATCACACGTGGCACCGCACCAGGCATTCTACATCAGTACAGAAAAGTATCTTATCTTATCGTATCGTATCTCAGTACACATAGAAACATAGACTTTGATGGCAGATAAGGACCGCTTGGCCCATCTAGTCTGCCCATTTCCCTACCTACAGGATAGGCTGCAGATCCTAGTTAACCAACAGCCTATTTCTTCCTACCCCCCACAAGAATTGCCTTATGTCTGTCCCATGCATTCTTGAATTCTCCGACAGTTTTAGACCACACAACCTCCTCAGGAAGGCTGTTCCATGCATCCACTACCCTCTCTGTGAAATAATACTTCCTCACATTCCCCCTGAACCACCCCCCCTTCTGTCTTTAAATTGTGTCCCCTTGTTCTTGCACGTCTCTTTTCCGAAAGATGCTACCCTCTTGGACTTTGTTGATTCCACTGAGGTACTTAAAAGTTTCTATCATGTCCTCTCTCTCTTCCTCAAGGGTATACATATTAAGCTCCTTTAGTCTCTCCTCATACGGCTTCCCTTGCAGACCCTGCACCATTTTAGTTGCCCTCCTCTGACTGCCTCTATCCTGTCTATGTCCTTATGGAGATGGGGTCTCCAGAACTGGACGCAGTACTCCAGATGGGCTCTCACCAACTGTCTGTACAGAGGGATAACAACTTCCTGTTTTCTGCTGCTGATGCCTCTCCCTATACATCCCAGTATACCCCCAACCCTCCCTACTGCATTCTCAAATTGCTTGCTAACCTTAAGGTCATCTGATATGATTACCCCCCAGGTCCCTTTCCTTTTTTGTTGTTGTTACTACCTCCCCACTCACTGTGTATTCTTCCCCTGGGTTCTTGTTTCCCAGTTGCATTCTTTTGCACTTCTTTGCATTGAATCCAAGCTGCCATACTTCTGCCCATTCCTCCAACCTTGCCAAGTCCCTTTTCATCCTTTCCACGCCTCCTTGTGTATCAACCCTGTTGCAGATCTTTGTGTCATCTGCAAAAAGGCATACTTTTCCTTCCAGTCCCTCTGCAATGTCACTGATGAAGACATTAAAAAGGACTGGACCCAATACTGAACCCTGCGGTACCTCACTAGTAACCCCTCTTTCTTCAGAGTGGACTCCATTTACAATTACCTTCTGTGTCCTGTTGTGCAGCCAATGTGTTACCCAGGCTACCACCCTGGGACCCACTCCAGGCTGGTTAATTTGACTATTAATCTTTTGTGTGGGACTGTGTCAAATGCCTTCATAAAGTCTAGGTAGGCCATGTCCACAGCCCCTCCCTGGTCTACTACTTTGGTCACCCAGTCAAAGAAATCTATTAGATTCCATCTGACATGACCTTCCGCTGTGAACCCATGCTGCCTTGGGTCCCTGCCCCACTGGCCTCTAGGTACTCAACTGTTCTTTCCTTCCAGAAGTGACTCCATCACTTTCCTACCACAGAGGCCGACTGACAGGTCTGTAGTTTCCTGCCTCTGTCTTGGTCCCACTTTGTGAAGGGAATCACGTCCGCCTTCCTCCAGTCCTCAGGTACCACACCATCCTCCCATGATTTATTAAAAGAGCAGCCATTGGTTTCATTAGTTCCTTCCTCAATTCTTTTAGAATTGGGGTGAATTCCATCAGGCCCCATTGCTTTGTCCACCTTCAGTTTTAGGAGTTCTTGCAGAGCTTTTCTTCTGTGAAAGGACTAGGATCGACCCCTCGTATCAAGAGTACTTTACATTGGATTAGGCACGCCTCTCTTTAGAATACTGAGCAGAAATATTCGCTCAATATCCCTGCTTTTTGACTGTCCCCTGCCCACCCACCGCTTCATTCTATTCAGCCTCACTATCCCTCCCTTTGTCTTTCTACGCCGCTGATGTACCTATAAAAGGTTTTATCCCTTCTTAACTGAGTTGGCTATCTTTTACTCAGTTTGGGCTCTTGCTATTCTGACTTCCTCCCTGCTTCCTTCTGCCTTAACTGGTACAGCTCTGTCCTGCTCCTTCTGTGTTTCCTTATACTTCTGAATGCTATCTTTTCTTCCTGACTTTCACAGCCACCTCTTTGAGAACCATAGTGGCTTTTTCTTTCATTTTGATTTGTTTATTTGCTTCACAGAAAGGCTTGTTGCCTCTGTGATGGCAGTTTTGATGATTCCCCATTGTTGCTCCACACCTCCTTCTAGCCTGTTTGCTAGTGCTTTCTGAGGCACTCTTCCATCTGCCAAAGTCAGCCTCCTAAAGTCCAGTACCTCACTTTTGTATGGCTTGACTCTGTAGCTGAGTTTAACGTGGAACCACACTGTTTGATGGTCACTTGTTCCCAGATGGCAACCCACTTCTAGATCTGAGATCCTCTCACTGCCCCGCCTGAGAGTCACGAGGTCTAAGATTGCTCCCTCATGAGTGGGTTCCAAAACTAGCTGTCTGAGGCTCTGCCACCTGTAGGGCATCAAGAATGGCCCAGTTTGGATGTGGCTGCAGCAAATGTGCTCCAGTTAACATATGGCATATTCAGGTCTCCCATCAACAGTATCTCCCTTTCTAAGAATGCCTTCTATTATATCCTTGTCCATTCCCTCCCCCTGACATGGGGGTCTGTACACAACCCCTGTGCGGACTGTGGTGCCCTTTCCAGTCTCCAAGGTGACCCACAGTGCCTCCTCTCCTCCCTGTTTACTCTTTTGTTCAGTTGCTTTTATACCTTCCTTTACATAGAGAGTTACTCCTCCCCCTCTTCTCCCCTGCCTGTATCTCCTGTAGGTTATGTACCCTGGTATGTTAACATCCCAGTCATGATTCTCTGTGTACCATGTTTCTGTGACTGCTACGATATCCAGGCATCCCTCTTCCATCAAGGCCACTGGCTCAGGGAGCTTGTTGCCCAGACTATGGGCATTGGTACTCATTACCCTCCATTTCCTGATGGCCTTACTCCCTTTTGCCCCATCCCTGTCCTTCTTGCCTTTGTCACTTTCTCCATTTACCCCTGCCCTTCTCCCTATCGACACCTCTATGTTGGTGTTTGCCGCACTTACTACCATGATTTTTTTGGGGGGGGGTAGGATTTCCTTGCTCCTTTCCAGTGCCTCCCCCCTTGGCTAGTTTAAATGCTTGCCAATGAAGCATTTAAACCTATCACCAAGAATCCTGGTTCATCTCCCGGACAGATGCAGCCCATCATGCCAGTATAGGCTTGCATCACTCCAGGTGGACCCCCAGTCCCCAATGAAGCCAAAACCCTGAGCTCCACATCAGTTTTTCAACCACTGATTGAATCCCATAGTGCGGAACACCCTAGTCTCTCCTATGCCATAGATGGGAAGCACCTCCAAGAAGGTTACCGTGTACTACTTTACTAAGGCCCCTCCCCAATTCCACAAACTCTTCCTGCACTTCTCTAATCCCTTTTCTTAGCCAGGTCATTTGTCCCTAGGTGGACAATGACATCCAGCTCCCTCCCCTGTGCAGCTGCTCCGGCAATCCTGAGGATTCGCTCCCTGTCCCTCCAAGCCATGGCGCCAGGCAGGCACCTTACCTCCCTCTCCCCTTCCTCCCACAGTTCTATGTTTCTAGCAATGGAGTCCACCACCAGGAGTTGTTACCTTCCCCTGCAGGGTCCCCTGCTACCCTCCTGTGGGTCTCCTTTGTGGAGGTTCCCAGCATCCTCCTTGGCCTCCACTGCGGGTGCCTCCATAGAGGAACCACACATTGCCAGAATGGCATAGGAATTGTGGAGAGGTACAACTGGAGGGATGCGCCTCTGTTCCACCACCCTCACCCTCCCTGAGCCCACTGTGGTCCAACCACTCCTCTTTCTTGGCAACCTCTGATGCAACGGCAGTGGCACTGGTGGTCCCTGGATGGAAGAGGAGGTCCCACAAATCCTGGCCAACTCAGCCTGGAGATGAGCAACCTCCTCCCTCAGCCCAGAGAGGTGCCTGCAGATGGGACAACACCGCATCCTCCAGAATGTCTCCCAGAAGACTGCTGCTCCACAGCCACTGGACTGCATCACTCCTATCATGTCTTATTTCTGGCCCCTTAACTGTTTGCAATCCTTACTCTTTCATCTGTTTTTTTTTTTTCTCTCTCTCCTTACTTTCTGCCTGTGTGCCCTTTAAGCTCCTGGTTGTCCTGTTCTGAGACAAGAATATCCTATATTTCTCAGTAGACCCCTTACTTGCTCAGAGGCAGACCTCCAGCAGCTAGAGGGGGCTGGAGAGCTACTCTTGCCCTTCTAGAATGGTGGGTATTTGGTGGCTCTGTGATCACTCACTTCCTGCTCCCAAACAGGAAGTTCCTGTTGTCAGTCAAATCCTGTGCCTATAAAAGTAGAACTAGCTTTGGGTGTGAGGGAAGGAGGGCAATATAGTCCCAGTAGAGAAGTCCAGTCACACAGCAGTCCTTTCTCCTGGTGTCTTCTGCCAAGCTATTAGCCTTTAATTTTTTTCTATGCTGGGAACAGTTTACTATTCTGCACAGTGGAGAGAATGAGATTTAAACCATGAGGAGGACAGATTCGAAGATAAAACAAAAACTATGTTGCCTGTTTGGCACCTGTGGTGCGGGAAGGGTGCACTGCAAACAGAACAGTTTTCCTGCTAGACTGTGACATATAATCACTAACACAAAATAAGTTATAGCAGGCACTTGCAGATAAACAGATGTACTTCTCGTACAGCAACCAGGACACTATGTGCCCATCACTATATAAATAAAGGAGTCATGGAGACTGCAATTTCAGGAGCAAAAATTATTAGATTGCAAAAAGAGGGTACTCGCCCTCACAAAAACACTTCAGTCCCTATTTTAAAAGTGCAAATACATTGTGTACATCCCAGCATAAACCAGTGGTGACAAACATTTGTTCGTGCAAAGACACTTTCATTGCAATTAAAATTGAGTTGCCAAAAAATAGATGCTTGCCTCTTAGAACAGTTGCCAGTCTCCCCAGGGCTGATCAGTAGCTGTCCCAAGGGACAAGCATCTCTTTTTTGGCAACTCAATTTTGATTGCACTAAATGCATCTTTGCCCAAATCTTTGTCACCATTGGTTTATATTTAGATGTAAACACAGTATTTGCACTTTTAAAATACGAGTTAAAGCTTTTTTTGTGAGGGCGAGCTCCCTCTTTTCACAGTAAATCAATAAAATCATTTTTGCTCCTGAAATTCAAGATTCTGAGTATAGCAGAGTTACAATCTAAAAGGGCAACAAAGTCTAGTCACAGTGACTCACAGACGTCAAGGTGAAATACTGCATTATTCGGTCCCAACAGATTTGAGAGATAGCGAAAGTAACCAATTACGCTTTCTAGTCTACCGCTGAAGCACAAGGAATGATGTTGACCCAGTTTATTTGTGTTTGGGGAGATAAAGGAAAACAATGAATGAGAACATTCTTGGAACTTAAAACTCCTAGTTAAGGCAGAAACTGCAGTTATGCTAACCTGGCAATTACATTGGTGTGCTGTAGTATAGCCCACTCCTTCCCCGATATCTAGGAGTATGCTGGTCGTATGTCCGTTGGGAGGGGGGACGACCACAACAGAAACTGCTGGGATGACTTGCATTTAATCCTTGGGACCAGGTCACTGGCTTCTCCAATGGGGTGCCAGGCTAGGAGGTAAAGTTGTCCAGTGACCAAAGTAACATGCAACCGGGCAGGAATAAGTCAGAACAGTGAACAGGTCACATCAGTTAACAAACAAACCAGGATCCTTTAATAAAAGAATTGATGCTCCATGGAGTGCAAGGGATTTGACGTTGCATTATCCCATCAGGGAAACAGTATGGCACGAGGACCCAGTGGTACAATAACTCAGTGTCTATGATTGTCCATTTCAGTGTCCATTTCCAGAGTCCTCACACAAGGTTGCATCAAATCTAAGTGCACGTGGCTCTTCTTTCTCACACTCGGCCCAGTAATCATACAGAAATATTCAATGGCAGCTTGATTTTCCCACATTCAGTATACTTGGTACAGAAATATCAAATGGCAGCTTGCTTTCCGTCACTCAACATGGTTCTCACTATTGCAAGCAGCTTCACTTTTTCCACACTCTGTACAGGCAGTTTCTGTTTACTGTCTGTACTCCCGATGGGCTGCATCCTCTTTCTCTCAAATCTCTCAGCTCAGACTCCAGTCTACTGCTCCACTGGGGCCACAGTCTACATTAGCAAATGTGGGCAGCACTCATCCCATAGTCCTTAAAGCTTCCGTGTTCCCTGAATCCCCAAATGGGTGGCATACACCCAAGGGGTGTCCAACATTAACACCCCTAATGCCTGTGTTCTTGCTTGCTCCTTACTCACTTAACTGTGTTGCAGTTCCCATGCCTCTGTCTGCCTCAAAGGTTATTTGGAAAATTGTGGCTTTCCCCACTGTGGACGAGCTATCCCATTTCAAAAGTATTCTGTGGAATAGGCAGTCCATTCTCTCTGGGTTCAAATCTCTCACTCTCTCTCTCTCGGGGTAGGTCAGCCCTAACAGGGGTCTTGGATACTATAGCCACTGCCATGTCAACTCTGGGCCTCATCTTCAGCCACACCATAAAGAAAACCAAAGGCTCCTGCAGGAGTGGGCAGTTGCCCACCTTCCACCTTAGGACTGAACTCTCTGGCCCGTGCTCTTCTTCACAGGCCAGATGAGTCCTGACCTCCAGAGATGCTCCCAGTCAATCGCTGACAACCTCCTCAAGAGGGAAAGAAAAGTTAACCTTTTAGGGATTAGGCCAATATCTCTGGACGTCACCCACTTACGATTCTACCCCCAAGGGGGGTTGAAACTGTATTCACACAGCAGTCCAGATTATAGGTATGTTGTTTTTAAATTGTGTTATTTATTTCTATTTTAGTTTGTTGTAAGTTATGTCTGTATAACCAAACTGATTTTATTTTTCTATTGTTGATTTCATCTTTGTTTTATAACTTTTTATTACTTTTTTAACCTCTTCAGGATGATTTGGCAAATAGGATTTTTTGTCCTAATAATGTAATCCTGATTAAAAATAATACCTACCACACCGGCCCGTTAGCGCAGTGGTTGGATTTCCGTTTGCGACACCAGCAGCCCGGGTTCAGCTATGGACCCGGGTCGATGGAGGGCCAGCTGGGGGAGAAGGATCGAGGGTCCCCAGGACTGCTCTCCTTCTCTGGGAGGGAGGAGGTTGAGTGCTCAGTACACGAGCGGCACCCAGTGGAGGCTGGGTTCACCACAGTGCACCGACGCTGGCTAGATTTCAGGGTGGGGCAGACGCTGTCCGTCATTGCACGTCCCCACCCTGTCTACAGGGACAAAATGCTGCTGGATCGTCTCCATGGCGTCCTTCCCTCTGGGCCCCGATTAGTCTCCGGTGCCGGCTGTCCCAACCAGATACTTGTAGTGCAGAGCTGGTAGGGGAACAGCTCCACAAACCCGCCCTCTGGTGGGCAAGCCAGGGGTGAGTGTTGAGAGGTCGGTGATCGCTGGAGGTGGGGGTACAGAGGGGCTGTGACCAAGGGCTGAGTTACCAACAACCCCAGCAGGCAAAAAGCATAATAAAAAAAAAAAATACTTACCTACTATACCCGCCTATTTACCAGTAAAAGCACTATCGTGAGAAACTCTTATGTGAAGAATGAAGAACACTAGAATACATTTTTGGAGGATGAATGTCAGATCATAGCATCCATATTTCTGAGCTGGCCAGTATCACTGCACTACCAATAGTACACATGCTGTCTAAATATGGGGCTGTGCCAGTACAGCACAAAATGACTATGTGCTGCCACGGCTGAAGGTTGAACATGGTCCATGGGGGCGCCCACTGGAGACAATGCTGCCCAAAACGGAACAGTGCCAGGGCTCCTGTGGGACATATTCAGCCCTAGCATGTAAATGAGCTCATTGGGCATGCATGGCATTAAGAGTCTATTTGCATGCCCATTATGGGCTCATCTTCATGCCATTCAGCAGTCCTTTAGCACCCAGGCTGGGCCTAGGAAATATGGATTCCCTAGTAGAATAGAGCCCCCCCCCCAAAAAAAATGCCACATATTGTTTTATCATTTGCAGCCCATTCCCTGGTATCTAGTAATCTCCCCACCCCTCCAATCACCCATGCTGCATTGCAGTACCCCATTCCCTAGTATCTAGCAAACCCTCCTCAGTATTGTAAAATATGATGCATCTCCTGAGGTCAAATGGAACCCCTCCCCCAGCTGCCCGAGATTTTAGAGTAAGAGTTATTTCCTGGTAGTCTAGCGATTCCCCGCCCGAGTGAAACTCATTGCCCACCCACTGAGGAATTCCGTGTTTGAACCCGCCCCCAGCCCCTGGTTTGACTGCAGAAGATGGGCAACCAGAATAGACCTCTTCTGACCTTCTCGGCCAGCCAACATCATTGGATGTGGTGTTTTTGGATTTTTGAAAAGCGTTTGATGAACTCCCACATTTACAACTGGTAGAAATCCTCACAAAGATGGGGCTAGAGAAAAATATAGCAAGTTGGATAATTCATGGCTATCGAATAGGAAACAGAGAGTATGTATAAAAGGGGTGTGCTCAAAATGGGCAGACGTGACGAGCGGGATCCCTCAAGGATCGGTTTTGGGGCCTTGCCTCTTTAATATATTTATTTAGTTTTTGTTGACCGGATAAGTGCACTAGACAAATCCTGCCTATTTTCAGGTACGACCCAGGGAAGGGGGATACAGATGAATGCCTACTGACCTGAAACCAGATTAAGCTGTTGGTGGTATTTTTAGTGAATGTATGTTACATCTATAGACTATGAACACAAAAATATATGGCTCACCAAATTCGCTGATGACTGTAGGATGGGAGCAATAGTAAGAGACACCGAGGATGCGCATCAGCTCCTAACTGCCCTCGATTACATACATAAATGGACAGTTACAAATAAATTACATCTCAATAAAGACAAATTCACCATTATGCATATGGGGAGAAAAAAATCCTAAAAATACATACTATCTAAATAATACTGTCCTCAAAGAAGTAGTAGAGGAAACAGATTTGGGAATCATAATTACATAAGATTTACAATTAAGACACATTATACTAAGATAGTAAAGAAAGCAAATGGAGTGCTGAACTGCATATTAAGGCACATATTTATTTATTTATGTCTAGGATTGCAAAAATCTTTGAGTCAGGGCTCCTTTACAAAAATTCCATGTCGGTTAACATTTCGACTACAGTAAGACAAATAGACAACAGTGTAAGCTAAACATGTACAGTAATCTGAAAACATATAGTTACAAAGAATATAAAATAAACAAGCATGTTTTTTATTGTAGGTTACAGGGGGGATAGTGAAGGGGGTGTGGAGAGGAAGGAGCACAGGGAGAAAAAGAGAAGGGGGTATAAAAGAGTAGGAGGAGAGGAGGGTGGAACAAAGGGAGGGAAAAAGAGTAAAAGGGAGAGAGGGGGAGGGAACAAGGGAGTAGTCAGAGCAGTCGAGGGCATTGTTGTAGACAAAACAGGGGAAGTGCAAACGGGAGGGGGGACTTGTGGGGGGGCAAAGTGCTAATAGGAGGGAGAAAGAATGAGGCTAGAGCATTAATCAAGGGGGTCACCAAGCTGAGGCAGTTACAGGAGCAAGAGGCAGTGAGAGAGAGAGACAGAGCCTAGATTTAAATGCACCAAGTGTGGGAGTGGAGGAGATGTCACTGCAGAGATCATTTAGCCAGCTAGGTGCCCTATAAGCAAAAGCTCTTTGACCTTGAGTTGTCGACAGAGGGGAACCTGCAGGAGCTGTGACTTAGACCCCTGGTTGTGCGGGGGTTATTGCCAGGGTGCAGGAGGGCACGGACTCCAAGGGGTGCAAGACCCATAGTTATTTTTTTTGCCATAGTGCAGGTTAGGTACTTTATCCAATTGGTGAGTTGCAGTCACCCAGTTTGTGCATACAGGTCACAAGTATGTGTGAGACGGTGGAATCCAGTGAGGAGCCGACAGGCCTTATTGAGGGAGGTGGATACTCGCCTAAGAGCGGTAGAGGTGGCAGAGCCATAGATAAGCCCATAGTCTGTAATGGACATATCAAGTAGAAAAAGGCAGGTGTTGTTGCCATTGTATAGTGTCCTCATGAGACTGAACTTGGAATATTGTGCCCAGGTGTGGTCTCCATACAAGAAAGGAGAAATAGATAAAATAGAGGGAGTTAAGAGGAGAGCTACTAAATCCATCAGAGAGCTCAAACACAAAACTTGTGACATCAAAATGGAGGAACTAAATTTATTTTCATTAGAATATAGGAGAACGGGGTTGGGTGTCTGTGTTTGCTGTTTACAGCTCTCACAGATAGTAGCTTATGGGAAAATCTGAGCCTAGATCTTACAGAGCAGAATTACAACACCAGAGCACATCTGCTCCAGTTAAAAGTAAATAGGTGCAATACAAAAACAGACACAACTGGTATACTCAAAGGGTGGTACCATTTTGGAATGGACTTCCCCTAGGGGTGGTTGGAAGCACATCAATGAATATGTTCAAGACCAAATTGGACAAACATGTTAGAGGGAAATAAACATCGGGAAATGGTGAGCATTATAGACGCAAGTCTCATGGCTCTGAAATTACCTATGATACCATCATTGAGTGAGCGCAGTCGCGATTACTGTAGAAACCACAGTACTTGTGATCTTTCAGGTGGCAGACAGGTCCACCAAGGGTGTGCTTCACTGGATGAAAAGCTGTGTCATCACATCCTGGTGCAAGGATCACTCATGGGACGGCTCACCTCTGCAGCTGAGAGCATCTGCTAACTGGCTGTCCCCTGCTATGTGCACTGAATGGAGATCCAGCTGCAGGCTGCATGCCAGGACCAGGTGCAGAGTGCCTCCTGACTCAAGGGAAAGGAAGGTGTCCTGGCTTGTTTGTTCAGGTAGAAAAAGGTGGTCCTGTTGTTGGTCTGAACTTGCATGACCTGACCTCGTATCAGCTGAGGGAACTCTGCCAGTACCAGGTGCTTTGCTTGGACCTCCAGCAGGTTGATGCTGCCACGTACCCCAACAGCTGACAAAATACCCAGTAAGGATGTGAGTGGCCAACTTAAAATGACTGGGCAAAGAAAGTAAGAGCCTCCATCCTCTCCACAGGTAAGCAAGCCCTGGCTTGGAGGAAGTCCATCTTTGCTCCAATGAACAGGCTTACCTGCTTGGGGACCAGTTCTGACTTGTTCAGGTTCACCAAGAAGCCAATATCATTGAAATTTGGAGGGCCAGATCCTTGGACCCTCCATCACTTCCCTGGAGATACCAGCAATGAGCCAATCATCCAGGTACATGTACACCTTGGTACCCTTGTGCCAGAGGCAGGCCGCCACGATCAAGAGGCAGTTTATAAAAACCCTGAGTGCCAGGGGCAGGTGGAACGGCAAGACCTTGAACTGGTACAGGACCCTGCCTAAGTGGAACTGAAGTTATAATTGGTGGAATGGGTGATGATGTCAAAGAATGCGTCCTGGAGGTCTAGGGAGCAGAACCACACCTCTGGCTCCAGAGATGGTATAATCTGGTTCAGAGTGACCATGTGGCACTTCTGCCAGGGGATGATCTTGTTCAGATTGTGCAGGTCTAGAACGGGGTGCCAGCCATCCTTCTGTTTTGGTTCCAAAAAGTACAAAGATGAATAGCGCTGAGAGGCCAGGGTGTCCTGACCACTACAGCACTGCACTTCAGGAGTTGAGCAGTATAACTCTGCAGTGATTTCAGCATGTCCATGGGCATCATGAATTCTTGCAGTGCACAGGATCTGTATAGTGGGAGAGTCTCTAACTCTAGAGACAGACCCAAGTCCACCACTTTCGACCCACTTGACCAACATAATGGTGGACTACTGTGGAAGAAAGAGAAGATGACTCCTGATCATGAGCTACATAAGGGACTGTGTGGGAGGTGAAATGGCACCCTGAACCATGTCACTTTATTTTGAAGGGGACTCTGGAGAATTGACCATGGTACACACTACAAAACCCTGCACCCCCTTTTCTGGTCCTGACCACTAGCCTTGAGCTTTGCTGGATGGTAGTGTTGGAACTGCAGCCTCTGTTGATGATAACAGGGCTGCTGCTGCTAAAGCTGATAGCCTGAGCCAAGAAAGGAGCTCTTTGTCCCAGCAGGCTAAGCAGCCTCACATAATCAAAAAGCTACCTAATCAAAGGTGACATTAGACTTTTCAGTGAGGGTGAGATGGTCCACCATTGCAGGGCCAAAGTGGTCAGTGCTCAGAAAAAAAAGTACATCAGCCTACTTGTGCAGGGTCTCTGGGGTGAAAGTTGAGAGATATAACCAGGCCCTCCTGCCTGTAAACACTGCAATGACTACAAGTCGTCTGTGTCCAGTGCTTTCTGCATTTAGTGCTTAGACAGCAAATGTCCCATGTCCCTCAGAGCCCTAGTATCTCCCTGGCTGTCTATGAGGATCAGAGGCAGCATGTCAGTGAGCTTATCTAAAAGTGTGCAACTGAATTGAGCCACCATAACAGTACAGCTGGTTTGACGTAGACCCAGAGTATCAGTTGCATAGACCTTATGGACCAGGAAGTCCTGCTGCTTGAACTCCTTTTCCAGTGGTTGTCCGCTTCCCCTTGGACCTTCATCTTCCTGAAGCCAGAGTCTGAGACAAGCCCTTTAGCCAAAGGGTGTTCCCAGAATCTGCAGAGACTCCCTCATAGTGACAATGTACCTGCAGTCCATATGGCAAGGGAGAGCTGAGTAGGATGTGAGTTGCTGCGAGATCCCGAGTGCAGGGACCAGGGCAGCTGTGGTCACAGAAAACGCCACTCCTGGGGAGTCATTTAGCTGTATGATGTCCACCAGTGGCTAGATGTCATGCTTCTGGACCTCTTCCAAGGGAACATCCAAGGTAATGGACATGTGCTGCAGCAGAAGGGCAGTAAATGATGCTGACTCACCTGTGTATGACCAGCTGTGTGATGAGTCGATGTATCATCAACAGTGAGCAAAGGATTCCATGGAATACTCCACCTCTGAATCAGTCTCTGTCCCCAAACTTGTGCAAGGCTGGTTCTTGAGATTGTGGACCACCTCTTATCCAGGATGACCGCCAGGGTGATCCACAGCAAACCCGTTAGCTGAAGAAGAGTCCTTCATGGAAGCTCCCTCCTGCAGCTGTAGGGCTGGAGCTGCCACCACGATCAGCCAAGTGGGAGGCGACTCAGGCAGCAGAGTTTCTAGTCGAGGCCAAAAAGGCATCAGCACCCAAGATGGGGAAGGGGCAGGAAGCAATGGCCTACTCTGCCCAGGGCTCGAAATGGCCCAAGGCTGTCAGAAGAGGTCTTCTTACTTCCTTCTTATTTGACGTAGTCACCAATCTTCAGAAAAATGACAAGTTTGACAGATGCCAGTGACGACTTCAAGTGGAGCAGGACTAGGAGTGAGATTGGGGCCATGACCGAGACCTCAGTCTCAACCTTTGACCTCCCTGAGATTAACAAAGGTCCATGTGGGCACTGTAGACCACTTGTTCAGGTTCCTGTGTAGGAGCACTGGTATAGGCTAAACTGTGGTCCCTTGACCAGGGATACAGGCTAAACAATCTCCTTGGCCTCAGAGAGCACAGTAAAAACCTGGGTTTTGGAGAGGGACAAAACCTCATCACCCTCCAGCTCCTGGTTGATTGGGTTGTCAAAAATCTCCGCTGGCTCACTGACCTGAAGGTCGACCAGATTCAACATCAGTTACTCCTTTGGGAGCACCAGGATAGCGTCAACTGACCCCTTAATTGGTTGGAGCTTGACCATGGTCGACCCATCAGGGGACCATGAAGAGTGGGAATGTTCCCTCTCCTAGGTTCTATGGAGCTGATGTTTCTGATGCCTTTATGAGTAAGGCAGACTTTCTATGAAGATTTGAAGAGCCAGGTACATATTCTGGAACTCCAGGCAGTCTTCAAATGGAGTGCCCTTGGCCTGCTGCATCCGGCCCAATGTCATGGCTGACAAAGATCCCCCCACCGCCACTGCCTTCTTCATCATGGTCGCAAGCTTGGTTACTGACCTAGTAGTCAATGAGGTCTGTAGACATTCCTGAGGCCTACCTTGGAGGAAGCACATCTCTCATTCATCCAGTGATGAAGGATGCATGGCCTGGCAACACAAGCACTCCTCCAACATCATGGTTAACCCCAGGCAGTAGACAAGCATGTCATATGGATCCATGGCCAACAATTTCTGAATGCATTCTACATTTGAAATCTGAGAATCCTCACAGACCAATAGAAATTTGAGAGAAATCACCAAAGTTTTGTTTGAAATCTGAGAATCCTCACACACTACAGCAGCTGGAAAGAACTCCCCCTTCAAGTGGAAAGAAAGATCTGACATCAGATGGGGTGGAGCTGGGGGAATGACACCACAGGTGGTGAGTGGAGCCAAGTTTGAAGACATCCGGTGACTGAGAAGCCCAGCACAGCCCAGCAAACTTCTTAAGTGTGGATAGTGAATTGAATCCCATTTACTAGAACCAGACCTGTTCTTCATTGCTCAACTGCTTGACGAAGGAGAAGAACTGGCACTAGCAGCCATGGAAGGGTCTTGCAGGACAACCATTCCCTAATTGTTCAGAGCCTGAACTAAAAAAGTGTAAAATCAGTGGACTTGATTTTCATCCCATCTGGGAACTAAGTCCCATGCTGCAGTCACTGCTGCAGGATGAAATCTCTGCAGCTGCAGAGCTTTGCATTTTCAGCCAGCGCAGTTGTGGGGTATGTTATGTCTGGACCTGCCGAGCATAACATTTTGCTGCACTTGTGCCAAAAAAATAGCTGCTAGCTGCAGTAAATCATGGAGCTGGTTGTAAACTGGTCTCACCATCCAAAATACTGCATCTGTGGTGAAAAACTGTGGCTCCGCAAGTGGCGACCTACTTACACCAGTTTTTTTTTTTTGTCCCCCCTTCTCCCCTTTGGGGGATCAGCCCCTGCCCTGCTTGCCACCGCCCCATGCCCAGGCTTACCCCCGTGGATGGGGCAACCGGGCTGGTGCCCCCTACCCACAGTACATGGTCTTGAGCCCTGGCTTGCCTCCCAAGGTGGGGCCACGGGAGCAGGAACCCCCCCCCGGCAGACACGGGTCACAGCAGGAGCAGCAGTAGGCAGGGGAGTCTTGGTTGGGGATGATTTTTTGCAGCAGTAGAGATCCCTGGGGGCAGAGACGTGCAGTGACGGCCAGTATCCACCCCGCCTCTCCCCAACGTGAGGCGCCCGCAGTGGCAATGTCCCCAGCCTCTACCAGAGGTCCACAGAGCACCAGACACCTCTCCCCCAGAGAAGGAGAGCGGTTCCTTGGACACTCTATCCTTCTCCTGGCCGGCCCTCTCACTCACGAGTCAGTTTCTGTACCCGGGATGTCGGTGCCACAAATGGACACCTTGCTGCTGCGCTGGCGGTCTGTCTACTTGTGCCAGTTTTCACCAGCAGCTGCAGGACTGATAGGGGCTCTGAAAGTCCAGCCCACTGTTTCTTGAATTGATTATCCTGTTAAATTATACACACTGAAAAAAGACCCAAGGTGCTCATACAAAGGCATAAAATGTTTTAAGCTATTTTTTAAAGCATGTGGAAAAATATGTACTAAAACCATCATGCTAGTGGCAGCATTTAAGCCATTTTCTGCAATTCAATCTCATTATAGTGACAGATTATTACTGGCACACTGTGACTTGGGACAAGATACTTAACTCATAGATACTAAGGAAGGCATATCAAGCAAGCATCATCTGTATGCAAACGAAGAAAAAGTATTAAAGAAGCATATTCTTTTCAATTGCTGATGACACACTTATGATGTTGTGGTGACAGTTCTTCCTACGAAGCATGCAGCAATGCAGCCTGCAATGTTTTATGTCAGTAAACCCTAGTTTCTGGAAGTCATATTTTGTTCTTGCTTATGATAAGACTACTCTTAAATTATGTTAAATTATGTGTCTGTATATTTTTATTTATGTAATTCCTGTTATTGTAATTATGTAACCTCTGCAACCTGATGTACTCATGTCTTTCTAGGCATGGAACCTCCTTGTATCTGCTTATGTACTTGTAATCATTGTAAATGATGTTATGTCCATGTATTACTATGACGTGGAACCTCTGTAAAAGAGCCTTTGGCTCAAAGGTACTTCCTAGAAATAAATAAAAATAAAAAAAAATAAATTAAAAAATTGAAGCTACTAAATCTAGCACTATGAGATCTAGGCTGTCTGCCTATTAGATGTTGCAGTTGCGTTTTGGAAGGTACTGTAGGTGTACAGCTACTACTCGACTGTTAAACAACAGAATAAGTTCCCTGCTCACTGGCACGTGATTTCAGCT